>JAECWI010000696.1:0-600000 GCA_018150345.1 Drosophila equinoxialis
TCTGTGGGCAAACTGTGGACTTTTTTAAAAAATGTCCACTGCGGACAAACTGTGGACTTTTTAAAATATGTCCACTGTGGACAATCTTTGGCAAACTGTGGACAAACTGTGGACAAACTGCGGACTAACTGTGGAATAACTGTGGACAAAATGTGGACTTTTTTATATGTCCACTATGGACTAACTGTAAATTTTTAAAAACTATCCATTGTGGACTTTTGTGAAAATGTCCACTATGGACCAACTTTGGACAGACTGTATACTTTTTTAAAAAATTACCACTGTGGACTTTTTGTATCCATTAGAATTATTGGGAGAACGCAAACCAAAGGTAACTTCTGGAACTATGATCTGCAGGGTAGTTGTTGTCGATGAAGCCCTTGATTTAGTTTATTGCTAATAAGGATGCCTTAGGCTTTTTAAACCGGACATTGTAAGAAGTCCCTTAGACATTCGAACAATTCCCATGCGGTATCAGGATAAACTTAAACTTATAAGGATAGTCTTAAATCTTAACAAATATAAACCGCTAAGGACTAAATTTGAAGTAAGTAGAACCTATAAGATTCCATCCAATGTATGTAATCTAACAATAAGCCTTAGGCAGGACCTCTACCCATTACACCGCCGAGTCCACTTGGCGTTTTGCGTATAAGTCCCCGAAGCTATAGCTTTAAACGCGATTTATAAGGAAAATATAGAATAGTGCGCCGAAATATTTCACACAGCTTCAAATGAGGGGGTATTCTACAACATATCCAAAATTCATCCAATCGGTGATTCGCATACCTTGTTTGATTATACAAATCGAACTACTCTTCAATATTATTCCATTGGAAAGGATTTGCAAAGTTTTCGCTCTCATTTTGTCTCCTTGTGATCGCCCAACTGTAAATATTGTACGAAGGACAGTTTCAGTTAATTACTCAAGATATTTTAAAACATAAAGGCAAAAACTGAATAAATCTTTTGAATATATTTTCTGTTAAATAACACAGGACAACATAACTGCAGTTGATTACCAACTTGAACCAGAATCTGCACTTAGTATTTTCACAGCAGTTCTAGTTAGTAATTATTCAAATACTTTAGAGTTTCATAATACCTGAACTTTTAGTGAAAGAAACACCTCAACCATGAGAGGCAACTGGCACTTGCCAAAAGAGAGAGTTTTTTACATTGTGCCAGTTATTGAATTAACCTTCATAAATAGATATAGAAATTTGATTAGTAAACCGCTATAAACGGTACAGAAGATTTTTCAAGTTCGTTTTGCTGGTGGAAAACGTAATCATTAACCTTATCACTTGCCTTGCAGGGGCATTGCATATCACGCCATTATCTCGTTGACGTCAACATCTTTGTGTACCTGCCTTCCTGCCTGCCTTCCTATCTTCTTTCTGCCAGAGTGTCAGTGTCCGTCTATTGTTTTCGGGTCATCTTTTGTGGAGTCTCTCACACAAATCTAAAGCTCTCTAAAGCGAGGCGGGTGTTGCGGTGGGATCGATGGGAGAATTTGCATTTGGCGGACCGATCGGCAGGCCGCCCGCCCGTGTGGATTCACTCACTCCACTGGCGAGGATCGTAGTTGCCGCAGTTGTTGGTGGTTAGCTGTTGTCCCTGGGCTTTCTTTATGACCTTAGTATTGCAGTTTGTGGCTTTTTTTGCTAGATGGCTAAAGTTTATTTGATTCTATTTTCATTTTATTTGAATTGTGGTTGGCTTTTATGGCTCTTCGACTCGAGACTGAGATTTGTTTGTGAAAGTTTCCTCTCTGGTTGTCTTGAGTTTGTTTCTTTTCCTCTGTTCCTTTTTTGTGTTTTTTTTTTTTGTTTCGTTGGTGGTGGTGGTGATTGTAAAACAATAAAAGCAACACCTGACTGCTGTTTGCCTCCTTTTTGGTATTGCCAACAGCCAACAGACAACAAGCAACAATGGCGACGACTTTGTTGGTGGCCCCGTCCAAGGAGATCTTATCATAGACCAAAAATGGCTAAAACAAAACACAAAGCAACACAAAAAGCCATCTATACACATTACTTACATATATCCCCATCTATATAAAAAACATGCTTATTGTTTTAGTTTTTGAACATAACATTTCAATTGCGTTTCTAGGATGCGTTTGCCTGACGCCTTTGCCCTCCCCCCGGGTGTTCCAATGCAAACGTGTAAGCGGGGGCAAGCGGAAGGATGGTAAAGGAAATAAAAAAAAAATTAGCGAAATAAAAATTAAATCTAAATCTGAATAAATAAAAATCGTGCACTCTTAAGTGAAAGGCATCGACGACGATCTAAGTTTGAATTTGAGTATTGCAGTTGTTGGAGTTTTGTGTTTTTTTTTTTTCCCAAAGTATCTCAGTGTGCTGCAAATTTAATCAATTGATGAGGCAGCAGCGCAAGTGCAGGTAGGCATTCAGGCATCCAGGCATCAGCCAGGTTGCAGGTTGCAAGTTGTTTGCCCCATTGCATTTATTGTTGCTGCTGCTGCTGTTGGTTGTTGTCGATTGTCGATGGCTGCCAAGCAATTTGGATTTTGTGGCAACAGCAAAACCTGACCAAAAAGACATTTACATTCTACTGTTTACTGATTGTTGTTGCAAGTGTCGCTGCCACATGCAACAACAACAAAAACAACAACAGCGGCAGCAACAGTTACAACAACCACAAGCACACTTTACACGCTAGAAACCGTGACTTTAATTTTCTTTACCACCAACCACCCCCCTACCCCATACCCACTCATAGTCTCCCCCATTTCTACATTTTCCTTTTTTTTCTTTTTTTTTTTTTTTGATTTGTTTTTCCTCTTTTGGCCGCCTGTCTCGTTTTTTATATAATTTTCAAATTTATTTCCACTGGCCAAGCAAATGGTTGCGCTTTTCATTAAATCTGCTGTCTTTGGCGACATTGGTGTAGTTTTTGCCTGGTTTGGTTTTATTTTATTTCATTTTTTTGTTTTTTGTTGGTGTCTTTCTCGTTTTAATTTTGTAATTATCTGGCGTATTTTACTTTCGTTTGCTCTCAGCATTTACTTTGATTTATGGCAACAAAAAACTTAAAAGTCCAACTTATTGTTAAATGGCGAATTGGAATCGTGAGAGAAGCATCCAAAATGCTTGTCAAATCAACTAAAAAACTTATTAGGAAGTGGACTACCATTAGATGGATGAATAAAGTATTTCTCTCTCTCTCTCTCTCTCTCTCTCTCTTTTTCCCTTTGCATTTCCTTACCCTCGACCAATCTAACTGTAAGATACTTACTATTTCGTTAGCTAAAACTTATATTTGGTATATAGGATAATTATTGGTTTTAAATCAAGTTCATTAGTCCTTACTTTTTATCACTTAAATTTCATTTAATCGAAATACAAAATAAAAGTGAAAACCTTTTTTGTAGAACTTTAAAGCTTAATTGGCTATGACTTCTTTTGATATGATAGCTAATTTAATCAAAGTTACTTGCTATTGTGATTAAAATACAAATCAGTCTTTAACTGATTTAACTTCAACTGGAGTCCACTTTGATCCCATTTTGTTTCACTTTTCATACAATTGATTGCTCTCTGCAAATAATTCTTGTGGTTATGTCTGAGTCGGGAGATTTTCTCCCTCTTTTGGTTGTTGTTTTGATGTGTTGATAGTTTTCCTCATCTATACCATTCTAGTTATCTACATTTTGAATATTTAGAAATCTTTTTGATTCTCTTCTGCATAATATTCATGGATATCAATAAAAACTGATCATATCGAAATGTTTTCTTATTTTTCACAATTAAATCGTCTAAACTTAAGGGTATACTTGCATTTCATATTTTTGATCAACTTAAAAAACTCTTCTTCGTCGTTTTCTCAAGCAATTAGAAATACTTATCTTCATAGCTTTAACGAAATTTTAACTTAATTTTATTTAGAGATCAACATACGACAAACTATATCATTAATTAATACGTGCAAATTTATGAAACAAAACTATTTAGACTAGTTTAAATAAGGCTTTGGTGAAGTTAACTTGACTACTTACTAAACTCAAATTACTTAAGAATATTTTTTTTCTTCTTGTTAACGGTCAGTGCTAATTATGATAAAACCAATCCAGTCTATTTAAAATCTTGGCAAATGTTTCCTTTTCACGTTTTACTCTTTATTTATAGTTTTCGCAAGTTTTCCTTTTTGATATCTGATGTCTGTTGAGCTTCTGCTTGAAAATTGTATCCTTTTTATGTTTCGCTTTCATTATTATTGGCCATTATTATCTCATGATGTTCAGGCCAGGTTAGGCGACTTGCTCAACCTGCTCGTTGTTGCCTGGAGCTGTCAATAAATAAGCTCATTAACTTCTTAGCAATGTTTGCCATCGTTGTAGTCGTCGTCGTCGTCGCACTTGACACTTGCCGTTGACATGTTGTTGCCGTAGCACACAAGAAACACGCAATAACAGCAACAGCAACTCACTACAGCAACACCCACACACAAGTTGAAGTTATAGTCAAGATCCCAGACAGACCAAAAAAAAACAAAATGTGCAACATTTTCAAATAGCTTCTATGAACGAGCAGCAGCAGAATGAGAGAGGCAGACAGAAAGAGAGAGAGAGAGAGAGGGAGACCCATTGATTAGGTGACCCTTGTAGCGGTCTCTAGAGGCTGTCAACTCTGTGTACTTCTTTCTACTCCTGGCCCCAATTGCCATTGACTTGTTGTTGCAGTTGTTTCTTGCTGCTCGTTCAATTGATTGAATTATATATATATATGTATGTATGTACGTATGTATGTGTGTTGGTAGACCCTTGGAGATTTTACCTTTGCTTAACTTACCTTAACCAACTGACTTTTGAGCCAAACTCTAGGCCATGTTTACTGCTGTCTGCCAGTTAGCTAGTTAATTAACAGCTAAAGCAAAATGGGGAAACTCTTGTTGTTGCTGCTGCTGTCCTTGTGCCAGTTTGTGAGTGGGTGGCAAATAATGTGGGCGACATCACAAGCCAAATGTCAATGCCAAAAGAAGCTAGTACGTTTAGGTCGACAGGAAATCAAAATTAGATAAACTGAATTCAATATTTATTATCCTTCGTAAGGTCAGCTACCATTTGACATAAGATACTAGATCAGCATTATATGTATTTGCTACCAATCACTCAATGTCCACTTGCATAAGCTATCAACCTCTAAAACCTCTTCTTCCTTCCCCGCCATGCCACTACAATCCACACCCTATTTGTTGACGGCAAAGAAAACCAAAAAAAGAGAAAAAGAAAAAAAAAATAGCAACAAGCATAAGCGACGAACTTGTCCTTAAAATGTCAGCCAAAGTGTTCATTAATTTGTGTCTCAGTTTTGTTGCTACTACTATTGTTGTTGTTGTGGTTCTATTTGTGTGTATGTGTCGGTCTGTCTGTTTTTTAGTCATTGATCATGAATTCCATAAGCTTGGCACTCGCCATTTGCCGTCATGCCGTTGCATGCGTCATGACCAGGTCTACACACACACACACACAATCCACAAGCCAATCGGCGACACAATTTTGTCTTTGGCATGTGGCAAGTTTACCCCTACACCAGACCACCCCCCCATCCTTTTGCTCACTACTTTCTGCTCAACCTACGCAAATCAAAATCAAGTGAAAAAAAAAACCAAAAAACAACAACCCAAAAACCAAAGTCAAAAAAAACACAACAAAACAAAATAAAAAAAAAAAAAAAAAAAGAAGTCTCTCTGTTGCCTGTTGCCAGTAGTTTGTAATTTTCATGTAAAAGTCGCGCCAAATGCAAAATGGCCCTGCACCACAACAACAGCAATCACAACGATGACTGACTGGCATGCCACGCCCCCGACGGTCCCCGTAACACCCTTAGCCATAAAGCCCTGAGCCTGCCAGGGACTGGCCCGAGCACGAGCCCGGTTGTGGCCTGGTCTGGTCGGGTCTGGTCTGGTCTGGCCTGACTTGGCCAGCCATCAATCTCAATTGTTTCGCATTTTCATATGCGACTCTTCGATCATTTTGCAGCTTGACAACAGCAACAGCAACAGCAACAACAATAACAAGTACAAAAACAACAGCAGCGCGACACAGCCAACAACGGTAATAAAAATTGCAGATTTGTCACAGCAATTGTTGTTGTTGTTGTTGTTGGCCTGATTCTTCTGGCTTGTTGCTTTGCCTACGTCGTGTGCCTGTAATTACTTTTTATTATGTTGAATTTTGTAGAGGCCCCTTCTCTCCGTACCACTTCTTACCTTCCTCCTACTCACTCTCTCTCTCTCACTCTTTTTCTCTTTATTTTTGTGATTTTTCTGTTTTCTGTTTTTCTGGTGTTATTCTTTTTTCTTTTTCTTCTGGATTTATCTCAAGCAAATGTCTACGCGTGATTAAACGTTTAAATTGCCTGATATGATATACATTCCGAAAAAAAGACCGAGACCCTGTCACCCTGCCATACACACTAACACAAACACACACACACACACACACACACAGACACATACACCCAATCAAATGTTATATTCGTACGTTTTTTGGTTTCTCTGACTGGCATATCTTATGGGAGCAGGCTATATAAAGTGCCTTTTTATTTATGACAACACGAATTACCATTACCATTACCATATTCATTTCTGAAGACAATATCAGATGAATAGATTTAGCAAGTATATGGAAGAATCTAACGATCTGAAAAAGCATCCCGTGCATTAGATAGTTTAACTTATTAGGAGGAAATAATATTGATATTGCTAAAAGATTAGATTAGTTAGTTCAAATGTAATACAAATCGTTCAAAAATTCATTTATAAACAACTACTTGAATACCCCTACTGGGCTTAGAAACGTCAAATATTAAATATTTAAAATGTATATTAGCTATTAATTTTCATGTTATTCTAATTTCGTTTTTGTTTATAGAATATTATTCTATTAAATAGAAAAGAATAAAGGAAATAAATGAAAATAAAACACATAATTGTTATTTTTTGTGTGAATAGTAGCAGTTAAAATTAAAAAATAGTTTAGGATGAAGGTTTATTACTTTTCCATCACGTGTTCCAAGATTACCAAAACTTTTTCGGAATATAAAGTCACTTTAAGTTGAAACAATCAATCACTGAATAAAACTAATCAAGTAGCTGTTGAAGATCTGCATTAACTAAAATAACTTAAACTATTTAGCACCTGTGAAAATGTTGCGAGGGTTGATTACCAAACTGTTTTAGTATCTGATTACTATTGATTTGATGTCCACTATTTAAATGGACATAAAAGCAACTTTTCACACGAATATTGTAAAGTCGTGAAGATATTTAAATGAAAAGTCAACTCATCACCATCATCAACATGTAAAGTCTTCCAAAAGAATCGTGCGCCTACACGACCAACGATTACGCCTACTTTATAAGCCTCAACTTTACGGTTAATTAGTCGCATTGAAAGAGAAATAACTATATGTAGTATAGTATGTATAACTTCATCTTCTCAAAGAACTGTCATTTCTCATTTCTTGGCTCTTCATGTTGAACATGAACTGGCCACGCTTTAATAGCAGGCGATAGACTGAGTTTTGTCACCATACCAAAATGGTCAAAACATGAAATCCTATTAGACAAATTGAAATTACAAATGAGACAAGAGACAACAACAGCACCAAAATTCATTTATTAATTAGTCACACTCGATTATGGTCAGACAAAGAGAGGCGCAGGTAACAGACAGGTAACAGCAGCATCAGCAGCAGCAGCAAAAGCGAAAAAAAACGAAGAAAAATAAAAAACGGTAGCCAATGGAATGAAAATGAAACCTCTCTGCCCACATGCCGCGAGTTTTTTTTCTTCTTTGGTTTGTTTAAGTTTTGGTGTGAAAATTGTTAAGACCAATGGGAAAATTGAACACGCGAGGCATTTCTTTAACCACAGAGAGTCGATGTTTCTGTGAGTGTGTGTGTGTGTGTGTACGTGTGTGTTTCTGTGTGGGTTGACATAATCAATGATTGTTAATCACTAATTAAAATTATTATTAACAATGAAAACGAAAATATGCCATTCTGGATTTAAGAGTATCCCTCTAACCATTCTCTCTCCTGTTCAATTACACTCTTTGTATGGGGTTGGCGCTCTAACGATATCTTTCTGCAATCTAGAGTTCCATTTTGGCCAACCGCTTGGACAGGTTGTTGGCAAGACAATTGCACAAAAGCTGTAACTGTTTAAGAGTTATCATGGGAAACCAAGCCAACCCGACAGCAAGTGAATTGTGTATCCCCCACCCCACCCAACTACCACCTACTCTTCAACCAGCATACAGCAATGCAACAAATGTATCTCCCACCTCCGCCTTAGGGGCATTTTTATTTCTATTTCTATTTCAGTCTATATATATATATATATATACCATTATCAAGTCAGTGCCAGTCCTCAGATAGCCTTTAAAGGCTCTAACTGCAACTCTAAAGTGAACGTTCGTATTTTTAGTTAAGGCTAATTAAGACTTTTGCTGAGAGACCTGCTGAGCATAATTCATACAACAATCTATAGTATATACGATACTATATCAGACACTTATGAGTTATACAATCAAAATTGCTAGAAGAGAAAGTTGCCAACCGACTAACTATAGTCTCTTAACTCTCGACTCTCTTGCTGTCTTTAGAGCATTTCATAGGTGTATTTATTTATTTTTAGCGCCATAAATAAGCATTTTTATTAATAGCAGCCCATTAACCTCGACTAATTAATTAACAATATCAAAAGAAAAACAAATATGTTTGGGGCCTCAAAACATTTAAGCCAAACTGTCGAACTGCCCAACTGACTGACTGACTGACTGACTGAATGTCTAACGTTTGTTTTTTTCTTTAGCTCAATAGCTGGGATCTTCTTCAAAACTTTGCTCTCTTGCCTTTTGGTGATGAGTTTTCAAATGATGCGTATCAATTTTATTTGAATTTTTTTTTTCTTCTTTTTTTCATATCAAATATTTATGAGCGCTCGTTAAATCATTCATAGTTCGTTCTGACTTAGAATTAGGGAAAGAAAACGAATTCAAGACAAACCTTGGCTTCAATTGTTACTAATGGAACATGAAATCATGAAATCATCAGAAGTTTCGTAATAGAAAGTTTCCATCATAAGACTAAGTAAAAGATATAAGTTATTACTAATTATGTTACATAATTTAATATTATCAAATTGATATTATTTCATTTGCTCTCAATACAACAATTTTCGAATAAACTTCATGGATACCATTGAAACTGGAAAAGACTGAAAGTTAGGTAAATTTTGTTGAGTTATTCAAAAACTTTGATGAAAATTCTTCATTTTATCAATGATATTTGAGTGTTGAGTCTCGCCCAATCATGGTCTATAGGCATAGGGTTATTTCTGTTTTTTTTTTTTTTGTTTCAACCGGGATTCCATGTATTACTTGTTGGTTTTGTTGTTTCGAATTCTTTCAACATAAATCTACAAACGCCCACGTTTGTCTAATTTCAAAGTTATTTCTATTTTGTTTCCCCCACCTCCATCCTCCTGCTGCCTCGATATCATTTTGTTTTGTCTCAAAGCAACTAATTTGCGGTGCGTGGAATTTCTTTCTTCTCAACCTTTTTGTGTTGGAAAGCGCTTTATAAACGTTGTAATAAATATTTAAACACTGGCAAGTCGTCGCTTAATCAAATTCAAAGAGAGTTGAAAAGAAACAATGGCGAGAAACAGCAAACAAAATTTATTTTTGTATACAAGTTTTTCATTTGCCTGTTGCTTCTTCTTCTACTTGAATGGTTTATAAAAAATTCATTGAGGCAATTGTCTGCGTTTTGCAGATTATCTGCAATATGTTCACTCCCACAGGTCAAGCGTGCACATCAATTACTTTGGCACAGGCCCAAAAAAAAAAAGCACAAGAAGAAACAGAAAGAAGCACGCAGACATATAGACAGGAAATGCACACACACACATAGACGCATACTTATAGAGAGTAAGAGATACACGCATACAAATGCAGTTGGAGATGCACATAGAGTTGGGTTGACCTCTCAATTTAACGCTTATAATGCCAGGAAATGCCAACATCATGCCATAGAGGAGACTGAACCACAGCCACACACATACAAATGTACACACACACACACACACACACACACACACACACACACACACAGATGGTGGGTGAGACTGTATCACCGAGCGTCTGAGACTAAGACTAAGCTTTTGTTGTCTATGAAGAGTCACTTGATCTTGGCGTTGATTGTGCGTTGATTGTTTTATTATAAAGATGTTGATAGACCAAGGCAAGTTGTTGCTGTTGTTGGTTGCTGATGTTGTTATGGCTATATTATTAAGCCAATCAAATGCATTAATTTGAAATTGATGATCAGCTGTGTGTGTGTGTGTGTGATTCTGTGTGTGTGTTTTGTCAACAAGAAAATATTGTAAAAGCCTTTTAACTGATGCCAAATCTTTTAACTCTCTCAGCCTAACCCTTTAACCTTTCCCAATAATATGAAAATTGTGGAATTTCATGGCATGGGAATGGTTTAATATATGCCAAGTTCAATTAGATCTTAGACATCTAATGTCGCTGTGTCCTGTCATGCTAAAAAAGTCGACTATAGGTAATTGTTTTCCAATGCATGGAAAGGCAGATAGGATAAATCTACTTAAGGGTAAGAAAACTCCTCAACTTAAATGCTTAGCCTCTTGATAAAGACAACGAAAAGTTTTTGATTATTATAGTTAACAGCAATTCGATTGAGTATTTCTTGCATTCAAATCTATAATGTTGAGCATAAACAAGTACAACATTTTTCAAGATTTTTGGCTAGCATGTTCGGATTTATGCGATTTCTTAGAATACGCATAGAGAAACTTTCCATTGGCCGTTTTGTGGGTTCCCATCTAATTAGCCAATCCATTAACGTGGCTTATGCCAGTGTTGACACCAAGCAGCGCCAACAGACGGCCATTAAGGCGACTGTCAATGCTTTTATTATAAGTTTTTATAATTCTTGTTGCATTTTTCCCGCTTCTCGGCTGGCTGGCTGGCTGACTTGACTTGCCAGTGTTTGCCAGTTTTACCTGGCGACAGTGCAACATTTCATTAATCGAGTCACGACATTAGACATTCAACAGACCCCGGCCAGGCACTCACCATCAAGCACCACCAACCACCAAGTGAGCACCACTACCACCACCACCGCCTCAGCTTGGAGCAGCCGCCTATTTCTTTGCCGCTACAAAAATTTTTCATAGCTAACCAACCAAAAATTGCTTTGACAACTTTATCGCTGCACAGCATCGACGGCAACAACTTCAACGACAACACCAACAGCAAAAGTAACAACAACAACAACAACAACAACTGCAACAACAATGACAGCATTTAGAAACATTTCCTAGCCAAAACTGATAAACTGTCAACTGAAGGGTTTGCTATGGCAAAGAATCTAAATTAAATCAAATAATCGTATGACTGATTGTCTTTAAACGTTTTGCTGATTTGCCAGCTTTTGGATCGAAAAAAACAAAAGACTTAGGCAACAAACTTGCTGTCAACAAATAAACAAGAAAATGACCGAATATTAGAAAAAACCAAAAAAAAAAAAAATTGAATTAAGGGGGCCACACACATGGTTATTTGTTTTTTCATTCTGTTTTTTTGGCCATTGCTTGGGTTAAGTCTCCAACTCATATATGGTTGCATATTAATTGCCATATCAATGGCCGACTACCGTTGCCAATTGCTATTGTTGTTGTTGTTGTTGTTGCTGCTGCTGTTTGTTTATGCTATGTATGTAGCAGTTATTGTAAATGGCTCGTTAGCGTTTGACTTGAGTTCAACTGTGATCGAAAAGGAAAAGTTTTACTAACGAAACAAAGATTAAAAATGCTAGAACATTTAACATTGGCAACTTTTTATCTACTTTATCAATTAAGGATTAAGTGTTTATGATGATTTGAAAATTATTTTAGCACATTTCATTATGCTCTGCTCTGTGGACTTAAAAATAATTGGAAAATGCATTGGAGATGACGAAGTGTAAATCAAAAGTCCCGTGAAGAAATGCAAATAAACTTTATTGAAATCGAACATACGAAATTTATTTAAACTGATGACGGAAATTAGAAAATCAAAAAACTATATATTTTTGATTTGTCTGTCTCCTAGATCATGAGATCTAAAATAGTTAGATATTCTAAAATTGGCATAAAGATTGGCATGTGGGCCTACCAGCAATATCAATCCGTTGCGAAAAGGCAATAGTTGCCTAGGATCTCATTATCGTAGGCTATATTTGTTTGATTAAGTGTGACATATCGAATATCGGTAGTTTTGTGTTCTTAATCTCAAAGAAATGGTTTCATTTTGAACCTTTATAACTTAAATAAAGATGCATAATCCACTCAATTCATAGACACATCATCGGAAAAAGATATTAATGAAATATCTTGGTAGTAAATTATTTGGTTCAAATCTGATCGGCGGATCGATCGATCGGTTATGTGATCTGAAATGTCTCTTAATTATTTGATTCGATTTCTTGACAAAAGAAGAAATTTTTGATTCAATATTTCATTGAGTAAGAAAACACAACAAAAACTGTATGATAAACAATAAATGTACATAATATTCTCGAAGAAAAGTAAAGTGTTTCAAAGAATAAACTTCCAATCAATTAGAGAAACTTCATATACAGTTGACACATTCTGGTTCTTAGTCAAAGCGTATGAAAAGATAAAATTGCAAATGTTGTGTGAGGGCGTTGCAAATAGAATTTCCCACACACATACACAAACAAACACACATTTACATACACATTCACATTAATTCAATTAGAAACTAAAGTCAGCCATTGCTTGCTTAGTCAATATTTAGTTGGCTTCCTGCTTGGTGCAAAAATGTTGTCTGATCTCTAACTGTAACTGTATTATGTATATTACGTATATTATTATTACATATTTCACACTTTTAATTTATGCACCTGCTGTGGCTTATTCGCCATTTTTATAGACAAAGTCACTATCTAGCACCATGGCTGCCTCTGGTTAGACGCTGCCGTTTGCCATTTTGCCTCTGTGGCCACACCCACTTAATAAACTAATCGATTTTGTCTAACAATTTATGAGCAATAAATTTCACTTTCAGTTGTATTGTGCCTCGAATGAAAAGCTAAGAACTGGCGCCTTTTTTTTTTTTTTTTTTGTATTTTATCCACAATTCTCTCATAATTCAAATTTAATTTTTATTTTGTTTTTTCTTTTTTTTTTTTGCAATTGAAAGCGTTTGTTTTTTATTTCTTGTATTTTATTTTGGAGTTTTAGCAAAAGGCCAAACAGCAAACATACAATTAGTTTTAATTGTGTTTTTGGCCAATGATTGAATCGAGCACCTGGTGGTCAATCTGACCTCACCCCACACCATTCCACCCGCCCCTCTTTTGCGCATTATGAACTTTAACACAACAATATCAAACAAAATAAAAAAAAAGTAAAATAAATAGCCAGCCCGCAGTTTTATTATAAAAAAAAATGCTGAAAATGTTCTCTAGTTTTTGAGCTGTATGTGTGTGTGTGTGTGTTTTTTGGCTATCACAAGTATCGCAGGCAACAAACACGCTGCAAAAGGTCATAAAATGTGTTTTTTGTGTTGGCTTGGGAGAGTTGAGTAGAGCTGGTCGTGTAAATTTTTACACGCCGACATTTGTTCAATGGTTCTGCTGCGGCTGACTCCCAACTGACATGCAATTCGATGCTGATGCTGACGCCGACGCTGACGACGACGAGCATTCAACTGTCAACAGTTACTACCGAAAAGACAAGAGCCCGCTAAATGCCGCCAAATGACTCGGAGCAAAAAGGAAATCCAACAGAATCCGCCGAAACAGAAGAGAAGAGAAATAACAACAAAAGAAAAACACGCTTTACCATTTCGGCAACTACAAATCACTTTTACTGGAAGTTGAGCGCCAGTCAACAGGCAACAGGCAGGCAGGCAGGAAGGCAGGCAGGGAGCAGCAGCAGCAGCAGTAGTCAGCAGTCAACAGTTTATACACAGTTTGCCTTTAAGCCAAAAATGGCCAGGCCGAAAAAATTATTTAAAGTATAAATAAAATTCTCTAAATATTTGCGCGTCGATTTTCCATTTAGCTAGACAGACAAACAGACAGAAAGACATACCGATAGACACAACAGACCAACTTGAATCGCAGTTCGAGTTTGACTCTTTGGGGCAATTAAGGTGCAATAATTTCGGATCATTAGGTTAAATTTGTCACGACCCGCTGCACGATTGAGTGGACGTATGGACGGGACGGGACACAAGAAGGCTAAGAAAAAGAAAAAAAAAAGAGTTAAAGCCAACCTCCCCCCTAAAGGCAATATAAGAGAGGCTGCAGTCAAGCTAAAAGCTAAGCTAAAATGTAAAAGCTTAAGAGCTGTCCATTTGGTTAGTCCACGTCGACTTCCATGTCCATGTCCATGTCCATTTTCATGGATTGGCCCCTGGCAGGCATAATTTTTGTGCGAGTTTTTTTTTTTTTTTTTTGGTTGTTTTGTTTTTCTTCTTAGTTAAAATCTTGCTGGCTAGGTGGCGCTTTTTACAAATTATGACACAATTCGCTGACCAAATTTGGTAAGCAAGTTGACATTTGGCCATGTTTGTTGTCGCACTATCACACACACACACACACACACATGCACTGAAACTAAGCGAGTGCTAGCTAGTAAGCAAACGCTATCAACATGTGGCATGTTGACAACAAACGCCAGCCAGGAACATGTTGCCAACAGCCAACAAAAAACAGTCTGGGAAAGTCATTTCAGACACGTGGGTGTTGCCAAAATAACCAAATTTTTCAACTGTTTTTTTTTTTTGTCTGCATTTTATTTTATATAACTAACTAACTAACTAACTAACCAACCAGCCAACCGAATGCTATTAGCGTCAAGTTGAAATTACTGCGACAACGATGGACTCCGACTTTTACTCCATCCTCCATTCAATTGACTCTCTTTGCATTGAAATTGCATTCCACAAATCGATTTCGCTGCGCACACGCATTGACCGCAATTTTGTGGTCTAGCCAATGAATCATCGAACATCGACTACAACATACAAATTAAAGTCGCACGCATTTCACGTTTAGAGATGACAATGTGACTATTCAAATGTGAAGCAATTCAGCTATATACATATGTATGTATACTTATGTATATTAAGCCTAGAAAAAGGCTAAGTTATGGACTTTGGGTCTGTCTTTTTGGGCTTTCTCGATCAAAGAGATAGCTCAGTCCATAATTTGTTGGAAGCGAAAACTTCTTTAGGATGTTTATGACATTAACTACACGGAAGGAAAAAGCGATAGTAAAATAAGAAAGACATATTAATGTATGCAGTATAATATGAAAGAAAAGGGATAAGATGTCTTGAAAAGTCATTGCTAAAGTAAAAATCTATCTAAATATACTAAGTAAATGGGATCATTTAGTTTACTTTCGAAAAAGAAGGAAGTAAATTACTTATTATTTTTCCCTGAATGGATCTTCTTCAAAGCACTCACGCAGTCATATCTAATTTTCTATGCCTAAAAAAAAAAAAACCACCCAAAAAACATATGTCTCCCTCAATGTGAATGTGCGAGTGTGTGTGTGGCATTTCTGTCACTTGATGCTGAATTATTTTCACGCCTTTTTTACAAATGTTTGGCTTGAAAAGCGCAACCATAGCGGGGGCGACTGCAATGTGTTCCACTTATGGCTAACGCCATCATGGCCTCATGGACTTGGACTCGCGCGCGGCTCTACTCTAGCTTGGACTCGGTCAGCGATGCAGATTTGTTCATAAATCTGACAAACTCAACGCTAATATTTGCAGACTTCGTTAGACACACTCAAATGAATTTGATATGCCTTAAACGGACCTGAGACAGAGACGGAGACAGAGACTGAGACACCGACAGCGACAGCGACAGAGATTGGGACTGACTGAGACAGAGATGGAGCGGCTGGAACTGGAGAGGTTTTTTTTTTCGTAGAGTTAGGTGACTGCGGCGGCGGTCTCTTTCGGACTTTTTTGGACGTCGTCCAAACATCGTCAAAGAGTTGTGCCATGACAAGTGTAAAAGTTGACAAGGCACAAACCAACAGCTCTTATCAGATTATGTATGACGTTTTTGTTTTTTGTTTTTCTTCTTGGCCAACTGACAGACTGACCAACTGAACTGAATTGCAAGGAAGACAAAAACTAAAAAGGAAAAGTGATTGTTTGAGAGAGGCAAAAAAAAAAAAAGAAAAGAAAAAACAGTAAAACTAGTCAAAACAATAGAATCAGCTAGTAAGCAACTAATTGAATTTTCAATTAATCATAGCAACTAATTAATTGCCCGCTGAGCATTTCAATTTGAACAGAGACAGAGATTGAGAGACACAGAGACAGAGAGACTAGCCCAAGTTCTCAAAAGAATAACAAGTAAATGCCTTTTGATTGCCCCGCAAATCGACAATGGACATTTTAATTATTTAAATGCTGGCCGAAGGCTAAAGTTCTACAAAATCATAGCTCATAAATCCATCAACAAAAAAAAGAAAAAAAGAAAAAACGAACAAAACAATATATTTATTCACAGACTTTGAGAGATACTCAAGCAATGCATAACTAAATCACCAAGGAGGCCAAAGCCAAGTGCCAGGCAAAATGTTGTACAACATTTAAAACTTACAAGAACAATCAAAAACATGGACAACAGAGTACAAGCATAGGCTTGTTGGTTCTTAAAAGAACAATTGTTTTTTAGTAGCAATTGTTGTTGTAGCTACTCAATATTGACTGCTGCTTGATGCAGAGTCTAAGCCACAGTCTGGTCACCCGGTTCTTGTCTTTGGGGGCTGCTGTATTTCACGATTTGCATTAAAATGTTCACTTACTCACAAATACAGGTATACATACATATGTATATATATATACATAATATCGCCGTGACCGTGAATTGTTTAGAATAATTTGCAATTGCCATAATATTTTGTATGATTTATTAAACGCATTCTCCTCCATGCCACTCCACTCTAGTCCACAACTCAAAAACTAGCTAAAGACAGACCAAAGACTTGGTCAAAGACTGGCCAAAGACTGACCAAAGACTGGCCAAAGACTGGCCAAAGACTGGCTTAAAGGGCACTTGACTTTATTTCTGATTTCGATATATTACAATTTGAATTCTGCTCTTTTTCTCTTCTCTCCTCTTCTCTTCTCTCTTGGGCAGGGGCGGCAAAGCAATTAAATTGTTTACTTTTGCTTGGCAATTTATTAAAAATGCATTAAATAAATAAATCGCTTGTCGTTAAATATTTCATAAATTTCAGACCACAAATCGAAAGACTTAGGCAACGAACTTGCCATAGTAAATATGGGGTGGAGTGTTGGGGAAAAAAGAAAAAGAATTTGAAATATTGTTTGTCATTTCTATGTCTCAGACTTCAAAATGCTACATGCTGTGTGTGTGTGTCGGTGTCTGTCTGTGTGTGTATGTGTGCAAGCTTTGACAGTTTACAGTTTTTAATTAGTTGCACGCAATGGAGCTAAAAATGTATTAAAGGGGGAACTGCAAGCAAAATAGCACAGTGGAACAAGACTAAAGTGACAAATATGCATAAGACATGCTCTATAGAATATGCTTAAACTTGACATCGCGAATTATTTCTATTGACTCAAAAATAAACGTTGTATTATTGACACGATGATCCGTTCATGTATTTATGAAATCGTTAAAATCAGAATAGAGATCAAATATTTTGGAATCCATACCCTCTAATTTAAGTTTTCTATAGGAGTTGATTCAAAATACGTTCTTTTGATTGACAGTAAGCAAATATTTAAAGTTATTCAGGCATTTGAGGACCTTTATAGTTGAGACTACAAAGTTTTAGTATCCCAAAAACTCTTGACATTATATAAATTCTAATATCCAGTATGTAGTTTTCCATGAGTTGCACAGCTCTGAATTCTATCCACTGTACCATCGCCTCAGTTGTGTGTGGCTAAATGACTAATTACTTGGGCTTTTGGCAGACTGCAACTGATGGCGTTGTCAGCACGCGATGCCAGCCAGCCAGCCAGCCAGCCAGCTAGTAAGTCGGAAGCAGAATCTGCCTTCCACCTTTATTTGGGTAGCAAAATGTGTGTGTCCGATGTTTGTGTCTCATATAAATGGGAGTTTGTTCACGAGCCCTGCCACTAAAGGCAAAGAGCAGCAGCCATCAATGTCGCCACTGCCTGGCAGACTAATTAAAAAAGTGTCATCAGAGTGTGGGCAAGCCAGTCATCTAATTTGTGTGTATGTCTATGTGTGTGTATTGCGTGTCAAAGGCAACATAAACCCGACAAGTTTAGGCATAATTTTCTACTCCTTTTTATTAGCAGGTTGTCTCTGTTATTTTTTTGTTTCTTTTGTATTTTCTGTTAGTTTTTCTTCCTTTAATAAAAGTTGGTCAAGTAGTAGTTGCCCACTGGGTGGCATTTTGGTCAGCATCTAACACAATATATAAACAAACACATGTCTCCTGGTCCATGGTCCTCTGGTATGCAAAACTTTATTCCCATGAACATGGAAACCACTTGCTACAAATTGTTGAACAAGAGCTCTAAAAACTAAACTACAAAAAAGAAAAAAAACTGAAACATTTTTAAACGGATGCAGATAACGATCGTCGAACACAAATGGTGCAGAAATAAACACGAGTGTAGATGCAAATGATATGATAAGCGGCAAAAGGGGAGGAGGCGGGCGATATACCATTCATTCATAAGAGGGCGATAGAGAGAGAGAGAAAGGGAGAGCTGGCCAGCCAGCTAGCCAGCCTGCCTGCCTCGTGTCCATCAAAAGAGTCAGGCATAAATTGGCACTATGCAAATTAAATTATCAACTCGCAAATACGAAACGAGTTTAACCATGGCTAGCAAATTACTGTCAACGACAAGTTGACTCAACTAAAATGCAATGAATGCGTCGCTTATTACCAGAATACCTCCAACTAACCATCGCATCCCCCCTTTTTCCATTCGTGCCAATTATGTGTAAGACGGGCAGCCAGATGGTTAAGCAAATGAACGATCCAGCTTTCGGTCGCATCATTATAATCACGTGTTGATTGCTTTTTAAACTCTGCCAGTAAATGAGCAGTTTTGCTAGGCTACTGGTCAACAGACATACACATGCACACACACACAGACAACTGGTTGACCAGCTGAATGGCTGGACTGGGCCAAGATCGGTGGATCGTTCACTAGCCTTTTAATTTCCATTTTAGCGAACAAGGCGCCAGCAAGTTAGTTGGGCAAAAGGAAGAGGAAAAACGTAAACATTTTTTCATATTATCGTAGAGCGAGAAAGACCATGAGATTTTTTTTCCCATCTTAGCCATGTGAGTCTTGTTAAGCAAATGCTGATAATTAGGCGGACTTGTCGCCAGAGGGTACACAAAATAACAGAAGATAGTCAGAGAGACAGGCTGCCAGAAAGCTAGAAAGAGATAGCGCTAGCGAGAGAGAGGTACACGTAGAGGTAGAGAAGGAATCTCAACTGACACAGAAACCCAAAAGCAATAATACATTGAACATAATCAATTAGAAATTGTCTTACAACTTTACTGAAATTTATTGTAAATTAAACTAATCAACATAATGTTTATAAGAAAACTGTCAAATGTCGAAATGTCAATGTTTAAAATAATGACAAAATAAATATTTAATGGTCTCAATTGAAGAAGAAAGACGTTTTTACATTGTTCGAAATACATGTTAAATATTTTTACTAATTCTAAACTCGCAACACATTTTTCTGCAGGAGGCCTAATTAATTTTTTAGTCCAAGTCGTTGCCTTATATATATATTATTATTATTATTATTAAGAGATTTATATATATATACGAATGCTGTTCCTCGCGATCTTCAGCTAAACTCCGATTTCTCTCAGGCTGTTTCGCCAAACCTTGCCCAACTATGTAACCAATTGCCCAAAATGTCTCAATTTGCAAAAAATGAAAAAATAAATGAAGTGATAGGCAGGGAAAAAAGAAAAAACACCGCCCCAAGTGAAGAGCCCTTCAAATTGTTTTACATTATTTTCATTTTATTTTTTTTTTTTGTGGTTTCTTTTTTTCGGGCTTAACCAATTTTCCAGCTGGCAACCCACGCAGGCAGCTGGCCAGTGAAATTATTTTGTATGAAACTGAGCCAAAATGCAAAGGCAACTTTACTTTATATAAACGATATATAAATATATTTATTTATATGTACATATGAATGTATGTACCACGTATGAGCTGTGTGCATATAGAAATTATAATGAAGACATCAACAACCATGATGACAGGCAACAGCAACAACAAATGAGCAAATAGCCAGCCAGCCCACTTTGATTTTTATGGCCAACTCACATGCAGCACAAGAAAACTGAAGATGCCAGCAAGATGAAAAGAGACAGAGACACACACACACACAAACAGAGGCACAGTATATGGGGAAAGAAGGGAGGGGAAGGGCGATCGACCTCTTACCGCTTGTTGAGTACGGAGTACAGATTTTGGGGGAGCACAAGAGTATAGAGTAGTAGGTGGTGCCCAAAACAAATTGCAGGCAATCGCAACGTCGTAAGTATGCTAAATTATCAGGCGTCGTCTTCGTTGTTTGAAGAAAAAAAAGAGAGAGAAAAAAAACAAAATATATCCTATACAACTAGTCATGGTATGCCAGAATCAAGAAGCATTTAGACTAGAAATTTGCAATAATAATAACTTTATATAAAGTGAAATTGAGTTATAACTTGGAAATGAAATTCTCTAATTAGATCTATTAGGTGAATTTCTTATCAGATTTTCTTAGATTTATTTGATTTTTTTCTATCATTTAGAAACGTATAATAAGTGATAGTTCAATCAAAAATAGTCTATATCAGAAATTGTTTTTTACAAATTTCTTTCCAGAAGAACGTCTATGGGGGTCTGTATATTAATTGTCTGCTTTTTCTGTTGTTAAGTTTTAAGCTCTTTGATTTTTACTGATTCATTTACTTTTCATTCTTATTATAAGTAAAATTTGTTGATTTCTAGAAATTAGCATATTTTAGGGTATATTCTATTCGTTATTTAGCTTATGATGTGAAATTTTCTTTCTTAGATTTTTCATAGACTTTTCAATACTTTCCAATAATGGACTTTTTACTTAGTTGCTAGAGGCCGAAAACAATTTACCCCACTAACTGCCCCGTCGATTTTTTTGTTTTGTTTTTATTTTATATTTATTATTTGAATGTTTGCTATATTATTATGATGAGAATTAACATTATTATTGGAGTTTGGACAATTTCGGGGCAATAAAAGACACAAATTGCTGCTAATAATGATGCTGAGTTGAGTTGTCTCCCGCAAACCTCTCTCTCTCTCTCTCTTTAACTTAGCCAATTCATATGCTTCAGAGGCATAGCAAGTTTGTGGCCTAAGTCTTTTGTTTTATTTTTTTCTTACCTTTTTTATGCCTTTGTGTCCTTCTCTTTAGATTTGGCTGGAAGCAGCACATGCAATGTGTTTACCTATGTGTACGTGTGTGGCTTTGTTATAATTTTTGCATATTTTTATTTAATGCTACTATAGTTTCATGCTTGTCATGTTTTGCGCTAGAAATTGAACTTTTTTTTTGTTGTTTCTTCGTTGGCTGCGGCTGCTGCACTTTTTTGGCCGCTGTGAAACATTTGTCATTTTTACCATTTTTAGCCAAGCGTGACAAGCGTTTGTTGTACTTGTAGTTGTTGTAGTTTGGCTGTTAGTTTCACCCACTGGCATGCAAATGCAACAGCAGCAACAACAATGGCCAGTTGTTTGGGGTAACTACATACACATATATACAAATATATATATATGCATGTGTGTCTGTGTGTATGTTGCTTTTCAATACGCGATAAAGATCTCAAATATTGTTAAAACAAACAAGAAATTTATTGAATATGCAATGTTTTTTTTTTTTGCTGCTGCTGTTGCTCTTGTTGTTGTTGTTGTTGTTGTTGTTGCATTTGGCCAGGTGAACAACAACTCTGGTTTATTGTTTTATTTATTGTAGGTGAGAAGTCAAATATTTGTGGGTGGCAGACACAACAGCAGCAAGCACCAAAGCAATTCATAAATGGCACATCTCGGTGATCTTGGCAGGTTTGTTGCCTCCAGTCTGGTTTTGTGTGCTGTGACTGTCAAGCGGATATATATTATACTATATGGATGTATATATATATGCTATGCCATTGCCATATAAGTCCAAGGCGGCATATAACGGTCCCGCACTTTAAACAACAACAACAATAACAAACAAATAGAAGTTGTATATAAATAGTTTTAGACCCGAGGTTAATTTCAACATTAAATATTGTACAAAAATGCAGACAAGCCTAAAACATTTCCTAGTGTCTATATCCCTCTCTCTTTCTCCCTATCTCTCTCTTTCTCTCTCTCTGTTTCTCTATCGTGTGAGGCAATCTCAAATCAAAGATGAGAATGCAGATGAGCCCATGCAATTGAGTATGAATATAATTGTGTGAGTCAGACTGCGAATGTGAGTGTGAGTGTGGTAGGTCATGTCTAGTTATGGGGTCGATTGGTTCAAATTCTTCAATATATCGAATTGGGAGTGTAGTCTCACTTACCTAACCGATCCATAGATGTCAATATTTGCATAATCAAAACCAAAATTAAACCACGATGGCCTTTCATTTCATTTTGTCAGTCTTTTAATCACTTACAAATAAGTAAGCAGGCCAATACAATGCTAAACAAATGAACTAACTACATTCTAACCAGACTAATTGCTTTAAATAGACTGAAACAGAGGTACTGCAATTAAGAAATTTTCTTTAATAAAACTTGAGCCTATAAAAAGTATAATATAAAGGTATAATCTAATTACATGCATATGTCTAAGGTTTTTATTACTTTGACTAGAATTATGAATTAGTTATTTATGAATTGTTTATTTTTTAAAAGTTTATTAGATAAAAGTTGTAGAAGCATTAACGAGTATGTTAAAGGCCAAACCCAATATCGTAAAAGAAAGAAATTTTACTTTAATTAGCTCTCCATTAAAACTGAGCTGCCCTCACCCCACAACTTAACCCAACCTTAAGAAAGCTTTACCTACGACTAAATTATATTGTCATAAAAAAAAGGACTTAGACTAAACTATAGAATTTCGAATTATTTTTTTAAAGTCATTCATTAGGCAAACTCTTGGTTAATTTTGCATTTGAAGTGTGCTCAGTTTGTTTACTTTAATCGAAACAATTTATTTAGAGAACAAAAAGACTTGCAATGCCCTTTCAGACAAAGTATTCATTGAACATGAATAACACTCAATTTCGACCCACGCCAGACAATGCAACCCAACGAATCTTCTTCGATTTCCGGTATTTTAGCCCAAGTCTGGCACTTGTCTCCATATAATTTGCTGCACTTATTTAACGACCTACGCATCCCATAACAACAAACAACATACAAATTAGCCAAAACAAACACATTTGGCCAAAAAAAAAAAACATAAGGGGAAAAAAAACTAAAATTGCTGCCAGAGCCTTTCACACATTTTCGGGCACTACACACACACACACAACTGCATACCACCATGAGGCATACAGCAGCCAAAGGCGAGGTCAAACTTTGGAGCATGGGAGCGGGACATAAGAGAGATTGCACAACACACAAAAAACTTGAATTTGCATATTGCGATTTAGTTTTTTTTTTTTTTTTTTTTCTCTTCCTTTTTGTGCTTTCTTATTAGTTAGTGTTTCTGTCGCCATGCCACCTGTTTGTGCAACAGCAGCAACATCGTGAAGAAAAGGAAATAATGGTTTAGGGGGAAGTGGATATAAATATATATTCATATATATATTTTGCATATCAGTCAATGAAAATCGTCGAGTCTTATCAGCCATACAAAATAAAGATACAAAAGGATGAAGTGAGTGAGAGAGAGAGAGAGAGAGGGATCTTCTCATTTGGTTCCTTTTCATATTTTGTTTTTTTTTTTTTTTGGTCTCTAGTGGGCGTAGACCAAAGATACAAGGCAAAAAGGAAGAATATATGCCCAAGCGACGACGTGAGGCTCACCATTGTCTGGTGGAGATAATCTGTGATTCGTAAACTCCCACAGGTCAGGCGAGCACATCAATTACTTTGGCACAAGTCCAAGACAAATGCTCCACGGTGAGAAAAAAAGACAAAAAAGAGCTATGATTGCATACAATGAGAAACGTTTCCCTTGATTGTTTTTTCTGTCAGTGTAGAGGAGCCAGGCCAGATCAGGCCAGGCCAGGCCAGGCCGGGGCAGGCATTCTCTAAAGGCCACAGAAGAAGTCAAAGTCTGGTCTGAACTGAGCCGAGCTGGCGCTTCATCGTCTTGCCAAAGAATGACCTCTCAATTTATTGTGCAGCCTTTATCCTTTTGGCATATGCGATTTGTATCGACTTAAGCACACACACACACACACACACAGCAGCTGGACCCCCCATCCCCTTTCATCTTCTTACTTATGTGTATGTATGTATATGAAAATGCCTTACGTTGATTGTTTTATTATGATGATGTTAAATTATTGTAATCCAGGCGCGCAATCGCAATCGTTGTCGACATCATCATCATCATCTTCATCCACATCTCTAGAGATTCCCCTGCCTCCTTGATTACCTCTCTTGGTCCTCTTATGTCCATGCTGTGCCATCATCATTATGCCAGCTTCCTCCCCCAATCTTTGTAGGCGTTGCTCCGGCATATCCTTTGCGCGTATGCGCAAAAACAAATAAATGCCTGGATTGAAGAAGTAGAAGAAGAAGGAAGGAGTCACTCGCAGTCTCAGCCTCAGTCTCAGTTTCTCTGCCACAGTGCGCCATGGTGTAGTACGTGTGCCGCTGCCAAAACACTTACAGATTATGATCGAATCGAGTCGAGAATCGAGTCGTCTTGGTCGTCGGCCGGTCGTCCCCATGGTCGGTTGGTTGGGCTATGTGGGTCCGTTTTTTTTTTTTGTTGCCTCTTTGCGTCTCTGATTTTGATTTTTTTCTTGTTCCTTTGCCTGGCGATGCCATGTCCGTGATAATTTTGGGTTGCACGCTTATTTAATATGCGAATTTTTACAGATAAATGGTGAGAAATAATTTGCGCTGGTTTTTTTTTCTCTGTATGCTGGAGTCAAAAGACTTTGTCGACTTGCCATTGCATTATCTCTCTCCCTCTGTGGCGTGGGCGTTCTATTTGAAGAGGGGCGTGGCTGAGTCAACGCACATACAACCATACTCATGAGCGACTCTCTGTGTGTGTGTGTGTGTTTGAGTGTGTGGCATAATCAAAGTGCCACATATGATCATTTCATTTCCGTTGGGCTCACTTCTTTTTCTTGTCTTTTTTTTTTTCAATTGGCCAAGAAAATTACAGTAAATCATTGATCACTGATTCAGTGATTAGTGTCATAAAATGTGATTAGTTAAAGAAGAAATGTTACTTTGATTCTAATATTTAAAATTAATCAAAGTAAATCAATATTCACTATTCTTTTAATAATCAAAATGTTTAATTCATCCATTTCACCATGTCATAGGAAATACACAGTTTCAGCAAATCGATTGAAAAATCAGTTGAACAATTCATCTATGTCTAGTCTATTCTAGTAATTGTAAGAAGAAATTTAATTCTTTAGCTGGTATTCGAAAGTTATGTTGATATATAAAGTATTTATTTATTTATTTATAATAAAGTTAATAATAATTAAAATTTAACTTATAAACTAAAGGGCTGGCGGCTAAGGCCTTCGGTTTGGTATTTACATACTTACAATTACAACAAGTGGTATATTTGTGTAAGGTTAAGGAAATATTCGACGTATTTATGATTTTTTCAATCTTCTCTTTTCTCGAGAAATGAGTCATTCGTAATCAGAACTTGAGTTGTATTTTATAACTTCTTGTTACCTAAAAGAGAGGGAAAATTTTTCTCAAGATATATGTATCCTTTATTCCTTAGTATAAATACGTGATCTTGTGTCAACGTATACATTAATAACCCATCGAAATTTGTTCAAATCAATGAACTGTGAAAACAATTCCAGTGACAGTTTGCACATGACGATATACATATAACCCAAATCTCTATTCAAGCTCATGTTTGTTCCATACGCTGCACTGAACTTGTCCTTAAAGTGTCACTACCCGCACGCCCACTCCCCAATTTGAATGCTACCATAGTTTTTTTTTTTTGCCAACCTTAAGCACCTTAAGCCACCTTTCTTGGCTTTCCAGCTTCTCTCTATTGACTTGTCTGTCCACGCGGATTGGCCTTTGGCTTGACTTGTTACATTTCCAGTTGGCTGCCAATTGGGCTACTGGTTTTAATTTGTGTTTTGTTCCAGATCAAACTCAAATTGATTGCCTGGTTGGTTAGTTGGCTTGCTGGTTTGCTGGTTTACTGGTTGGTTGGGCTGGTTGGTTGGTTGCCTTGTGGCATTTGCCACATCTGACATTTATGTGAGGCGACAATCAGTGACAAAGTCAAAGTGGCTGCTGGAGCTACGCAACGCCCACACCAAAGTCGAGTGTTGAGTGTTGCGGTCTAAGGGAGAATGCCATAGAAATAGAGAAGGATTGAGAGAGGT
Organism: Drosophila equinoxialis; assembly: GCA_018150345.1. Classification (NCBI taxonomy): domain Eukaryota; kingdom Metazoa; phylum Arthropoda; class Insecta; order Diptera; family Drosophilidae; genus Drosophila; species Drosophila equinoxialis. The sequence continues at coordinate 26,662 of JAECWI010000696.1, forward strand.
ATGAAAGAAGGGAAAGATATTTTAAGCCTTGACATTCCATGATTTGAAGTTAAAGTTATAGTGCGGGGTGGGGGAGGCGACTTCTTTAGAATTTATTTTAATTGTGAGAACTTTTTGCAGACAGCCATGACCAAATTCTCTGTGTGGAGGGGCGCTTATCAAGAGATTAGTTGCATGCCACCACATAAGCAAATGTTCGATTCGTTTGGCATTAGATTTCTGATATGACTGCATTTTTACACTGACAGAAATTGCCAACAATATCTTATATAGTTTCTCTTTGTGTTTAAGCTTATAGTGTTTGCTTTGTTTTTTTGGGGGGTTTTTTGTTTGGCGCCATTCCGCCAAAAGAATCTTGCCACCACCCTACAGGCCAAACTTGATACTGCCAACCGATGCCAACTTCAACTTTGAATGCTAATCAAGATGCCGCCGCTATGGAGTTTCTGTTTCTTGTTGGTTTTTGTATTTTGTCTGCCGCTTCGATTATGCAAAAAGTCCGTTCGATCGACCTCAGAGAGCTTCATATGTGTGTCTATCTTTGTGTGTGTGTGTCTTGGCCAAACGCTGCGGGGGCTGGCGCTTTTTTCCCCCTCCTCCTGCTGTTGCTCCTCTTTCCTTTTGGTTTTTGTTTTTTCCTTCACTCTTCTCAGTTTGTATTATTTTTCTTTTTTGTTTCTTTATGCCCAAATAATAGCACATAAAACTATAATAGTAATTTTCAAATGGAGAAAGAGCGATGCAATCGGCTTTGGCTATGGCCCCAAAACAGACAGCAGCAGCAGCTGTGCGGTATTTTTGTTGGGTTTTTTTTCTTTCTGTTTGTGTTTTTTTAGTCATAGAAAGGCTGACCACACAGCGAGCTGGATGAGCTGGATCTGGGAGATGGAGCTGGCATCCAGTTGAGAGTCAGAGTTGAGAGCTAAATTTATGGCCAGTCAATGGCACCAGCTCCACACACACACACACACACACACACACACACACACTCACGCACACAAGAGTCACCCACCAATATACAACAAAACCAACAAAAAAAAAAAAAAAGAAACAAAAGGAAACCCAAACGAAACACTTTCATTTTTCAAACAAAAAAAGGCGAAAAATGTTTCAATATTTTCTTTTCCTTTTTTATATTTTTGTGTTTTTTTCTCTCGCTCTTTTTTTGCAAAGAGACCTCACCCCATGATGTTAATTTATATAGCAGACCCCAAAAACTCAAGATCGCACCGATGTCAAGCCGTGAGTTCAGGTTCAAGTTCGGTTTTTGGTTTCAGGTGTAAATTAAATACACTTTTTCTCTCCTCTCACTCTCTTCCTTTCCATGTGGACTCACGCTACAAAGTCGACTTCATTAGAGTGAGAAACAGCGAGAGAGAGAGAGGAGAAGAAGAGAGGGTAACTGGTGGAACCTTGGAATGTTGCGATCCTCGAGATCATTTAAATAGCTATAAATTAATAAGCATCCATTAATTTGCCGTGAGGGCGTTGCGCATAAATTTCATGATTTTTCAAATGTTCGCCAAATATACATACACATATATATATATATATATATATATACATGTATACATAACGTGCATATCCAGTGACCAAGGATTATGGCAAAAAAAAGAGGAGTGAGGCAAGGTGGCATTGGAGGCTCAAAGTCCGACAAATTATGTGGTTTGCCATACACGCGCCATAAATTTGTCACTTAAGGCCAAGCAACACACACACACACACACACATAAGTGAAACAAAAATCGATAAGAAAAAAGTAAGTTAGGAAAGAGGATCAGGCGAGGGTATTAAAAATTGCATAAAAAGTGGAGAAAATGTCATAAGATCATATAATACAAATGCAAATAAATCATTGAAATATGCTTAACAACAGAAAAACACAAATGAGAAACAGGACAAAATCCAAATATATTTCATTTAAAATTAAATTGCTTGACAATTTTAAGTTTATGTTACTAAGCTTGGCTAAGGAAAGCAATAAAATCCTAAAATTGCTCATAGGACTAAATCAATAATTAAATCAAAATGAAAAATGGTGAAATTTCAAAAATGGAATTGTTAATTTTCGATCAAAAAGTAGAATGGAGCATTACAGACATCATCTTGACATTCTTGATCACCACAAAGTTCCTGGCCACCTGGATCAACATAAATTTCTCCAAAACCGATATCGAAATGCTGTAGGTTTCTATATACTGGATATAGCCAATAGAACGGTCGGACGAAATGGTTAAAATAATTAACGTTAAGGCAATCTGGGACCCTGGGACTTCTGATTTTGTGTTTAAGTTTTACTATAATAATATTATAACTAAAATGACATTTTGGATAACAATTTATAATCAATCTAGAACATGAAATCTTGTACGTTTTAATCAGTTGCTAGACCTAAAATAAGGACACTAAGTTTTTTTGAGAATCTCTTTTAAAAACTATGAGACCAGGAGCCTAAACCCTTTGAGAATTCCAAATTGAATACCATCTTAACTCTTTGATTCAGACACAGCAGTAAGCCTATTTATTGTAACTAATAACTGACAAATTGACTGTTTAAATAGTTAAATCATACAAATTATAATTACAACAATAATAACAACTGGGATGACATTTAAGCAACGACTGCGGGAAGTCAATTGAAAACAAAAGGCCAGCCAGCCAGCCAGCCATCTAGCCAGAAAGGAGAAGGCTTTAGGCTGAATAGAAACTTATTGTTACATTGCATTAAAGTCCCGCTGATATTTTTTTTCTTCTGTTAGTCTTACCTACGACTCGACGGCGCCACTAAAATGCAGGTGTCAAGCTGTGCGTGTGCCGCCAACAGACAAAAAATAAATAAATAGTAACTAATACTATACATTTTCAATGTCTGTATGTGCATACATAAGTAAATTTTAGTTTTTGGCTTTACGCATTTTCCCACGAGTAATTACGAAAAAATATGTATGTATATAAACGATACAGATATCAGCACACATACAGATGTAATACATATGTGAGTATGGCCATGTAATTAGAACAATTAAAATGAATGTCATTTTAAAAGTGCAATCTATCTGAGAGATAAGAAATACACACACACGTAAGGTAAGCTCTGAGAAAAGTTGTCCACTGAGATGGATGCCAAAGTCATTTCATCATAGCCACAGCCATTCCATTCCGAAACTGAGCAGTCTGAACTTAATTTGCATAATTGCTGCGTAAATATTGATATTTGAATTTTGATATTGACCGCAGCTCAGCTCAGCTCAGTTCAATTCAGTTCAGTTCAGATATCTCTAACTGTTGAATGCCAGTCGAGTGTGTGTGTGTGTGTGTGTGTGTCTCTGTCTCCGGAGTCTCCTGAGTGTATCTGTTTGCATTGCCCAATCGACTGTCAATAATTTCACATATTAAATATTGAAATAAAACGAGGCGTTTAATCAAATGGCACAGCTGTGAGACGTCCGATGGCCAGACATACTCAGCATACTGAGATAGCGCTTCAATTCCCACGCTCTAAGCACACGAAAACAGAGTCAGCAACAGAGACCCTTTCAATTGTATGACAAAAGCTACTGGAGTTCCATCAGACAACAACAGACGACAATATACACACATGTATGAAGACATCAGTTTAAACACTGGGTCAATATGTTTGTTATACAAAACGAATGAAGTGGATAGATATTGATAGAGTTAATGAAATTTCAATTTGAAACAATGCAAAAATATAGAGAATGGAAAGACAATTTGAAGTCATTTTTTGTTTAAACAAAAAAAAACCTTTACATTTTCAACTTTCAGACTTTCAAACAGATATCTACATAGTTTTTTGAATCTATTTGGAATTCTCCATACTTATTTAACTTTTGAGATATTATAATGTTATGCCCTTTACAAATTGATTGCTAAGAGGCTGCGGACTTTGCACTTGAAAAATCAACAAAATTTTAAGACTTTGGCAGGTTGTGGGGTATTTATCGTTTAACCTTTTTGCAGGATCTCACCAAATCGGGTCTTACTGATGTTAGAAAGCCTAGATTTGAGTCATGGTAGTAATAGTTATATACCATTTTTTTCAAAGTTAACAAAAGCTAGCTCAATGGTATTTAGAGGGAATGGATTTTCAGTTTAATCCTACAAACCGTTTCTTTCTGGATTTCTTATGTGTTCATCTTCTCATCTCCTTTTTGATTTTGGTGCATTCTGTGAGTTTTAAAATTTACATTTACTCTGGGTGGGAGGCTTTTTTTGGCTTGTTTGTTGTTGTACTAGCTGAAATTCACTTGGTTACTGCCAACAAAATATTTGAAGTGGTTGCTGCCGCTGCTGCTTTGTGGCACATGTCCAGCGCCTTGTAACTGGCAACCGAAAACACAACGTGTAAATTATGCTATAACACAATTAGCCACTTTAGACTGCTGACTGTACCTAGTTACCTGCGCCTGTGCCTGCTGGCCTCCTTGTGTTGCATAGTGTCGCTTTTTTTTTTTTTTTTGTTTTGGGGGGTCTAAGCCATTTGCCACTTACATGAATCGCAAAACATTTTGCAACATGAAACTTTGCTAAAAATTTGTAGTGCTTGCCTAATTAAAAACTAAAAACCCAGATAGTTAGATAGTTAGATGAAGAGAGAAAGATGGAGAGGGAGAAAAAAAATCGACTTAAATCTGAGGCTGACAAACAGGATGCTACTACCATCAAGTGGTAGGTAGGCAAGCAGGTAGGTTTTTTTTTATATTTTTGTGTTTTTTTTGACATGGGGAGGGGAAAGGAGTTTGTGGAAGAGGGTTGACGGGGGTGTTAGGTGGCTGTCTCGTGTGCTGCCGACTAAAATTAAATCAAGCAAATTACTTTTATCGCTGGCACGCATCTCAAAACGCAAAAAGCTTAAGCCGCATTTACAGATCGAGGAGAGAAAGAGAGAGGGGGCGGTGGTTGGCTCCAGTCGGTAAGCCAGTTGAGTTGATGTGAGGGGAGGGGATGGGAAGTATTCAAGCCAGAGTCATGAAGCCTCAAGCGCACTGCATAAATTAAAGTCAACTGGCGGGGCTAAGTGGCGGGCTTTTATTATTAAGCCCGCTGAGCTTGCCAGAGCTGCCTGCCAACTGTGCAGCTGATCGATAGCTGTCTAACTTTTAGGCCAAAGAGACGAGACGGCAAGAGCTTGAGTTATACACACATACATACATACATTTGTGTGCAGTATATCTAACTGAGGCTGACTTTGTCACACAAAAAGTGCGGATGGAGAGTGGTGCATAGAGATATTTACAGTGGTTGACAAACAATCGACTGATCAATCATAATTCCATTCAAACAGATCACTGATCAATGTGTTCAATAGATAAGCAGCCATCAAAGTGGATTAAAAGATATAGTACTTAAATATGTAAATGCATTACATTTTTCATTATCTTTTTAGTTCTTTATTCCTTTATTATTATTATATTTATATTTCTCTATAAAACGCTGATAAAGCTTTCTTTTGTTCCATAGTGTTGAAGAACATTCGATTAAATAATATTTTAACATTTTGTTGTATTAAGCCAATAAGACTTTAATATAAAACAGTGTTGCAAAATCTCTTAGAAGTTAGAGAAACTACATAAATTGCAAATTGTATCAATGTTTGTTTCATCAGCTGTCTGATGGAACGATCTTTCGTCTATTCTTAATTTATAACTGAAAACAAATTAAGAGTTTTCCAAAAATATCAAATCGAAAAATTGTATATATTCGAAATTTGATAATTGGGGTAATGTCCTCAAAGTTATACACAACATAAAAAGCCAACTACTTGCAGGTGAATGATTTAACCACTGTAACAACTCTTGATATTATGGCTAACCCCTGTCATCTCTTTGACTTGGACTTCTACTGCTCTGCATTATCAATTTATGTTGGCCATATCAATATACTCGCATATATGTAGTTGGTTTGTACATAGCTATACATACATATTATGGCTATGCCACGACACTTTGTCAGTGGTTCGACAGAGTCCACAACTCTCTGGAGGAGTGATTGCCATTGCTTGCCCGCCTGTCAAATTAGTGTGTGGCACCAACCAACCAACCAACCAACCAACCAACCAGCCAGCCAGCCAGCCAGCCGGCAAGCCAACCAACCAAACCGTCGAGCTAGCTATTGAAAAGTGAAAAGCGTTTTGCAGACTTGGCCAGCTTCGTAATTGTATAGCTCTAGATCATGCCCATGCCTCACGCCACCCTCTTGCCGGCTGGTCGTGAGGGAGGGGCGAAGAGGGGATTTTCAAGATTCGTCACAGCTGTATCGATGATTTTGAAATTCATGCGGACGCGGTCGTCGATCGTCGTCGATTGTCGACGTAATCTCGCATGCAGCAAACAAGTTTTAAGAATTTATTTTTATAATTTTTCCTTTATTTTTCTTCTCTTTTTTTTTTTTTTTTTTGCTTTAGCTGTTGTTGTTGTTGCTGTTTCTTATGTTCGCATATAAAAGTGTTGCAGCAGCAGCAGCAGCAACAGCAGCCGCCCCCTTGACGTAGTCCTTCTTTGTCTTTGTTGTTGCTTCTATATTTATGGCATATTGATTAAGTTATTAACATTTTATTAAGGCATTTCAGTATGAGCCCGAATCGAGCTGCCGAGCAGCCGAGCTGCCAAGCTGAGCCGCAGGCTGTGGAGCAGCCAAAACTGATTTTTAATTGTCTTGATGGAAAAATTGTTCAAATGATTGTTAATTGGGTAAGATGGTAAAGGGGTGGAGGAGGGATAAAGTAGATAGAGAAGGGGGAGAGTAATATAATAGAAACATTGTTGCAATTATTCAACGTTTTAAATGCCAGGAATTTCTTTAATTAAACTCAATTTGTACAATTGCTAATTGATCCCCTTCATTCGCCCTCATCCACTTTGTCTCTCTCTCTCTTTCTCTTTCGATCTTATTTAATTATTTATATATTTATTTAATTATTTTGCTAGCATGTTAGGCGTCAGTATAAATATAAATGTATGTGTATTGTACATATATTGTATTTGATTCCTATGTTTTTTTTTTTTTTTGTTGTAGAAAATTTTTTAATTTATGTTTTGTGTAAAATGTCAAGCACACCAAAAAGTGACAAGAAAAATGTCAAATTGCTGTTGACAAGAGCCAAGCTCTCTGGACAATGGTCTTAACATACAAACAAAACAAATCTATATAGATATATGTATATGATTGCATGGGGGACATATCTCAAGCCTGCAATCGTTAACAAAAAGTAAATACAAAAACATAGAATGAAAAACAATGCCAACAAATTATATAAATCATTTCAAATGCCATGATCTTAATAGGGCAGCAGACATTTCAGACACTTTGGACATGGTCAACATGTCGGCTAAAGTCGAGCACACTCAAAACGGTTTAACCAGCTGCCAGGCTTACGCCCCTTTCCCCAACAGACCAAACAAAGAGGCCAAATGCTCAATCAGAATCATAAGTGATGGGGTTTACGTTTCAAATACAAAAAGTATTCTTAGCAAATGATCTCTAAGGTTTCGTATACATGATAAAAATCTAGAATTAGTTTATTGCTCATTAAAGAAGGAGGCAAAGGAGGAGAAATAAGTTCATAAAGTAGTTAATTGGAGAATTTTGTAAAAAGGACTTTTAATATTTATCTAAGCAATTTGTTACACAAAAACTCATGAGTCATAGATAAAGTGTTTGCTTTATTAATAATTTCAATGTATTGCAAACCCTTGGGTTGGGTTTCGTTTGATCCTTGGCCAACCATTATTATCAGTGATTGAACTGTTTCAGTTTACTTTGATGGCCAGAGAGATCTTTGTCCATGCCAACTTCCAAGTCCAAGTCACATTCAAAATTTGGGCATACGAGTTGGCTTGAGTTTAACATAAAACACAAAAAGTCCATGCCCCCAAAAGTTTCGTTCCCCCTTCCCTCGCTCTCTTGCTCTGCTTATTTGGCTTTTGTGTGCCATTTGCCGACTCCCGTTAAAAACAAAAAACCAGAAAAAAAAACGTTCTAATCTAAACTCATTATAATTAAATAAGTCACGAGTTTTGAATTTTAATTTGGTCTCTCTGACAGACAAAATCAGCTACCAGTCAATGGCAATGGGTTGCTGTCTTTTAGCTGTTTATTCCTTGTTTTTGTTGGTTTGCTCGTTCGGTCAATTTTATCAAAATCGCACACAAGCCAAGGTCTAAGCCAAAACTTTAACTCGGAAACTTAATTATATTGCAGAGAGCTTAAGGCACGTAAATAGAATCTTGCTGGAGCGCAGAGCGCAGGCATTAAAATTTGCACTTTAAGATACAATGGTGAAAGAAGTGGCGGGCGGGCAAGAGGGTATGAGAAAAGGGGGCATGCCATAGCAGTAGTAGTAGTAGTAGGTAGTATGTAGTAGGTACAAATTACTTAAAAAACAAAATGAGCTAAATTAGCAGACTCACTCTGCTGTTTTCTTGGCTACTGATTTCGTTTTCGATTTCGATTTCTATACATACATATATATAAAAGAAGAAAAAGAGTCAAGGTCTTAGCGAAGGTGTTGAAATGTTGTTGCTGAAGTTGTGTGTTATTTGATTTACGGCTGATGCTTGAAAATTGCTTTGAAATTGGCTTGTTTGCCACTAAACCAAAAGGAATGAGCCGAAATCAAGAATTGCTGTCGGTTTTAAGTGTTGCTGCTGTGTTAATGTTTTGTTGCTGTTCGCTATTACTGTTTGCCCGTTTGCATTGTTGTGTCGCTTGTGTCGATTTTGTTGCGGCATTATGCAACTCACGACAATGACAATTCACGGCAGGACCTTTGACGACCTACAAGCGTGTCGGTAAGCCAACCGACGACGAAGAGTTCAGTTCAACAAAAGCAAGAGTGCTCCTCACACACTCTCAAACAAAGAAGCAACGAGAAGATGATAATAATGACGACGACGACGATGATGATGATGATGATGGCAGAAGTAACAGCAGCAACGACATACAGTTTGCAGTGGGTCTTTGATTTCAAGTTTGGTCTGCCCCGTATGACAAATCGACAAATCGATTTACATAGTTTTGGCTTGTTTGGTGTTGGCGTTTTGGGCTTGCGGGTTCATTAGGTTTGGCTTTGGCTTTGGATTTTGAGCCAATTAGCTTTGGTTTATATACATACATACAGACATGCATATATATGTATATATATATTCACATTTATTTATAAATCTATCCATCTAGTAGTTGTATATTAAAATGTCAATGACTTGGTAAGAGCTGGAGGCATCAAAAGAGCCATGACTCATACTCATTGTGTACCTAGCTTTAACAAATTGAATTGTCTACTTAACATTTCCCGATTTCCCTTCCTCTTCGATGTTGGAATTCCTGGTCCATTGCCCAGCAGAGGAACGCGGATTTCAAAACGTTTGAAATTAGATTAAACTTTGAAAACTTTGGAGTTGAAATTTTATTACGATGCCATTTTATATCTCTCGAGATCAAAATTTTGCAACATCTTCAATTAGAACAACGACAAAGAGCCATGTGCAACACCTACACATACAAGCAACAAGATGGTAATCATTTTATTTATATCTATCTATGTTGTTGTTGTTGTCGAGGGGCGATTTTTTTTTATTTTAAAATTTATTTGTTTGTCAAAAGTCATAAATCCAAATCCCATTTGTCAGCATTAGAAAATTATGCAGCCAAAGAAGTGCATGCTTGCAACAACAACAACAACAAAGGAGAAGTTGCAAGACGATTCCCCTCTGCTCTGTCCCTGCCCCTGCGATGCTGCTATCCACATGCTGGAGGCTTGTTTTCTACATTTAAAATTCATAAATTAAATTACACGACATGCACAATAATAAAAACGATTTGGAGGCCCACACGCAGCAACACTAGCAGCAGCAGCAACAGCAACAACAACAACAACAGCAACATTACACAAAGATTCATTAAAGATTTTGTTAACCAAAAAAAAAAGATCATAAATACATAAATACGATAGGAGGGGGGGAAAAAGAAGCCCAACCAAAAAAAGAACGACCAAGCGTTTTTATTTATTTGATTGTTGTAATCTGCAAAGCCAACATGCACAATGTGTTCAGACGGACCAAGTCAACCGAATTCACAATTAAAATAAAATAAATGATGATCATAATGACGATGATGATAATGATGATGATGATGACTATGATGCAGTGCAGCCAGCAGCAGCAGCCCAAACAGTTCCACGCATGCGCGGGCGCCATCATCAACTGCCATCAGCAGTAACCATCAAGTAATGGTTTTTTTTCTCCATTGCCAAATTTGGTCAGGCCTCGTAGCGGAAGCCGAGGAAGGCGCTCCACACACACACACACATACGCTCGCATAAATATATAGACACTTGCATGTAAGTATATTGCAGAAGTGTCATACTCGGTTGAGAGCCATGGGAATTTGTGACCAGCGAGTGGGTGCCAAAATGTTGATACTTAAATATTGTTAGCAGAAATTGTGTGCATGTGTGTGTGTGTCTCCCATAAGCCATTAAACATAGTGAATTTTCAAATCGAATAATAAAAGTCACAGCAAATGATTAACCATTAGTCAGCTGATGGAACTGCTCCTAAGAATATGTATATACTTATATATATGGAGCATACCCATGCCTTATTTGAATTTCACCAATTTCTTTTTGGGAATCATTTATGGAAATGCAATATTTAGTGTCATTATATTATTATAAACGAATTACCATATAGAGGATGCCCAGTATATGATTAAATAATAAACTATCAATAATCTGAAGGACTTTAACCTGGGAAGCCAACTAATATGGGAAGAAAATGATTTGGTTACTTTGTTTCAATGAATTTTTTGAAGTTTGCTTACAAATTTTAAAAAAAATATTAAAAAATTGCTTTCACAATGAAATTGTTAGCAAATGTTACTATTTCTTTCAACTGTATTCGATTAGTATATGTATCTTATTTTGAGAAACCTTTAATCCTTTTGTTTTGGGATGATATCTTTACCAGTCAGTTTCTTTCCAAATTTTGGTATGAAATAAAATTTCTTCTAATCTAATGTGGGATTTGTGCAAACAAGAATTAGATTTGTTGTTATGTTAGGTATATTATTTATTTAATTAGTTAATTATTAAGAAAGAATAAGACACAATCGGGTTTTGACATTGATTCATTTACACACACGTCGTTCGTCGTTTTCTCTAGCCTTTCTCTGCTTTCAACTCTAGCTTGCCACTTCGTCTTCTGCTCTGCTTGCCACCTCGTCGATCAGCTGCTTCGGGAGTAGGTCTGGTATTAGAGCGTTACCATACCATATCAATCAAAAATAGCTCAATTGCTTGCTTTAGTAAAATGTAATACCTAAACAAAGGTGCATAGAATAACAGCCCTTCAAAACTAAAATACTTGATCCCCCCTGGCATTTAAAGGAAATTTATGAAAAGTCTCAAATGCTCAAAACTGTTCCATGGCAAAGTAAAAGAAATATTTTGAAGAAAACATAAAGAAGTTTCGTAAACTGTTGACCCAATTTTATTTCAGAAACGTTAACTGGTTCAGGCATTTCGATACGACTTTTATATCGAAAATTGAAAATTCGTCAATCAGGTCAGCAATTGTATCTTTCTTTTTCACATTGCTCTCTATATCTCATTGACTCTCGGCATGACTTCCACAAGCAAAGAAATACACAAAAATGTATATTGAATAAAATTCAATTATATGCATAAATTTTTAACAAAAACAGCAATCGAGCAAAAAAAGGAGAAAAAAAACTGAAACAAAAACACGCCGTCAAGACAATGAGCAAAAATTTTCTGACAAAAGGCATTGGCGACGCTTTGCCAAATCGATCAATGTCAGGAAATGATGGCAAGGTTATGACAATTATCAACGGACCAGCAAAAACAACAACAACATCAACACCAACACAAACACCAAGAAACAATGAGAAGAAAAAACAAAAAAAATGCAGAAAACAATATTAATTAGCAACATCATCATTATGATTGCTGCAATTGCTAATGGCAAATGGAAGTTGCCCAAGTGTATTAATTATACGCCACGTTGACCCATAAAACGTTCCAAACATCAGCATCAGCCAAAGACTTTGACAATTGTTTTGCGCAGTTCTTTTGGAGTTTTGCCTAGAAATATTCTGGCCAGCCCACAGTCTGCGTCTCCCTCAATGTCTCAATGTTCTCCATCTTTCATGTGTTGTGTGTGTGACTCATTGACCGCAGTTTGAGCCTCCTTCCGTCCCAGCCCACCTGCCCACCTACCTATGCAGCCTACCTATCTGCCTGCCTCCTACCATGCCGCTCCACCACCCCCTTACCACAGCAACATGCACTCCTCTGCTACTCCCAATTACTTCTTTGCCCTCTCATTGTGTGCGTTGCCAATGCAGTTGCAACTAAGGTGCGTTTTTTGTTTCTTTATTTTTTTAGAACCTGAATCCGGGGCCCCGATTGCGGTTGCGGCTGCTGCTGCTGCTGCCATTTATTGCCTTCATGGCACTCAATTTGTTTGGCCGGCGGCTGCCTCAAGCTCTTTGCCGAACCAAACCCCTCACTTGCCTCAATAATAAAATGTTTTTTATTATACAATTTAGTTGCTTTAACTTGCGTGTAAATCGCCTTTTGCATATTGACACATAATCATTGTCTTTGGCTACGTTTTTTTTTTCGGTTACAACTGTGAGAATAATAAAGGCCCAGGAGGCAGAACGACTAGACAGATACTCTAATCTCTAACTGAGAGAAGTGAAGAAAGCTTGTTATACCATGGTAATAGACAAAACGTTTGATTAAGCCAATGGAATGAGTCTTGAAATTGGCAGTGAAAAACTTATTACATGTTCCACTGAAAACCATTGCAAATCTAATGAACATTTTCATTTTCTCAGTCCGCATTGTGTGGGTGGACTTTGAAAGACTGGGACTGAGACTGAGAGACTGGCTGCTTTTTGTTGTTGTTGTTGTTGTTGTTGTTACTTGTTGCTGGTAGGTACTTACTTACTTATAGGTACGATTATAGCCAGCCTCGTTCCCGATATAAAATGCCTGCCATAATTTAACAATTCTAATAAGCAAAATGGCAACACGCTTTACATCTACACTTACACTTGGCTGCCATGTTACTGCCTGTTAGCAGTACCCTCCATGTTACTGCCTGTTAGCAGTACCCTCTGTTCTTCGTCTCATAATGGCTTAAAGTCGGGATCAATGATTGAATTACATTTTGCGGCAGCCACATGAGCAGCAACATGCAGCAATGTTGCCAACGGTAGCCAAACAAGAGACTCCTGACTCTGCTGCTGTTGCTCCTCTCAGTTGCAGTTGCAGTTAAAGTTGCTCATGCACGTGTGTGCTATGTGTGCTGTGTGCTGTGTGTTGTGTGTGCTTGCTGTTGCAGCATCTGGCTTGGCTTGGGCTTAGTTCAACTAATTAGACGTCATTGTCTGGCTGTATTCAAGCCTCCGCTTGTCTTGGCATTTTCGGGGCAATCCATAGTCCAGCTGGTCGACTGCGGTCTCCATTGTTATCTTAGCCATGCGCTAAAAGGGGTCATTATGTCAAGGATTTTTGTGTGAAACATTCAGTGCACCGTGTCACAGGCATGATTGAGTTTTCCTAAAAGGAAATTGTGACTGCAACATGAAGTAAAACACTAACAAACATTCAAAGAAACCATTTTTCACAAATTGTTTTATTAAAATTAAAGAAACAAATTCTGCTTAGTTTTTAAATTTTACATAAATTTATTTCCTAATAATAAATATGAAAATAATTTGGTTTGCGTTTTAACAAAAGTTATAAACAATTTTGATGTTAGTATGTTTTTATCAATTATTTGTTTAAATAGTTGTTAATAAAACATATAGGCTTGATATATTATTTTATACATATTTTACACATATTATTATTTGCTAATATTAAGAAGAATGATTATGTACATAAAATATATTGAAAGCTTAAAAATGCATAAATGTTTGCAAATCTTATGGATATTTTTATACCACTGTGCCTTGGTCAATAGTAGATTTGTTGCTAGTTTTGTTGTCATGTTTGCTGATAGGTTTCTTGGCTTCCTGAAATCAACAAAAGCCTGACTCATTCGCTCCATTCTGCAGCCACTAGTTTACAGAAAAAAAGAGAAAAAAATAAATAAAACAGCGACGTCAACGTTGACGTCGACGTTTCAGTGTCATTGTTTGGCTTTGGCTACCAGTTGCCATTTTTATGGGCAAGTTTTCATTTGATTTTGTCCAATTGCCAGCTGCAATTAAGCGCCTGACAAAATGACTGACAATTTAACTCTCCTCTCCGCACACAACCTCTGATCCCCTCTTGTTGTTGTTGCTGTTGTTGGCCTGACTTTTGGGTAATTGCTAATCCCGCTAACGAGATGTCGAGTGTCCAGTGGGCGTCGCATTAGTTTTCAATATCGCAACTGGCGACCAAAAGTGCCGAGTTAATGTGGCCAATGATTGCGTCTAATGATTGATTGCCAAAGATATGCAAACTCTTCGATTGATGAAAAACTCCAATACCAAAACAAAAAAAAAAAAAACCCCAAAAGCCTTACAAACTCTCAATGGTAGAGAATTAATGGAATGGAGAAGTAATGGTGTCGGGGGGAGAGGAGAGATATCGAGAGTAAAATTGCAAACGAAACCGAAATTGGTGCGAGAGGCCAGCAAATAGGAAAAAGAAGCAAAAGGCAAAAACGTAGACGAAGACGAAGGCTTTGGTTAACTGCCAACTGGTTCCTTCGGACCAGAGTGTCTCGAACGTGACGCTGCTGACCCACTGAACCCACCGCCACCACCACCAGCCATCCATTGGCTGCAGTGGGTGGCTGTGTGGCTTAATGTAAACTTTTGTTGCTGCTGTTCCTTTGGTTTCGGGTGCAAATTGCATAAAAAAAGAAAAAAAAAGCCCAGACAGATGTATACCTATATATATATATAGGTATATATTGAAATACAAAATAATGTTCGTGCATAAAAGTTTATTGATTTTAAGCGATATTAACTTGAAAGTTGCATAATTATTTTATGCTGCATATAAATTCATATTTATGGAATGAGGTCAACAAATTGTTTAGTTTAGGTTCAATTGAGTGGGATTATGAAATAGTATTATGAGAAATTGCGAACGAGAAAAGTGATAAAACTATGACTAAATCATCAAGTTATATTTGGCTTAGAGTGAGTGAGAAGTTAATTGTACTTTCTAACAGTTTTTGAAATAAACTAAAGCACTTTTTAAGTTCTTAAATCTAATTGAAATTCCTATGTGGAAGAAGAATTTCCATTTGGTCCATGAAATCGTCGTCGTTCGTCGATGTTGTTGTTGTTGTCGTCGTCTAGTATTTGCAACAACTTCATAAACTTCAATTCGAACGTCAACGCCAACAGCTAACAACACATTGCAATTTGGCCAAATTGCTTTGGCTAATTGGCACGTGTAAACCACAAACAGAAAAAAAAGTATATATATATACCTATATATCGAAGGAAAAAGGAAACCTAAATACAAATGAAGAGAATTCACTTAAAATGCAAATTTCTGTATATATGTCTGTGTGTGTGTGTGTCTCTCTGTGTGTGTGTGTCCCTGCTCTGTTTTAGCATTATGCCGCACGTGTGTGTAGAGCCTCCCATAGAAGGTTGGCTCTCGATCGTAATTTGTTGCCAACTCAATTGGCCCGCAACATGTTTACGCAACATTTGTATATCCACAGAGCGACAGAGAGAGAAAGAGAGAGAGAGAGAGAGAGAGACTGAGTAAGTGAGAGGAGGCAGCAGCTCCAATTTAGATGAAGACATAAAATTGACTTTAGCACCCAAGTTAGCTGTAGTTTGTTTGGGTTTTAAGTGCGTGTTTCCTTTTGCGGCATGTTAATGGCTTAATTTACAATTTGGGCGGCATGAGATGAAAATATACCAGGAAGACATACACAGATAGAGACGGAGAGCAAACGAGAAAGAGAGAACAAGAGGAGACAAGGGCTATGGGAAAAGCGAAAGTCAGATAAATAAAAAATTTCCACTAAATAAATGCAATTTATGTTCAATACGTGTAAATAAACCAAATTGGTCACGTTTCGGCAATGGCAATTGAAATGATTCAAACACACTTACGACTACATGCTGAAAAGCCATAAATACCATCAATTTATTTGCAACATGACCAACATGCAACATGGCCAAAAAATAAGCACACAAAATTGCAGCTTCTTCTATTTTATCTACTGCTATTCCTGCTGCTGCTGCTGTTGTTGTTAGAGGCTTTGGCAGAGTCAACTTACGGGGTCATCAGCAGTCATAATTTAATGAAATTTAATATAAACCATTATAGATCCATGAACTTTGCAATATTCATTACACACACTCAGTTTACTACAGAAATACATACCTACATATATATATATATGTATATGTATAATAAATCATATCCATAGTTGGAATAAATATATGAAAGAAATTCCTTAACTGTTATTCCTTTTCCTTTTTTGTTTTGCAGAGTCATTGAACGATTTAATGGGCTTATCTATAATAAGGTAAGTCTACAAAGAAGAAGCTTTAGCTTTGATTTTTAATTGAGTGGAAGTAAATTGGGGTACGAATATGACAACAATTGGTTAATTAGATGATGGAAAAAGAAACTAAAAGAACCGTTTATACATACTAGAAATAGAGTTTGACTGGACTTTAGTCAATGCGTTTTCTTTTTGTATGACTTTTGGATTGAACAAGGAATCATAGAGTCGGAGAGCCGGCGATTTGCGTTGGATGGGGACCTACATTGATGGCTTATCTGTGTATTTGGCACGCATGCGTTAATTGTTGGCATGGTTCCCCCAAAAAACGCAACAACAGCAATAAGAGGCAACATCCTGCGCGTGCCCCCAAAACATATAATATATCAAATCTAACACTGGCGCTGGATATCGCATTTGCCTGATTGCGGTTGCCTATAAATCACTCGTAACTGAGTGAGTTGGAGTCGACGGAGTCAGAGTCAGAGTCTGTGGTATTTGCCTCCTTTTTTTAATTTTTTGCTTTTTGTGTTCTTTTTTTTTGGTCGATTGCAATCATCCAAGCAGACAGCACGCACGCGCGTGTAAAGGATAAGTAGGAGACGGAGCAAGAGGAGTGCAGATGAAGGACGGCAATATTGAAGTAGAAGTGAGGGTAAACGGCAAGTTGTGGGTTTTAGGGAGAAGCATGAAGAACAACTTCATTAGAGGCTAGGTGATGGCGGCAATCGGGAATAGATTTGAGGGGAAGCAAAAATGATTTACGCGAGGCGACAAGCGAACAAGTCTTTGCACTCATTTCAACAATTTGACAATTAATCAATTGCAACAACAGCAACAATAAAATCAAAAACTACAGCAACAACAATTGGGCATTAGTCAGCAATCAGCCAGCCACTCAGCCAGGCCAATAGAAAATCAAGAAAAATGTACGGAAAATAAGTATGTAATCACTTTTACCTTAACGAAGTTCATGTACTCTTTCCCCTAAGAAAATTTACAAGTTTCCTTTCAGATGACAATAAAGCTTGAAAAGGTATTATCCTATTTTTTAATAAACGACTAGGCGAAAGTTTTTTTTAATCATGTCGATTAATAATTGGATAAGATTTTTCTTATCAATTGTTCCCAAATAAAATGAGCAAATTAATAGAACTTTAACATTAGAAACCTCATAGAATTTGCAATCTGGAAACATCATTTGCAATATGGTCTTGTCTGCACCTTAATTAATATCATATCTTAGCTATCGAAAGCCCCGTTCCACTAATTCCCAAGTAAAATTCAACATCGTCTAAAGTTATAATGGTATTAATAATAATATTAATAAAGCAGAATTAAAAACATATAATTTTCAAAAATCTAAACCTCTTCTAAATTATTAAGTTCGAAAAATGAATTGTTATTTTCAAAAAGGGTATTTAAAAATACTAAAAATGTATAATTTTTTTTTTATATTTCTTTTTGAGGTCAAACACTCGCTTGAAGTTGAAGTTGGAGTTCGAGTTCAGAACGTGCGGGTGCTTTGGGCATATAAAAATCAATCTATCCTATCGATTCGATTCGAATTGTGTTTTGTTTCGTTTGTGTGTGTGTGTGTGTGTGTATGTATGTGTGTTGGCTGGGGATAAGTGACATGTGCATGTGACATATTGTCAACGCATTGCCTGACGATCATTTGCATAAATTCCAATTGGATTTTGCATGGCGCAACAACACCAACAAAACTAACAACAATTGTTGTGTTTGATGTGTGTGTGTGTGTGTGCCGCAAACATTGTTGCTACACATGCAAGCTGCTGCTGTTGCTGCCAAACTGAGGCCGAGTGACAAAAATGTTGCTGGCTACAAA
The DNA here is from genome assembly GCA_018150345.1 of Drosophila equinoxialis. Lineage (NCBI taxonomy): Eukaryota > Metazoa > Arthropoda > Insecta > Diptera > Drosophilidae > Drosophila > Drosophila equinoxialis. Next base: position 45,037 of record JAECWI010000696.1, read on the forward strand.
ATGGCTAATTGTGTAAGCATGGTCAAAGTGTCTTTTTGCATATATTTGTCAATGGCCTGTGCTCAAAACTAATCAGAAACTGCTGTTCCTGTCACTCTGAGTGCTGGAGAAGGTATTACTGATTGGAATAGAAAAGCAAACATATTGTATTTAAAATTCAGAGTAAATTTTCAGTCAGCGTAGTGATTGAGTGTTTCCCTTAGATTAGAAAAGAAACTCCATTGAGAAAAATATATATTTATTTGTTAGGACTCATTTGCTCTAGATTAAGACATTTGAACTTTGTCCATTTGAACTAAATGTACATTAAATTCCAAATAACTAGTAGACAGATTCAAGATATGTGAATGGATCAGTATGGATTTCCTAGTCGCTAGAATTCGTTGTTCACTCCAGCGTTTTGTCTTCACCTCTTTACTAAAAATTTAGACTTTATTTATAACGATAACGGAATTAAAAAGTTGAAATTGTGTCCAAGATATTAACTCATTATACTAACACCTTTATTATATTGAAGCTTACTATCTATTTAGATAGATTGAGCGATCACAATCTACTCTGGTTAAGTTTTTTTTTTTTTTATTTTTTGCAACGAGTTTAAAAGTTTCAACATTATGTAAAATCTTTTGCTTAAGACTTTCTACTTATGCTTAAGTCTTTTAATATTATTCCATTTATGATCTTAGACAAGCTTTTCCATTTACGCTTACTTATTACTTTGCAAATTCTTTTTTTATTCTTTGAGCTGCTAACGAGTTCAATCATATCATTAGCCCCCTCCGAGCATACACAACCAAAAGAGAAAAAACCTTGCGCCATTATAACACAAATATTTGCTAACAATAAATGCAAAGAAAACGCCATTAAAGCCCAGATTTTCGTCTTGGTCTTAGATCTAGGCATAGTCACAGGTAAAAAGGTAAAGGCACACGAATTGGGTTGCCGGCGATCGTTCAAGTCGTCAGTTGGCCCCGTGTGTCTGTTTTTATACCATACACCCATAGGGTGAAATGGTATATTAAAGTCGCCAAAATGTATGTAACAGGCAGAAGGAAGCTTTTCCGACCCCATAAAGTATATATATTCTTGATCAGCATCAACAGCCGAGTCGATCTAGCCATGTCCGTCTGTCCGTCCGTCTGTCCGTCTGTCCGTCCGTCCGTCCGTCCGTCCGTATGAACGCGTAGATCTCGGAGACTATAAGAGATAGAGCCACCAAATTTGGTATGTAGGCTCATGTAGTATGTAGAGTGATCAAGTTTATTTTAAATTTTTGCCACGCCCCTTTCCGCCCCCGCAATTCAAAAAAAACGTTTATCTCAAAAACTATTGTAGCTAGATACACCATATTTGGTATGTATATTTGCTTAGTAAATGCGCTCATTTTGCATGTATAAAGATTTTGCCACGCCCCTTTCCGCCCCCGAAATTTGAAAAACTCGAATATCTTGCGTAATTTTTTACCTTGTGCAATCAAATTTGGCACACTTAAATTTGATACTAATACCCAGCAAAATACCAAATTTGATCAAAATCGGACAAAAAATAGCTGAGTTATGCATATAAACGTTTTTGCATAAGGCCAGAGATGGCCGTTGGCGGGTGGGGGGCGCTAGGGTGCTTATATGCATAAGTGCGCGAGATACTGAAATATGCTTGTAAAAAGCATGTGAACAGAATTTCTTAAAATAGGCAAATGCATTAGTTATTACAAATTTGAAATATTTGTTTTACTGGTGTATGGTATACCCAAGTCGGCGAGACGACTTACTTACTTCATTTTTTTTTGTTTTTGTTTCTTTCGATTTGGAGGGGCTCTGCTGGAGTGAACTCTAACCCTCATTTGCGATCAATTCGTGGCGATTTTGCCAGCCCCGGCGTCTGAATATTTGCTTGGCAAGCTTTCGTGTGTTTTCAAACGTGCAAGAAATCGAAAATTTAGTTGCTCACTTTTATGTAATTTCCCTTTTCTTTGTAGACAAAAGGCCCAGACCCAGACTGAGACCCAGTTGGAGTCAGAGTCAGAGCCAGGCGGGAGTCTCTATTTAAACGGGCATAAAAGTGATTGGCAATAATTGCATAATCAGAGTTCAGAGCCAGAAGAATCGCCTCAACAGGTTGCTAACACTTGCTCCCTTTTCACCGAGCCACCCCTCCCCTCTACCCAATTAAGAAAAGTGAAATTTGACATTGAGGGATACAGACAGAGGGACACGGAGAAGAAACTGTCTCTCGGTCATTGTCGTGGGCGTCAATGACCACTTGAGAGAATGAGTGAATGAGTGAGTGAGTGAGGGAAAACAAAGAGGCCAATAAAATCGTATCCACGAATTGCGAAATACATTTGCAACAACATTCGAAGTTCGAACACGGCACACAAAGAACACATTCAAGACAATTTCTGTTTCAGTTTCTGTTTCGATTGGGTTCGGGGGAAAAACATTCTCACACGAAAGACAAATAAAAGTGAATTTATCACGCACTCTGACTAATTCCTTCAACGAATTTACGACACCCGATAATACTCATATGCATTAAAAGCGAAACAAAACAAAGTGCAAAAAAAAAGGAGAAAAAAATGTAATCATAAAAAATATATATACATACGTACATACATATCTACATATACTTATAAAAAACGAAAGGAAAATTAATAATAAAATAAAAAGCAAAAGCTAAAGAAAAGCAAAGTCCAAGTTGCACAGTTGAAACTCTTACAAAATATGTATTTAGCTGTTTTTTTTTTTTTTTTCATTTTGCTTTATTTAATTTAAATTCAATAAATATTTTATATATTTTTATGAGCTCAACAAATTCTGCTAAATTATTGCACAATTTCCTTAAGAAAGAGATACAGTAACCACACGGGGGTGGGGGAGGGAGAGCGGAGTTGGGGCACAGGGAAGTGTTTATGTGGTGTTTGCTTGAATATTTGAATGATGCAAGTTGAACATGCAAACAAGTAGGAGACACAAGACACATTTTTTTATTATTATTATTATTATTTGTTTTTTTTTTGTACATAGTTTGCATGATTGAATCACTGAATTACTCAAGCCCCTTAATAACATTTTAATGTGTTTTATTTGACTATGGATTTGGGTATCGTAAATACAATTCGAATGAACGTTACAAAGAAAGTGATTCAAAAAGTTATTAAAAGAATTATTAATAAATTGCATTTGTAAACTTCTTGATTCCAAGGCTGAAAACCTTGAATAAAGAAACCTCAATTCGAGTTTTATTCCTTTACAATTTATTATTTCAATTTTGAATTGTTACAAAATCGAACCTACCATTAATGAAATATCAAATTTTGGGTATAATGCGGCTCGAGGTTAAGACTAACAAACTATTTTAAGACCCAGCAAGGTTCTATCACTAGCAGACTTTTCAACGGAATTCCAAAACTTAAACTGGTTGAGAATCACAATTAAATAATACGAAAAAAACATTGGAGAAGCGTTTTAAGGCACTAATCACTTCGTGAACTAATCATCCTGGTCTTAAATTCCGTCCGTTTCTATGAGAAATATTCACTTTCAGTTCCTTCTAAGATCCAAGAAACTTCTGCTCCACTTTGAAGTCAAATTGCCAAGACAATTTAATCAGTTTGTTAGACCATATATAGATTACCCAATACCAAGACAAATAAATCTTCAAGGCGAAGAAAAAATATACATATATATAAAAAAAGAAACTAATTATGTACGAGTACATATCTAATGCCGAAATATTGCAACAACAAGTAAGGAAAAAAAAAAACTATATAGAAAAACAGCAGCAAATCAAGCTGGAAAATATGACCCATTGCAATTTCAACGGCAAAAAAAAAAAAAACAGCACAAAATATCTGTTCGAAATTGAACATGATAAATTCATAATTGTCCATTCAACGAACACGAACTATAATTCATGTTAGAATAATCGAATTGGACGCCATTCAGAGAGCGACTCACAGAGACAGCTACAAAGACAGTGGACAGTGGAGCAGCCAAGGCAATTGAGGACGGCGCGCCGACCAAAGCCCAACAACAGCTACAGCAACAACATCAACTACAACAACATCAAATGGCCAAACATAGGTCAGGCGTAACGAGTCATTCATGTTGCAAATGTTGTAGTCGAAGCTTTGCAACTGGTATAATTTTTGTTTCTTTGCAATAGCCCATTTTATAGCAACAAGTCTTGTGGCACCCGCATAAGTCACACCGTTGTCCGTTGTCCTCCATTTGGAGTCTATGGATGGTATACAATCTGGTGGAGGGAATGGGAAGCCTCGAAATAAATTCAAAGGGGCATTTAACCAAAAGGTGGATTCTAAATACGAAATGCAAATCTTTACAACTTTCAGTTTCAGTTAAATAAATACAGTTAGTTAACGGATGGGGAATGGAGATAGAGATAGACAGAGAGATATTGGAACGGAAAGAGAGATTCGGGACGGCAGGTGGCGCCACTAACACCCAACTCGATTGCCGTCACGTTCGATGTTGACTGCTGCTGTTGGCGATTAATACGCAAAACGCTTTGGCATCTTAAATATTATGGCGTGAGCTAGAGAACCAACCGATCCAAATGGTCGATGAGACAAACGGGGTGGAGTGGTTAGTGTGAGAGTGAGGAGAGCTAAGAGATTAATGTGACTATTGGCATATCAACATTTATATTTTTTTTGTGAAGCTTGGCATTTGTTGAGTTATTTAAATAGAGGACTAGAGAGAGGGAGAGAGAGAGAGAGAGAGAGGTAGAGACAGATATGGCAATATCGCTTGATTAATATACAAACATTAGTTCAAATAATTGCAGTTAGATTTTTTTTTATACTCCAAAAGAATCCTTCATGTCAAGCGCAGTGAATTCAATCTAATGGTAGATAATGCCATGGAAATTATTCATACATTCAATTTATACATTGTTTGATAGCTTCTATATACATTGACATAGCTAAATATTTCGCGGCATATACATACATAAATAGATACACAAATGGCTGGATACATAGATACCTGAAATCATTAAGGATGGAAAAGTAGATTCTTCGATAGATTGAGAGAATTATGATTCTTCATCAAATTATTTTTATTATAATTTTCCAACTATTTATCTCCTAATGCTTATATTCATTGAAAATAAAAGTTCTGGCTACTTGGCCTATATCCATGTATGGCCTGTTTGTTGACTTCTTTTTGTCCCCTTTGGTTGTTAATCAATTTATTAGTTAGCTAACTTGCAATTAATTTAAATCGATTATAAACAATTGCAATCATTTTTATTTTAGCATAGTGGACCATAAATTAATCAAACAAATAACCCCAGCCCCGCAACCCCTTTGTTACATCCCCAAATGGCGGCGCAAACATCATTGTTAGTCTATTCTTGGCTAATTATCGTTCAATAATTCTCTCTTGTGTTCCTTGCTGCATATTCATAAAGTTGTCTTCGACGTCAAAAGAACAGGCAACAAATTGCAAATTGCAATTACATGCCGCCCATACTCTCCTCTGCCCCCTTAGTTTTGCATTTAAGGCAAAGGTGATGGCGATAATTGTTACTATGTACACATGTGTGGAGACATAGTCACTAGAAGATGATATTTTTAATCGTCTGACATTACCTCGCTCCATCCATCCCAACTGGCAATTGTCTGTCTCTGCAGATTTGTGGCCCATAACTTGGCTTTAGCTACTGTCAAAAAACAAAAAGAAACCAACAGCTCAGAGGAGAGCAGACAAGACTAGACTAGACGAAACGAGACAAGACAAGACGTAGTGTCTATCATTAGAGGCGTAGGCGTTGTCAAGTCCTCAAAATCCGTAAATGGCCATCGATTAAATGATTTTCATGTGCCATAAACGAAGCGCGCGCGCAGCTTTAATAAGCTTCAACTTGTCTACCCTCAGTAACTATAAACTGAAATTGGGTATATCTGTTATACCATATTCACATCCTCCAGACAACACCAATATTCTTCTAATCTTAAATACCTGAATTTTAAGATTTAAGCCTCGATACTTAGCTAACGGATTGGGGGGTGGAGATAGAGATTGATAGAGGATAGAAATATTTGTTGTCAATAGTTAGTTAGAAGCATCTTTTAATTTGTTTTTTCTGTGTTTACTAACTATAACAAATTAAGTCTGCATTTCTTATTAAGTTTCTCTTTCTAAGAACCTTTTCCATTCCGTATAAGTTTGCCTATCAAATTCATCTTACGAATATTTCAATTCCTAAATTTAGAAAACAAGTTAATCAAAGTAAAACATTTGTATATATTTTGCACTATTTCTAGGGTATATTCATAGTCTTCTAATTGAATCAAAAATTTGTATTTTTTCTTGTTTCTCTTTGTAAATTTTTAACAAGCTGCAACCGAAACAGAAATTGAAAAATAAAAAAAAATGCCAACTCAAGCCAAAAACCGAATTATTGTAGACTTTGAGGCTCCGATGAATTCAGTTTTTTTTAGCTTCAACTGCATCGAATCGATCGGCGACATTTTTTAGATATGCGTTCGAGTTGGGGCTTAATTGCAATTTTTATAGACAATTTGGCTGCCGCATAGAAGTGGTGAGGGGATTAAGAAGAAGAGATGCGGTATACAGATACATTATGGATTTCGTTTGGTGTAAACAGCATCATAAATGCAACAAGTTTTTTTTTTCTTTGGTTTTTTTTATTTGCCCACTAATGAATGAAAGTCTTTCTGGGTGGCAAATTGATTGTGGCCCAATAAAGTCTGATTTCAAATTGCAATGTGTGGGAAACTGAAACTGAGTTGTTATCTATTTAATGAATTTCATCAACTTCCTTGTTAATAATAAATATCTATCTGCTCAATAACAGCATTCGTATACATATGCATGTCCATATATATGTATATATAAATATATTGCATATGAAAATGTAAAACGTTTTGCGCACACAAAAAAAAAACACCGAAAAAATAACAGAAAGACAAAAAATGAAAAAAGATTTTTCACAATTTATTAAAAATTGATTGTATTGCCACGCCAAACACTTTGCCACAGTCAAACTGTTGTAGGCTGGGCACCGTCCACTTGCTGATGGTGCAGCAATAATAACAACAACAACAACACCTCTGTGTAGTACAACAAATCGCCAAACATGCAACACACAAACACACACACACTCACAGAGACACCTAGAGATATACAAACTACCTGGCAATGTGAAAATTGCATTTTAATAAATTCAGATCGGGTCGCTTTATCGGCATCGCCTCGACTCTTTGCTGGCCATTGATATGCGTTCCATAAATGATTTTAATGCGTGAGTGTGTCAATAAATTTGCAATTGCTCTCAACTTGGACGACGATAAAAAAAAGCGCTGATAGCTTTAACCCACACCCCATCCTTTAGCACTCCATCCCCCAGCACTTTACTGCTATCCTCCCCCTCATCTCTATTGCCTCCTCTATCGATCTACCTTTTCCTCTCTCTTTGGATATGGTTTACAGGTCCGTATTTGTATAGTTAATGGGGCCAATTTATTTTACAATATCACAGAATCTAAGAAGAGGAATCCATTTTCCTCTCTTAATCAGTTGGCCATCTAATCATGTGGACTCCCTCGAGTTTTAAGTTAACCTTTTCTACAGGACTTTCTAAACTTGTATGAATTTTAATACATTTTGCGCTGTCGTCAAAGAGGAAGACTAAGAAAGACTAAGACTAGGATCTGCCTCAAAGCCAATTATCAACATATCGAAAGGTATATACATGAAAGAATATGAGATTTAAATATATTTTAAGCCAATTCGTTATTTGTGCTTAAATCTGTTTTAATCATAATGTAGAAATCATCGATTAAGGATTAATAAAAACGTTTTTTTAATTGGAACTCCAAGCTTTTATCAAAATGTTCATACAAACAAAAAATAATATTATATAATTACTCAAAAATTGTAAAGTATTACTTGACTTTTTATGTTAGTTTTTTGGATAAATAATGTGATACATATTCCGATTTTTTAATTGATTTATTCAAATTAATAAATTTTGTGAACTTTATGCTTAAACTTAAGAACTCACCTTATCCAGCATAAATTTGTTTATATATTTCAAAATGAATGCTAAATTTATTTATGAGAGTAAAAGAAAACTTTAGTTTAAATCTTAAATAGGTATAGGTAAATACTTATTAACAAACTAAATGAAAATATTTAGTTAATTTATAATTTGTTGAAAAGGGCACTTGAAATTTGCGATTTGTATATGCAAAATAAATAATAATATTAAACTGAATGATGTATTATATAACCTTTAAATCGTGTTAATTACAAAAATAAAAATATATAAAAACTCTCAAGCGTCAAGGTGCTGGAATTAGGGGAATTTTTGAAGGCATAAAATGCATTGAGCTGCTTCAAGGGCCAGATTCCCGCATGACATTGTAAGGGGGCACTGCCGGATCCGTCCCTGATCATTTAGGAGAGTTTTTGTTTTTGGTTTTTGTTCTTTTTCGCTTTGCTTTGTTTTGTTTAATTAAATCTCTGCACTTGACCCGCATCGGTGGCATTTATCAGAGGCGATTTATCTTTCGATTTATGCTCGGGCATAATTTAATGTTTCTGCTTGTCACAACACAACACCTTGCGATTGCACAAATAATTTCTCACGTTCGCCGACCGATTTCTATATAGACAAAAGTGCAAAAAACGGACTAAACTTGCAAAATGAAAATGAAAATGAAAATTATGACAAAATATTAATAAACATTTCTGCATAGCGGCGGCTCAAAGGCTCAAATGATTTTGTTTTGTTGTTTTGCACTTGAATTTTATTTATTTATCTTGACTCTATCGATTTGACCCGGTCTAGAAAAATGCATTTTAGTGTTTCTGTTTTTAGCTGTTATTTTTGTTGTTGTTTTTTTCCCCCAAATTCGGTTTGCATGTACGAATTTAATTAAAAATTTTGTTTGCGTGCATATTTCATAAATAATTTGTATAGTTTGTTGTTGTTGTGTTGCTTTGGTGTTGCTTTATATTATTTATGAGTTTGCTGTTACAAGTTGAAACTAAATCATGTTGCTCGCCACAAAGAGCGAGGCAAAATGGCAAAAAACACAGCGAGTTAAATTAATGAGAAACTGAAAGATTAAGGTTGTTAACATAGAACAAGATCCGAATTGTTGATTTCGATTTGGATTTCGATTTTTTTTTTTTTTTTCTCTCATTTTGAAAGGTGTTGATTATGGAAAATTTTAGAACAATTTCATATTGTTAACCGCAAAATTAGGTTAAATGAGTAATCGCTTACATTCCCAGTTTCTATCCTAGAGAAAGAAAGCTTTCTCGTTGTTGATTTAGTTCAATTTCCGTTATGCTAAGTAGCCATCACCTTAAACATTTTACACTTATTCTTTTCATGTCAAAGAGAGATTATTGTGTTATCGATAATGGAGTTCAATTAATTATGTAATAAATTAGTCTAATTATTATTACAAGTCGTTGTCAATTTAAAATGTTGGCATGTTGGCTATTCAATCTGGTTTATGGCGATTGGTAATAACTCAGTGTGGAATTTATTTCGTTTTCATCTTCTTCATGGACTCCATCAATTGCTCAAAGTCATGGAATTTCTTTAGCATTTAATTAGCCATAAAATTGTCTTCTGGTATTTTTTTGTTTTGCTGGTTATATCAGCAAAGTTTTTTGCTGGCAAATAAAAATGCCTAACTTGTTCAATGCGGACGCCCGATTAATTATGAACAGCTGAAAGCGCGCCATTAACATGAAAAGTCAAATCTATCTAAATATTTGCTTTCGGGCAACACACAAATTCGCTTTGGACCATAAAGCTGTATACAGAGACTGAGACAGAGACAGAGAGATGGAGAGACTCCTCGGACTTGGTCTTGGCCAAATGTGCAAGTTGGCAAGTCATTTTTATCGCCCCGCAGTAATCTGAGCTGCACGAATATGCTTGGAAAAATATATAACATGGCATCATTTGCTGCCAGGCGCGCGTTTGCTTGTTGTACAATAGTTGGTACTGAACCTTCCACCTCCTTCAGCTTCTCCACCTTCGCCTCCTCCTCGTCTACCACCATCGCCTCCACCTTCATGTCTTTACTTTACTTTATTCCTACTACTTCAACACTGCCTCGGCTGCTGGCTATTCCTCTTCTTTACAATGATGATGCAACTTGTCGGCCGGCAAGTGTTGACCCGACCAGTTTTGTGTTTTTTTCTGCTTCTTCTGTTGGCTGTTGGCTTTCATCCGCCTCTCATAGAACATGTTTTGGCCAACAAGTTGCCGGCCCAGTCCTTTAACTGGGTCACTAAGACAGCTAAGCCATGATACTGATACCGGCCGATCACGTTAATGACGTTAAGAATGATAGTAATGATGAAGCTAGCTGCCTAATTAAAACACATAAAAGGTAATGAAGGAAAGTGAAATACGTATGTTACTAATTTGCAGATCAGAAAACTATAATTGTTGTATATTGATAGAATAATAATTTGGCCGATTTTCTCAAGTGGTTTTCCCTCTGGCTATTTTGGTGTCTATCCATGCTCATGTCGATCTGCAAGTATGATTGCCAGTTGCCAGCGGCACATCCTGCCTAGACTCGAGACTCCATTGCCATCGTCTTAGACATAGACACAGACATAGAAAACTCTAGGCAACTTCCAACTCCCAAGCTTAAGCTTAGGTTGGTCTCTAAGGCGGCTTGCAGCTTGTTGTCTTTATTAGTGCTGTGATCATAAATCAAAGCGCCAGCTCTCAGCGACTCACATGTGGCCCTGGCCACAGTACCCCACACTTCCTTTGCACCCCACTTGTCTCCCTCTTTCCCCCCAGTCCACCACCTTTAGTCCACTTCAATGGCTCTCCTCCTCTTTCTCCCTCCCCTAAGCAGTGGTTTCGTTTACTTTACATGCGCATAAACGACGTTGACTGCCCCGGCAATATTTCAAAATTAATCCAACTGCCAACGATGACGAAGTGTGGCTCACTTTCCAAGCTTCAACTATTTGTCTAGTTTCAGTTAGTTCATAATAAATAGAAAATAAAATAAATCAATTGGCCTGGGCCCCAGTTGCCTGTGCTAGAAAAGAGAAAAGGTGGGAGGGGGGCCTATTACTCAATTTTAGCCCATATGTCGATAGAGTGGTGAAAAGGCTAGCTAATCCAGCAATAGGCATGACAATGGGTTTTCTATCTTCGTCCCTCTTCTTCTCTCTCTCTCCCTCCCTAAGTGTGTCCTTATATGGTCTCAAAAATTAATTGTTCAACTAATGAAGCATATGGAGTTCGTGTTCAGAGTTCGACTTCAAGTTCATTAGATGAGATCGTTGATATAAGATACAATCGAAGCGAAGGAGCTGTCAACTTACAACGAAATTTAAAGATAAAATAGAGAGCAATTAAAAGTGAATTGAAAGATCTATGAAGTTCAGCAAACTAGTTAAAGAGATAGAAATCTTTGTTAAGTAAATGGTTTCCATACGACTGAGAGAGATAAATAGGTCTAATTACGAATTATGACATTATCAATTCCAATGGTTTTTATTTTTGTGCATTGCCAATGAAAATACATTATCAGTTACTTTGTGCCATGAACAAATCAAACCTTTAATTGGGATTGACCCTTTATTTTCATACCTGTTATGCTAATCCGGGTTAAATCGGTTTTCAATTTAGTTATTTAGAACAATTTAATTTCAATTGTTAATGGCTAAGATGGCAAAATACAAAAAAACGCTCCACTTTGTATGCCGTTCAGAGTCGATCATTGCATTGATCGGTCTGATCTATCAGCATATTTCACATACTTCATACATCACAAATCTCAAACTAATTGCAAGCTTAGCTTCAACATCATGCGCCAACTGCAGTCGAACGTTCGGTAGATCGATCGATCGATCGAACAATCTATACCTTTAACCAAAGAAGGAGCTCTGATGGTGAAGAGTGATGTAAGGAAAGGGGTGGTGGCACCCAACTGTGTTTTGGCCATGTCAATGCCTTCGTTGTCGTGGCTTACTGACAGAAAAAGGAAAGAGAGAGAGAGAGCTTAAATCCGAAAAGCAAACGCACGTGCCGCACAAGCGAAACAACTTCATTTCGGTTGATTAGAGCTCCGGAGCGAAGCGGAACGAAACGGAATGGAGTCGAATGTGAAGTTTTGTGTAGCACAATTTTTGACATTTTTGTGGCGCCAGCTGAACATCGACATCACAACGATCCAGCCAACAAGAGGGACAGGGAGTGAGAGAGAGAGAAAGAGAGAGAGGGAGACCCAGCTGACATGCGTCAAACAACAATCAAAATACATTCGTTTGTTTGGGTACCACAAAAACGTGAGTTTGCCTTGTTGGCCATTCATTATGAACTCGTTTCAGTTCGGTTAGGTATTTTTTTTCCTTCTTTTTTTGGGGATCGAGAAGCGTCCGCCAATTGACACACATGACAAAAAAAAAAAAACCGAAACCGAGATAGATAGATAACTAGAAAAAGAGATAGAGTGATATAGAGTGAAAGATGTTGATATGTTGTTGGCTGCCAATTAACTGAAAAAAAAAGAGGCCCGAGAACTCAAACTCCTCTATATGGCATTTGAAATGATAGTTATCATCTATAGATCTCCACCTCCCGTTAGTTTGTACCTCTCTCCCAAGAAGTCGTTAATGATTGCCGCCTGTAACCAAAATACGTGACAATTTTAGCTAAGAAAAAAGCACTGAATTTTTTATTTTTCTGTTTGTCTTATTCTTTTTTTTTTTTTTTTGTGGCGTTGGCCTGGTTTATGAATTATTAAGTTGTTTTTTCCTTCCCCCCACATTTTTTTTAACTTATCCCCGCCAAAACACCACCCTGAGGTGGTAAATTAATTAAAACATTTTTGCATTAAGTACAAGCTCTCCATTTATGGGGCGTCGGCGGCGTCGTCGTCGGCTTTGGCAAACACTTTGGTAAAAATTATTTTTTAGCCAGTAATTTTCATTTGAAATCAACTCGAAGGAAAACTTGAATACTTTGAATGCAAAGCAGGCAATTTTCCATACCCTATAACAAGCTAGAAATGTTAAAGGTATGCCACATTTATGCATCATCATCATCATCATAAACCTATCGATTTTTGTATTAATCTCTTGGGAATAATTTGTCTAGTCGGCTTATGTATTTCCAAAAAGTAAGTCAAATGAATTTAATGGCTACCCTAGAGCATATGGCGGGTATATGCAAGAAGGATCTAATCAGAAGCTGGTTGATCTGATGCTTTGGTGCCAAAATGGAATATTCAATCTGATGAAGTCGATCTTTGAATGCTTCTTCTTGATTGTAGGTCGTATTCAGTTAAAGGGTATTAGCAATTCAATCCGTCCATTGGGAGACGCACTTGGAGTTTGGAAGTTCACTTTGGCTCTTTCTTATTTGGGTAATAGTTTTTTTTTGTCGTTGTTTCTGTTGGTTTTTTCTTTTTTTTTTTTTGGTTTTTCTGTTGATTTCTTTTTCGACCAAAAGTTATTTGACTTTCAAATGAAGCACAAAGCAGGCCGCAGGCTGCTGCCAAAGGCTGGAGGCTGCAATAGTTTTTTTTCTCCTCCTGTTGATGTTGTTGTTGTGTTTTTTTTTTTTTTTATGAGTTTTTCCGCAACATTTTCTACTGCTGCGATTTCTGCTGCAATTTGCAATGCAAAAATGCCGAAAACAAAGAAATGTTTGCTCTGTGGACGACAACGACAACGACGACAATAAAAACCGACAGTTGACTCGTGTTGCAAGATATATTGTTTGACTATGTATTGTGGCTTTGTGGCAGCAGCAGCAGCAGCAGCAACAGTCTTTCTGACAATTTGATGTGCCACATAAAACAGGCGATCTATGTATGGATGGATGGATGGATGCATGCTTACAGATGGCACACAGTCTTGGCCAAAAGATAATTCACTAGGTCAAAAAACGCATCCTCCCACCATTCCACCAAATAACAAACTAAAAGAGACAACAAAAGGCGACCACAAAGATGAATAATTACGGCTAACGTCTGGGATACATAATGGCCATATTTATGGTTCGAATGGCTATGAAGTTAAGTTGTCGGTAGCCAAACCAGCAGCTTTAGCTCCAGCTCCTCCACCACCATCGCAAGTGGTAGCAAAAATATGTCCAAGTAATTTACCAAACATATTACCACAACAATGTTGAGAGCATTAACGGTGCTTTCGCATAGTCGACACCGACTATTGAGACCATAGAAGACCAAAGACCGAAGACTCAAAGACTGAAGAGACCAAAGACCACAAAGAGCCTGAAAAATGCTCAACTAACTGAATTCGAGAGTCGAATTCGAATCTGAAGTGCAGTCGTTATATGAAATATTTGTAACACATTAGCGCAAAACGTTTTCTAATGGTTGCTACATTTATTACCACTACAAGCCCCTCCACACTCCTCTACACCTCCATAACCCAAAAGAGATGATGATGGCATGGAGCGTGGTGTTTAAAGGGGGGCTAGGCGGGGGCATTATGGCCATTTCAATTGAATGCTATGTGATATTTCATTTGTAGTTTCTGCCTCTTTGTGATATGTAATTGGTGGCAGTTGGCTTTTTGGCTGGCTAGGATGGCTTTTTTTCTGGGAAATCTATAAATGAAATGAAAACTTACAATTTGGTTTCATTTGGGAGTGTTTCTTCTCTTTTATTGTGGTTGTGAAATTTTCGAATGTGCAAAAAACGAAAAATGACTCTTTCAAACAAATAAATAAAAATTAGATATTATTGTCTGCTTGTAAGTCCCCAAGAGAGTTCAAATTTTTGTGTCAATTGCTTTTCCTAGGAATTAAACAAATCAAAACCATTTTTTGAATGGCTCAATTAAAGTTCATTAAAGTAGGCCAGCTCAACGAAATCTTTAGTGAAATCATCTCCATAAAAAGATCCTAAATCAAGCATGACATCTGCAATTTCAATTTTTAATGGCCTAAAAAACAAAAATTGAACGTAACCCAAAAAAGTAAAAGACGGTTTCAGAAAATTTGGAATTAGGTGAGCAAAATTATGTTTCTTTATTATTTAGCAATTCTTAAAATAACATTTTAAAATGTAGTTAACTTTAGATGTCAGCAAAGGCCTACAAAATTAGGATAAAACTACTTATCAACTGTCGAAATGGTCACATATCATGATGGACGACCTAACTGGAAAGCTTATATTAAGTGCATTTAAACCTAAATGTAGCTGAGATAAATTACATTGGGAACAAACCATAGCTCTTTTAAGCCTTTTACATAAAACGATGTTCAGTTTTCATAGAGGGGTTGCTTAGAGCGGTCCTCCTTCGAGATCCTCAAAAGTTTGCAAAACTCCATGCAAATTTTCATAGGCTTGCTTATTCTTTAGAAATTCAGTAATCCATAGAGATCTAAAAAGAAAGTTTGAGTTTCAAGGACTTAGTCAGCAATATAAATGAAGACTAAAACCATGAAAATTTTTTGGCTCTAACAATAAGTCTTATGGAAAAGAGAAACCATTATTACTTAAGTCACTGTTACTGTTTTAAATTACTTAACTAGAAGATACTTTCACGTTTCTCCTTTTTCTAGTGGTCTAGTGGGCAGACAGAGAAAAAAATGTCACAAAACAACTTTTGATAGCACATTTCCTATACTAAAACCGCTTTAAGCCCAATCTTGATTCGCATTTGGAATCACTTGACTTGACTTTACCTTGATTTAAAGTTGTCTCCAATTCGGTTGAATGCCTCATGCACACAATCCACATTCCACTAGCTCCATCTCCATCCACCGTTCTCCGTCGTCCATACCGAGACCAAACATCTTTCAAACACTTTGAATGCTTTGCATAAACATGAGCATAATTAAACAAATATTTACACACTTTACTTAGTTACTCACTGACTAGCTGCCGTTTTTTTCGTCCCGCCTCCCTTTTTGCCTCTTTACATATCTCCCCTCCTTAATTTCCATTTCCATTGCCATCTCTTCTTGGCCAAATGTGACACTTGTTTTCGTTTGCCGGGTAAATGTGTTATTGTTGTTGCCGTCGTTGGCCAGTTGACCAACTTGTGACTAACGAAGCCAACAACAGCGAGACTGAAACCAATAAAACACATTACTATTTGATTTTTATCAGACAAAAAAAAAAAAGAAAAAGAGAAAAATCTAGTGAAAATTTTCATTGGAAATATGAAATATCAATATGCCACCGTGGTAAAAACAAACAAGATTCTTGTTTAACATTTCATTTTAGATGAGAGTTTTTGTGTGTTTACTGAACTGTTTGGAAAACTGTTTTTCTCCTGCTGTTTTTTTGTTTTTTATCATCGGATTTTATGCATTTTTATGACAGGTTTTTATGGCATTTTATTGTCTCAATTAAAACGAGAAATTTGAAATAACTTTGCAATGACGGATGACAGTCAGAGGGACAGTTGCTGCTGCTGTGCTGACTGTCTCCAGATTCTCTTTTAATATTCATAACCGAATGAAGAAAATTTGACCTACTCTTAATTGGTACCATGACTTGGTAATACCCTTTCAAACCACCAATAAGCCACTTAGTGACCAACAGAAGAAAACATAATTTGAACCAAAATTAGATTTCATGTGTTCAAGATCAGTGGAATCAGCAATTCTTTTCTACAATTTTAGTCTCGCTTAACTTAAGATCAACTATGTAGTATATACCCAATTATAGGCCCTATGGGCTATAGGGTATATAATAAATTCCAACACGCTTTATGACGTCGCGTCGTCTGATTTTTTGTCAAGATTATTCATATGTCCCCTGTAACAATTTTTGTTTTTGTCTCTTTTTGGAAATCGGCTTTTAGCTTTTTGGATTTTCTTTACAAGTTTTTATGACTGAAAAATATTAAAAACAATTTCTGTTCCCCCTTTATTATTATTTTGTTTCGTTTTTTTTTTTTTTTTTTTTTTTTTTGCTGATGAAATCTTTATTGTAACTTTATATTTTTGGAATGAGAATGACGGGGAATGGGGGAGCTACTGTAAATATCATCTGAAAAGTCTGACATTATTTCCGCCACAACGAGTGAAATGCACAAAACACACACAAACACACATTTTGCTGTGCTCATTAAATTTGTCAATAATAATTCGTTATTCGAATGAATGAATGATGCAGATATAGATATCGATACTCGATACTCTGGTATACATATGTATAGGTAACTGGCAAGTCACAATCGATCAATTTGCCGTACATAAATTTTTGTTTTTTTTTTTTTTTTTTTTTTTTTTGTTTGCCGAGCTCTAAAATGCATTCAGATTTGTTTTGTCTCTTATTTATGTGGCTAAAACATATTCCGCACGATCTCTAACCGCCGCCGCAGTCGCCACGTCATGGCGTTTAGTTGGTAGTTGCTACAATTGTACAGTTGCTGTCTGTCTGCCTGCTCCCCAGTCAGTCTAACTAACAAAACTCGAGAGGGAGGGAGAGAGAGAGAGAAAGAGTGAGAGAGAAAAAAAGTGGACTTTAATTAAAGTGTGCGTTTTAAATGTCGACATTTGAAATTTATTGGCTT
Organism: Drosophila equinoxialis; assembly: GCA_018150345.1. Lineage (NCBI taxonomy): Eukaryota > Metazoa > Arthropoda > Insecta > Diptera > Drosophilidae > Drosophila > Drosophila equinoxialis. Next base: position 62,589 of record JAECWI010000696.1, read on the forward strand.
TTTATGCCACAGAGCTCTTTCAGTCAGTTTAGTTCAGTTTTAGTTTGAGTTAAGCTTAGCTCCGTCTCCACATTCAATCGTCGTCCCATGCCCCAAGCCCCCGTCTTGACCTCCCATCCACCCACCAATTGCAAATATCTAATTTTATGTGATCGGCAAAACAATTTGCATTGTCTGTGTTTATATATCATTAAGCTTGGCTCACTGTTTTTTTTTTTTTTTGGTGAAATGGAAATTGGCAATTTTCTTTTGATTTCTGGCAAAGTTTATGATATATTGTTTTACGATTTTGTTGCTGCAGCTTTTGCGAGGCTTAATTGTTCGATTGGCAAAGTTAAATTTACCAATTTGCTGCATTTGATATCTCTGTTGTCCAATTAGCAAAAGATTAAACTCCGAGGGGTCTGTGCTCAGTGGGATGTCCAATTAACTAGCAGTTTGCTGACCAATTGCTGGAATATCCAATCAAACCGAATGGCAGTGCGAATGCTATCCGAATTAGGAGAAAATAATATTATATGCATAAATCCGAAAAGTATCTATATACCTATTTGATAGAGTGCTAATTAGAACTTTTGCAGAATTTTGGCCACCTAATTTTCATATCTTAGGTTCTTGCTTATTTTAATCTTTAGTCTAATGTGTTGTCATTTCATCTTCTTCTAGGATCCCTTCGTGTGGTCCTTTTGATCCCCATTTCTTCAGTTTGAATTCAGATTTTTTGCTACATACATATGTATCCTTTACAGCTTTTTGGTTTTCTTACTTCTTTGACATTTTTTCTACATATTCGCCCTTATTCTATATTTGTTATCATTTATTCTTTGGTATGCCTAGGATATGCTTGCCTTACACTTTCTGTTATATATTTTTGGTGCTTCTGTGCAAAGACTCATCTAAGTTATTTCCCTTCTTGCTACCAACACTTTTCAGTTTTCCACTTCACTGTCGATTTGTCACCGTTTGGTCCACTAACTAACTGACTGACATCACAGTCGGTTCCATCAAAATCCACTGAAATGTCATTCAGTTTGGCATTCATCTGGTCATTTCAGCTTGTATCTCAAATGTTTTTAATGGGCAACCATTTGCTCACAGTTTTTTTTTTTTTTCTCTTTTCAATATGTTTACGAGTATTTCTGTTTTTGCCCCTTGTGATTTATTGTGTGTGTAAAGTGTCACGCGGGCGACAACAGCCACCGCTGTGACTGTGACTGCGACTTTGACATGTCACACAATGCGAAACCGTAACGACACTGACACCAACGGCAACGGCAACGGCAATCGGACTCCCCCAATGACAGTTGCAAAATGTCAGATTGTAATGCATATTAAATGTAAACTAATAAGAATTTAGCGCGACAACAACAATTATGACAGCCTGTGGATTGCCTATAAAGGTTCAGCCAAAAAAAACATCTCTCAAACTGCAATTGTCTGACGATTGCAATCATTCGATATAAAATATTAAAAAAGAAAAAACAAAGATGAAGTCAGATGAATCAAATTTGGTATCGCAGTTGCAATTCCAATTGGAGTTAAAGTTGGAGTCACTCCATCTTCAGTGTTGGCGGTTGTCTTTTATTCTTGTGCGGGTGTCTATGTGTGTTTGTCAAAATGTTACACACACACAAACACACACTTAACAATTTCCCACGATTTGCACAAAATGGCCAAAAAGACAAACAAAAAAAATATAGTAAAATAAAATAAATACAACGCTAATCCCAAAGTGTGAGTCATTTTTCATAAAACAATAACTTGTAAACTTTTTTGTTGCCCCAAAATATCCAGACGCAACAGTTTCTCTGTTTTTTTTTGTTGTGTAAAACTAAACCACAGAAATCAATAAAAGAAGCGGCGAACAGCAAAAAAAAAAAAAAAAAAATAAAATAAAACTAAAGGAGCAACAATAAGCCAAATGCAACAACCAAATATTGCGCAGGCGTCACAATGGTAGACCAGGCCAAGAGCAATCTGTTGGCTGAGAGGGTTGGCCGTTACGGGGGGGGTGAGTTGCATGGGTGAGGGAGTCAGTCTGCTGGTACTCTACAATTGAGCAATTGAATTCGCACGCTTGCGCGCCTTTTTTTTGGCTTAGTTGTTGTTGCTGTTGCAGCGAAGACGGCGGATGTCGCGCCGATACATCTCGGAAGTTTGCCCATGTTGTTGCTTTTCTCTCTCTCTGTGTGTGTGTGTGTGTGTGTGTGTTTGTGTGTTAAGAAAAGGCAAACAAAAAGAGTGCCAGCAAAGATATTACAAAAATCAATTACCAACACCTCAAAATGTTGTTGTTGCCATTGTAGATGTTGCTCACTAACTTCCACAAGAAGCTGCAGCAACATCAGACACAGCAGCAACATTAACAACGACGACAACAGCAACAACAACAATAACTGCAACACCAAATGCTGAGCAAAATGGTGAAAACAATTATTTCATATAAATGAACCTTTGTATACCCTTTTTGATTTCAATTTAAAATACATACTTAATTTGTTTTTTCTGTAAAATTTATTTTACATTTTATTATATTCCTTTTTATAACTTCTATAAATTTGTTTACATGTCTATTTACAACGGCATAACGGTTATTATAAAGGTTAAGGATAGGACTAGCTTAGTTTAAAATGACTCAAGCTACTTTGACTTGCTTTTTTCATAAGGGCATAACGATATCGTTTCGGTTGTTCTATTTAAATTCCGCAAGAGTCTCTTTGGTAAATTAAAAAATCTTAGTTCAATAAGGTGTAGGACTTCTTTTTGTTAATCAACTTGTATACCCTGAACCCATTAGGGCATACAAAATAAGGCAAACGTGCGTGGTTGTTGGTAATAGACACAATCATAAAAATGAAATATATCTGAGAATCTCTCATGACGTTTGTACTCCGGCTAGGCGAGACTTGCGCAATGTAGTTGATGTCGTTTTGCTAGCTTGGCTTGTCGTCTCCTTCAAACTTTGGGACTGCTGCTGCTGCTGTTGCTGCTGCCTCATCAGCCGCATCAGCTGTAGAAGAGCAGGAGTGGTTGCGGTTCATTTTGGCTAAGCTCACCCAAGCTGGAGGCTGGCCGCCAGCGCTCGTCGATGTCGATAGCCAAAAATGGTAAATGGGATAAGCCGAAAGCCACGCGTGGGCTGTCAACTAGCTGTGCAAAGTTTTTCCTCTATTTTTTGTTTTGTTTTTCTTGCTCTCTCTTGCTCTTTCTTTCTTTTTTTTTTTTTTCTTCTCTTCTTTTTGTTGTTTTGGCCCATTGCATAAGCCACGCTTGGGGGTGCTCACTGTAGCGGTAGAGTACACCAAACGACATAGCCAGGCTCCCGCTGCTGCCTACAAATATTTAAATTATTTCATCGCATAACCAAAATGGCCAATAGGCATGCAGAGACGAACCTGAAACCGAACCACGGACCAAAACTCCATACTCCAAAAAAAGCCAAAGAGTTCCTTACTCTGTCCCCATGCTAGAGATGAGAGCTATTTTCATGCAAACACCGTGAGTTCATAACAAACTGTATCACGGTGCCAGCACTTGACTTTCAGTCTCACTCATAACTCATGCAAACGCCAAAAGCATTTGCCTGCCTTCTCTGGCTTCCCACCAAGGAGTTAGTTCGGCGCGCGATTTGCGTTTAACAATTATTATTGGTGATTAACACGGCATGTACAAAGCCTCAAACGAGGGGGGTGATTGGGTGAGGAATCAAGGGAGTGCGGTGGGTTGGGGCTTGGAGAGGGCTGCAGCAGACAACCTTCGACACCTGCAACAGCCAGCAGCCAATATATGTATGCATACAGGCTAGAGCGGCGCATGTGGTGCTGCTCTCTATGACTTCCAAACATGGACTCACGTTTGGCTTTTAATTAAAATATTAAACGAAAATGCAACTGCAAAAAAATAAGAAAAAAAGAAAACCCCTGCAAAAGGAAAACAACAACAAGCAAATGGCAAATTGTAATTGGAGCATTACGACTCGAATGAGTGTGTGTGTGTGTGTGTGTGTGTTTAGGGGGCGGTAGGTGAAGAGTTATATATATATTACCAGGTACGTGATCTTAGCTTAATGTTTTGATTTGGAATCGATTGTTATACTTCTACATGATATTAGATTAAGAGATAGAAAGAAAAATATGTCAGCAATTTGTAAAGTGACTAAATACATAGCTTAAACTATTATTAATTTCTAGTAGAGGTTTTTTCTCATGTTTTCTTTATCATAATTATAAGACGTAATATCAAAGAACTTTGTATATTGTCGGTTGGTAATATTTATATTGATATTAAAGGTTTACAGGTTCCAATAAAATGTCATTTCAATCTTGTTTGGATTTACTTAATACTTATTCTCACTAATTATTACAGATTTCGGAAAAATAAGTGTCTTGAACTTTTAGACTCAATTTTCAACCGCTAGCCCCCATTTCAGACTAAAACCGAATTCCTAAGATATGTTGAATTTTTCATGACTATATAACTCAATGATAAGCAATGATCTAAACGATTTATGTTGTTGTTTTTCTGTTGTTCCATTAATTGATTATCTGGCCAAATGGATCAAGTTTAGATACCACAACTATAAGTTCTTTAAAACCCTTCCAGTCTAACTGATTGAATTGGAGAAGTGACACCAAAAGATCATCTTCTAACAGCATATGCGATATAGATTGTGTGTGATTAGGTGCTCGATGCCCGTTCGATACTTTAAACATTTGCCGACAACAACTTGACAACAAATTGAAAAATCGGCATGAATAATGCAGTGATGTCAGCGGTGAAACGACTAGATCGTGCCAGATACATAGTGTTAGACCCTATTTGCTTGTCACCTGCTAACACACAGAGAGAAAGACAGAGAGAGAGAGAGAGAGAGAGAGAGAGAGAGAGAGACCAGAGATAGATAGAGAAGTGAGACCCCCAAAAAGCATTATCTTAATTTCAATCATAATTTCGCTGGTTATGTCAAACACTTGACAACGTTTTAACATGCATATTTAAATACTTATAATGTTTCCCCTACCATCTCCCTCTCAGCCTTACTAAGCACACACACAGATAGATAGATAGACAGACAGACAGATACATAGACATAGCGATTAATGCCCACGCAAGAGACCTTTTGTCTGAAGTCTTTACAAAAAATGGAAAAAAAATCTATGCCAGAGAAGAGTTTTTTTTTTTTTTTTTCGTTGTAGATGTGCGCATTATGCAAATCAGACTTGAGACCCGCAAAGAAGTTTAAAGAACTTACCACAACGACCCCATCCACAGTCGATCTATGTGTGTTTGTATGTATGTAGCCTAGCTAGCGATCTCTTGTCTCTGTTGTTTTCTGTTTTCATATTATATATATATAGTTTTTTTTCTTTCTGTTTTTCTGAGTTTCAATCAATAAAAATTATGTTAATTAAATGCCATTTCATTGATGGAACATAAAAATCCACACGCCACGCATGTTCCACGAGAGAGAAACTCTTATTTTTTTTCGACTCTTGAGTTCATTCACAAAAATATCAACGCCCCAGAGGTTCGCGTCCCTCCATTCGATGATCGGGTCTATGTGTATGTCTGTCGGTCTGTCTGTCAGTCTGTCTGTCTGTATAGGCATGTAGTTTGGGGGCCTCCACTAAACATGCCCGTCAACAAATTCTTACGCAGCATACAAAACACAAGAAAAAAACATAAAGAGAAACAGAGAAAAAGAAGACTACATTAAACGTGCCGGGTCTTCGGATCTCCAGCTGTGCCTGAACTTGGCCAACTTTTGTGTTTTGTTTTTCGCCAATGACTCACTCACCTGAGCTATGGCCTGGGCTTCGGTCCAGGAGGCAGGCATCATCAAGCAACGGCAAATGATGTCCAAGTAAAAGTGTGCCAAGTGGTCAATCTGCAACGGAAGTTTACTTGCCCGCATTTTTTCTCCATGTGAAGGCCAAATGTGTGCTGTGTGGTTAGTTTTTTTTCTCTTCTTTTTTTCCTGCTCTCTTGGCCAACTCAATCAATCAGCTTGAAGTATGATGGGAAGAAGAAGCAGTCAGCTACTTAATTCAGGCAGCTTTTTCAGTCATGAGGTTAGGCCAAGGATCATCGAAAGAATGAGCGCGAAATTTTATAGGCAGCTTTCAGTTTCTATCAATTGCAATTTGATTTATGTTCAGTGATCTTGAGTGCCTTTTGGTTATAAATCGTCAATTGAATATCTGGCTATGGCTGGAGTGACAGCAAAGATAGATACTTTTCATAGTGCTAAAAAGAGAAGCAAATCTTTTAAAATTTATGCCAATTCACAAAGGTTTTTTTATTGGTCTAATATGCATTAATTTGAAGAGAAAGTTGCATATGCCATTCGTCTTTCTTCGTTGGCGAATAAATGTGTATAGGTTTTTTATGTTCATGTAATATATGGAAAATTATATATTGAAGCACAAACACAATTTCCAAATGTGTCCTTTTTGATCCTATATGTTAGTGGCCATAAGACTATATCATGTTGCCATTCATATTATTTTTATTGACTTATTGTGGTCTTAATATTCGCGTTTCTCAAACAATATATTTTATTTTAAATTAAAAAACCATAATTAGTTCATCCTTTATGCTTTATCTCAGTTTCTCAGTTTGATTTAATCTAAAATATGGCAAAACTGTTGTTAAACCTTTGACCATAATTCAAAACGTTTTGCCATTGATTGTAAGAGAAAATAATTCCTTGCCCCATAGTCATTAAAAGTGACTGACAAAACACTTGAAATTTTAAGCAAAAAAATAGACGACAATGTATATATAGATTTGATTCCATCGTTTGATGTCATGGAGTTTTAATGGTTGTTATACATATGTCAATACATATCATTACTTGGACAACTAAAGCCACCAAACGTTGCTGTTGCTGCTGTTGCTTGATTCGCTAGTTTTCGCTCCAACTCATTAAATGTCTATCCACTTTTACACTTGCCTTGTCGCCAGATATTTATCTCCAAATCCCGTAAAATGCAACCGATGGCAACCCACACACACACACACACACACACACACACACACACACACACCGTCTCCTTCAAATAAATGGCCAAACAAAAGCGCGTCAAGGCAACACACAAAACACACTCGAATCCAGAGTCGAATCGAGAGGGAGACCTTACTCCATCGCTCAGCCTCGTTAATGTGTCGCCTTTAAATTTGTGTCTCTGCTCTGGGAGGAGGAGGTGCAGGCAAGAGAAGTGGTTGGAGGGATGGATGGAAATCGGACATGCACTAGTTTTCCCTCTGTTGTTGATTTTTCCCTCTCCTCTCTCTACAATGTTTCTTACCATTATTTTTTTTGCTTTTTCTACTTATCTGACTCTGTGTCAACGACAAACAACAAACGGCAAAACGGCAAACGGCCGCCGACTGCCAAGCCAAGCGGCTCCTGGTGGCTACCCAGTAGTACATACATACATATCGTTGTTGTCTCTCCCTCTATATGTGTGTGTGTGTGTGTCTCTGTCGTAGTTGACCACTGTCCGCCTGGCTTTGGTGTCTGTCTTGGCCATGGCTTGGTGTTGATCAAACGTAAATGTCAAACCAACTGACAGTTTGACAAATATTGACGACGCTTCGCGCAAAGCGAACTCACGACTTGCTTTTGCTCTAGTTGCCTGCCGCAGGTCCACCAGGTCCGCCAGGTCCACCAAGAGGAGCATACATACAACAGACAGCAACGGCAGAAGGAGTCGTCGATAAGCTTACCAGTAGAGTGGATTGGAGTGCTGTGGAGTGGAGTGGAGTGGAGTGAAGCAAAGCAACAGTTGCTCCCCATAGGGTAATTAGTAGTAGTTGCAGTAGCTTTAACTTGAAGACTTTTGCCTCCACTTGCCACAAAATATACTCGTATATATCGTTAAGAGCTTTGATCTCATTCAGATAGCCGACGATGACAACGATTTACAGTGTTCGAAATAAACTGAATATTAAGGAAATTCAAGGAATCATAAAACATTTTTTGATAAATTACAACTTTTTTTCATTGTGCTACAATTATTTCGAAAGTGTGTGTTACTTAGTTTTTCTACTTAAAAAATTTGTACCAAAAATCAGAGGATCTAGGATTAGCTTAAAAGATGTTTCAGTGTCATCTTAGAAATGAAAGCAGTCACATTTTGCTTGGCAAGATTTTTGTTTACTTTTTGTGATAATAATCTATACTTTTGGATGACAAGAGAATGACAAGAGATTTTGTGTATGCATTTGAAGAAAAGTACCAATGTCCACCCACTGTGCCAGCCAATTTGGCCCACTTTATGCTTTTTTTTCTGTTTGCGCTTTTTTTCGGCCAGACAGAATCCACTTTCGGCTTTCTGTTTTCAGTTTTCTGATTTGTATCTGGACCGATACGGACATGCTTTTAGCAGCATTATAAACATTTTGTTTTCTCAACATTTTTGCTACTATTTGTCATCGCTGAGGCATTCCACGAAAAAAATGGGGGAAAAAAAAACAAAAACATATATACCAAAATTTTTGTGTGTTATTTCACTCATTCAGTGGTGGAAGGGGGACTGAGGGATCTTTAATTGCTTTTGATAAATCGCCGCATAATCCGCTTAAACATTCTTTTTTTTGGCAATTTTTATTTTTTGTTAGTATTTTTTATATACTAATTTTTCAGTGCACTAATTAAACAAAGGACACACACATTTTAAGCTCCGGAGACCTCATATAAATTTGAATATTTGTCTGAATGATCATGATCGTGGCTAAGGCCAAGCCAAGCTGTGGCTAATTAGCGACGTGGGCCGGGCCATGCCCCTTCTTAGCTGTAATTCATCATCACCGGTACACACACACACACACACACACACACACTGACAATAACAAAGTATCGCATCATCATTTCAACACTTCAAGACAAATTTTTCTATTAATTCGGCATTAAATTTCATTTTCAATTTGAAATTGAATTGGAATCGATTATTGGGCAATTTTGTACACTGAAACAACAAAAATCAAGAAAACAAAACAATAGTGTAAATGTAAGTCACGCCGACTATTCTATACTCTCACAAAAAAAACTGCATTTTCTACCTTTAGATGTGAAATCATGGGTTATTAGACTTTTTTCAAAGCTTTCTTGTTCAAATATTAGAAGGTTTTCAAATGTTTCTATAGTCTTAATGAAATTGAAGCTATTAAGCAAACTCTTAATATTAAATCAATTCAACAAAATTATTGAAAGGTTGTGAAATAATTAGTTTCTCTTCTGCTAAGCAAACATTTGTTCGAAATTGATATACCCAGTTGGATGTATGAGTATAAAAATTACAACGTTGTCCATTAAATTATTAACTGGGAAAACCTGCTGAGTCCGTGCCCCATGTGTGTCTAACTTTGATTCCAAAGTTAACTCATTAAAGCAAACCAAACTAATGTTGAGATGGAGATGGAGTCTGAAGTTGGAGACGGCTTGAATCGTCTCGCCTCCTTAGTTCAATTATAAAGCAATTGAATTAGTTTATGAATAGTTGAAGTGCCTCGTCTGGGGCATGCTTTGATCTTAGGCCAATCCATCAATCAGCCAATCTATAGAGATTATGTAATAATCGTAACTTACTTGTCTTGCCAATTTCAATTTCAATTTCTTTTCATTCGAATTTTGCTTGATTTTTGGTTGTTTTTGTGTTTTTTTTTGGCAAACGCAGGGCGCGTGGTTAACTCGTGAGCTAATTATGTTTTTGGAGTACGCGCCGCACCGCGTCATGATGTGCAATTTTCGGTTTACTATTTATGTAAATTGGGTTACTGGTTAAGTGGGTTAAATGGAGGGCAGTTAACCCCATAGAGCCAAAAGGTCTTCTCCACATTAGATAATGATAGGTGAAAGTTGGAATTGCATAAAAATGAACTTCTTAAACTTATGGCACACTTGGGCCTGTTAAATTAAATAAGATTAATGCCAAATTGTGGTACATAAAATTCTATTCCCACTCTGCTTGTTTCTTTTTGTTTATGATATTGGGGATAACCAAGTATGCATCCATCATAACCAATTATAACTATTTAGCAACAAAAGAGAAACAGAAAATAAATATATACATATGTATGTGTCTATATAAGTTATTAGATCCAACCACAAAGGCAGACACCAACACCTTAGAGACACATTTCGGGTTGACAATGAAAGAACGAACATTTGTGGTTTGAATTGCTTACATCCGCTGTTAAAGAGAGTTACATAGCGCCATAATTTACAACGATATGGCTAAAGTAAACGCAAACACCAACGAGTTTAAGATGGCGTTAGTTGTTAGATGTTTGAGGCCATAAACAAAAGCCAAGAGTAAGCGTAATTTGGCAAGATATTTCCATACAAATGGCAGCGGCAAATCAGACCAAATGAAAGAAGTCAGTTTAGTTTCGTACCACAACGACAACAACAATAACAACAGACAAAAAAAGAAGGAAAAAAATGGCAATTGCGTGTTGCACAATCATAGAGGCAAACAACATCAACGAATCTTTTGGGCCAAAAAAAAAAAAAACCAGCCAACCTGCAGCCTACACAAGAAACTAAGCTAAAGAACATGACATCAAATGGCAAACAAAGACCAATTACATGGCTAAGAGATACAGAGAGAGAGAGCGAAAGAGACAAGAGGGGTTAAGATAGAGATAGAAGGGTAGAGAACTCTTACGGATTGCACATGGGCGGGCAGAGAGAAGCCCACGGACTTGACTTGACTCACCATCACCAGCAAAGCAAACCCAAAAGCCATGGAAGATGCGTTGGACGGCATCGAAATTGAAGTTGTTGTGTTGACTCTGTTGCATGTTAAATGTTGCTAAATTCATTTATCACACTAGAAATGGTTTTTCTTCCCTCCTTCTCCCCCTCCCTTGTCCGCAACCGTCGAGTTTTTAGTCACTAATTAATGATAATGCCAGTTAACTAATATGCAGAAGGGGGCGGCAAGCTAAACTAGTTCAACTTGGCCAACCTTTTCCCTTCCTCCCTCCCGAGAACTTTTGCCTTCTGCCCTCTATGCATACATATATTGGCCTGGCATATCATCATCAGTTAACGTTTTCATTAACTATTAACCATATGTCACACGCATGTGTCCTCCATCTCCCACCACATCCGTGCCACGCTCTCAGTCGATCCTAGAAAATTAAATTATGCGCCTAGTCGCGTGTCCTGCCACGATTTCACCATTCACTTTTCCCAATGATGAGTCCAAATACATAAAAATGCCTGGACCCCGAGGCTCATAAATTTGTTCAAGAGGAACATTCGGTCGGTTGGTCGGTCAGTTTGCAGACTGATCTAAAAACCAGGGAGAAAAAAAACAGCGAATATAAAAAGGTGTTAAAATTGTGCCACAAAATGGTTTTGTTGTTGTTGCAGTGACCTCTGGGGTTGGTTTTTTTTTTTGTTATGTCCGTGTTTTTATTTTATCTTGTGTTTTTTTTTTTTTTTTTTGTTACCAACATTTTATTACCAAATGACTTTGGTCTTCTTTTTATACCCTTGTAAACAGGGTATAACGATTTTCATTAGTGGCAAACGGGAACAGCTAATAGGCAAGGATCATTTCTATAGTCATTTAAAGCTGTAACTAGTTGAGCACTAGTAGACAGGCAAACCGTATGCCATAATGCTTCGATTGCAGGAAGTGTATATAGAGTGCGGTCTAATGATAAGGACCTAAAAGGAAGACCCCTTCTTTTCGGTCCTTCGGCTCTAAAAATGATTACGCGCATTTTGTCGACACTGAAGTTTATGTTTTTTTATGAGGCGCGTGCCGGTCCACATGAAAAGGTGAACTAACTTTTGCTTTTCCTCCTTTGTTGTTGTTATAGTAGTTTTATTTTGTATATATAACCGTAACACGCAACACTCCTGGGGGTTAAACATTTTATCTGGCTTTGGGCTGGTTTTCTCTTCCCATTTTTTTGTAAAAAACTGTGAAGAGGTGGCTTAATTAAAGGAAAATATGAAAGAGAAAAGTGTTTTTTTTGCTTGCAGCCACTCGACAATCTCTCAAAATTGCAGGTACAACCTTTCCATCAAGACTTCTCGATTTTGGTTTTGCTATTGCCTGTAAGCAAAACCTGCAACAAACCAGTTCCAGTTCCAGTAGCTATCAATTTAATTGAGATTGATTGTGGCCAACTTCCGTTTCATTACACATTACATTCCGAAGAAGAATTGTCCCTTGACTTGCGATAGTTGGCAGCTGATAAGGGGGCGCAGCGAAAGAATAAATTATGAACGAAGACATTCTTATACCCTCTAGAAGGTTTATTCGCAGTAAATCTGGACTCTGGATTGCATTTTTAAGTTATTTTCAAGCTGATCATAACTATGTAGTACTTGTTGCCCTGTTAACCCCTTATTTTGTCGGGCCCTGGGTATAGGGTATCAGAGACCCTTCTCTGTGTGGGCACACGCACACACTCGTAAACAATGACATCTCTGATCTTGGGGGCCCAAATGGAGAAGATTTATGAGTTTTGTTCTCTGGGCTCTTGCCTGGCCCATTCACTTGCTGCTGCTGCTGCTGCTGCTGCTCACACATTTGCAGTGCATTGATTTTTGTCACTTGGCCCCCAAATCGATTGGCATCGCTTCGTCGCGTGCCGTACAATTAATCAAAATACAAGAAGAAAAAAATAAAAATCGAGTCCTCCCCGCAGCGCCTTTGGCCCGTCCCTGCCCCCCAATCGCAAGTGGGTATGACAGGCCATGTGACATATGAAGAGTAATGTGAACTACATACAGGAAATGCTCATTGCTCATTGCTCATTGTCTTTAAATCAAAATGGAATAACAGCAAAATTTACTACTGCTTACACTAAATGGGTATACATATTTTGACTTAACTTACAAATTTAATTTAATTTAAATACGTATTCCCACTTAGTTGTGTTTCATATACCTACATTTGGCATTGGAATAATCGCTTTCTATTTCTTTTCGGCCTTTAAGTAAAGAAAATTGAGTGAAAAACTTGAATTAGCTATCACTCATTCCGAGAGTTTCATCTGTTTGAGGTATGCAAGCCATTTTAAGGAATCTCTAATTGCATTTGCCTGCTGATTGTCAACTCATCTAAGAACTTACACTTAATATAATTTAAAAGAAGCAGTAAACAAAAAATACAAAACAATGCAAGAGTTATTGCTACCCATTTATTTGATATTAGTTAATCTTTTTGCCTCCGTCGAAGTGAAGTAAGCACAAAAATCGTAAATTAGATGGGTTTAATACAAAATTGATTAAAGTCCATAATATATGTAAGTTATAAGCTACATTTATTCCCCTTTTTTTATATATTGTGACCTTTGGCGTATTATTACATTCTAACAGGGGGCTTTTCAGTGTGTGAGTGTCACTCCCACTGGTTTATGGTACCCTAGCCGGGTATAGTTTAACCCCTAGGTCCATGTACTCGTATTTAATGAGACTCTAGCGTAGGTTCATGACATCTAATAATGGTCATTTGCTAAAAAGCTATTGTGCCTTTTTTTTTTGTGTTTTGTGTCCGGCACGACTCTTGACGCTTTGACAAAGTAACTGTATTTGCCCGGCAGCCATTTGGCCTATTGAGCCTTTTTGCGCCTGATTATTATTATGCTTATTATTACTATACTATACTACATATATTTAGAGATATATATAAGTATGTACATATATATATATGTTGGTAAACTATTGTATTAAGCGGCAGCAGCTGCAGCTCATTTGTTGCCATTGCCGTTGTTGTTGTAGGTGTTCAATTAAATATGCAAACAGTTTTCAAATGTGTCTCGACTTGACCGAGTTCAAAGTCACATAGGCACGGATTGGGTTATTTCTTACCTCTCTCCCTCTGCCACACACACACACACACACACAAACCAACTGACAAACATTTATACATATTTCGATATCGAAAAGTTCATTGCCAAATGCAGCAACAGCAGAAACAGCAACAGCCGCTTTTTTTGCCATATTGGATTGCCATTGACTGCCATGGATCGATTTTGTTAGCCGACCGACCGATCGGTCGATCAACTGCTGCTGCCACTGCCGCTGCTGCTGCAGCTGGGCACATTGAGTCACACGCCGTAGTCATGGACATACGGACGGAACTTGGCGAGTTCCCAACCTCCGAATCAACTTCCCAACTGCCGGCTGCTGCTGTTGCCTGACTGCTGACAGAGCTGAATATAACAGCAGCAACGGCAAGCTGCATTTTGTGGGCGGCCACTGACCAAATGGTTTTTTTTTTCTCTCTTTCTTTGAACTACCCTTTCTGTGGAAGAGTTGCATAAATCTCAAATCAACCTATGAATTCTGACTTAAGCTGCTTTAATTAAGACCAGATGCTGCGAGATCGTTACAATTCTCAGACTAAATGGGTCTAGCAAGTTTAGTTTTCCTCAAAATAGTTAACCATTGTCAAATTATGAAACTTTAATTGTATACTTTTTAGTTTTATTAACTTTATATATGTATATTAGAATTATATTAGAGTTAAAGTTATCTAGCATAAGTTCCATTCTCTTCACTCTTAAATCGAATTGTTGTGAAATTTCATAATGAAAAGAAGTAAAGAAACTGAACTCTTATGGAAATATTTTGTTGCTTATGTCGTTCTCTGCACGTTTTTATTTAATTAATGCATTTTAATAAATATTTAAATATGACATTTCCATTTTGCATCTAATTTATTGGCTGCCTTATAAATTATGAATTATTATTTCTTACCCACTTTTGCTTTACTTTGATTTAGTTTTGGTTAGGGTATTTATATTTTCAATCAATTTGGAATTTTGTTCCTGTTTTTTATGTTGTTGTTTTGTTTTTGGTTGATTTGTATTCTTGAGAGTTTTTTTTTTCTTTTTCATTTTGCCTTTTTGCTATGAGTATTTTCGTTATAAATTCTAGGCATAAGACCATATCGTTTTCATTTTGATTTTGATTTTGATTTAATTTACGGTTCTCGGTCCGTTTGGACACTTTGAATAATGTTTGTCTATTTATAAATATGAATTATTTTCCAACAGATTAGAGGAACGTATTCAATCTATTGTTATATACCTTCGTTCCATTCACCTTCCCCCCGATCCTAACCCCACTAACTCCGTCTTCAGCGACTTGTGTCTCTCAAGTCGATTGTGGCTTGTGGTTCGTGGTGTGTTGCATTTTTAATTGCTAATTAATTTTCCCGACACACAAAAAACAATAATTTTCTAAGTGAGAGATAAGCAGAGTTTCAATTGTTTATATACATAGGATATATCTAACGTATGTCTGTGTGTGTGTGTGCAATGAGTTTATTTTTTCAATTAACCCAACACCTGGTTAAAATTTATTTATTGTGTTGATTTTCGCATTATAAATTTAATTTAATTATACGTGAAATGGTTCGTTTTGCCGTATTGAACGTTGCGTGGGTTCTCCCCCTCCCGCTACCAGCTCCTCCCTCAGAGTGATGAATGGAGGCGTAAGGGGGGATAGATGGTAACAAAAAGTTGTTTAGACTCACATTAAACAGCAATTAAGCTTAATTATAGTTGTCGCCCGTTTTTAGCCAACATGTTTGTTGTTGTCTGCTTTATTTGTTGTATGCAAAATAGACAACAACAACAACAACAACAGTCCGTGACAGGGGCCACAAGGGCAACGGGGCAGACATCAGGGGCCAGGGGGCAAGTGGTTGGCTGGCTGGTTGGCTGGCAGCTGATGTCTGGTTAACCATAGTTATAGGCATAGGCTAGTTAGCATTTGTAAGAGATCTGGGCGCGTGGTTCCTGTTTTTTTCTGCAGTTTTCGATTTCGGCGGTGGGGTCCGCCCCAGCACCCAGCTCTCCCCCTCCTATTCCTCCCTATTCTTTCCGCATCGCCGAAAAACAAAAATCAAACCCGCCCACCCATCCCCTCCCTGATGCTGCTGTCTGTCAGTCATACATATACAAACACACATGCAATACGACACGATCACGACACGAGCACGAGTAATGTTAGTCTGTACTTTGAGCTTTTCATATACCCTGTAAAATTTTGATAATATATTTTCGGAGCTTGAAAACAGGATTTTAGGAGTTAGACCCTATGTGTCCTTTCATATTTCGTTTCCGTTTCATACGTTTTTAGGTGGAGATGAAGCTTATTTGTATGTTTGTGTCTATAAGTGATTTGATATATAGAAGCACCTAATATATTGTCTATTATAGCCGATTATATTGGGAAAAAAGTTAAATTTTCTCTTAATAGAGGGTATCACTTAGTGGGGGAGACCGGACACAGTTGCATGAATAGTATTTGTTGTTGTTTTTATTGTTGGTTTGCTTGCCCCTCTATCCATTCATCCATTTGCCCCTTTTGCACATTTGCTAATGGGCGCTTTTATGTTATGGCCTGGCTTAAAATGGATGAGCCTGGCTAAGGAGTTGTTTGAGTTTCAATTTGTGTGTGGGTTAACTTTGAGCTGTTGTTGCTGTTGCTGTGGGTGTAGAGTTGCAGCAACAGCTGGACTCTGTCTGAATGAAAGTAAAAGGTGTTGCAAAAGGCTTAAGAAGTATGTTCAAATTAATGGAAGTTGTAAAGGAAGCAGGTAATTGATTACTTGCCCAAAAACCAAAACTGAAACGTGTAGGAAAATTTTTGGGGAAATTTTTAGAAATGGTAAAAAAGGCAAAAAAATAAGAAAACTGAAAGTGCTGTTTATATTGAGAAGCATTTAAGTCGGATGATTTTGTAATATTAAATTGGTTTGTTTACTTGCTGCAGTTCCTGATTGAAATCAATCAGTCGATTTGAATTAAATCATTTCCTATACACATAAGCTGCAATTGAGTTTTAACCTTGAAATTTCCATTTAGTTCATTAGACGTTTTCATTATGTATACTTCGAATACACTTATGATTCATTAGCCATATTAATTCATTAAGGAACTAAACAAAAACAAAAATATTCAATCAATTTGCGCAAAAAACAAAATAGAGATCGTTTACTTAACTCAATTAGCCATAAATTAAAATATATATTCTTGCTAAATCATTATGAGCTCTCCATTGTCACATTAACCAAATTGGCATAATGCATTGCACCATTCCGCCAACCCTTCACCTAAGAGTTAGCAATTCATCAACAAAAATTTATTTGCCTCTCAAATGAGCAACAACAAAAGCTCACAAATTAATTGAAATAATAAGAAACAACACACGCACACACACACACACGTACACGTATTGTGATTTGACTGAAATCGAATCAATCTATATACATATATATAGTATTGAAGTGGGTGATGCATATAGAGGAAAGGAAAAGAAGAGAGGGTGAGGCGGAGGTGGAGAAACACATGCCTTTTGTATGCATAATATCAATTTGTGCGGTCCTCATCATACCTACACGTACTTAACCGACTGAATGAGTTTTATATTAAAAATAAAAACGAAGAAAATAAACTTTATCTAGCAATCTTAAGCCAATTTAATAAGCGGGTTGCCCCGTTGTGGCCACAAAGTTGAGCTGTCAGTCGTAATATGATTAATCAGCGCCATAACGTACAAAACCAAAGCAAGCCAACAATTGAAGATACTCGCAACAATGAGGCAAAAACTGAACTGATGTCGATGCCAATGGAATGGAGGGACTAAACGAGTGAATGACTGACTGACTGACTGGCTGGCTGGATGGCTGGCTGGCTGGATGGCTGGCTTGCTGACTGACTGACTGAATGAATGGGGGCATGCCAATGTCGGTCTGCATCAGTAAAGACACACACACACACGCACACATGTATAAATATAATATATTCGAGTCTGCCTCAACGCCCACATAGAAGATGGGTAAAAGGTACTTGATGCGATAACTTTTCGTAGTCCTCTGGTGGTCCCTGAAATATATTTTTACGTACCATAAGGTCATAGGAAATATTTATATTTCCTATGTCAAATATATCATTCAAAGTGTGAATAATGTAAATTATCTAGTATTATCTCATTTGTTTAAACATTATTTTGAAATTTAAAGTCGATGCAGAGTCAATGAAGTCAATTCAAACTTTCAATCTACATTCGTATTACTTCAATAGGATAAGTAATACACGGCGTATGCGTTATGTAGTTATCAAACAAAGGTTTTCTCTTTAATTTATCTTTCAAATAGAATCAATTGCATTCTAACGGATGAACAATGACTATGACTTGAAAAATTTGTGTGAATTAATGCCAGATCTTTAAATAAAGCCAATCACGAGAAACGAAATTAGTTGCTTAACACGTTTCATAAATTTATGACAAATTGAACTGGTTTTATTTTAGTTGTTTTTTTTTTCATGTTTAAGCTGAGACTATGTTTAGTTCAGTTCCTTTATCTAGAGTTCTCTTATGCCAACTCATAAATTAATGAGGCTCATAAAATCAAATTTTAAATTGTATCTACTGAATACATTTTGTGTGTGTGTGTGTGTGTTTTGTTTGTTCACGAAAATGAAATGAAACGACACGAAAATGAAATGAAGAATTTTATCGCACAAATCAAAAGCAGCTACATGACGCGTTCAAATTTCAAATGCAGTCAAACAATTGAAATTATTATTGTTATTTTAAACAATTTTCAAGCAGCAGCAGCAATAACAACAAAAACAACAGCAACAACAACAAGGCACATTTGCTTGACATGTTTGTTTCGTGTACAAAATATTTTGATAATGATCGTGAAGCAATAATAACAACAAAAAGCAATTGACTGAGTTTCCAAGACATATAAAATGAATGTTGATATATCTATATATGACCGTGTTGGGGTCACACTTATCGGCTTTACATTCTCATCTAAATGAAATTATTGTCCCTCTATCTCTATCTCTCTCTCTCTCTCTCTCTCTCTCTCTCTCTCTCTCACTATATCTGTCTCAGACAGCAGTTTTGGTTTCTTGGCAGACACGTAATGGAGAAACATCGCTAATATTAATTATAAATAGATTACATGTATAAAAGAAAAAAATTTGAGAGGTTTTAAGTTGATGGAAAATAATGTTTTTATTTCTAATTTCTACATTTAAACCAAAGTTGGAATTAACACTTTTCTATTCATTTTTAGCCACCAAAATAGTCACAGAAAGAATATATGTATGTACATATATCATATAAAAAATCGAATCCTTGGATTGTTAGCCATTTTTACCTATTGCACTTCGTTACTGGAACAATTTCTTCAACTGTTTTCGAGACATTTCATGATCGATTGTAAACTTTCAACCCATATTACAAATAAATTCAGATTCCCAAAGAAACGTAAATAAATCTACAGAGTGTTTTGGAATTTTTCAAAAATTTTTATTGGATGGTTTTGTGCCAGCACTTTTTGGTGTTTAAAAACGATACATAGAGACACGCGTATATGGTAGAATACTATCAACTAATCATGTTTTTTTTTTCTTTTTAACTACAACTACAACTAAGACATATACAGAAAATGGATAAATTTATAGAACTGTGTGTGTGTGTGTGTGTGTGTGTGTGTGTGGTGGTGGGGGGGAAGGCAATATACATCTATTGATTGGTTTTTTTGATAGATGTATACAGATCTAAGGGGCATAGCTATATAGTTTGTTTTTGTTTTGTTTTGTTTTTTTTTTTTTTCTATACACACAAGTTGTGCACAGCTTTTCCTTAAATGCATGTTACACAACTTATTTCGTTAGATTTAAAAAAAAAAAAAAAAAAATTGATTGTTTGTGTGCAGTATGGAATGAACATATTTTCTAACCTTTTGCTTTATTTTTTGTTTTGTTTTATTTTTTTGTCTTTCTTGTTCATTGAGTTGTTGAGTTTTGTTGTTAATTGGACAAATGCTTAGAACTAAGATATTTTGTTTTTACTTAGCTTTTAATTGAGAGACATACATAGATGAGGTGAGAAAAAGAGACAGCTAGAGAGGGAGAGAGAACGAAAGAGAGTGGAAAAGAAAATTGAAATTTATTGTTGTAGCTATAACTTTAGCTTTCATTTTGGAAAACTGGGCATAGGCATTATATCGCTCTCTCTATTGTTAAATCTCTTCCTCTCCTTTTTTCTTAATACTTTTTCCCCCTCTCTCTCTCTCTCTCGTTTTCCTTCTCATTCTCTATCTAAAACTCTTGGTGATTATTCATTCTCATAGTATGCAGTTTATGAGTGTGTATGTGTGTGTGTGTGTGTGTGTGTCTGTGTTTCTTTGATTAGTAAGTTACATTTTACATACATTTAGTAGTTAACCTTTTTTATTTTAACTATATGAAAAAACAAAAAAAAAAAAAAATTTTTTTTAAGACACTAAACTAAAGTCCTTTGGATTGTGGTATAGTTGATGTTTTTGCTTCTCTGCGCAACTTCCTCTGATTCAGCTTCCTTTCTGTCATCTCTCATTTTTCTCATTTATTTTTGGGCAAGTGCCGTTTCATATGCAATGCCAAATGATCACTTCGCGCAAAGCTCCGTTCGCATACAATGCATTTGAAGGGCTTGGCACCAGTGTGTTTGCGATAGTGTCGCGTCAATTCATCGGAGCGGGCGAAACGCCATTCACATTCGGGCCACTGGCAGGTATAAGGTTTTTCGCCTGTAAATAGAGAAAAGAGTGACGAAAACATGTTAATATCAAGAATAACTATTAACAACTTCTAGGCACAAAAAAAAAAAAACAGAAAACGGAAAACAAAAATCCAATCCCCAACAGAAACATGTTTCTTTAAACCAACCAACCGGCAGCTGTGTGCAAATTTTGGCATCCAATTTTTTTTTTATTTTTATTTTTGTATTTTATGGCACACGACTTGAGTTCGATGCTTCAGACAAAAGACATTTTCAAGTGAACCGGCAAAAGCCGGTAACTCTATGACTAATTCAATTCAAAGACAAACAAAAAAGAGGGTGTGAGGGAGGGGTATAGATGGTAAGGCGTAAGGGGGTTTGGGGTTAGGGGGAGGTATGATTATTATTATAGCATAAACATTCATGTTCAAATTGAAATTGTACAAAATAATTATGTAGATTTGAGATATTTGTTAAAAGTGAACTTGACATTTTTCATTTGAACGAATCGAATTGAATGCGTTTTGCATTTTACACTAAAAAAAAGTAAGAATATAGAAATATAAAACTCTATGAATGAATTCTTTATTGGAGAATATCTACAAGCATATTTCTCTCTGTGTAAACATTGAGTGAAATGAAAGGTTTATGAAATTATTGAAATCATTGGATTGTTCGATTTGATCTCCAATAGAAATTGGATATCTAACTTCAACTTGTGCACATCTTTAGGGCCTTTTCTCTCAACAATTAAGGTAAACTCCAAAACCTTTTCTCCACCACTCTTCTCTCTCGCTCGCTCGTTGAATGATCTCAAGTGGCACTCAGCTGACACTTTTGTCGGATTTTCGTATAGAAACTCAATACGAATGCGACTCGTGGCGTGACTTATTGGTTTATTTAGATCTCTTTTAATGAATTTAAGTGTTTCGAGACAAGATGCCCGATCATAATCACATAAAAAAAAGAAAAATAAATAAATATAAAAATTTACCTAGACCAAAAAAGCACACAGAAAAAAGGGTTTTGACTTTTTTTGTTTTTCTTTTTGGTGAGTCACATCAACATCGCACAGAATGTAAAAAAAAGAGTTTTTTAGACCTCCCCGGGACTCTTGTTCCGTGGGAACAACATTCATACATATTTTTTGTGTGTATGTGTGTTTTTTTGGCAAAAAAAAAAACAAACCGATTCGAAAACAACCACAGAAAGTTATGTAAGTGTTGTTTTGTAATGTGCGATGAACGCAATGCGATAAGCCAAAGCAGAATTACTTCATAATTTTACTTAGCAGTTGTTGTTACCGACGACGACGACGACAAGAAAACAAACCAAATCACCCGGCAATGGCAATATAAATAAATTGAAAAGGCAAACAAAAAGGCTCTTGGATCTTGGAATCGGTTTGGATTGAATCGAATCTAGAGACTTAGCTCAGTTCAAGCCTAAGGCAATATGAAAACTTTTTGGCTGGACCATGGACCACCTCCAGTTGCTGTCTGTCTGCCAGTTTAGACTCACTTGAAATCTCCCTCCCCAGTTATAGTCTCAGTCTCAGTCGCAGTTGCAGTCCCAGGTTCCAGTCCATGGGCATAAAAATCAAATCAAACTAATTTATGGCAGTGCGAACATATTAGCAAACAAATCAGTACAAAATAAGCCAACAGCATCAACTCAGACTCAGACTCTTGAGCGGTATGTAGAGACTGCAGAAGGAGTCCAGCTCAGAGGAGGCGACAGGAGACCGAAGATAGGGAAAATTTATGCGTTCGCTTGTTGCATAAAGATTAGTTACCCGGTGATTTTCTAATCGCCGACGTCGGCATAGGTCTTCTCCTCCCCAAAACTCCATTCACCATCTCATCATTGAAGAGATTACAAAAGCAGAAAGCCTAAATAAAACTGAGAAATTTATGTGACTGGCCAAAAAGGGTGAAATCGAATCATTGATTTTGATTAGAACCGATTTTCGTTGGCTTTCCATTGTTCGATAGGGTCAAGTTGCGCCATTTGAATTAGAAATGAAATAAGCAAACAGATGATGAGATTTACTAGAGACATCTCTATGACTTGATCAAATATTTAAACGAAATCTCAAAAGTCTATAGTCGTCTAGTACTTGGCATCATTGCTAATCAGCAATGACAACACTTAGCTGAGTGTTGGCGCCACAAGAAGCTACACCATGCAGCAGCTTTAAAATTGCATAAACAAAAAAATAGATGATAGATAGACAGCTAGATGGATAGACAGGTAGATAGATAGTTTGTTGTGAGCTATGAATGGAAGTGAATTCTAGGCTGGGTCTACGTTTCGTAGGTCTGGACGTTAACTAACTCAAAAGCCAAACAAACGGACAGCCATCAGACAGTAGCCCCACAAATGCTTCAGGTGGCTGTGGCCACTTGAAAAAAAAAACACCACTACTACTACTGCAAAATTGCCAAAGCTAAAAACCAAAAGAGGTTTGAACTAAATGCAGAAAGACATGACCATTAGGCAGGTTAATTGAAGGCAGCGGGTTGGAAGGGAAAGGAATGGGTAAAGTAAGGTGAGAAACAGGCAGCAGGCAACTTAAGAAGGAGGTAGGAGATCGAACTGATCGTGTTTGGCCTTAGGCTAAAGTAAAGTCAATTAAAGCACTTTTACCGCACACATACCTTAAATCAGTTAAAGTGCCAGACAACAACAAAAAGGGTGAGATCACCCAAGGTTTTTTCTATGGAATTTCATAAAAGTTTACTCTCTGAGACCTTTTGCAAAAAAAAAAAAAAAAAAAAACTCCTCCTCCACCTCATGTCCTCCTGCTCTCTTTCATTGGATGCGTGCGTTGACGGGGCGTTAAGTTTATCAGTTAAGTAAAAATCAACGCAACGCAAAATCATAATAATAAAAATGTTTTTAATGCAGCATTTTAAGTTTGCGCATAAATCAGCTGGTCGGTCGGTCATGTGCGATTAATAAACCCAACATTCATTCGGTGGACAAAGAGTATAGAGAGGAGAGATTTTAGGCAGGGCTGCGGCTGGGTCTGGGTCGGCCATCGGGAGGCATAAAACGTGTGGCCCATAAAACGAAGGCAGGTGATCAACATCAACAACATCAGCTACAGCTACAGCTACAGCAGCAGCAGCAGCAACATCCAACAGAGCGAAATAACCAACGGAACGTCAAGTGTAATCTGAGCAAGAAGGAAATGCAGGCCAAACGTGCGCCCAGCTGATGGCGTTGGCGATTGGCGATTGTTTGTGATGTTGCAACTGCTGACCACAAAACAGCAAACAACAACAAAAAACAAACCATCGAAATCACGATTTTTGTGGTTTTTCTGTTGGTCTTGTGGCACAGAAATTGAAAAAGCAAAACAAAAAAACAAAAACTACCCAAAACTACACAAAAATATAGGCAAAAGGCGCTCGGAGCTCTCTCATGGCAAATTATGTGCTGGCAACTACAAATATGAGCTCGCGAATTAATCAAAAGCCTTTTTCCATAGTTTGTCTGTCTGTCTGTCTGTCTGCCTGTCTGTCTGCCCACCGATTGCTCAACCATCAACCCAACCAACCCAAGCACAGCTGACGCCAGTGGCTGATTTAACTCATCGGTGTCCAGTGTGCCCATATGGCATCCCCCCCTGCTCCTAGTTCAGGACTAAATGGACAAATGTTGTGACAGTTGTTAACCAGAATATACTTTTTATGTAGGAAGCATATGTAGGTGGATAATGACCAAAAAACATAAAAAAGAAGCAACTTACCAGTATGAATCCTTTGATGCGCCTTTAAATGTGAGCTTTTCGTATAGACTTTTGAACAACCTGTAATTAGAAAATTCATTGAATTAGTTTATTTTAATGGATATTTTTGAGGGGTTAGCACATGAAATAACAGGAATCGTTGACTAAATGATATAACATATAAGTCTTAGCCTTAAAGAAGGAAATCAGATTTGAATACTCCTTCCATTTTGGAGATTTCATATTTATTTTCAAAGCAAATATTGAAGTTCTCTCCAGCAAATTAAAATTTTCTCTATAATATGATGATGATTTCGAATACAAAAACTAAATTAAGAACAGAGAGTATTTACGATCTATGTACTTAAACGGAATTTCCTGTAGAAAGATTTACAACGTCATTATTTAGTTGGATGCCACAATGAAAAAGATTCTAGAGTAAAAGTACAAGATCTTGATTAGTAAGAATCATCAACTTTTCGGTGAGCCGCACCTCATAGACTGGGTCAGTGGGCGTTACCAAAAGTAAAGGAGATGAAAACTTTGTGGAGCCTTTTTTTTTGCTTTAATTAATGCCCATGAAAGATCGGATTTTTTGGTGGACTGGTGAAAGTTTTTTTGCACAGAAATTCACTTGCCCACGGAGACAGTGTGACATTTATGAGGCTGTTAAAAAGGATGCCCCCAACACGTACGCTCTAATTGAAAGCCAAAAAGGCAACAGACCAAAACCCAAAACAGAAATACTGATACTAAACGAATTAAATAGCTAAAGAGCGAGGCAAGAATGTTGTATGACTACGACTACGACTACGACGATTGTTAGACAGTTAGAGTCAGTTGATTGGCTTGGATAGATATCGGAGGATTGCTGAACTCCATGCAGACATAACTCACTTGGCATCAAGACTGGCACTGGCAGTTTACTGAAGTTTCTGCAGTTGCTAAAGTTTGCTATTGGTATTGGTATTTGTATTGGTATTGGCTGATGTCTGATGCGTGCGTTTATGGCATAATAACTTCATTTGGACAGCATTGCTGTTGCCTATGTGCATTCATTGGAGTTTTGTCTAATATTTGTGGTCTTTGAGTTTCTCAGTCGTTTTTCGTCTATCGTTTTCGTCTAAAAATGGCCATGGCAAACGTGTCAGACAATTGTCAATTATTTATTAGTGGCAACGCACGTAGTCGTCTAAAGTCTAGACAATGTCGGAATACAGTTGGGCCACTTAAGTGCTTTTCGAAGATGGAGATGGCGATGGCGATGGCGATCGATAGCTAATGTATATAGAGATATATCTATATTTGACAGAGCATAGAATTATCTATATAACAAAAATTTTGTTGATGATGAAGGCTAAAGTGATATCATCTTAACGTAAATTATTAATGTGTTTTTATTTTGCTGTGTCTTTCTCTCTCCATCTTTCTCTTTCCCTTTGAAATATTTGAAGTTTTAGAAACTTTTGCTAAAAAAAAGAAAAAAAGACGGGCAACAATTTCTTAGATCATAAAGATCTAATGTCTTTCGGTTTATTCTTTAATGAAGGATTTGCAATGCTAGGTTAAAGTTATAGAGTCAACAGAGTCAGAGACAATTGAATTTTTCCATTTATCTTTAACTTTCTCTGATCTAAGAGAGATTGATTTGTTTTGTTGTTGCAACGATTGCTGCTGCTAAATGACTCAACTCAAGTTCCAAGTTTTTGTGACATTGAAAACGCACTTGGCCATGCATAAGACATGCAACTGTAACAATAGACAGCCCACATACTATTACTGGGGGAGAGATATCTCTTACATAAATATATGGCAAATGCCTAATTAGAATTACAAAAAAGGTAATAGAAAAAGCGCCACAGCCAGCACCACCACCAATAATAATAATAATAATAATAACAACAACGACAATAAGCAGCGGGAACTGTCAGTCGCACAGCCAGAGGAGATGCGGACAACAAAAAAAAAGTCAGAGAGAAAAAAAAGATAATAAATAAATGTATAGATAAATGGAGAATAAATAAATGCCGATTGGAAAAACGCGCCACGCATGAGCAATGAGTCTCGCACGTGGAGTCAGCAAATGCCGAGAATGCCCAACGTAAAGCAATCGTTAGAGGAGGAGGGGAAAGTGATGTGGCCAAAAGCGGGGGAGGTAGACCAACAACAACAACTGGTTGCTGGTGTTAGTTAGTTGACTTTGTTACGAAAAGTGTCGCAAAGCATGCGAAATGATAAACGAGACGCACATGCAACGAATGCCAAATGGTTGGACTGGCTGGTTAGTTGGACGGACGGTTGGACGGATGGATGAAACTGAATCTTCTACTCACCCACAAAATCACAGTGATGGATGCGACGCTTCTCCAGCTCTGGATTGTTGCGCCGATTATATCGCACCGTTCGCACACTCATCAGGCTGGCAATATGCGCCGGAGTGCCTGGCTGATGATGCGAATGCCGGCCACGTCGACCCGTTGTTGTTGTTGTTGCCGATGGTGGGGGTGGTGCGGATGCTGTTGTTGCTGATTGTGATGCTCCTGGCTGTTGCTGCTGCTGCACCACCGATGATTGCTGCTGTAAGCCGGATGCAAGACCAATCACAGCTGATGGGGCTGTTGCATGTGTGGCGGGTGTTAGATTGGTGAGCGTGGTTGTGGTGGTGCCAGCACCACCACCAAGTAATTGCAATGTTGGCGCTGGATTCACTAGACTAGGACAAAGGCCTAGGCCAGCTAAACCAGCTAGGCCCCCATGACCTTGCTGATACGGAGGCGGTGGTGTGGTGCGCCTTTGAGCCTGAGCGACAGCAGCAGCTGCTGCCACCATGGAGCTGCCGGGACTGCCGGGATCTGAGCTGGGTGGCGTCAATGGAGGCACAAACATGTGACGTGTGGCTCCTGCTGTTGTCGCCGATGACGATGACGAGGAGGAGGAAGAGGCGGCTGATGTGGCAGATGGTGTACTAGGTGCGGCTGGTGGGCAAAGTTGTTGCAATTGCTGTTGAGCACCAAGTTGAGCTGTAGGCGTGGCAGTTGTTGATGGTGTGACTGTCGAAGAGGCACTTAATCCAGATGGCGGGTGTATTTGGTATTTGGTATGAAAGGTCTACAAAACAGAGAGAAAGAGCAAAACAGATTGCAAGAGAGATAATGTTAAAAGATGAAAAAAGTTTATTTTATTTTTGTTTTGTTCATAACGGAAAATTTCCTAATAGTTCTTGCCAATCTCTTAACTCACCTGACTGCTATGCCAGCTATAGCCGTAACTGCTGCTGATGGCTGTTGAACTGCTGTTGTTGCTGCTGCTGGTGGTGGTATTGCCATTGCTACCGTTCAGATAGCCAATAGTCGATCCGCTGGTCAATTGAGATGCGTATTGTTGCTGATAGGAGGAGGTGGAGTTGCTGCTGTCGCTGGTGGTTAACAGCTTTGGGCTATTGCTGCCACTGTGCTGCTGCTGATGGTGTTGCTGCTGGTGTTGCTGTTGCTGGTGTTGATGTTGTTGCTGTTGCAAATGCAATTCAACGACATCAGCAGCGGGTGGCAGACCAGACAGCGCCAGGCTTGGATGATGCTGGTACAAATGTTGCTGTTGCTGTTGATAATGTTGCTGATAGTGTTGCTGTTGTTGCTGCTGCTGTTGCTGGTATTGCAATTGCTGATGCTGTTGATGTTGTTGTTGGTGAAGGTGTTGCTGCTGCTGCTGGTGTTGGTGTTGATGTTGTCGCTGCTGTTGCTTTTCTGTTTTTATCTCCAGGGGACTGAGCAATGGTGTCGAGAAAGTTTCCAGCAGAGTATCATCTATTGCTTCCATTTTGACCTGCGGCAACTGAGATGTGGCATTGTCCCCATTGTTGTTGTTATTATTGGCACTTGTATTGTTGTTGTTGTTATTGTTGCTGCTATTACTATTGCCACCACCATTACTTGCACTCAACATGAGTGCATTCTCGGGATCAATATTTTGTATTGAGGTAGCAATATCATCCCATAAAACTGGCCGCTGATAGGGATCGTCCAATGGATCCGCGTAGAGAGCCTCTTTGTTTTTGGTTTCTGTTTTGATCAAATAGAGGAAAACGCTATATAATCGACACACTAATATCTTATGCAAATCCATACACACACATACGCACACACTAAAGGGAGGTATTAATAATGTACACACACAAAAAAAAAAAAAAATCTCGCATATGCATGAAATTTATAAACAGATGTTGATTTGTTTGACTATTTTTAGAGAGAGCTTCATGAAAGACTTTTTGGATTTTGACATCGGCCCAAAAGCACTGCCATAACTATAATAATATTATGAATGAACGAAGCAAAGAAAATAAAATAGATGCTAAGGAGGTGAGGTAAGTTGTCTTTTGCTCAAAAGTATTTTATTATGATTATTTGAGTTTATACTTAGCAAAAAAAAACAAAAATAGAAAAAAAACTCCTGAATTTAAGCTAAAGCCCATTGAGAGTTCGTCTATGCCCAAATTCCATCAGTTTTGGTCTAATCTTAGAGTCTGGTTCATTGCGATTTGTTTCTGCTGGTTTCAAATTTCACATTTTGGACCATAGAAATGAAACGAAACGTAACGAAGATCAACCTAAACAAGTTGCCAACAGTTTTTTTTTTTTTTTTTTTTGCTATTGACTTGTGAGATTTCACCATGCGTGTAATTTTGTCAGACCTCCGCTTATAGCCCCCCACTCCCTGGCCAACCCAACCCCACTCATACTCTCTACATGTGTCTGTCATTTTACTTACCATACAAATATTCCTTGTCGCCGCTTGTGCTGCCCGTAGTACCACCACCATTACCACCTGCTCCTCCACCGCCGCCTGCTCCTCCAGCAGCACCACCACCGCTTGATGCACTATAAGCCAATGCCACATCGTAGGGCGCTCCATCGTATAACGGTGTACAGCCATAGGCGGAATTTGAGTTTGAATTAGGTGAGCCGGCGGGTTGTTGTTGCTGTTGCTGAGGCTGATCGCTGGCATAACTCGCAGATGATGGCAATTGCCACGACGAGTCGTTGTCACTCTCACCGCTCTGCAAACTATGCGAATGCTGATGCAAATGCTGATGATGATGCTGATGTTGATGCTGATGATGGTGCTGATGATGATGCTGATGGGAATGATGATGCAGGTGTTGATGATATTGCTGATGATGATGTTGCTGTGGCTGCTGCTGCTGCTGATGGGCTGAGACTACATTATTGCTGTTGGTGGGTGTTGTGCTCGAATTGCTGTTGTTGTTACTATTACTATTGGTGGCCACAGTCGCTGTAGCAGCCAATACTTCCAGTTCAACATCGGCTGGTTCGATTTTATGGAGACGTCCCATCAGCTCATGCCGATAGTCCAGTTCCGGCGACTGTAAAGAGAGCGAGAGAAGGAAAGAAATTGTTAGTAAATTGTGTGTTATATGGCCCATCAGGTAATCAGAGACCGACCCCAAGACTCTTATTCCAAGTCTCTCTGTCGACCGTCGAGTCTCTGTCTTCGGCATTCAGTTTGCCTCTGCTATGCTCTGGCTTCTTCATAAATTTTGATTAAATTTTTATCGCTGAACAAAAACACTTTGAGCATTATCTTTATGCTCTCGTCTGCCATGCAAAGATCTCAGAGCCTCAACTTTAATTTTAACTTCAACTTTAACTTTAACCATTTTCCTTTTCTCTTTTCGTTGTTATTTCTGTTTTATTTTTATTGCATTCTTCGCTTCAATTTAATTTGATTTTGCACCGAAATTTGTTTTGTAGATTTGTCGCCTGATTATTGTTTGATTTTGATTTTTTACTGCCCAACCAACCAAAAAGAGCTCAAAAGGAAATGACCACGACACCAGGCCCAAGATGGGGCAGCTGCCCAGCAGCCCAGGAGAGTTATGTTCAGGGTGGGGAGGTGGTAGATTGTGGTGCAAGTTCGTTGTCAATGTCTTTTCTCAAAACAACAAACTCTGATGTTGAGTGTGCAAATGAGTACAAATAGAAACGCGCTAAAGTTGACGCTTTTGTTATGCTAAAAATCCGCTTATCGATTCTTTATTTGATCTTCATCTTTGTGTATGCTTCTTCTGCTGTTCCATCCTTCCCCATCTCTTCCTCTTTCTCTCCACTCTATGCATAAATCTGCTAAATGTTTGTCAAGTTGTATATCGCAGTAGTATAGTAGGCTTGAAAGTTGCTAAGACAAAACAAAACTCTAGATGTGTGAAAGATTTTGATTGGGGGTAAAAGTGTCAAAGTGATGGAAAGATTTACACTTGAAGAAACTTTAATTTTTGTTTTCATTTTCGAATATTGAAGGTATACTTATTTACTATATAAACTAAATAATTTATTCTAGATTTGTTTAAATTTAACTCTGAGATTGGAATACAAAGACAAAGCAACGTTCTTTCTTTTTATATTTTTATTTTCGCTTTTGAAAACTCTTCATTCATTCATTACGTTTGCATTAATAATTAGAAAAACTATTATTGGTTTTTGCAAGTGTAAATAAGGTGAAATTCAACGCAAAAGCCAACTGAATATATCAGTCGTCATCGGAAATCTATATGTTTTACTCGCAACATCTCAATTCTTTTTGCTTTTTGAAATAAAACTTTTTTTCTTGTTTTTTTTTTTTGTCAATAAAGTTTAATAGCCTTTTCTTTGATTTAAGTTTGTCATTGTTGTTGTTGTCGTTATTTGTTTTGTTGTTGTTGTTTTCTTCTAATTTATGACAACACTTAACGTTGTTTAGGCAAACATAATAATCATTTGGCAAATTAGTGAAATTTTTTTGTCGCAGCAGCCAACAAAATGTGAACGAACGAGGCTTTTCACATGCAAATGATGTTAGGCTGTGTGAGAAAGAGAGACCCAATATATCAAACAAAGTGTCGATCAATAAAAACCAAGCAACAAACAGCGACAAATTTGATATATGTACAATATATATATGTATTATATATCTACATATTGTATTTTTACTGAACAAAACGAAAATCTGAGTCAATCCGAGAAATGCTCGACACTGAGTCATTCAGTCCTCCTTCAACATCGGCAACTCGTTTTTTTTTTATGAGCTGAAAATTTACGAGCGTGGCAAATTATTTTAGCTGCAATATTTTTGCGCCAGCATTTTTCATTTTATTTGGTTGTGGTTTGGTTTATATTTTTTTTATTTTTTCTTCTTATTTATTTATTTTTATTTTTTTTTTCTTTGCCATTTTTCTGTTTTGTTAGTATGAAAAATGTTTGCTCAACTTGGCGGAGGTCAACATGGCGTGTGATAATTTTAATAGATTTTCGGTTTTTTTCGGGTCGAATGAGTAATGTGTTGGTTAGGATTTTTGTGTATATTTGTATGTGTGTGTATGTGTCTATATATTGGGCTCGTTTTCATTGAGATTTCCACGAAATTCAATTGATTTTCCAATGCGAGTGTGTGTGTTTGTGTTTGTTGTTGTTTTTTCTTCTTCTGGTTTGGCAAAACGTTCTGTGTGGGGCAACTCCAGGGCACATTTAGTGGGCTTCACACGCAAATGACCTCATAAAAATGCGTAACGCATCGCGTTGAAGCGTTGCGGAATCTTTAAGTGGTCCTCTACCCTCCCCTTTCAAATACCTGTCCTTCTGCTGCCATCTAGCCACCAGCCGTCTAAACTGTGAATGGGCATTAGTTCGATTGGACTTTGAGGTAACTTCACTCACATACAACAACGGTAACTGGGTACCTCACTAAATGTCTGCCTGACACATTGACAGGCCCAGCAACAACAATAACAACAACAGCAACAACGAACATGAATTTCAATTATGAACCTGTTCTTTTGGACATTTCTTCGCCAAGTTCTTGGGTGAAATTATG
The DNA here is from genome assembly GCA_018150345.1 of Drosophila equinoxialis. NCBI lineage: Eukaryota > Metazoa > Arthropoda > Insecta > Diptera > Drosophilidae > Drosophila > Drosophila equinoxialis. Next base: position 94,739 of record JAECWI010000696.1, read on the forward strand.
TTCAGGTACTTTGTGTTTATTATTATTTTTTTTTTTTGTTTTGTTTTAATGTTTTCTGAAGCTAAAACTTTTGTTTCTTTTGGCACGCCAAGTTATTTATTTATGTATTTATTATTATTATTATTCTGAGCTTCTTCTTCTTTCTTTAAACATTAAAATGCCGTTGTCAATAATCGCGTCGAGTCAGACAGAAGCAATAAATGGTCAATATAACAATTTGCATATATTGAGTAGAGAAATGAAAATGTTTAAATGGCGGGGAGGAGGGAGTAATGAAAGGGAGTCAGGAAAGGGGAAAAGTGATGTAGTAAGAGAATGGTGGGGGGGGGCATAGTAGGTGGCTACGTAACGGCTTGTTTGTCCCGATTTTTGTGAGTTATTGTATTTCTCTTTGTTTTTTTACGTTTTATTATCATTTTGACTTTTTTTTTACTGATTTGGCCCATTTTGTTTGCATTTATGACGTGATTTAGGTAGCTAAATGCTATAAAATTGTAACCCGAAAACTGATTAATATATTTTACCCAATGCTGCCATAAAATGCATCAAATATTCCAAATAGATAACTATGGAAAATAGATTTTTATGGATAATCTGATTGCCTTAAAGGCACAGAATGCTAATTGCTATATGTATGATTTGTATTTCATTTAATACTCCCGCCCCTAGGAAAGTTTAATAATCACATTATTCAGAATTTACATTCAATAGAAATCGGAACATAAAAACAAAAATTACAATTACTTGAAGTTAAACTGAAGTTCATGTGAAATTTAGTAATAAATTGTAATGGTTTTTTATACTCTGTCTTATATGGGAGAAATATGTATACCAACTTTCGCTATTTCAATCAAATGACTCTTAATGCCCGCTATTATTAAATGGTAAGAAACAGAAATCCAGTTTGAATATTCCTAGGCAAGCAAACAAATTGATTTGCATCCTCAATTTATGAAGAATTATAACCACCATTATTTGATCTTAAATTTTTTATCTTTTGCCATCAAAATTTAAAATTTATATTGTGTGTGGGGCGCCCACTTCACTCCTTAGACTATATACATACAAATCGGCATTTGTTTGTGGTGAATTTTTATAACCCCATAGAAAACAAATTCTTGAACCATTTAGGCATTTAATTTATTATCTCCCGCACAGTTGAAATGCTTTTGCTTTTGTTATTGATATTATTCGGACTCATTTCTTACGAGTTTTATGGGGTAGTTGGATTCAGATTCAGAAACTGACTGAAACAGCTCACAGCTCTGGGGGCATAGAGAAATATGCGGAGCTCCAGCATTGGAGCAAATGGGGAGACATTTATGATCAGCTTTATGCGCAGCTGTCAAAAATCTCGTAGACGAGAAAACGCAAAATGGCCAATTTTATGGCTCAATACGAAATCAAATGAGCGTCTATTTCTTTAGCTCTTTTGGTGTCGTTATTATTTCGTTTTTCGTCTCTTTTTTTTCTCCGTTTTTCTTTGGTTAAATTAATAATAATAAAAAAGACAGTTGGCAATTTGACATCTTTTTTTATACTATTTGGCATATTGATGGCTGTTAATAGATAGTCAGCAGGCGGGGGACATACAAAAAAAAAGAGTAAGAAATGCCGTGCGAGTTAAGGGGGCAAAGAGGGGAGCGAGACGTATCAAATTGAAAAGAAATGTCAGGCAACGGAGCGATGGTGGCGGTGGTGGGCGGAGATGGGGGAGGGGTAGTAAATGAAGAGACTCTTTAAAATGCAAAGCGGCAGCCACCGTTGCCAGAGGGGAGTACAATAAAAGTAACAGCAACAATACAACCAACAACAACAATAATGGAACATAAAATTTATTAATTTTTATAGGCATTATTTTCTGTTTATCTGTGTGTGTGTGTGTGTGTGTGTGTGTGTGTGTGGCTTTATATTTCCCTGTTTGATTATTTTTTTTCGTTCTTGTTGTTGCTGCTATCTTTTGTCCAAGTGCCAAATTTGGTTTGAGGTTCTTGACCAACGCACGTGTGTGTGTGTGTGTGTCTATATGAGAATAACCACAACTGTGATGTGTGTACACACAAGCATATATGCTGTATGTGCGTGGTGTGTGTGTGAGTTGTGCTTTATTTTGCATATTTTGTTCGATTTTAAATGAAGTCACGTTGCAATCGTAAAGTTGATATTTATGTTTGTCATTATTTTTTATGCTTTTTGCTTGTTTTTCATATAAATATAAATGTTGTTGCTGTTGTAGTTGTTATTGTTGCTGGTGTTGTTATTTCAGTTTCTTACAACAAGTACAACAATGTTTTTTGCGCCGTCTTGTGGCGTTAAACAATAGTTAACAACTTTATTTGTATGTTTATATGCACTTAACGCTCTCGACCATTAAAAGAGTCATAGGCAACTGCTCCTCACGTTTCTTATTTGCCATTCACCTGAGCTGTAGGAGCTGAGGAAATGCCAAAGTAACATGCAACATGCAACATGCGCCACAACCACACATACACACTCACACACACAAGCTTGTAGTTGCCTGCTTTCATCTGCATCTGCAGCAGGAGCAGAAGCTGCCACAAAACTCATCAGCAACTGTCAGAGTCTTAAAACTAAACAACACAGCAAAAACAAAAAAAATAATAATAAATAAATAAGAAAAAATATGAAAAAATAAAAAAAACGAACAAAAAATACATAACTGAAAGAAACGTTTGAAATGTCTATGAAAAATCACCAAAACGAATTGTTAAATAGCCGCAAAATGCACTGAAAAACGGGCCATGTCTAATTGAAGCGAACAAAATTTGCAACAAAAATAACAAGTAAAGTGGAAATATGTTTGTATACAAATATGGGGAAATGTAAATGGAAATAAACTAATGCATTTTCCTCACTGCTTTGTCATAAGCCGACAAAATAAATGCATGGGAATATAACAAATCAGAAAAACTTACAATTAAGTTACGAGATGGAAAAGGATGATACATTAAACTAATATGCTCTGCAAATACTCTTTACCATACTAAAGGAGTCTGAAGCGGTTGCCACCAATGATCAGTAATAGATAAAACTACTCGCAATGCTCATTTTTCTTTTGGGCGGGAAGAATCTAATACGATTTCTCACCTTCTGATTGTGGTAAAACCAAACCAACTTCATTAACGGCACGTGCCAGCTATCGCATCATCATTCGCTTACATTCCAATTGTAACCCCGAAAAAGAGAAAAAAAGTACGATTTCTGCTTGATAAGACAAGCTTCAATCCGCAATTCATAGACCAACAAAACAATGGCAACATATTTCAATGTATTCACCGGATAAGAAGCCAACAACAAAACACACACAAAAACGAGACCCCAAAAACCTTCTCCTTCAATGCCACACGCCTGCCGATTAAATGCCAAAAACAAAAGTAATTGCTTCGAGTGAAAATAAAAGAAAAGAAAGAAAACGAGTCAAGGCAAGAGAAAGAAAGAATAAAAGCTATCACAAGAGTGAGAACGAGAGAGAGGCAGAGGGAGAGAAATGTTTGATAAATCGCAAAAACAACATCAACAACATTTCTTTTGCTTTTGTTGAATAATCGCCGAATATGGCTTATTGTTCATACACAAAAAAAGAAAAAAAACCTGCCCGAGGGCAAACTTCAATTGAGTTTTGAGTGCAAAAACAAAACAAGACAAGAAAAAAAATACTATAGATTTTATATTTCCTGAAATTTGTTGTATAAAATGTTTGTTAAGGTGAAATAGTGAAAGTTTTTTTTTAATTTTTTTTTTGTTTTGTGTATTTTTTGTAGCCATCAACCCAAACTCACCCCATTGGACTGTGATTGCAGTCAGGAAATAAACAGTTAGAACAAGTTCGTTGCCTAAGTCTTTTGATTTGCAATGTCATTTGAACAAGTTTGTTGCCTAAGTCTTTTGCTTTCCAAATACCAAATGAAAAGTTCGTTGCCTAAGTCATTTGATTTTCCCCTGTCAAATGGCAAAAAGTTGATTAAAAATGATAAAAATAATAAAAAAAAAAATAAATTTGCAACATTCTAACAAAAATTGTTAATGCCCATGAGAAAAAAAAAACATTTGCATAAAAAAAGCAACAACAAAAAAAGAAAACTAAAATAAACTGAAAATAAAAATTGCTGGCAATCATTTTATTGGACTCCAAGTTGGCTCGTAAATCTTGGCACAACGAGTTTGGTCAACCAAATAGCAGAAAAGAAAAAGAAGAAGAAGAAAAACAACCGAAAAAAAAACTATGCCAAATATGTTTTCCGCATTTTCTTCTTTTTGCATACGCCCCAAAGTCGCAGTTGGAAAGTCTACCTCTGCCTTAGCTTGTCGCCAAATCAGCATAGCAAATCAAATTTGGAACAGTAGTTGGTGCTTGGGTGTGTGTGTGTGTGAGTGTGTGTGTGGAGTGCTGCTTGGAGCTGAGAAGAGAGCTTGAGAGCTTAGCCTTAGTCCAGCAACAAGTGCAGCCCATGCTGAACATGCGTTTTGCATCGTTTCGGTTTTTTTTTTGTGGCTTTTGCTGTTGTTGATATTGTTGTTGTTGCTGGTCAACTCCTTAGCCCCCTTGAGTTCCTCTATTTAAATGTCAACCGAACTAAAATTACAGTCTTCAAAGACGAGGGGTTTTCAGTTTTGGGTCTAAGTCTGGGCTTGAATTTGAGTTAGAGTTTCAGTTTGGAAGTCACTTGTGTGTTGGCGATTTGCAGTCAATTTCTTGGAATTGATTTTTCTCCAACATTTGTGAACTTAAAAAGCAAGAGGGGCAGAGGGACAGACGAGGCAGCCTTTTTTGGCTGCGATTTTGTGACAGGGTGTGTTCAATCGAATGTGACATGCCCTACAAAATGCAAGGAAACAAACATAATGAAGAAGTCATACTTTGTTTGACGGCAGAAGAGGTATACCTAAAGTCTAAGCATTTTATGTGGCATATATGCCAAGTCATAGCTCAACTTTATTTTGTTTTGTTTTTTTTTTGTTGCTTTCTGTACGTTCGTTCAACATTTACTTTTATTTGGTTTTCCTGCAGGCGTGTAGGTATTGACAGGCCAAGCGGCTACCTGTTGCATCTAGCAACCATTCAAGCAACTGCACAGACTCTTAGACTCAAACTCTGACTCTGACACAGCAGCAGACCAAAAAGTGCGCTGCAGTGCATGTTGAAGCAACAAAAACAACAACAACAGCCTAAACATGGACATGAAGAATCATTTACACGCGACTAGAGCAGAGAATTGTAAAGCAGAAGCAGAGGCACAGGCACATGCACAGGCAGAGACAAAGATTGTGGTGTGGTGTAGGGGGGTATGGCGAAGAAGGCGAAGTTGATTTTGTTTATTTGCTTGTCGCCAGTCTCATTTGTCGGCACAGCTGGATGTTGCCTTTGGCACCAACTACACAAAAATTGTTCAACGCAGAAGAACAAACTCACCTGTCTGCAACATGCAGCCGCTACATGACTGCCTTATACCCGCTTCGCCCGCTCGCCAGCCCACTAAGCTGCCGCCCCCAACCCTTTTTACACCTTTATCTTGAGAGTGAACTCATCAATTAGGCAAAAAGCCGAGGTAAGCTCATAAATATTTAATGTGTATTAGAGAGAAAATATCGTCGAGAGGCACAAGCACAAGCATCAGCAGAAGAATTTGAAATCTGAGAGAGGCGAGGTGTCAATTTGACATAAATGGGTTTCGGTTTCGGTTTAGGTTTAAACATTATTTTTTTTTTTTTCTTTTTTCGTTAGGAGTTATTCTTTTTGGACTCTTGATGCTCGTGTCGTTTACATAATTAAATGAGGTCTTCCCCCATCCCGCAACACACTCGTCTTTTCAATCTCTGTCTTTCTTTCTCACTCTTTCTCTAATCTAACCTATTCGCTGTGCTGCCTTTAAACAGCCTACACATTTTCTCTAATCTTTGCTGAGGCGCTAAGTGGCTGGGCAAACAAAACAAATCGCATGCACAAATCTCTCGAAAAGGTGTTAAAAGAAAAGCATGAAACGTTTATCTCTTCGCTTTCTCAACCTCGCCAGTTCAGTCCATTAAAAAGTTGCCCGTCATCAACACAAAATACGGAGAAGGGGTAGTATATAAAAGGGCAGCTGCAAAAATAAGAAACAAAAAAACGAAAAACCAAAAAGCCGAAATGAAGAGACCCAAATTCATCATCAACTTCTTGACCAGTCTAAATCATCATCATAAATTAGTTAATACGCCCCCATCATCATGAAGATGATGATGATGACGAGAGACAGACCCTCAACCCTCCATGAAGTTCATTGAGTACCGACTTAACCTTGCCTGCCTGCCTGTCAGCCCTTCTTTCCCTTTTCGTGCACCAATTTGACGTCATTTCACATTGTTGTCGTTGTTGTTGTTGTTGGTTTGCCCCTTTTTTCAGTGCCTTTTTCATTAGCGTTCGGGTTATTAACCACCTTTTTGTTAACTTACCCTCTCTATCTCCATCTCTTTCTTTTCATGTACGTGTGTGTGTGTGTGTGTGTGTGTGTGTGTGTGTGTGTGTGTGTGTGTATGCCTGTCCTTTTTGGCTTATTGCCCTTTTGGTCTCAGTATTTTTAACACCTTTGTGACTCTGGCGTGTGCTCTGGGTCGACGCGTGCGCGTGTTTAAAAGTCAATGTGGCAACGTTTCGTCAATGTTTTTCATACCCAGACCATAAAAAATGAGACACAAAATGAATGTTTGTGTGTGCAGGATGTTTAGTTTGAGATATTAATGTGTTTAGTCAAAGTCAAAATGGTTCTTTAAACCTTTAAGATAAGGCCGACACTTAGCAATATGTCGCTCTACATAGTTGCTTAGTCAATCTTTGTCCCTGATTGCCCAACGAATTTTAATAAAAGTTCATTATTATTTGCAAAAGCTAACTCGAATTTTGCTCAATATATCAATCGGCCTTAACGATTCATTTTCAAAATCATCAAATTAATTGTAATTCAATTTGGAATTGCAATTGGAAGTTTTTATTTTATTTTGTGATTCATTTTGTTGCAATCTATGTTGCAATCCAAACCCAATTCAAGCCACCTCAAATCCAATGCACACCACAGTAGACCATTCCACCTCTATACAATTCTTGCTGTTCAATGGACCTTTTCAACTGCCATTCATTATGCCACTAAACTTATTAGTTAGCTACAAATGTGTCTCCTCAATGTGTCAGTTAAAATCCCCCAAAGGCGGCATAAATCACTTGCCAAAACGGCAGCAGCTACCAAATAACAACAATTGTTCAGGCCAAAGCCACAGCTAAAGCAAAACCAACAACAACAACAATGCCCAAGACAGCCAAAGAAATGCGTTAATCAATGCAAGACTCAACAACAACATCAACCAAAAAAAAAAAACAACAACAACAAAGTCAAACCAAAAATGGTCAAAGACCAGCCCACAAAAAACAAAAAAAAAGCAACCAGAAAAGAGTAACAAAAAATAAGAAGAAGAAAAAAAAGCATTCAACGGCGACACGTGAATTTTAAGCGGGTGATATGAATTGCTGTGGAAGGGGTCAGCGTGGGGGGTGGAGTGCGGGGGCAAAGACAGCACTTGCTAAAATTTTGTTCAACTTCCTCATTTAGCAAAAAAATAAACTTTATACACATTTGTTAATACAATTTTTTTCTCCTCTCGTTTCGTTCCTCTCTTTCTTTTTTCTTTTTATTTTTTATTTATTTTTTTTTTTTTTTGCTTCTTGCGAGAAGCTGAATCGCACTTCATTAAGGCGTAAGAAAACCAACAACAAAACAACAATGTTTTTTATACATTTTTTTTTATTTTATTTGTTGTAAAAATAACAGAAAAAAAAACCAACAACAACAAAAATGTTAAAGCTTAAAATATTTGCGCTTTTGTTAACGAGCAGTAAAAAGGCAACAGCAACAGCAGCAACAACGCGTTTTTTTTTTCTTTTTTTGCGTTAATGATGCACATTGTTCAATGAAAATGAAAGCGGCTCAGTTGAAATGCAGTTGAATGCCAAACAGGATGGATCCCAGGGATGCAAAAATTGAATGCAAGGAGAAACTAACACACAGCGGTTGACAGAGAGAAAGAAAAGCAAAGGAAAGCAAAAGAACTCTTCAAAACGAATGAAGAAGTTGATGGGGAACAAACTAAATTCCTGACTGCCCAAAAAGATGATTAGGTCTTAACAATTGAAATAGACTCCAAAGGAGTGGAAAAGTATATTGACCAATTCGAAAATATTCTGGTATATCGTTACTTTAGAGAGTCCAAGCAAATAAATAGTGAACATCTAACAAGTTGACTTTCGTTCCTTTGTAATACATTGTTTAGACATAGCAATTCAAAGGGAATTGTCTTCTGAATTGGTTACACATTCAATCGTCTGTATGTATTTGTGTATAGCAATTGTTCGTTTTGCCCAATTACCAAATTTAGCTTTAACCATATTTATGATAGTCTCTCTCTCTCTCTCTCCTATCACTTATGAACAAATTGTGCATCCCTCTTGACTTTGTTGCACATATTTCATATTGCACTTAGTTGCTTTTGTTGCAAACCCACTGACGTCAATGTAATCCTCTTTCATCCTGCCCACCCTAAACAAAATGATGTTGCTGTTGCTTCACCGTTCTCCGTTCTCCCTTCTGCAGGTGGGCGTCAATTGGAGCAGCTGCAGAGCACAATTCAAAATGATTGCCCGCTTCCTGTTCCAACCAGGCGCAACCACACACACACACAAACATTGAGACTTGAAGAGTCGCTGCTTCGAATGCTCAGAATGAAACGAATTATGCACTAAGCGTTTGTCATTACAATAAATTTCGCATATTGTTCGCATAAATTTCGCAATGAGTTAAACTTCAAAGGAGTTTCGCAGCTGCTGCTGGTTGGCTGCCAGGCTAGCTGGGACATCCAAAACTAGAGTCTGCAAATGAGTCATGGCTCATGGTTATTGTCTCAAACTGGGTCACATTGCGGCATGTTTGTTTTTGTGTGTGTGTGTGTGTGTCTTTGCTGCTTGTCACTTTGTTTAGAATGAGTCAACATTACGTATACGCAATGTGGGCCAAGCTGTAACTTCTTCGATATGACAGACAGACCAAAAAAAAAAAGAAAAAGAAACAAAATATTGTCAAAATGTTTGCCTTATCGACATTTCAATTAGCTTCAATTTGAGCCTTGAGTGGAACATTTAAGTGAACGATCTGCATCGCATACCAAACGATTCCAATACGACTAAAAACTAAACCACACCAAACCAAACCAAAGACCTAAGCAAAACGCTAACGATATAAATTGATAGTTGGTCTGTCAAAATGTTTTGGCATATATCCATTCTCGATGTCACAGTGTGTGACTCTCCTTTTGCGGTTCATATGCAGATTGTGTGGCAAGTTGAAATGCCAGACCAAGTCAAAGACGAAGACGAGGACTTGAAGTTTTCATTTTTATATTTTTTGTTAAGCCAGTTAGTTGGCTTATCCATTTTGCATTCAAAAGTCTATCGGCTGTCCAATTAAGCATACTTTTAGCGTTTAATTAGGCAAAGATAAAATCGTTTAATGTGTGACAATATTTGATTGAATGCAAAATGGAATGAGAAGTGGTTTAAAATATGAAAAACGAAAACGATAATTACATACAATTAAAGCAAGATAAAACTCTAACTCTAAAAAAAGCAACCACATTCTTTTGATTGCATTAGAATATTTATATAACATAATTAATAATATGACAAATAAAATGACAGATAATATTCTTTTCACTAGTTTTTACTTTACAATTTTAAATCTTTCTCAAACAAAATCTTTGCTAATTTTAACGAATTCACATAAATCGTTTATTGCTTTGAGCTTGAGAAAGTTGTCGACATGACGAATCTTCTAATTTACAAGCTTAATAGAAATTAACTTTCATGATATGAAATTTAAACTTCATCTCCCACTAATTCTCTCTTTTCTCACTTTAGGCGTCTTTCACACCCGCTCAAATGAAATGAAAACCATTAAAAAACTAAAAAACAAAAAACAATATACATTCAACTTTGATTTATTTTAATGAGCTTCTTAAATGAGTTCAATTAAAGTCTGAGTTATTTCTTTTTGTATTTTGTTTTGTTCGCTGTTGTTGTTTCTGTTTTCAATGAAATAAAATATTCTGCTACTTGTTGATGTTATTTCTTTTTGTTTTGTCTTTCTTCCTTTTTAGGTTGTTTTTTTGTTTTGCGCTATTTGCCTTTTGCTTAATTTTCGTGTTAAATGCATTTAATTTTACGAGTGACATATAAATTATCAACTGAACGTGTGTGTGTGTGTGTGTGTGTTTGTGTTTTGTGTGTTTTTAAACAACCTTGAGCAATTTAAATTCTATGTAATTAAATGAATTACAAACAAATATTGCAAATACTGCTATTGCAACAAAAAATGTTGTATGTTGTTTGGGGAACCTCGGGCGACAAAAGTTTTCATTTTTTGTTTTGTATGTACAATTAATAAACGAAATATCGAAGGCATATAAATTATCAAGCTCTAACATATGTATGTCTGGACATAACACAGCATTACCCTTCATCCCTCATACCACATCCCACACACCCCCTTTTGGTCACCCTTCCTGTGTGTACGTATGCACCTCCTGGCTGCCCCCGTCGATTGACTGCCAATTGCAATCACGACTCAAAGCAAAAAGTAAAGCTAAAGCTCAGGCATGGCTCTCTTGGTTGGGACAAATGCGGCATGATGGCCCAAGGGGACAGCAATAGCAATTACCCAACGAGTGGAAATTAAAAAAACACAAAATGCATATGTCCAAGCCACTGAAGGCGACTAAACGAGACAGAGACACACACACACAGCCACACAGTTATAGCCGAGTGAAAGATGCTAAGAGTTGACAAGGGGAGGTAGATTCGTTGCGGGGCTCGTTGGATGCGATGCGTGAACTATTGAACCCAAAACCCCCAGACTCGCCATAGTCATGAAATATGTGACAGCGTTGACACCAACAAACAAATAACCGCATCGTCCAAGTGAACTCTTCTTTTGCTTTTTTTTGGTTGGCCAAACAGTCCCGCCAAGAGGTATGCCACATAGGATGGAGATGAAGATGGCTAAAAAGAAGGGCAGAGTGAATAGGGGAAAGATGGGGAGTTGTAACACATCATGTCCAACACGATTTCCGTTCAAAATGTGAACAGGTTTGCGCTCTTTCTTTTTTTTTTCTTAATTTTGCGAGCCCAAAAGAAATAATAACACCAAACAACAGATTTAAGTAACTTTTAATTTTTAAAAGCATTTACGTATTTTAATTTATGTTAATACATTACTTCTCAATATCAATTACAGAGCTGTTTCATATTAAGTCGGTATCAGAGTCAGTTGGTTATATCTGTTTCTGAAATCGCTCAGATGAATTAAGAAGAATTCAAAAAGGAAAACTAGGACTATAAAAATAGATAACGTCTTAACTATGTTGACTACTTTAAGAGTTTTGCCAGCCAAAACTTTAAATTTATGCTAGTTTTCGGTATTTCATTGAAGAAAAAGCTAGCCATACACATGTCTGAGTGTGTGTGAGTTCATTCAGGCCCAAAAGTTATTTACGCAATCAGTTAACAGAGAAGAAAACAACCGTCAAACAAAAAGTGAAACAAAACACTCTACCAAATGGATGAAAGCTTGGAATTAAAATAAATCAAAGATGAGAAGACGTCTCGTCGCGAGACGAGAAGAAGGAGGGAATAAACAATAATTTGGTTAAATTAGAAAATCGGTAACAAAAATCAATGATGCTGAAAATTTTCATAATAATAGCGTTAATGGTCATAATAACTAACAACGACAACGACGACGTCGACTCGCTATGACGATGATAATAATAATGATCATCATTATTATGATGGGACCTAAGCGGGGCGATGGGAAAATTGAGTTTGAATGATGTCTGAACAATGGCTCGATCGATGGCTGGGGAAAGGCAGAAACAAAACATTCGGAGAGACAAACAACGAAGACTTAACAGATAGATCGATCTTTTGTGAATGTAAACTATAACCAGATAGCTAAAAATTATTATGAAATTGAAAGTATCTAATTTCCAAAAATAATTATATTTATTCAGCTAGATTCGATTTTAAAGATTGTTTCATCCAATAAATAATTTTATTCAAATCTGGATAGTAGAAAATAATATGAAATTTTGAAACACAAAACACTTTAAATTATTTTTTATTTGCTGCAATTGCAAAAAATGTTGTTTACTTTTATTCAGCTGACGCATTTAACTTTCGAATCAGTTTTGTCTTTAAAGAAAGTTTTTGTGTTAATTTGTTTATAAATTTCATTTTGTAGATACATATGTACATGCTTCTAACAGTCGACAAAATGGCGATGTGTGTGTGTGTGTAGACAATTTTATTTTAATTTTGTTGGCTTCCTCATTCAATTCGGTTTGTTCTCATTTCTCTCATAAAACTGTTTAAGCGCAATTGTCTTCCTATATACATAAAGCCGCAGCACATAGACCAATAGAGCTATATACACAAGACATATATACACTTTGGATTTACGTGTGTGTGTGTGTGTGTGTGTGTGTGTGTGTGTGTGTGTGTGTGTGTGTGTGTGTGTATGTGTGCTTTGGGACATGCGCACTTCACGCAGTCGACGGCAGTTAAGCACCATTAAGCAGCGGCAACAGCAGCAAAATAGTCAAAGTCGCCATGTTGAGACAACTGCTCCAACACTCCCCCTTTGCCCCTCTTTAACGGACTACCTATCAGCAGCAATGCCACCCCCACCTCTCTCTGTCTATCTCTCTCTCTTTCTCTCTCTCTCGCCCTCCCTCCGTCAACAATAATACAAAACACCCGCTGCTTTAAGCGTCCAACCAGCAGCCAGCAGCAACGGCAAAAGCTTTGCCAAGCACAGCAAATCAAAACACATTTCATACTTAGGCAGTGCGAGAGTGTGTTCTCTCCCGTGTGTATGGTGGACAGGGGTGTTTCCAGAAAGGGGGTTGGAAAGCAAAAATCTTTCACATAGATTACAATTTTCAAATTTCTAAGCATTTTCTTTAGTTTCCAACACCAAAACAATTTATCTGTTGTTTATTTCCAAGTAAATAATTTTGTACATAAGTATATTCAAAACTTTTAAGATAACAATCCGAAATGTTTTTAAAATCCAAAACAATCTTCTATACATATATAGTAAGGATTGCAGTTCTTTTTTCCAATCTTTGTTTATTTGACCAAGTTCGTAAGAATAATTTGCTCAACTTCTTCTTCTTCATTATAAAACAATTCCAAAACTTGTTGGCTCATTGAAATTACTAATATGAAAGTTTAAACCGTAAAACGATTTTAAATAAAAGTTAAAGAAAATCTAATTTTATTTATTTATTAAATTCTATGAATAGTCTTGTAAATAAATTCTAAATATGATTGCTTTAAGACCATGGAATTGGATGACTATTCAACATTTAGCTTGTCGTTGGGGGAATTTTAATATCTTTATAACATTATTCATTGCTTGCCAATGGAAATGTTTTTTGTTTTTTGGCTAAAATGTCAATGGAAATTTACTGATTGTGATTCTTACCCTGTTTGTTTTTTCGATCGAACTACTTCCCTGAGCACATAAACATACACATATGTACGAGCAGATATATATATACTTTTAGAATTGTTGCTGTTTGGTTTTTTTTGTTTTTGTTTTTCTCATCAGCAAAGATAACAACAAAAAGTTCAAGCCGATAAACGGCTAGATAGATTTTTGTTAATGTTTTTTGTGTTGTTGCTCAAAAAGATTTCGAATGACGTTGTTGGTCTCCAGTCAGCCCTGCAGCACCCCAGAAACGGCAGCAGCAGTGGCAGCAGTGGCAACTGCCCCGCCATCTAACTACTTTGTATGTATGTATGTGTGTATTTATGGCTGGGGCTCCAAGTAGCGAGCCTCCCCTCATTTGCCACGACGCCATTTGCCAAGCTTTTGTTGCTGTTGTTGTTGTTGTTGTTGCTGCTGCCGTCGTTCTGCTCATGTGCGCATGACGAATGACCGCAATTTGCGACAGTTTTTTTTTTTTTTTGTTTTCTTCTTTCTGCTCTTTAGTTTACATATCTCTCTGACTGATGTTGTTGACTATATCTATGTGTCTATCGATTGTTACTGTTGTTGCTGCTGCTACTTTTATTGTCTCTCTGTGTATCTATTTTCATTATTGGCTGACTTTAAATGTATTTGTATATAAGTTGTATATCTATCGTTTCTATTTGGGGTTTATTTTTTATTTATTCTAATGACACAGCCACTCGAGACTGAATGATACTCAAACCATTATGCTTATTGCTGTTTCTGTTGCTTTTACTATTGCTGTTGTTGTTGTTATTGTTGTTCTTCTCTTGATGTCTGGGGCGCCATTTTATGCTGTGAATGTTATATGTTCCTATATATGTTTATGTATATTGAAATTTTTGAAGATTTATTGTAATATTCTCTAAAAAGTAGGTAATTCTAAATGTTGCATAAATTTATTCAAAATTATGTCAAATCGAATTCCAATTTGAACAAAAATATTTAACAACATTTTGTTGCATTTGATTTTCATGTATTTTAAATAAAAAAGCTTAGAATGATTTCTTGAAAGTGTAAATTTAGTTTTTAGTTTATTTGTTTCTGCAGTTATGTTTTTCAAAAGTGTTTTTTAAAGTTTCCTAATTAAAACTTAATATTAAAATATTGTGGAAATCTTTTGAATAGATTAAATAATTTCAGCACTTCAGATTTTTAAATATTCTAAATATAGTTGAAAAGAATGATAGTACAAGCATGGGTAATGATTTAAAGAAGTAGTTTAAGCTTGTAGGCAAAGATTCAAGAGCATTGTGTCCTTCATATTAAGTCTTCACTGTGTCTCATATCGTTTTCATTCACACAAAATACTTACTACTATAGCAAAACTGAACGTGATTTGTTTACAAATGATTTGACTTTAAAAATAATAAGCAAAAATTTAATCAAGTCTGCTTTAGATCATTAAAAATCTATGTTTACAATACATTTCAAAGATTGGAGCGGAAGTGAATAAAATTTCCACAAAAGTATTTCCTTCTTTGTTCGATGCATTAAAATATCGTTAAATAATTCAATTTCTCACCTCAGTTTATTTCAGTTTTGTTTTTTGTTTTGCTGTCGATTGTCATCCCATTTAGTTATTGCCTTTTAAAGGGTGGTTAGCTCAAATCGATTCTCACTCATCTGCATAAAAACCTTCGCACAGCTATTGCATATCATCAGGATATTGAATATCCTTTGGCAAACAAATAGCGATAAAACAAAAAATGAATGCCTAATAAAACATAAATTGATGTTGATGAAGCGTCGCTAAAAGATATTTCTCACAATTTCACGCTACACAATCCATGTCATTATTGGGGTGTCCACTCAGGCTCTGACAATTCGAGTCAAATCGAGGGAGAATAGAGGGTAGAGGGTGACCCATACCCCATAGCCAGGAAGCAGAGACCTAGGCATAAACATTTTATATAAAACCAATTTCCGATCAAATTGAAGAGCAAAGAGGTGACCACTGAAGCCTGACAACGGCCGAGAGGGGAACTTTACGCATGCGCAACATGTTGTTGAGTTTTTCTTTTCATTTTGTTTAGTTTTAATGCAAATCAATAAAAATTTGAAATGAAAACTGTTGAATAATGTGAGCGGTGATCGGTGATCGGTGGTCGGTTCGAGTCGCTACTCGTACAGGATTTGCGGGCAATTAATTTGTGTTTAAGCAACAGGAAATATGCATACCGAATTGCTATATAGCAAGTATTATGGCCCTATCTTATATGTATGTACATATAACCTGCCCATTACTTGATACAAGAGGGGGGTGAGCCGAACGAGTTCAACGGCCAACCTTTTAACAATAACAATAACTCTGTCTATCTGTCTGTCTATCCAACCGTCTGGCTGTGTGTGTGGTGTGTAACCGTTCTGTATTTCATCTATTGATACCAACGATTAGTGGGTCAATTGCCCAAAAAAAAACTTAAATAAAAGATGAAAAAATCAACGAATTTTTCAATCTGGCCAAGTGATGTATTTTTAGGCCAAGTGTGTGCACAGTTGTTGCCTGGTACCTGGCGCTACGAAGCCGCGTGCTGTCTTTCTGTCTCTCTTTTATATCTATTTCGTTTTCCTTTTCTCTACATTTCGATTTGATTTTTATTTTTTGCGTACTCTGACAATTAGCGCAAACGATCGATCGATCAAATATGGAAACAACAATCAATAGACGCCTTTAATTGGTGATAAAAGTTAAATAAGCAAATAATCCAAAAAAAATTGTTCAAAGTAATTTTAGGCGTATGTGTGTGTGTGTGTGTGTGTGCCACCATCTGAGGTATAATTTGATTAAATCAAATCAAAAAGACTTTAGTCTGTGTTTCTTGTTTTTCCAACAATTGACTGTGGCAATTAATAACACATAAAGTTAAAGTTGGCAATTCAATCAAAACAAATATAATTCCATAATTGAATGAATTGAAATTGAACTGAATAACTTGATCAACAATGTAGTTAAGTTAATTGCATTATTGAATATCCTGTATCTAATCGTTTCAGATGTCCTCTCCTTCTCTTTCTGATCGGGGTGTATGACTGTGTATAATGAGCTTCATTTTCTTCATTTGCAGGTAAAGATGATATCTGGTTTTTCTATGTTTTGCCAATCTTTTCAGTTGCAATTCTCAACTAGTTTCAGCATTAAAGTACTGAGATGGCCATGTCAATTCACGTGACCCTGCTGATATCTGAACTTACATTTTGTTATGTGTTTTGTAACGAATTTTTCATCAGTTTTAGTCTAAAAGATGTAAATGTTGTATATACACAGTTTTTGGAAGTTTTTTTTTTCTACTGATTGTTTGCTTTCGGGTGAAATGAAACTGGTTTTGACTTCATTTTGTTGCGAAATGATATCACATAAACCTAATTGGTTTGCCATTAAAGTCAAGTTTTAATTTAATTTTTTTTTTTTTGCAACTTGAATTTGTTTTGAGTTGATGGTTTAGTTTAGTTTAAGTCAAAAGTTGGAGTTTTTCTGCTTTTTTGTTTTCAATGTTCAACATCATAATGATGCTGCTGCCTGGCCAATGATGATGATGATGGCTTTATCAGAAGCCAACGATCTTAGATGTTTCATTGGACACATATTATTCACTGTGTGTTGTTTGTTGCTTTCTCACCTTCGCCTTGACAACGGCTACGACGACACTGACAACTGAGAATGACGAAAATAAATTTCATTTTCAACTAAAATTTACAACTTGGGTCACCTGGGTACGACCTAAGCTGGACAACTATTTGAAGATTTTACGCAGATTTGATTTCATAATCAAATAATTGATCTTAATGCGGCATCAAATGAGATCTCCAAAGAGCTTTATTTTCAAAACGTGTCTCAAGTCTGTGTGTGTGTGTGTGTGACTGTGTGTCAGCTGTTGAGCATTTTATATTTTGATTTGGTATGTTTTTTTTGTTTTTTAGTTTTATTTTTTTCTGTGCTCTGGCTGATCCAATCAAACTTGAAACGAATTGCGCTTCAATGTTGAAACTATGTATATATAGAAAATTTTGTGATTTTAGCACCTCAATAAGCTTGAGAGGATCGGAAATCCCAAATATGTTTCTACGAATTTTTAATAAAAAAAAAAAAAAAAAAAAACAGGCTATGGCTATGGCTGGCGCTTGGTCAGCAATCTATCAAAAATTTTTGGTTGATTTCCAAAAATTCGGATTAGCCAACTAAAAGGGTTCTCTTTTTTGTTCTGGTTGTTTATTTCTCTCTCTCTCTCTCTGTCTCTCTCACTCTTTCTCTTGAGCTCACGTGCCATAAAGAGGATATGGGCATAGTGGTTGCTAGTCTAAGAAATGTTCAGATATTATTAGTTTTTCATATTCTTTGGTATGAGAAATGGAAACTGCAAGAAATTTTCAAAGGAAAATTGAATCATCTATCAATAAAAAGCTTTTCATTCAATAGACAAATCTTATATAATATGTTCTATGATAATAATCTCCGCATTCTTGTTTCTTTAATTTGACCCACTGTAGCCTTTGAAACTTTATCCTCTGATTTCCATTTCAGGCAACTGTCTAGTCGTTTTTTTTTTTTTGTTTTCTTCTACATTTCAATTTGGCACATTCCTTAAAGATTTTGGATTCGGAATCCCGTTTTGTTGGGGGCATTCAATGGATTGTGAGTGATTGATTTTTCGTTTGGCAATTTTCGCCTGGCTGATGTCTGGATCCAAACTTGACCTCCAGCTTGGACAGGCGGCATATCAATCAAATTTGCCCAATAGATTTCAGTTCTCTCTCTCTCTCTCTCTCTCTAACTCACTCCTTTTTGTCTCTGTGTGTGTGTGTGCCAGTTTTCGTTTTCATTTGCATGAATTGGCAAAAAGAAAAAGAAAAAATAAAGAGGAGGAAAAAAAAACTGGCAATATGATTCGAAACTATTGAGGAAATCGACAAGGGATTTGCATAGAATTGAACTGCTTTATTTTGAACAATGAATCGTTTCGCGATATCACACTGTGCACAGTGAGGCAATTTAATGAGATTTCATATTGGACTCTTTCGACTCGGTTTAGTCATTGCTCGTGCCAAAAAAGGTTTCGAAATGGAAAGTGAACTTATTGACACTGAACTAAATTTGTTTCTTATTGTAATTACAGTATCTTATCGGGCGCAAAAACGATATAATATAAAACCAAATACAATTTGTTTTTGTATCTAATTTCGCTTCAATTCCAATTGTTTTTTTTTTTTTTATGGCCCAGATGAACGATGAACGTAACGAAACGAAACGAAACCGAACAAAAAGTTATCATCAAGCTGCAATTCTTGTTAACCCATCGTCTTTGAAGGCGGCCGCCTTTTCTGTGATTTGTGAATGCAAATATATTTTACGGTTATAGATAATGAAAACAATTTCATATATATTTACTTTGCAATCATTTATAATACATAGAAATCATTTCATTTCTTTGTTTAAATCAAAAAAAAAAAAAAAAATAACTGAAAGAAGAAAAATTACGCTTTATGTCTTTAGGTTTCATTTGATTTGAGCAATTAGCATAAATCTCTTAGCCTCAGATTCTTATCCATTTTGCGACTTTATGTTTGTGTCCATTAATCAGCCAATGCAATGCAAACAAAGTGTGGGAGGGGGGGTTAGGGGAAAAACAACTGTCTACGTGCCCGATTAGATCAATTATTCATTTCTCACTGAAATTCCATATAAACGATCCATAAAATCTAAGAATGTCATAAAGAACAAACATATATATGTATGTGTAGATACATTTTACGTCCGTGTCTATATCTATGCATGTTAGTACACTTGTATGTCTAAGTCAATGAAAGTTTTTTCGTCATAATCGTTCGCTGAGTCGTGGGAATTACCAAAAACTTGTCGTTACAAATCAGTGACAAAAGCGAGAAAAAAACGGAAGAAGTCCCCTCTGTGCCTTCCATCTCCTGTTGGTGGTGGTCTGCATGGCCCTCTTCCACACTTTGCTCTTGGCTTTATCTATCAGGCAGTCACTCAGACAGTCAGCCAGCCAGTCAGTCAGACACTGCTTTGTACTTTTGCGACCGTGTGTAAATATTTGACAACACATGCCTAATTAGTGCAGCTATTGATGGCGACAGGCGGAACATTTGTCGAACACCCAAGTGATGATATGGTGACATGGTGTATATAGGTATGAGTATGGGGATTCGGGATTCGTCAGAGAAGGGCGGACAACGGAGGGACGGAGGGGCCATTCCATGGACGTTGCCGCATCCACACAACCACAAGAAAAACTCTTTTTATGGTGTTGTTTCCGGAGAATTGTTAGCTTTACGGTTACAGGGGGGTCCCTGTACCTCTTTTACTCTCCATCTCTTTCCCTTACATGCTCTCTGTCTCTTTTTCTCTCACGCAGTCACTCAGACTTACACTCGATGTCTGTTTATCTACAGAACTTGTGGAAGGAAGTGAGTGAGTATTGTTGAGTAAGGCAATATCTATGATCTTATCAATACAGGGTAATACTGGTAGGCCGACGTGTCAAATACTTGGTGAACACAAATTGTCGCTAAAAATACAATAACAAACAAGTCGATAGAGAAGTATGATAAGACATGTGAAAAGTGATTTATATGGTCAGCGATAAGCTGAAATTGACTCTTCATTGATTTGGCCAAAAACAATTCTAAACAAATAATAATTAGCCTATAGATATCAATTCAATGGGTATAAGATACTGAAATAATGCTTGAAGAGATTTCAAATTTAAAATAGCAAGAAATCTTTTACTGCATTTTCTTTTAAAGTTCAAGTAATTGATAAAAATTCCACATATTTACCTTATTTGTATTAAAGAGAACTTAAGATTTCAATTTAATTTCAAATTCTTTCAATATTTTCTAAATGATTCAATTCCATTACACATCGATTTAGTGCGTATTTTCTATATATGGATACCTATACGTTAACAGTCTAGGATCAATAATTCTAAAGAAACGTTTGCTCATACGCAATATTAGTCATAATCTTGTCTGGCCACCCAACTGGCAACTGTCTGGATAATGCAACAAACGGATCATCAACTCGCTCCTCAGCCTAACTGACTGACTGACTGACTGATTGACAAACTGCCAGACTGACTGGCTATCTATATATACATACATATGTAATATCCCCTTTTGGAGGCAACAACACTTGGCACATTGGCAAAGTGTTGTGCACAAATATTGACCCAGAGCTTCGCAAGTAAGCGCGAGTCAAACAATGGACAAACAAACGACAAAACGTCAAAGAGACAGACAGACAGACAGGCAGATAGGCACAGGGACACTGTCAAAGGTAGAGAAGTCTCCCGCCCCATTCAATTGCCTTCTACTTCAGCTGGCAAACATTTACAAGAAGGCAAACGCTACAATTTCCTTGCGTGAAAAGTGCGGCCAAACGATCAACGACAAATCGACTCTTCAAAAGAGTTTGACCGACTCTGACGCTGGCGATTCTGTTTAAGAACGGCTTAAAATAAGCCAGCCAAAGAGAGAGAGAAAGAGAAAGAAAGAAAGAGGGGGCAAACAATTTGCTTTTGCTTTGCCCCGGGGCAGGTGATAACAAGATTTACAAATCGATTGTAGCTAATACCGACGGCGCTTTGACAAATAATCACTGGGCATGATGATGATGATGGGACGACACTTGAAACACCAACAACAATAACGACACATGATACGATTATAACGACCTTCAGATACCCAGCAGTGGGTGAAGAAAGATCTGCAGCAACTTTAACAAATTCATGGTTTAGCCATTCTTCATTGTATTTACTATTTGATCGAACTGAAGCCGATAATTTCTAGCTCTTGAGGATGGTTAAAGATCATTATAGATTCGTTAATAGGACAAATACGTCCACCCTGAGGGATACTTGTATTTATCAATATACCCCCGACAGCCCTATAGGGTATAAAAAGGTGTTAATCTGTCCAAAATCTGTCTTCCTCTCTTTTGGGGCCTGTTCCCACTTTATTATCATCACAAATACAGCTATATATGCACAATATATCCGCTATATCGATAATCAAGTTAATTTGTTTACCGCATGCATTTTATTTATAACAAAAAACAAAATTAATGAAAAGAAGACAACAAATTTACAGAAATCTGACAGAAAAAAAACCCTTAAAAACATTTGCATTTTGATAAGCGGAAGCATTTAAATGTTGCTTTTGTTATTATTATTCGTGTTTGCTTTTTGTGTGTGTGTATGTGTTTGGTTGTTGTTGTTGTTGTTGTTGTTGTTTTTTGCCAAAATTTAATTTGCCATAAAAATGTTTTAATTAGCACACTTTGTCAGATATTTTTAAATGGATATGACTTATAATTGCCTCCTAATGAAAGTGAAAAGAAATCTTATTAGAAATTCATCTCCATCTGCAGAAGGTCTTGATCTATTTATTTTATACGATTTTGTTTATACGATTTCTTACTCACCTGCATCACCCAATAATTATTGTTGGCGGCAAATTGATCACCAATTATAATATCCGTATGCATTTAAGCAGAATTTAATTTATTGGCATTAAGTAAAATCGAAAAAAATTGCACTTAATTTAATTAATGCCACACACTAACACACACCCAACAAAAAAACGCCACACACACATAAACAAAGTTGGCGTCTTGTGTTTTGCAATTTTATTTTGATAAAAATGATTTTAGAATTTATGTTAATTTTTTCTCTTCTTTTTTTTTAATTTATTATTCAAGAGGATTTTCTTGGTAGACCGATTCCTGCTGCTGTTGATGTTGATTTTGATTTTTTGATTGATGTTGAGGCCGCTTTTCTTTTGTTAATTTATTTCTCAGTTTGTATTAAAAAAAAAAAAAAACAGTTTCAAGGCACAAAATTTAGGTAAATAGATAAATTTTCAATGGCACTCAAAGAATACTTAATTTCTTTATTTTCTTCTTGTGAATTTTGATTTATTCGATTGATGGATTGATTGATCAGATTGCCAGGATATATATAGATAATATTTATTTGCACTATGCAAAAAAAAAACCAAAAAAAAAATAATAATAATTTATATGGATATAGATATCGATCGATATATATATTTTTTGTTAGGTAGCGTGATTCCTGCTCTATTGGTCTGATTGATAATGATAATTATTATGCCAATTTCTGTTTGTAATTTGGTTGTTTCCCTCTCTCTCTCTCTCTTGCGCGCACTCGCTCTACATGATCATCCTGTAAAATGCCGCCGGCTTTTTGCACTTCCGCGTTTTGTGACTGTCGCTAAAGTTATTAACAAAATTCAAAATGTTTGATTGTTGCTGGTTTGCCAGTTTCTTATTTAGTTTAAGTTTTTTTTTTTTGTTTCTTTTCTTGAAGGTAGAAATTTTGTAAGGCACTTTTGGTGGGTTTTTTTGTTTTTGTTAACTTTGCTTTTTAAATTATGAATAATAATATTATTATTATAATTTGTATATTTCATAAACAACGCGCAACGAACGAAATGCAAATGTGAAGAGTTACTTGAAATTTGTTTGTAAAAAGTATCTTGTATCTTGTAGTAGAAATATATCTGTTTGTTATATGTTCTTGTTGGCCGAGCGCTCGTCTCTGTCAGTCGTATCTTCGCTGGCGGGTACCGAGTTCATACTGATTGGACGAGCGAAGGTTTTGCGCAGACGAACCTCGCCAGTCAGCTAGTAGCCTGGTCAATCCTCCCCTGCTCTCGCACTCGCACTCACTCTCTCTCTCACTCTCTGTCTGGCTGTCTGTCTTTCTGTCTGTCTCTCCGTCTTTACCTGCAGCCCAACCATCACCTCAGCCATCAGCCGACTCTGGCTCACCTTTGCCGAACACGAATGCGACTCGTTGTCGTCGGAGTTGCTCGGTGTCACCGAGGAGAGACTCTTCTCATGCTCCCTGGCCTGAGCTTCGATCTGGCTATACTCAATGACTTTATGGTTTTGCTTGACGTTTGACAACCAATATCCAATACTCACCTTTTACCAGGTGTTTTCCATGTCTCAGCCGCATGTGGGTGAGAGCAACAAAACTCACACTCTCTTGTTTTGGTCTCTCCACTCTCTCGCCGTCTATCGCTCAGATCGGTAATCCGGCTTGTGGTCTCTCTTATACTGCAACCAAAACTTGTTCAGGTGTGCTTGGGCAAGCAGCTGATCTTATTGGATGGTATAAGAGTTTCTAAGACAAATGAAACTCAACTGAATTGGAGGGAGTTCGCCATTTTAGATTCGATCGTTGTTGGATTTGGTTATGCGGTTGGCATGGCGGAAACACCGACAAATATTAAGTTGGAAACTCAAAATTACGAAATAGTCTTGGAAATGGATGATATCCAGTTTAAAGCATAAATGAAACGTTAACCTTATATGTATATCGCATGTCCTTTCGAGTTTTATGATGTTGTTTTTAGTTGATCTGTTGCTTTTTAAACCTTTTTTAATCTATTAGTCTTAATTCTGTCATAAATTTGAAATAAATACATCGATCACACGATCACACTAGTTCCATACAAAGAAATCATAAAAAGGTTTTAACTATATGTGAGTATATTAAATTCTTTACTGATTATTCATTGGGTAATACAGAATATACTAAATTAGGAAGTTTATTATTTACAAATTTACCTCTTCACCTTCTCTGCACAGTTTTACATTTGGCAAACTAAATCAATCTATTTGACATTCATCCTAATAAATATTTAATAAACACTTGCTTGGTTTAGTTTCTCTTGATGATTCTATAAAACTTGTTACCAAAAAACTAAATCAATTTGATCTAAATGCTAAATTGAACGTTAATTCAAAATTGTTTTACTTAAGGTACATCTAGATTAAAGGAGTTTATTTGAATCCTATATGCATGTCCTTAAATTAAAAACAAGGTTATTGTCATTTTTACTAGTTTTTTGTATTTTACTGCAAAGTCTTCTCTACTTTCGAAAACCACAAAAATCCAATAAAAAAAAAAAACCAAAAAAAAGGTTCATAAACTCGAACACATATCAGATTATTTTGCAACCTAATTTCGAAATCCTACAAAAAAGGAAAACACGCAAAGGACTCTTAATAGCTTTTCACCTACGAAGCCACCACATCCCACTACCTTACTCTCTGTTTTTCTCTCACTCTTTGAACTCAATTTCATCATAAAAATGTATAAATTAAAGCATAAATTTAAGTCAACTTATGACATTTTCGTTTTATTCCTAAGAAGGGAAGACAGAAAGAAATCAATATTTGAACAATTAAAACATTTTGTATGTATGTACATCCCCAACCGAAGTGTGTGTGTGTGTGTGTGTGTTTGTGTGTGGGGGGTGTATAATAATGATTGCTGTAGTTGTGTTTCTCCCCCAAGTCTAATTCCCTGAATCCTAAATGTTGGCTTGCTATAAAATTACCCCAATGCACGCCAAATACATAAAAGCCATTTTCATTTTGACAACCAACCCCCAAGATGGCATCTTAAAGCCATTAGGTAGCCCCAGAGATGGACGTAGAGCTTTATGCTCTTGACTCCCAACCACCACAAGTCAGGAGCGGATCTGAATGGTGGGGGTCCGCAATGGATATGGTCAACAGTGTGGGAGAGTGGGAGGAAAGGGCAGAACAGTGGCAACACGCAAACGTCGCTTTGTCTATGGATTTTGGCAGATGTGTTTGTTGTGTGGGAATGGGAATGGGGTAAGGAGTGAGGGTGGTGGTGCGCGTAGAGTGGGGTGGTTTGGGGATGGGAGGGGAAACAAAATAGAGGTGTGGCCTAAATGACAGCAGCAGCGTAGACGATGGAGAGGCTAGCCAATCAGCTGGCTGGCGCGAGCGAGAGCCAAACACGGAGAGAAAGAGTAAGAGTCACATATAGAAAGACAGACAGACAGAGAGGGCGAGCAAGAGCGAGCACTAGAGAGAGAGAAAAAGAGAGCAAGGCGCGTATGAGAGGGCAAGAGAGAGATAGAGTGATGGAGAGTAGCTATGTTGCGGTTAGTTTTGCGTGTGCAGTGGCCACCAACAACCAGCAACAATAACAAAATGAAATGAAAACCAAACTGAAATATATGACACGCAGGTGAAGTGGCGCAACAGCAACAACAACAACAACAACAGTTTAAGTACAAATGTATCTATGTGTCCCACACACACACACACACACACTCAAAGATACATGGCACTTGTACCCAGTGATAGCTGCGGTTTTCTGTCTATTGATAATTGACTGGCTGCCGATTGTTTGTCTCTCAGCCTATATATACCTATATATATATATCTGTATCTGTATATATGTATCTTGAGTTTTGGTATTTACTTCGTGCAAATTTGCTATTAATGCCAAAGCAGACGTTTCTCAATACACATAGACACACACACACACGCACTCCTTTAGATACAAAATGTATCTTTTCTACTTCGATGTTTACTTTATTGTTGCTGTGTTTGCTCTGTTGCTGCCGTTTGTTGTTATTGCTGCCGCTTCTAATGCTGCTGCTGTTGCTTTTGCTGCTTGTCTTACTTATGTTTGAGATATGCAAAGATTATTGCCTGTTCTTGACTTTATGCATATTGCCAATGACTTGCTTATGGGCTTTGCTCTATACATATTTCTCATGGCTAAATTATGCAATTATTCGCATTGGAAATTAATGATAAAATGATTGAAAATTGATTGTATCAAATCATTCATTGCTTAGTTAGTTAATATGATTAGTTTTCGGCTAAAACGATTAACAAAGTGCGTAGGTCCGCCTCAGAGGAAATAATTTTCTCAGCCTTCAGCCTCTAATATATCAAGAATTTTATAGAGTTTTGACTTTAAATTAATATCTGAGTTAACTGAAACTAAGTTTACATTGTTCTACAGAAAAGTAAATTACTATGAATTTAATAGTGTAAGCTGATCAAAAGTCTAACCAAAATTTGAACTTGCAACTTAAGGAATCTCAAGAGCTGACTTTTCTTCAACTAAAGACTTTAAACCTTATAAGAAATTGTCCTAAAAAGAGACCAGATCTTAAATCAAACAGAAAACACAGATTTCAATTTGTTAATTATTATTTTTTGCTGACGTTCGATGACTTTTATGGTCCCAATTGATAACAATTTTCTCTACATATTTCATATAATTTTGTTATAAGAATATGAACTTTCACTTGGCAAAATAATTTATTTACTATCTCATTTGGACTAAAAATTCTTTAATAATTTTTAGTTTCAATTTGTGATAAATAAGAAAATTATAAATAAAATGATATACATATGTATACAACTACTATAAACTGGCAGGAAATTATAAAGCTACGATCTTTAATCATGATGTTATTTGGAAATGGAAATGGATTAAGTTTATTAAAATGTCACAATGAGTTCATTATTTTCCTTAGCCCGATGCCAAATTATAAGGTGTAACATAAAAGAGAAGTCAGTCAAGCTAAGCTTGGAAAAATATTATGAATATAAACCAGAGGGCCGAGGTTAACTTCGACCGCGTCATAGTTTGTATACCCTTGCAAGTTTTTTAGTAACTTTTTCCTTAGCTATAGCCATCAAAGTGAAATAAGTTTCATCTAAAAAGGCTAATGTTTGCTAAAGAACGGCCTACAATCTTAGCATACGAAATAACGATCAAAATCACTATATGACATAGTCACCCGATCTTGATAAAATTTGGCGCAGTCGTTAATAGGTGTAATAAACTTACCAATATTTCACGACAATTGCTCAGAAAATAACAAAGTTATTCAAAAAAGTCACTGTTCGTGACTTTGACGTTTGTATGGGAGCTATATGATATAGTGCTCCGATCCGGCTGAATCCGAGATATACCCCTGCACTATATATAAGCCTACATGCAAAGTTTCAGCTCTGTAGCTCTTATGGTCTAGGAGGAGTTTGCGTTGATCCAGACGGACGGACGGACAGACGGACAAACGGACGGACATGGCTATTTGAACTCGTCTCGTCGTGCTGATCAAGAATATATATACTTTATATGGTCGGAGATGCTTCCTTCTATGCGTTGCACACTTCTGACCAAAATTAATATATCCTTATTTTTTATAAAAATAAAAGAGAACTTTGATCTGTGATCTAAAAGGTAAGACATTAGATATTTTGTGGGCCATTAGGCTAACTATTATCCAGTAAATACAGTGCCAAATGTTTGGTGGGTCTTTTCAATTTCTTAAACAATGAATCCATTTAAGTCAAACGATAATCCAGTCATCCGAGTTCATTTATCTATGTATTTATCTGTTACACGTTTGTTGCCTAAATTTGTGTCGACAACATGATGAAAGTAAATTTTATAGACCCTTTATTAATTGTAACTCGGGTCTGTATTCCAAACCTTTTCCTTATATTCCTTGGTTTATCAGATTCGTATTAAACTGTTTACTTCCTACAATTTTGGGTCTGTAATTTACTTTTGAACATTGTTTCTGTGCATTTTCCTCCTTTTTTCCTGTGTATAAAATCACTGAAGTGCCTTCATTTATCTTTCAAGACGCATTAATTTTTTTATACCTTTTCTTCCTCAATTGCAATGTATCAATATTGACGCATTTATGTCACAATCTTTTGAATTCTTCATAAATATTCAAATTTCAAACCAAGGAGGAAAAAGGATTTTTATTTCGATTATTGATTTACCCCAAATTGATATCAGGTTAGATTTATTGTCGCTCTTTTACCAATTATTTCTACCCTTTTGATTGTCATGCAACAACAACAACAACAACAGCAACAGCAAAAACAACTACCTGTTGTACAATCCTGTTCACCTCTTCTTATGCTTAAAACTTATCGTACAATTCTACATGATTAATTACAATGCTTTATTGTTGCTGTTGTTGGAAAACCCTTGGCGGCCCCTAAAGGCAGCTTCAGTCTCATCGTGATCACCATCTCATTGTCTGCCCCTTGAATCCCCTTGAGCTGATTTCATTTGAATTTGTGGCCAAAATATTGTCACGCTTCGAATCCAAACAATTCAAGAAATGGAATGAAATTCTCCAAGGAACACTCTCTGTATAACTCTCACATGGCAATCACACAATCTTTGATTGATACCACACTCGACGGCGGTGGCGGCGGCGACACTTGTTGATAAACTCTCTCTCTCTTTCTCTTTTTCTTCTCCCCGCCTTGGCAACTGGTCAACTGAATGGGCTGCTGCCGAGCACATGAAAAGGACAAGTTTTCGATTTATTTCACTCGTTCCCTTTTTTAATTTTTTATGATTTGTCAACCTTTGAGACATCTAAAAAGATTACGATTACGCGGCAATTTGTTTTGTCTCTCTATCTCTCTCTTTCTCGAGCATTTTCTAGGAAATTCGTTTTTCGAATTTTCCTTTTTATACTATTTATTTGGTTTTTTGTTTGCATAAAAAAGAGGTTTTTTTTCGGTTTAATTGAAATCTCACATGAGGGAATTGGATCAAATGGGGGGGACATCATGGGGCTGTGGGCTGGGGCACTTGCCTAGATGACTCGGTAAAACGGTTGAGATTGGGCGGGGGGGAGGAGGGCAGCGGAGGCAACATTAACCCAAATTGCAGCCAGCAGCCTCAATGCACATTCTATGCAAATGTTTTATGAGAGAGCTTTGCCAAGATGCAACTGGCTAAAATTTATGCGAATGCTAATCAAGTTAACACCGTCTGACAATTTTTAAGTGCGTATCTGTGTCGAGACGCAACAACTGCAACAACGACAACAACGACAACAACAACAGCAACAACAGCAACAGCGACAACAACTGCAACAACAATTATTAATGATTTTGCTAAATGTTACAGAAAATAATGACAGCAACCACAAGAAACAATTACAAATGCACACAAAATGCTTGCACCAAAACCAAAAAACCGAAACACAACAACAAAAACGCAACAAAAATAAAAGCAAAAACTCCACCACCAGAGAGCAAAAGATGGAAAAACGCAACAACAACAACAACAGAAACAGAAAAAAAAGAAGGCAGCGTTTTCAACACCTTGAAGATTCAAGAGATGCGAACCCACATTTTGTTGAATGAATGATTCGACATGTTCCAAGTGGGCGGCTGCGGCTGGAGGCGGGCCTACAGAGCAACAGAAACAGCGGGCGGCAATTGGGTTTTGGGGCTCTTTTTTTTTGTTTCTCTTTCATATTTCAATACCCTCCTCGGGAAAAAAAAGCAGAGTATACACTCTGCTTGATAAACTTGTAATCCTTTTGAACCTTATACTCCAAACTCTGAAATTCCTTAAGGGAAGTAAATTTATTAAGAGTTAAATAATGTGTATATATCAAATACTTTAAACTAGAATACTGCGTGCCATTTTTCATTCACATCTTGAGGCTCTTAAGAAAAGTGTCCCAAAATCTAGTTGAAGAACGATAGTTCAAGTATTTATGTATAAAGGAGAAGCTATCACAGGAGAAACTATCTAACCCTTAACCCCTTCAAATGGGTCCAAAGGTACTGGAAGGGTTTTTTGATTGCATTCAGAGCCCTCACTAATACGTTCTTAAGATGTTTCAAAGAATTAGTTGCCTTTAGAAAGAGTATTTCAATGTCGTTATGTTCCTTTGTTGTTTTACATATGCCAATGGATTTGGTTACTTCTTCTGCTCTTTTTTTGACATTTAGCGCGTGCGCAAATGAAGAAAGAAAGAGTCATGATGATCGCCTATAGATTCCCCACTTCAGGTGATCATCATTTCTATGATCGCGTTAATCACCTTTCAAGCCCACTCAAAGAAAACGATAGAAAAAAAAATTATTATTATTATATGGCACTTCAAAGTGGTGATCAAGAGAGTGAGAGGGGGGGGGCAGAATGGTGGAGGGGGTGATGGTTTACATTTAACCGATATAATATATTATGGATACATGTATCGTTTGCTTACTCAGCAGGTTTACAGCCCCCGTCCATTCCCATCCCCCAACCCCCTTTCAAGCATTCCCTTGTCACTCTTGATCTTCACAGTCTACCTTTGGAGTCTGTCTTTCTCCTTGGCTTGAGCTTAATGATGCGACTGCACAATTGAAATGAAATTAATTTTACTTTGATAATTAATTAAAGCCCCATAACTGTGGGTGAAAGCTAATGCCACCTACACCATGGTTAATATCTGCCCAATATTAATTACTTAGGGTTAGTTTTTTGGTTGTGAAATCTTTACCAGCTAGCCTCGTCATAAACTGATAAATCATAAATGTGACTACGCACAGAATACAATAATTGCACCAGCAACAACCACAACAACAACAATATATATTTGTACATATAAATTATAACAATAATGTAAACAAAATTTGTCTTCAATTAAATCATAAAATTTTCGGTTTTTTGCCAAACCCCAAAGCCATAGCAACAACAACAACAACAAGCAAGACCAAATCGTCTGACAGACAAAATTCAGACGCAACAATTGACACTGACACTAAAACAAAAGAGTTAAGCAAAAAAACAAAACACACACAAGAAAGGCCAAGAGCAAAAATTTCCATAACATTTTCTATTGATTTTTTATGATTAGTTGGAAAATTTTATGCCTATATGATTGATAAAAGGCCATAAAATGCGGCAAGAAATAAACAAAAAGAAGTAAAATAAAATAACAAAGAATTTCAGAAAATCAAAACGAAAGTGTATTGTGAAATTTCAGATTAGATTTACAGGTAAGCCAACTTCTCTCCTTATATGGGCAAGTAGCATGGAAATTTGATAAGATTTACACTTTTCTTTGGCGTTTTATCTTTTCCGATTTCCATATAAGGGCAGGGACATATGGGTGGATAAATGGTGTTAGATATAGTTAATTGGTTTGGTTGGCATTAGGCCAAAACAAAAACCAACACCCTGAACAACATTCACTTGTCCCAAAATCTATGGAAAGAAATATTCTTGGAAAGTTTTTTGGTTTTTCTGTAGCGTGAGAAGTTTCATTCGATAACCTAATTTGTTTTTTGTTTCCTATAATTTGTTTCTAATATTCTAAGAATCTATTCTCTTTTTCTCTATGACATATAAATGGAAGCCAAATATGAAATATATTAGCCAATTGCCAAAAAAAATCAAAATATCTAAATGAAATTATTATATTAATATAGATTAAGTTTATAGGAATTGATCTAATCAGACAATTCAATTACATAATTGTTTATTAATTTATATTTTTATATATCACAATTCCCACTTAAATCATAAACGATTAGAACTTTATATTTGTTTACAGTTATCGATTCATTTTAAATGATATATGATTCAATTCGGATGATTAGCTTGACTAAAATATCAGATGGTCGTGTCAGATCTGTCTGGTTCATTGTGAACCACTTAGTCCCTCAATTGTTCAGCAAATCTGTAGTTAAGCTTATATCTTTCTTAAGCTGCACTTTTATCGGAAACAGACCGATCAGACAAAAGTGTTATTGAGTGTAATTGAATATTGAATCTATGTATTAAACCGCGTGATTTGTCTTGGAATCGAGAGCGAAAAGCAGTTACGGATTAAGCCAGCTCGGGGTCCGTGGCAATACCAAAACCTTAATCGTTGATTCCAATGTGAAAATTAGAACATCAATGAAAATCGGTCAAACACGATTCGCAAAAGGTGTTTTTGGTAAGTCCTTAAACTTAAATATTTGGTTTAATTGTATTTGGTTCAGTGTTTAAGCTTTTAATTAAAATTGAAAGAATACTTTCTAATCAGAAAACTGACAAATGCATTTTAAAAATCGGTCGAAAATTGACAAAATTGGAGACTCACAAAGCTAGAATTATATAAGAATATGTATTTGAGATATTTTTCAAATAATCTTTGGTCATTCCACATATTTTCCTAAAACTAAATTTTAGTCATTTTCTATTCTACCGATTTCAAAAAGATATATCTCAATTGAATCGCAATTTAATATATTTTAAAATGGCATCATTTTTGGTCCGATTTCGATCAGAATCAACCGAAAATTTGTAAAAAGTCAAGTTCTCAAGATTTGAATGCAGATTGAAAGACATTATTCTAAATTGAAACTAGAGACATGAATTTTTCAAATACTCAAAAAAATTGACTTAATTAGAGCTTGATGAAATTATGTTTTATTGGAATAATTTACTCTTTATTGGCATTTTTGTCCTCGCTTAAGAACAAAAGTTAATAGTAAGCGTGATTTACATTCCATTTCGAATTTTGAATATACATAAAAGCTTTCAAATGAGATATAACTTTCAAAATCGGTTAAAATTTAGCAAGAAACAAAGTTGAAAGTTTTTGAGAATTTACCAATTTCGCTCAAAACTGTATGTGAATGAATGAACATTGCAGTGATTAAAGATCATTTTCATTTATATGGCTAATCCCCGGCACTGGCAAAAGGAGATCCGATTTCTTTAGTCATTTTCTTATTTGATCTAGAACCCTTCGATTTAGTCGCATTACTTTGTTTTTTAGTTTTAGCCAATTCTACAATAGCTTTCATACATTTCGGCAACATCAAATTCAAAATCAATATCGGAAAATGAGTCCAAATTCACGGCGTTATTTGATGGCTTTTTTGGTTGTGCTCTCGTTCTTTGTCTATCGTCTCTTGGAAGTGCAATTGAATCGCAAAGCTCGTAAGTTTGTTCATCCTTTCTCTCTCTCTCTCTTAGCTTGTTTGTATTTTCGTTTTGCCCTTGGCCTAGCCTTTTTGCCGCGTTGCACCCGCCACGAGGTGGCAAACAATTTCCCAGAAGATGT
This sequence comes from Drosophila equinoxialis, assembly GCA_018150345.1. NCBI lineage: Eukaryota > Metazoa > Arthropoda > Insecta > Diptera > Drosophilidae > Drosophila > Drosophila equinoxialis. Next base: position 128,062 of record JAECWI010000696.1, read on the forward strand.
CATATATCAAGCGGATAGTGTAAGTTTCTTGAATATAATGCTCTATCCCTTAATCCCACATGTGTGTAACTTGATTGCCTGTTTCCCTGCGCCCAGTGTGTCATAGAGCAACAAGCGAGCAATGGAGATGAGAAACAAACTTTGCAGTACCTCAAGATCAGCTGCATTGGTGAGAACCTGCCACAGGGTCGCCTCAAATCTCATGGTCGAAACATTTTATTGCGTCAACGCATACCGAATCCAAAACCAAACAAAAACCAATGGAATTTTCGAGTACTCAGAGAGGCCGTGAATGGACTCAGTCTTCTATTAGCATGATTGATTTTTCGCCCCCCCTTTTTTTCAATCTCTTCTCGTACACATTTGAAATTATAGAAAAGCGATAACGAATATGTCAACGAAATGGCCACCAACAAATTTCAATTAAATTAAAGGTCAGCTACTGAATGATCCCCCAGGTTAACCTTCCTCCATCCCCCCTCTTCGATCTATTCTACGTCGGCAAGAGGAATCTTAAGGCTGCCAACATTTGCTGCGGCTTCAGTTTAATGAGCTTATCCATCATCGCAGTCACAGCTCCCACAAAGTCCAGAGAGAGAAAAGACGATGGAGAAGGAGAAGATGATGGGGGAGATCAAGGAAGGGGTTCTCAAAACGGACGACTTCTCATCTGTCACACGGCTAATAGGTTTCATTAGTCATCTCCAATCGCTTCTGCCTCTTTATCAGCTGCTGCTCTCTTCTCGTGTATTTTTTGGTCATTTTTCAAAGGGCCAACAAAAAAAAAAAAAGAAGTAAAAAATTTTAGTTTGGTTTATTTTTTCCCCCTTCCGTATGTGTGTGTGTGTGTTACCTTTTTCTTTCTTTTTTTTTGTTTGGCTTTGCGTGTCGACAGCAATTTTCACCTTAATTATTTTCGGTGGGGGCCATATTTGGAGGGTTGAATGTGTTCAGCACGCGCTAATGTTTAATATCCGCCAAACGGCGTGGACGACGGCGAGGACGCGAACAAGACAGGACTTTGGTATTGCTAGGGAAAATGAATGAGGGGGGCTGTTGCCGGCCATCAGGCTGACCAGACAGTTATGCAAATTTCCAACATTATTTGTATATTAAAAAAAAAGAAAGAAGGAAAACACTAAAAGGAAGCAAAGTCCAAAGTGAAGCGTGTGCTCGTAAATTATTGAAGATACACACACACACACACTCAGAAAGAGATAGATAGAAAAAACACATACAGGATATCAATTTATGTAAAGTCAGAGGCGTAGCTGGGAAACTCGAAATAAAAATATATTAAATAGGAAACATCTTCAAGTACAAAACGTCTCTAAACTGGAATACTACAATACTCTATTCAATTGATATCAATGGATCCAAGTCCTTTTGTGATGACTCCACAATTTGCCTGGATCTGTATTGATTGAGTTTTACAATCAAATTTTGATCTAAATCTACCACCAAGCTCATAACTGAGAGTTCTATAGTCATATATGTACATAGACTAAAGTTACTTATTTGCCAGAGCTCATCCCGAATGAATATATGCATCCTAGTTAACTTTTTGATTTAAAAGTGTTAAATGAATAAATATTAACTGAGTTTTCAGGTTTCAGTGAAAAACCAATGAGTGTACCTATAAATATGGCGCAAGCTGTAGTTTTAATACTACATATAATAAAATGTTTTTCAATTCAGTTTGGGAAACATATTCTAGAGCTCTTGATTATTTTTTCTTAAACACAAACTACGACTCTGTGTGTAAATTGTGTGTACGTGTGTGTGTGTGTGTGTTTACTTGGGCGCCTTGTCCATTTGGGCCAATGTCCTTTCGTGTCTGTGTCGGTGTCCGTGCCGTGTCCATATCCTGCCCGAACTGTCTTGGCTGACTTATGGTTAGTGGTAGGCGGGGTCTCTTTTGCGCTTTTCTGTTTGCCATTCAATATTGGCGCCATTGTCGTTGTCTTTGTTGCTCTTTGTTGTTACCCCACTCTCCACATGGCCTCCTTCTTGTTCGGTCTAGTGTCTCCTTTCTCCCCTTGCCTGTCTGTCAGTCCATAAAATGTTCAATTAGTTAATGAAAAACTTTCCAATTGGAAAACAACATTTGACTTTACCTAAACGTGACGAGGACATGGACGAGCACGAGAACGAGGACAAAGACAAGAATGCCTTTAGGTTGGAACAAAAACAAAAACGAACAAAATTTATGCATGTGATTTATGTACAACAACGATTGCCAATTACAATATCATTTCTCTTCTTCGCCTCTGTCTCTGTCTTTTGCCCCTACGTATGGCATTTGCTCATTGGGAGCCTTGGATCCAATAAGAATTTCTGAATGTGTGCGTGTGGGTGTCTGTGTGTGTGTGTGTGCGGTGCCATTAAGAAATGTGTCAAAAGATGTGAGGAATCATATAATAAACGCAAAAGTCAAAATACAATCCAACAGCAGGGGGCCTAGGGAGCAAAGAACTTACACTTAATTGATTTTTATACTCGAAGAATTTCCTGAAATGTTCAAAAATATTTTCTGCATATTTATTTAAATAAAAAGCGTTTAGTTTTGTTGAATTTGTTTTGTTTTTTTGTTAGTTTATCCCAACAGAAAGAAAGTTTTCTTTATCAAATTGTTTAACTTTATCTTTATAAATAATTCCTGATATTTGAAATTGATTTAGGGGTAACCTTTGCCTTGTTCTAGTTTCCCATGTTTAAAATATATTGTTTACTTCGATTCCCTTTAAACAATTACTTTGCTCTTAATAGACTAACAAAACAATTCAAATTAGAGGGCCACGCCTCCGCCCCGCCCCCCTTCTTGACGCTCTATACGCATGTACACATATTAAATTGAGGGAAAACCCTCCCTCAGACTGAATTTGATGCGAAAAAAAAACAACTACAAAAACTAAAATAAAAGTCAACAATTCACTTTTTGTTTTACTTTCCCAGCAAACAGAAATTAAAGCCAAGCGAGACAAAAAAAAAGAAGAAAAAAACACAACAACAACTAGAAACTAGAAAGAAAAAAAAAGTTGTACAGGAAAAACCCAAAGCATGACACAAATTTACAAAAAAAGAAAAACGAAAAAAAAACCATATATGTATATCCGAGAACGACAAACATTTTTACATGGAAATGAGGAAAACTGTGTTAAGGGAAATGAGGGGAAAAATTGAGAGCGACGTGCGGCATTCAGTCAACAAAATGTTGTGCGAGTGTGTGTGTGTGTGTGTGTGTGTGTCGATTCACAGACGAATCGACGGTTGACCGAGCATAAAACATCATCAATAGAGCGACTAACTTACCTAGTCAAATAAGTTAGCACACTGCCCACTGACTGAACAGACTCTGAAGAGTAGGGAAGCTGGAGGGAGGTGAAATTTTTACGCATTTTATTGTATTTGCATTGCAATCGATGGGTGGTGGTGGGGGGAGGCGATAGATAAATATACATACCTATATAAAATAAAATACTAAGTGCGGGAGTTTCCTGTATCTCGCGAGCTAATGAAGCCTGAAATCGATTGATTGTGGAATGAGTTGGCAACGAAATTCAATGCTGTCAAGTGATGCAATGAATTAGAACGCTCAATATGCAGGGGTGGGGGGGATGGAATGGCATAGGGTGGGGGTGGGGTGGGGGGGCACTCAATCGCTTAGAGTGTCTCCTGTGAGGTAATTGTCAATTGGCAGCTGTTGCCATCTCGAAAATCCGAAAATTTACAACATTTTCTTTTTTGCCTCTTTTAGTGCTTCTTTCTTGCTTTCTTTTTATTGTAAAATTTACGATCGTTACCTTTATTTGTTTTTTTGCCCCTTCTTACTATCTTGTCTCCTCTCTCTCTCTCTCTCTCCCACTCTTTCTCTCGTCTCTCGCCCTCCCTCTAAATGCCCCTTCAATTTTATTGTATGCTGCTGCTGCGGCAGCCGCCTCAGGTGTCTCTGTTTTTTACTTGATCTTGCCTCACGCATTCCAGGCCCAAAGGCCCCAAGGTGTCAAGTGTTGTCTGTGTGTGTGTGTGTGTGTGTGTGTTTTGACTGTGTCCGTGAGTGTGTTATCTTTGCGGTTTGGCTTCTTCTCTTCAATTTTTAAGGCCACCATCAGAGCGAGACCAAGAAATCGGGACCTGTTGCAGTCCCATTTTAAATGTGTGTGTGTGTTTGTGTGTGTGTGTGTGTGTGTGTTTGTGTGTGTGTTTGTATGTTTCTCAAATTGCGTCAAAAATTATCGCCATTAAATGTAGATGAGCGTTTAGTTGTAAAGTTATTGGCCCATAAATAACTTCCACTCCAGTCCAGAATGCATACGACGCAGTGGCTGGCAAGAGGATCAAGAGGGGGGACGGGTGGGTAACGAAGGGGATTGGGGCTCTGATTTTTCATTCATAAAACTAAATTTTTGATTTATCGTTTTGTGTTCTTGCGGAACTTTTGATAAGCTTAACTCGAGGGAAATATGCATAGAAAAATGATTAGGAAAAAAATTAATATTAATTTATTAATTTAAATGGGAATTCATAAATAAAAATAAGGCCATGAGAAACAGGATGAATGGGGAGGGAGAATAATTTCAAGTGCTTAAGTCCTCTAAAACTCTGGAATTTTCGGTGAAATTGAAAAAAGTTGAAAGCAAATATGAAAAATTTGAATTCCCCAACAGACAACATTTACATTTTGTTTTATATTTTAAAATTTTAAATCAAGTACAACTAATTAAATAATTGTGTGTACTTCAAGTACTGTACTTAAACCTTAAGGTTTAATGTGATGAAAATCGAATCTAAGATTCACAAAATTGGCAAAAATTTTACTTTTCTAGATCTTATAAGACTTATATTTAAATATAGAAAGAATATACAATTATAAATTAAAATATGTGTTTGTTTTAAATTGAAAATGTTGTGTCCATACGAGCAAAAAGTTATAAATTTGAAGATACCAAAGAAATAATTCAAATCTGCCACCTCTGTTAATAATTAACGGCTGTCCAACTGTTAAGTTGAGTCTGTTAGTTTACATAAGCCAGTAAACTCGTTTTGCGCAGCGTTAACGCATTTCGAGCACGGTTAACTCAGTTTCATCACAACTCCCTGGCCGAAAGGTGGCGCCGCATTAGTAACCAAAACGAAAAACGAGGTGGCGCTGTAAATAAATATGGGGCACTTGTAAATACTGGGCACACAGTATTTTATAGGGGTAAAGCACAACATGTGGTGAAATACTTGGAAACGTGCAAGCTTACAAATTCTGCTTTCTATAAAAAAGTTGGATTGCGCCTAAATTTCGAATTTACCTCTGGGAAACCTTCTCGCCCATGTAAATTAATTGAGATTCTTCTATATCACCAATCGATGCATTCTGATTTTGCAGGCAACCATTGAGATTACGACTTTTGATGGACTTGAGAGGACATCGAATAGCGGGAAAATTTTTGGGCAAACCAATTGACTCGGCATAGAAAAGAACAGCTCGATTGTGACTGCAACTATCTGGAAATAAGGTGAGTGCAGCTTAATTAATCCTACGTATGATTGCAAGGATTGGTTGCTCTTACAGGCCTCCAGTATAAGCTTGCTAGCCGTCAATAGGTCCACATCTTCGCATCCTGGCTGGGGGGCTAGACCGTAGTTCGGATAAAAATCGACAGTTCCCCGCGGTGTAAAGTCACCGAAGAGCGGATAATCCGTATGAATAATATCCACAAATCCTGCAGCATTTGCCTGCAGACTGTCATCGGAGCGCGGCGTGAACAAAGGCAATGCCGGGTCTAGACCTGTGACACGGCCCAAAGTGCCATTGAAATGATTAGCAATGCGACCAGCAATATGGGCGCCCAAACTGTGACCGATCACATGAACTGCCCCATGGGAGATATTGTGCCTGCCGAGAAATTGCTGCAACAGATTGGCCAGGCTGTGAGCAACTCTGCTAAGAGAACGCCTCGCACTCGGATAATCCAAATTGGCCACCGGCGACCAATCGGCAACCAGAATATTCTCATAACCCTGGGCGGCATAGGCTTCAGAGGAATTGAGATGACTTCTCGGTTATACAACTAATAATGGCCAAGGAAACTCACCATTTCTCAAGGGCATAATCGAGCTGTGGGTGCGAGAACCCAGATAACCATGAACGATTAGTTTAATCGACTCCACCGACTCCAAATGATCCACATTCTCCAGCACCAACTCAAAGGGTGGACCCAATTTAACTGGCCTTTGATAGTAGATGTTGCTCTGGGATACCAAAGTATCCAAGCTCAAGGCATGTATGCCCCATAGTTGGCACAAAAACGGAACTAGGCAATACGTGGACGATGCCCTGGCCATAATAATGGATTTAAAGTTGAGAAATAACTGAGAATTCGAGTGGAAAGAAGTCTCATATATATGGAAATTTGTTGCATGTTCCCTAATTGTTCGATTAGTCCACTGACGCACACACATAATCTTTCCCTCTCGCTCGCTCTCTCTTTCTCTCTCTGTACACATACTTTATTAACTTAGGGTATTAAGTAATTTTCCATAAATATTACACACACACAACATTGTCATGATATATATATATATAGGTATATACATATAGAGACAGTCACACGCGACAAATGTTACGAGAGGTTAAAGCTAAAATTGAATTGATCGTGAAGAAAGCAACACAAAAACAAAAAAAAAAGAAAACAAAAACTGCATCGAAAACTGGAGACTCCCTGATTGTTGAACGCAATTCTTCTTTTTCCTCTTCTTCTTCAGATGATGAAAATGGCAAATGGCAGTTGTGTTCCACATCCAGAACTCGAATACCTAACGCTGTCCTCCATCCTCTGAGGCAATGGGGCGTATGAGCATTCGAACTCTGAATAGCGAATACTCGAGACCCTGGAATTTCTCCCAAAAGATACCCGTTTGACCGGCATTCGCATAGTTAGTATCAAAGTATGTGCCCATCAGATTGCTGGTGGCACAATTGTTAAACCAACCGGCACCCCTGTGCCTCTGGGCACAACTGCAGTCCACACAGTTATCGTTGTCATTGTCAATGGTACTGAATTTGGCTCCTGCCTGATAGGATAATGAATCCCCGGCCGATGGTTGCAGGTCGCTTTGGAATTGGCCTAATAAACTCAATGGATATGCTTCCTTTTCACTGCCAATGGCAAAGGATGAATAGCCAGCAAATGCAACATTTCCCTGGAAATCCTCGAGTACAATTCGCAACTCATGGAGCGTTGAGGAGGTCAGAGCATGCAGTTTGTCCAGGCCAATGAAGAAATCACCAGCCAAATTGCCGAAACCATCCTTATACTCCAACCAGCTGCGTTCGAAATTGATGCCATCCTGTCCCCGGCTCATTATCACTGTCCAATCCTTATCACAGGGCACATAAAACGATTCCGATTGCGGTGTCAACTGCAATTTGAGAATTCCATTGATGGCCAGATATTCGTCCAGACAGCTTGTCGCGTGTTCCATGTAACCGGCTTTTGGCTGTTGTCCTGCCCGGTGACGTTGCAGATTACGTCTACCAATCATAGGATTCGATTTGGATGAAAGTAAGTAGAATAAAAATTCAATTGAGATATGTCTTACCTATTATTCTGTAACACTTTACGCACACTTTGCTGCAAATCCTCACATTGATGGCCGTTGAGGCCAGCAACGAGGCCAAGGCATCCAAACGCTCGGGCACACTCAACACAAGATCACTTTGATTTCTACGAAAGCGTTCCGCATCCTGGTCCTCCTGTGCTGCCGCTTGGCGTATGGGTCGAGATAAGTCTTAATCGATTAGAGGGACAAATATACATTAGTTGGGCAATAAGATTATCTTATCATTTTGCAGGCACATCAAAGACAACAGCGAAACAACAACAACATCTACAACATTTGTGTAGCTACCATTTAGTTTTTGACGATTTCTTCTTTTGTGCTTCAATTGCCTTACTAAACGGGATCCAAAAAACTTGATCTGTTTCACCTTTTAGTTCGTCCAAAGTGTTGCGAGACAAACGCTGGATATGCTCGAAGCTATCGAGTCGCTGCTGGAAATCCATTTGTTGGGCCTTCAGAGATTCCATGCGTCCCGTATTGCTGGCCACCAAATCGTCGATTCTGCAACAAATATGCCACGTAAGTTAAATGAATAATGGTTCAATTCCTATTGATAGAAGCTACATCTTTCTAGGCACATTGGATAAGTAGGCTTAAGATTTAAATACATGGATGGGTCTTTGCAGCATTCAACATTCGATCTCTCAAAATGTCCCATTTCGAATGTATCAAAGTTCGTTTTGACGTCATTGTGCATATCATACTTATTCGGGTCGTTAAACAAACTGACATTGGGCATTTGGCAAATGATTAGAGACGTGACGAGTCGAGTCGAGTGAACCTCATTATATTCAGCTATCAGCTATAAAAAGTTCATTAGGCATTCTTATAAATAAGCCTATTCTTCGACTCTCAAGAATTGCTCTCGATTGGTGGAGGAAATGCTATATATACATACTTATTATTTGTATTATCAGCTCTCAATTCCAAGTAATATGGAAGTGCATTTCCTTTTTCAAGTGAAATATTCTATTCTCCCCTCGAATATATTGGAATTTGGCATTTGCCTGTTTTGTATCCAAAATTAAAGAGATCAGCACTCAAAACAAATTGCAAATATCTTTGAAAAAAATAAAACGAGCTGCTAAATGGAAGCTGCTGTTTAAACATCTTTTTAAACATCTTATAAACAATATCAAGTCAAGTTGAAATGCCGACTTTGCCATACCCTATAAAGAGTGACCTCCTCCTTCTTTGTTTGCCATTTTGTTAAGGATTAGACTCTTTGTTTAATGTTAGGTGAAATGTTCCAAATCAAAATCGACTGACAGTCTGACAGACTGACTTTTGATGCCGATAGACTCTTTCTTGTGGGAATCATCACTGCCTCATGGCACAGTAGGGGGATTTTTCTGGTTTATAGGGTATTTGGCAAATATTTTGTTATAGCAAATTTATTACCAAAGGCAGATGTTGCCTCATTCATGGATCATTAAAACAAAAATTGCTTAACCATTTTACAATATGTTCTGCTAGACAATCGAACAACAATTTTCAAATAGAAAAAACACAAAAAAATGTGTGAAGTGTTGATTGTCTTTTCAGTTTTCGTTTAATTTACCGGTTTTTGTCGTCCAAGAAGAAGAAATATATATATATATATATGTACATATATATATTCAGAGGTAGAGTAGATAGTATATATCATGATGATGATGAAGGGAAACTGGTTCCAGTCACCAATCTTTTCACTTACTTCTTATCGATGACTTCCAGACGGTGACGCTGGTCCTCATCCAAGGTCGCCAAGATGCCAACACGATCGTGCAATTTCGTCATAAGTTCCTTATATTCGCAATGGGCGGTGGCGGCAGGCGTTGACTATAAGAGGGTGCCGTTTCATGTGTGGGGTGTGGGGAGGGGAGAAAGAAGAAAGGCTATGAGTTTTTGTTTGGTTGGAGTAGGAGGCAAGTGACAAATAAAGACGAGACAAACAACAAGAAAACGGCCCATGCAAATACAAGGCCAGGCACAATGAACTTGGCCAGACCATAAACGAAATGAAACTCGTTACACGGTCGAAAAGGGAATAACCTACACGGTAAGCAGAAGATCGAACTCTCGAAGACGGAAGCGGTTGTTGGCGTTGTTGTTGATGAGTTTGCTGGAGCTGGAGCTGCGGCTGGGACGGTGACTCCGTGACGGCCGCCACCACGCCCCCCACTAAGGCCAGCAGACCAATAATGTTGATCATTAGACTTAATTGAGGCTTCTTCATCATAATTCGTTCACTCAACACAAATTGTTTGTTTACTTTAAAAAATCACAAAAAAAACAAAACAAAACAAATCATTCAAAAATTGGCACCTAGCCTTGAGAGAGCCAACGAAAAGCTAACAAACTCAGAAGATTACCGCCAATTGTTAGGGGTATTCTTTTTAGTTAAACACGCTCAAAAGACGTCCGTTCATTTGAAGATTCGCGAAGCGACTAAACAACAAATTCACTGGATCTGCTTCTGATCGTTGAATAAATCAAAAGCTTTTGGCTCAACAAACAAACCAAAAACTGAACAAAAAAGCTCAAGTGATGAATGGGAAAATATGGAGAGGAGAGCAATAAGATTGTCGCGGTTATTTTTTACCCTGTAGAAATATAATTGTAAAGGGTATACACATACCCAACAACATTTGATTTCAAATCAAATCATGAGACAATAAGCGTTAAGTCTTACGAGCATTACAACAACTTGCATTAAAGCAGGGTATGACAAAGTCGACTAAGTCTAATTGCCAATATGAGAATGAGAAAAATCCCCCTTTAGGTCGTTGATTTCTTTGGTTTGGTTGAGGCTTGTCAATCGGCCAATATGAAGACTAATGTTAAGTAGGATCGGGGGCATTATTTATTCAATGTATCAACAATGTAGGTGGATTTTTTTGCCTGTGCCTTTCTATGGATATTTACGGGGGTATTCCTCGGCCCATTGAAATTCTTATCTATAAAGATGTTTATATACCTCTTTGTTGTGTGTTAAGGGCGTTTAAGTATTAAACAGAATTATGATTCCATCAAGTATGAAAAGTATATATATTTCTTTAAATACAAACGATTGATGGAAGAAGATTAACAAATTCCTTTTCTAATTATTGATTTCAAATCATTCATTCATTGATTGCTTGGCCAGCAGTGGAGGATTTTATATTTTTTTTATTGTTTTCTTTAGTTTATCTCATTTTTATATCTTTCACCTGTCTTAATTGCATATTATTTCTGTAATTTGTTTTCTTTTATCTTAGACTTAACATTTTTTTTTATCTTGCAGTAAAATTAAAGACTGATGTAAGCTTATTTTAAACTTTGTCTCAGAGTTCCCGAGTGATTCATAATATATATTGGAATAACTTTACTTGTTTGAACAATTGAAAATGAATTCTATGGATAAGATTCTTTAGAAAATTTCATTCCTATTCAAATGACTTTAAATTGTCAATTGTCTTTCTTTGTAAGCGACTGACATTTAAAATTGACTTGCCTAACCATCAATTGTATCTAAAAGTTCATACTAAGATATAGTGAGATGTTATTTCAAGGGTATAAGACATTTCTATTTATTTGTTCATATTTTCTGTACCCTTTGCCCACTCTTACTTTTCATTTGTAATTCTCGACTGACCAGTTTTGCTTTCAGGCAGAGTTCATTCCACTTTTTCTCTTCGCTTCTCTAGTCGCCCCTTGGTCAGGTGTTTGTCGCTGAATGCATAACATTTGGACTATCCCAAGGCGAAATTGTGAACCCTTTTTCAAGTGACTCATACGAGCACGAGAGACACAGCGTGAAATGAATTTCTAAATATTTCATTTTTTCAGATAGCCAAGACATACATACTTATATAGAGATTTATGTGTGTGAGTGTTTTCCAATGCGATGACAATTTATTTATAGCAATCCGTATTCTATTTACGATATTTATTTACTATATCTTTGGCTGTCTTCTTGCCGTCATCTCACGATCTTTATTGAGAATGCATTTTTTTTTTTGTTCCGCATTATGTCATTCATATAGAAAAAATATTTGTCTATTATTATATTGTTGTTTTTTGCTTCATGCTGTTGTTGTTGTTGTTGGTCATCCAATGAGTGAAACCTTTTACCTTTACCTTTTGGTTTGCCGACCAGCTGGTTTGTTTGGGCTTGTGGAATCGTGCAAAGATGCTTAGCTCTTGATATGATGGCAAATTCAAAGGCCTGTCTGTGGTCCCATCTTCAGTCGGCCCCCACACCCCACCCCCATCTGCTCTCTCCCACGGTTCGTTCTCTGGCCAAAACTCTTACCAAGATGAATTTGTACGTTGATGACGCAAACAGTGATACAGTAAGCGGAGGAAGAAGAGAGGGAATGAAAAAAAGAAAAAAAGTTTCTTAATGTCATGTAGCATGTAGAAAAAATCAGTATGCTATATATACTATATACATATGTAAATATATATATTTACTTGTATTTGTCAAAAAAAAAGAGTTGTGTCATTTGCATAATTAAGGCCTTTGAGCTTTTGATGTTGATGCTGTTGTTAGTGTTGGTTGTTGTTGCTCTTGTGGTGGGAGCCACCTCCCTGCCGCCCCCTTCAGCGATTTAATTAAGTTGAAGGCACTTCAATTGAGAGAGCTCTAAATAAGCAAGATGAATTAATTTCCAGAAAAAAAAGAAAGAATAAATGAAGACTGAAGTAACGATGTATGAATGTATATAATAAATTTTAAATGCAAAATTCAAAACAATTCAATCATCAAGCAAAATTATTATTTCATTGGAATTTATGAGACAGTCGAACAGCCAATGGGCCATAATAGGGCAGACAGATCACATCTTGTCCCCTCTATTCATTTATTACAAGAAATAATAATTATTATGTTTCAATTTCTTTGCAGGTTCCCGAATGGTTGACGTTGCGAAACCCATGGAGGAAACTCCAATCGTAATCGACGTTTCCTAAATAACACTGTGCAACATGAAAAATCAAACCGAACCGGATCTTATTTTTCTGAAAGTACATGTATTGAATAGCAAAACCCTATTTGGGTTTTTCAAAGTTAGCTCGTTTTTTTTTTTTATTGGTTGTTTTTCATTACCCTTATCAAGATCAAAGTAATCCCATTCGTCAGTAGAGAACTCCATTCCGTCGCGTTCATCTTCAAGCACTTCTTCATTTTGATTTTCATCTTCTTCGAATTGAAATATTTGCTTAGTCCACCAACATATTTCGGCCAGTATAGCATCTGGAGCTCGTTTTCCCTGATACCTTAATTCAAATGGCAAGGCAATTTGATGGTACCGCTCTCCCTGTTCATCTGATTCAGTCGATAGCTGTCGACTAAATTGGTCCAAATGGTGGTGACGAAAGTATAGTATTCTTCTCACAAAAAATAATTATAAATTAAAAATACTTCCAAAACTACTCTAAAAAAGGGCTTAGTTGTAATTTTTTCTAGAACTGTAGCTGTAAAGTCTTTTTGGGTTATATAACATTCATAAAATGAATTTATTTAACCATTAACAATATATCTACAATAAATGAGGATGAATTAGGTCGTATACATGAAGAAGAAATCGAAATATAAGTCATATTTAGCTCATATGACAAACTAAAAAATACCCCCAAAATGATAAATTTCAACTCGCTATAAAAAAAAAAAAAACTAGCTAACTTTGAAAAACCCAAATAGGGTTTTGCTATTCAATACATGTACTTTCAGAAAAATAAGATCCAGTTCGGTTTGATTTTAATAACCTTTAATTTGTTGCATAGTGTAATTAACACATATTTTTATAAATTTTGAAAGGATAATTTTTAGATAGTGTGAAACGCTTGGAACTATTCAAGTATTTATTTCGTCGTATGCAGGATACAATATATCTCGAGAGGATCTAATAATCGCTTTTCGAGGGACATTCAAGGACCTGGTGTTGGATGGAGGATTACAATCTAGTCGAAGGACATCTCAACAGTCTTCAAAATTACACAATTTCTTAGAAATGTTGGTTCTTGTCGCTTAACTAATGTTTATATTATGGACAACTAATATTCATTTTAAATAAAACATGTAATTTAATAACAAATAACCAATTGCAAAAATTTTATTTTTGTTTGGGGTCGTCTAAGGATGCAGGTCACGCAAATTTTCGAAAAGGTCCCAATGGATATTCCTGGAGATGGTGATGTCGGTCCACGCGCATGTACCAGAACTTCCATCAGTCGAAGGGACATCCCGTTTATCCTTGAAATGAACTAGTTATTAGCACTTTTCTATTTTTTGGACTTGTAATTTTTTTTTAAGTCCCAAAAAGATATAAAATATACTGGCAATAACTAAAAAATCCTTAATATCTTAGCTCTCTGTAGGACTATCGGAATGTCCTTTGCATCAACTATAGTCCTTGATGATTGGAATGTTTGGGTACCACGATCGTCATGATCCTTCAAGAGATTCGCGAGATATATGTCATTTTGTCTAAAAAACAAAAAGTCCTTTTTTCTCAGCTCCCTAAAGGACATTCCAGGATCTGATAGTGCCAGTCGATGCGAATCATGAAGGACTACAACCTGACCGAAGCACATCCTGATCGTCCTTGAAATGACCGAGAAATAAGGACTTTTTAAAAAATTTTAGTGCAGCCGCCTACTAAGTAATTCTGTTCGCCTGGTGTTTCATATTTGCTCCTGAGCAAATTTGTCGTTAAAACTTCGAATTTCGTTGCCCGCTAAATTCAAAAATGCAACTGACAGTTAAATTTGAAAATTCAAATGCCCAACTGACCGTTACACATTGAGAAAAAAATTTTGGTGCAGCCGCCTACTAAGTAATTCTGTTGGCCTGGTGTTTCATATTTGCTCCTGAGCAAATTTGTCGTTAAAACTTCGAATTTCGTTGCCCGCTAAATTCAAAAATGCAACTGACAGTTAAATTTGAAAATTCAAATGCCCAACTGAGCGTTACACATTGAGAAAAATTTTGGTGCAGCCGCCTACTAAGTAATTCTGTTGGCCTGGTGTTTCATATTTGCTCCTGAGCAAATTTGTCGTTAAAACTTCGAATTTCGTTGCCCGCTAAATTCAAAAAATGCAACTGACAGTTAAATTTGAAAATTCAAATGCCCAACTGACCGTTACACATTGAGAAAAATTTTGGTGCAGCCGCCTACTAAGTAATTCTGTTGGCCTGGTATTTCATTTTTTGTCGAGAGCAAATTTGTCGTTAAAACTTCAAATTCCGTTGCCCGCGAAATTCAAAAAATGCAACTGACAGTTAAATTTGAAAATTCAAATGCCCAACTGACCGTTACACATTGAGAAAAAATTTTGGTGCAGCCGCCTACTAAGTAATTCTGTTGGCCTGGTATTTCATTTTTTCTCCAGAGCAACTTTGTCGTTAAAACTTCGAATTCCGTTGCCCGTGAAATTCAAAAAATGCAACTGACAGTTAAATTTAAAAATTCAAATGCCCGAAAATCCGTTACACATGGAGAAAAAATTTTAGTGCAGCCGCCTACTAAGTAATTCTGTTCGCCTGGTGTTTCATATTTGCTCCTGAGCAAATTTGTCGTTAAAACTTCAAATTTCGTTGCCCGCGAAATTCAAAAATGCAACTGACAGTTAAATTTAAAAATTCAAATGCCCAACTGTCCGTTACACATTGAGAAAAATTTTAGTGCAGCCGCCTACTAAGTAATTCTGTTGGCCTGGTGTTTCATATTTGCTCCTGAGCAAATTTGTCGTTAAAACTTCGAATTTCGTTGCCCGCTAAATTCAAAAAATGCAACTGACAGTTAAATTTGAAAATTCAAATGCCCAACTGACCGTTACACATTGAGAAAAAATTTTGGTGCAGCCGCCTACTAAGTAATTCTGTTGGCCTGGTATTTCATTTTTTGTCGAGAGCAAATTTGTCGTTAAAACTTCAAATTCCGTTGCCCGCGAAATTCAAAAATGCAACTGACAGTTAAATTTGAAAATTCAAATGCCCAACTGACCGTTACACATTGAGAAAAAATTTTGGTGCAGCCGCCTACTAAGTAATTCTGTTGGCCTGGTGTTTCATATTTGCTCCTGAGCAAATTTGTCGTTAAAACTTCGAATTTCGTTGCCCGTGAAATTCAAAAAATGCAACTGACAGTTAAATTTAAAAATTCAAATGCCCAACTGTCCGTTACACATTGAGAAAAATTTTGGTGCAGCCGCCTACTAAGTAATTCTGTTGGCCTGGTGTTTCATATTTGCTCCTGAGCAAATTTGTCGTTAAAACTTCGAATTTCGTTGCCCGTGAAATTCAAAAAATGCAACTGACAGTTAAATTTGAAAATTCAAATGCCCAACTGACCGTTACACATTGAGAAAAATTTTGGTGCAGCCGCCTACTAAGTAATTCTGTTGGCCTGGTATTTCATTTTTTGTCGAGAGCAAATTTGTCGTTAAAACTTCAAATTCCGTTGCCCGCGAAATTCAAAAAATGCAACTGACAGTTAAATTTGAAAATTCAAATGCCCAACTGACCGTTACACATTGAGAAAAAATTTTGGTGCAGCCGCCTACTAAGTAATTCTGTTGGCCTGGTATTTCATTTTTTCTCCTGAGCAACTTTGTCGCTAAAACTTCAAATTCCGTTGCCCGCGAAATTCAAAAATGCAACTGACAGTTAAATTTGAAAATTCAAATGCCCAACTGACCGTTACACATTGAGAAAAATTTTGGTGCAGCCGCCTACTAAGTAATTCTGTTGGCCTGGTATTTCATTTTTTCTCCAGAGCAACTTTGTCGTTAAAACTTCGAATTCCGTTGCCCGTGAAATTCAAAAATGCAACTGACAGTTAAATTTAAAAATTCAAATGCCCAACTGTCCGTTACACATTGAGAAAAATTTTAGTGACTAAGTTATTCTGTTGGCCTGGTGTTTCATATTTGCTCCTGAGCAAATTTGTCGTTAAAACTTTGAATTTCGCTGCCCGCTAAATTCGAAAAAACCGCCAACCCCAAAAGTATGCTACACACTTTGAGAAATTTTAAAACCAGCCACCTACTAAGTAATTCTGTTGGCCTGGTATTTCATATTTGCTCCAGAGCAAATTCGTCGTTAAAACTTTGAATTTCGTTGCCCGCTAAATTCGAAAACACCGCCAACCCCAAAAGTATGCTACACACTTTGAGAAATTTTAAAACCAGCCACCTACTAAGTAATTCTGTTGGCCTGGTATTTCATATTTGCTCCAGAGCAAATTCGTCGTTAAAACTTTGAATTTCGTTGCCCGCTAAATTCGAAAACACCGCCAACCCCAAAAGTATGCTACACACTTTGAGAAATCTTAAAACCAGCCACCTACTAAGTAATTCTGTTGGCCTGGTATTTCATATTTGCTCCAGAGCAAATTCGTCGTTAAAACTTTGAATTTCGCTGCCCGCTAAATTCGAAAAAACCGCCAACCCCAAAAGTATGCTACACACTTTGAGAAATTTTAAAACCAGCCACCTACTAAGTAATTCTGTTGGCCTGGTATTTCATATTTGCTCCAGAGCAAATTCGTCGTTAAAACTTTGAATTTCGCTGCCCGCTAAATTTGAAAAAACCGCCAACCCCAAAAGTATGCTACACACTTCGAGAAATCTTAAAACCAGCCACCTACTAAGTAATTCTGTTGGCCTGGTATTTCATATTTGCTCCAGAGCAAATTCGTCGTTAAAACTTTGAATTTCGTTGCCCGCTAAATTCGAAAACACCGCCAACCCCAAAAGTATGCTACACACTTTGAGAAATTTTAAAACAAGCCACCTACTAAGTAATTCTGTTGGCCTGGTATTTCATATTTGCTCCAGAGCAAATTTGTCGTTAAAACTTCAAATTTCATTGCCCGCGAAATTCAAAAAATGCAACTGACAGTTAAATTTAAAAATTCAAATGCCCAACTGTCCGTTACACATTGAGAAAAATTTTAGTGCAGCCGCCTACTAAGTAATTCTGTTGGCCTGGTGTTTCATATTTGCTCCTGAGCAAATTTGTCGTTAAAACTTTGAATTTCGCTGCCCGCTAAATTCGAAAAAACCGCCAACCCCAAAAGTATGCTACACACTTTGAGAAATTTTAAAACCAGCCACCTACTAAGTAATTCTGTTGGCCTGGTATTTCACATTTGCTCCAGAGCAAATTCGTCGTTAAAACTTTGAATTTCGCTGCCCGCTAAATTTGAAAAAACCGCCAACCCCAAAAGTATGCTACACACTTTGAGAAATTTTAAAACCAGCCACCTACTAAGTAATTCTGTTGGCCTGGTATTTCATATTTGCTCCAGAGCAAATTTGTCGTTAAAACTTCAAATTTCATTGCCCGCGAAATTCAAAAAATGCAACTGACAGTTAAATTTAAAAATTCAAATGCCCAACTGTCCGTTACACATTGAGAAAAATTTTAGTGCAGCCGCCTACTAAGTAATTCTGTTGGCCTGGTGTTTCATATTTGCTCCTGAGCAAATTTGTCGTTAAAACTTTGAATTTCGCTGCCCGCTAAATTCGAAAAAACCGCCAACCCCAAAAGTATGCTACACACTTTGAGAAATTTTAAAACCAGCCACCTACTAAGTAATTCTGTTGGCCTGGTATTTCATATTTGCTCCAGAGCAAATTCGTCGTTAAAACTTTGAATTTCGTTGCCCGCTAAATTCGAAAACACCGCCAACCCCAAAAGTATGCTACACACTTTGAGAAATTTTAAAACAAGCCACCACAACTTTGAATTTCGCTGCCCGCTAAATTCGAAAACACCGCCAACCCCAAAAGTATGCTACACACTTTGAGAAATTTTAAAACAAGCCACCTACTAAGTAATTCTGTTGGCCTGGTATTTCATATTTGCTCCAGAGCAAATTTGTCGTTAAAACTTCAAATTTCATTGCCCGCGAAATTCAAAAAATGCAACTGACAGTTAAATTTAAAAATTCAAATGCCCAACTGTCCGTTACACATTGAGAAAATTTTAGTGCAGCCGCCTACTAAGTAATTCTGTTGGCCTGGTGTTTCATATTTGCTCCTGAGCAAATTTGTCGTTAAAACTTTGAATTTCGCTGCCCGCTAAATTCGAAAAAACCGCCAACCCCAAAAGTATGCTACACACTTTGAGAAATTTTAAAACCAGCCACCTACTAAGTAATTCTGTTGGCCTGGTATTTCACATTTGCTCCAGAGCAAATTCGTCGTTAAAACTTTGAATTTCGCTGCCCGCTAAATTTGAAAAAACCGCCAACCCCAAAAGTATGCTACACACTTTGAGAAATTTTAAAACCAGCCACCTACTAAGTAATTCTGTTGGCCTGGTATTTCATATTTGCTCCAGAGCAAATTCGTCGTTAAAACTTCGAATTTCGTTGCCCGCTAAATTCAAAAATGCAACTGACAGTTAAATTTAAAAATTCAAATGCCCAACTGTCCGTTACACATTGAGAAAAATTTTGGTGCAGCCGCCTACTAAGTAATTCTGTTGGCCTGGTATTTCATATTTGCTCCAGAGCAAATTCGTCGTTAAAACTTTGAATTTCGTTGCCCGCTAAATTCGAAAACACCGCCAACCCCAAAAGTATGCTACACACTTTGAGAAATTTTAAAACAAGCCACCTACTAAGTAATTCTGTTGGCCTGGTATTTCATATTTGCTCCAGAGCAAATTCGTCGTTAAAACTTTGAATTTCGCTGCCCGCTAAATTCGAAAAAACCGCCAACCCCAAAAGTATGCTACACACTTTGAGAAATTTTAAAACCAGCCGCCTACTAAGTAATTCTGTTGGCCTGGTATTTCATTTTTCTCCAGAGCAAATTCGTCGTTAAAACTTTGAATTTCGTTGCCCGCTAAATTCGAAAAAACCGCCAACCCCAAAAGTATGCTACACACTTTGAGAAATTTTAAAACCAGCCACCTACTAAGTAATTCTGTTGGCCTGGTATTTCATATTTGCTCCAGAGCAAATTCGTCGTTAAAACTTCGAATTTCGTTGCCCGCTAAATTCAAAAAATGCAACTGACAGTTAAATTTAAAAATTCAAATGCCCAACTGTCCGTTACACATTGAGAAAAATTTTGGTGCAGCCGCCTACTAAGTAATTCTGTTGGCCTGGTATTTCATATTTGCTCCAGAGCAAATTCGTCGTTAAAACTTCGAATTTCGTTGCCCGCTAAATTCAAAAAATGCAACTGACAGTTAAATTTAAAAATTCAAATGCCCAACTGTCCGTTACACATTGAGAAAAATTTTGGTGCAGCCGCCTACTAAGTAATTCTGTTGGCCTGGTATTTCATATTTGCTCCAGAGCAAATTCGTCGTTAAAACTTCGAATTTCGTTGCCCGCTAAATTCAAAAATGCAACTGACAGTTAAATTTAAAAATTCAAATGCCCAACTGTCCGTTACACATTGAGAAAAATTTTGGTGCAGCCGCCTACTAAGTAATTCTGTTGGCCTGGTATTTCATATTTGCTCCAGAGCAAATTCGTCGTTAAAACTTCGAATTTCGTTGCCCGCTAAATTCAAAAAATGCAACTGACAGTTAAATTTAAAAATTCAAATGCCCAACTGTCCGTTACACATTGAGAAAAATTTTGGTGCAGCCGCCTACTAAGTAATTCTGTTGGCCTGGTATTTCATATTTGCTCCAGAGCAAATTCGTCGTTAAAACTTTGAATTTCGCTGCCCGCTAAATTCGAAAAAACCGCCAACCCCAAAAGTATGCTACACACTTTGAGAAATTCTAACTAATTAATTTTGCTGGTCTGGTATTTCACATTTTCTCCACGCGTAATAATTGACAGTTCTTTTCTACCCCAAATAAGTACGCAACAGTTTTTTATAAAATTCATTTTATTTGCCCTAAAATTATGCTACATAAATTTTCTTCTTCTAAAGCTTCCAAACAGCAGAAAAGTGCTAATAACTCAGTCATTTGAAGGATGAGCGGGATGTCCTTTGGATGGAAGTCATTGTTCATGCGCGTTGACTGACATTACCAGGTCCTGACATGTCCTTCAAAAAGCTGGAAAAAGGACCTTTTCCGGAAATTTCATGTCCTGCATCCTTAGATGACCCCAACTTTTTTTGATGCCAATCTGTAGAAATCATCAAGGACATCCTAGGGAACCATGTAGAAATCATCAAGGACATCCTAGGGAACCATGTCCTTTCGTCCTGCGGCAGGATTTGTGGATTTTTGAGCTAAAAATCGAAAAAAGGATCATTTTCTCGAGGCCGTATCTCCGCAACACATTTCCCGATTTCGACAGGACGTACTTTTTCTGGTTCTCAAAGTTCAGGACTACCGATCTGCATCCAAGGATTTTTAAGATCCTTCCAAAAATATTGCTCTAATTCTTGTAAGGGGGTTAGTCAGAAAAATGGCCAAAAATCGCAAAAAAACAATAAAAGTCCTTATAACTTAGCCATTACAAGGAGGATTAGAATGTCCTTTGGTCATATGGTAGTCCTTGATGACCCGCTTCGACTAACACTATTAGATCCTGGAATGTCCTTGGGGAAGCTGAGATAAAAGGACTTTTGTGTTTAAGGGTAAATGGCGAATATCTCGCGAGTCCGTTGAAGGATCAGGACGAAAGTGGTCTTAAAAGATTCCAATCATGAAGGACTATAGTCGGTACAAAGGATATGGCGATAGTCCTGCGAAGAGGTGAGATATGAAGGATTTTGTAGTTTTCTGCGGTTCTTTTATTCTTCTGATTTAATTTGGGACTTGGAAAAAATTACAAGTCCACAAAAGAGAGTGCTTGTTGGAGTGCTTGTTGGTTCGCACAAATTAAATAGGACGACCAAAAAACTGCAGACAAATAGAATATCGCGATGTCCTTTGCACCGACTATAGTCCTTGATGATTCGAATCTTTTCCTCCTCATCCTTTAAAGGATGCACGAGATATTTGCCATTTTTCTTTAAACAGAAATATCCTTTTATCTCAGCTATCCGAAGGACTTTCCAGGATCTGTTAGTGTCAGCCGAAGCGGGTCCAAAAGGACATCACTATCAGGCTTAAAATAACCGAGTTAGGAGCAGTTTTGCGATTTTTGGACTTGTAATTTTAAACCTATTTCAATACAAAATTTATGTAGCATACTTTACGGGTGAATAATATGAATTTTTTAAAGTGTTTGGATTCTTCAGGATCAGGCTAACCGATCTGCATCAGTCAGTCTGGGTCAGTCAGAAAGATGCACACTCTCATCAAGGACAATGGTACCTATTCGGGATATTTCGAAAGTTCTGCAGAGACTTCAGACATTAAAGATTTTACAGTTTCCCCAATTTTGTTGCACACTTTTTGTCAAATGCTTTAAAGGCCGTTACACATAATTCTGTTGGCCTGGTATTTCGTATTTTCTCTAGTTCTACTTTCTTCTTTAAAACTTCTGGTTTTACCGCCCTCTAAAAGTCCTTGACGATTTATTCCCCATCAATCTATGGGAACTTGATATTTGCTTTAAGTCCTTTTGTCTTCAGACTCTTTGCAAATTACGCAAAGTTATACCTGTAAAAAACTTTAGAGTAAAAATTTTCAGGTAATTTCTTCATATTTTTTGTGTTTTGTTAATTTTCCTTGTTCCACTTTTATTAAATATTAAATTATTGTACAGGTTGAACTTATTCAAATTGTATTTAGTTGCTTTTCATGTTAAATCATAAACATTTAATAATTTTCTTTGCTGTTTTGTTTTATTTGTTGGTTTTCCTTCTTTTTTTTTTTTTTTTTTTTGCTTAAGTTTTTTGTTTTATTACTTAAATGTTTTTGTTTTTCTCTGATTCTTTTTAAGTTTTTTTGTGTTTTGTTTTTTGCTACTTAGAAATCAACTACAGTTATTTACAGAATGTTTTATTCTCGGTTTTACCCTTTACGTTTTCCTTTTCTTTTACTCTTTTTTTTGTGTTTTATCTTTATTACTTTGACTTTTTGGTTTAAACTTTCTTTCAACTATACAAAAAAAAAAAAAAAAAAAAAATTGTCGCTCCTACAATTTGCTTAGAGAATTCATTGTGTCCAATATTTTTTTTTTTGTCTTTTTTTGTATTTTGTTTTTCTTTGTTTAATTTATTAATAGATTTATTTTGTTTTTAACAAAGGTACATTAAATATTTACGACAAATTCAATGCATTAAAAATATTTTTTTTTTTTGTGTTGTAATGTTATTATTACTTTTCTTTTTTTTTTTTTTTTTGCTCAAGATTCTTTTTTGTTTTTGGTTTTGGTTGCTTTACGATTTGTTTTACCTTTCTGTTCCTCGGGGGTCTTAAAAGTTAGCGAACCCCCGTTACCCCCTAAACCCCACCCGTCTAGCCACCAAAATCGCTGCCTAAATACTAGAATAGAATACAACTAGAGACACAGTTCAGCTAAAAACATTCTTACGACTTTATCGATTACTTTAAAGATTAGCTTAGAGTTTGTTTTTGTTTTTTCTTGTATTTTGTTTTTTGTTTTTGGTTTTCTCATCATTCGAATGTAGTGCAAAAAACTTAAAACCCAAAAACAAAACTAATAATAATAATAATTGTCAGCCAATTCATATAATCGAAATGAGAAAAAGCTTCGTTTAAAAAAATTTGTCAATCTTTGCTCTGATTATTCGTTCGATTCGATTTGTTCCATTGTTGGCTCTTTGGCTTATAAACTATGGACGTAACCTTCGGGATGGGAAAAGTGCATAAAAGTGCGTTTTTTTTTTTTTTGTTGTTTCTCTTCTTCATTTCCATTTGATTTCTTTCTTTTTTGTTTTTTTGTTTACTTTTTGTTATTCCTTTTTCTTGATTTTGGATCATTCGTGTTCGAGTAGATCAGTTGCAAGTGTGTGTGTGTGTGTGTGTGTGTGTGTGTGTGTGTGTGTGTGTGTGTGTGTGTGTGTTTACCCAATTAATTGAGTTCATTTCTCAGTAAAACTCAAGGCAAGACTAAAAATAAGTGAATACTATTATCTTATTGTAATCAAAACGAAAGAAAACAAAAATTTGCAAATATTTAAGCTTTGCGTGTGCAGAAATTTTGGATTTTTATTTAGTTCTATACGCACTTGCAGAGAATTTTAATGTTAAGCATATTAGTTTAGCTGTAAACGCCTGAGGACCACAGGACTACAGTCACATAACGGTTCGAAGGACATATCGATCAGAAATTCCACTTTTATTTCAAATTTCCAAACGATTTTCGTTTTTCCATTTCCATTTTCCTTTGGTTTATTTCATTCACTTATAAATGGAGAATGGTGTGAAAGGCTTTTCATTTGTTCAATTTTTCTTCAATTTCATTTCTGCAAGGGTATACAAAATTCGGCATGCCAAATTTAAAATGAGTTTGCTTTTGAATTTGCATCATTTTTTGCTTTGTTTTCTGTTTTTCTTGTATAGTTTATGTGTTTTGTTTTGGTTTCGTTTGTTCAGTTAGCAAATAAGTTTTAAACAATTTCGCTGGCCCAGCATCATCTACATTTCGATTTTAGTTTTAGTTTTAGTTTTGCGTTTTGTTCTACACTAAAGTGCCTAAAATTTTGTTTACTTTTCATGCTGCATATTTTTTGTTTTCTTTGTTTTTTAGTTATGTGTTTAAGTTGTTCTTTCTTTTTTTTTTTTTTTTGGTTTTTTTTGCATACTTTTTTCATAAATCACAGAAAAAGTTTATTCATTTGAAATATTTTATGTTTACTTTTGGTTTTCCGTTTGCTTGTTTTTTGTTTTGTATTTTTCATTTTCTACAAAATATAATCTTGTTGCTCGAATTTTGCATACTAAAATTGTTAGCCACTGTCTATAGTTGATAACAGGGTGTGTTTTTTCCTTATTTTATCTCAATGTGGTTTGGGTAAGTGTATATGAAATTCAGGGTGATTCACTTGAAGAGGAAACTTTCATGATGACTAAAAAAAAACAGATTGTATGATTCAGGCCTGACAAAATGTGCCTTAAAGATCCACTTACCCACCTCCCACATTGAGATAGATCACCCTGTATGTGTGTGTGTGTTGTGTGGGTGTATAGCCTTGGCCTTGGCCTAAACAAGAACACAAAAAAAACTTTCTATAGGCTTTAGTCCTCTTTCTACTTTTTTTACTTCTCCTACTTTGCTTTCTTTTGCTCGATTCTCGTACTTTCTTCTTCTTCGGCGTTTTGATCTCTCATCTTTTGTTTTTTTTTGGGGGCAAATCTGATTTGCTTCTACAATATTCATAATATATTTTCTGCTACATTTTTAGTATAATTTTAGTTAATTTCTTTTATGCAAAAACTTTAGGTTTTGTTTTCTCTTTTTGATTCCATTTTCTCTCTCGCTCTCTTCCTCTCTCTCGCTCTCTTTCACTCTCTGTTTAAAAAAACCATTTTGGAGTTTTGTCTTTGATTTCAAATTTGCACATTTGTTTTCGCCTGCTTCTTCATTTTTCACTCATTTGCTTTTTGTCCTCCGTCTCTCGCCCCCCTCTCTGTCATTTTGCGCTCTGTCTATTGCTATCTCTTTCTGTTTCATATATGTTAGGATTAACGGGATATCTCGTCATCATATTCTATCTTTAATCTGACTTTGGTTTTATTATAATTTGTTTTTAATTTATTAAGTTCTCTACTCTAGGGTAAATTTGTTTTTGTTTTTGTTTTTTTTTTTTTCACTTTGATTAGTTTATTTGTTTGACTATTTTTGGTTTTTGGTTTTTTGTTTTCGTTTTTGGTATAATTAAGAATTTCAATTTCTAAAAAATGTCATTCTACTTGCTTGTTTTGGCTAAATTTTATTTTGTTAATTGTTTGGTTTTTGTTTCCTTTGTTTCGTTTCTTTAACTATGTTCGAAAATTGTTGTTATGCTTAGTTCTCTTAGTTTTCCCTTTTAGTTGCTCTCCATTTTCTCTATAATACTTTGAAATTTTACCCAGCAGCAAATTAAAAAGAAAATTAATCGAAATGGAACCAAAAATTGGATTAGAAATACTCGAGGACAACAAAAAAGTAAGCAATTCAATTACTTTGCCAATTTAACTACTTTTTCTTTGATAAGAGAGAAAGGCAAAGCTCAACAAATTCTCTAGAAAATAATTATAAAAACAAATAAGAAATAAACAAAAGATCAACTGATTATGGTATAAATGATTTAAATTTATTTTCTTTTCTGATTATTATCATTATCATTGTTGCTTTTTACATAAATTCATTTAATAATTATATAAAAAAAAAAAAATTATAAAATTTATCACTTAAACAGCGCGGCAAATAGTATAAATATATATATTAATATACATATATATGTATATAAAAAAATCCACATACATGCACACATGCACACATACACACAAACAGAGATGATTTCAATTTCTTGTTTTAAATGTTTCTCTCTTCCTATTTTTCTTGATCGTTTCTCGTTTGAATTGCACTCGAAATTTGTTAAAGCGATTGACAAAACAAAACAAAAAAAAAAAAACAGTTTACATGTTTCATTCACAGACAGCACACATAAAAATTTGAGAAATCTTTACAGAATAAAAAATACATTTGATTTAACAACTAATTTAATTAAAAAAAATAGGAAAGGGAATTGTTTAATGTTTCTATGTTTCTATCAAAAAAAAAAAAAAAAAAAAATATACAGAATCTAACTGCCAAAAGTATGGAAACGAAAAAAAAGAAAAATATTGGGAAAAAATTACTTTTGATTTGAAAAATTTGACTAACTTGAGTATATCCTTTCTCTGACACACAAGCTCCTAACATACACATACACATACACATATATGTATGTATGTATTGTGTATATATAATTGCAGAAAAGGACACATAGAAATGGCTAGCTTAATATTGATAAACTCCTAAATTAAACTTTAATGTCCCAGGCACGAAAAAAATTTGACTTGAAAAAATGCCGCCGTTGACGCCGCTGCCGCTGCTGCTGCTGCTGCGCTGCCGTTGTAGTATCTATATATATATATATGTATGTATATATAGTATATATCCTCTACTCCTATCCATCCGTAATGAAATCAAACTAATAACTATAAAGTATGATAGGATTATGGTACATCATCATCATCATCATCATCATCATCATGATTATCCCTTTTCGGTTGCTGTTGCTGCTTTCCTTTGACATTCATTCTTTCCTTCCTTATATGGCTCTATCTATCGTGGTATATGTATGTTTTATATATATTTGATGTCTTCATTTTAGATTCTTGGGATTATGTTTTACGTGGGGAAAGATGGTTCGGGGACTGAAGTTGGAGGTGAAGGTGGAGGTGGAGTTTGGAAGAAGGATTGATCTTTCCTTCTTCTTGGGTCTTGTTGTTGTTATTGTTGTTGTTATTTTTAAGTCCTAACAATAGAATCGTACACCATCCACAGAGAGGACTTGCTTTAATTTTCATTTATTCTGTCGATTTGGCTCTGTATAAAGCTGAACGCCTTCCACAGTGAATATTGAGGTTTCTGCAAAAGTAGATAGAAAGAAAAAAAAAACAAAAATTTTTATATAATCTAACACATTTCGTTTTAGAGTAATAAATTGATTTAAAATGAATTTAATGGCAACACCGACTGTCAGAATACCCTATACCTTAATTGTAGCACTCTTTAGTAACTGTAACTGATTGCTAACCCTTTCAATGACGACTGACCCATTTCAATTCGGTCCTAAAACGATTATAGTAGTCATTAGAAAGATTTCACTCTAAGAATATTCAAACCGATTTCTATAATTGTTGATTGGGTTTTAGAATATATTTTTGCAAAAGGCCTCCGTTTTGTGGGTAAAGAGTTTTCCCAGATTGAGAGATGATATGAGATTGGGTTTAACGCTCAAACTTATAAAGAGCTGCATGAATATATTCAAAACTATCGCTTACTCCAAATCAATGAGTTCACATATTCGAAAACATTCTTTTTTTTTAACCAAATGCTTTTTTAAAAAACTTTAAACAAATAACACTCATTTATCAGTTTCATTGTAGAACTGAATATATCACATGACGATTTGAATATACTCATGTAGCTCTCTAATAGAGTTATACATATGTATCTGAATACACTTGAAGGGTATGACAAAAGTTTTAAATTATGACAAGTATATGACATAATTTTATTTTGGCAATTAAAATTGTCCAGGGAAAATTACATTTTTGCACCAACATTCAGCCACACCCACCCACACACACACACACACCCACACACACACACACCCACACACACACACACACATGGACCGCAAAATGTAGACATGCTGAATGCTATGGTAAAGTGTTAAGGAATCGTTGGGTTTGGGATGGGGTTGTTGCGGTTCTATGACCACCTATTTGCCCTTAAACGAATGTTGACCTTTTGGCTTGTACCCTTTGGCCCCTTCTCTCTCTCTCTCTCTCTCTGTGTTGACCATGATAAATGAGGCACATTAGTTGGATTTTAATTGATTTTATCTTTTGCATTGGTCCCATAGAGGGCGACACACTGCCATGCTAAAATTCTATGAAAACTGCAACTTTAATAATTCTCCCGCTCAACCCTCTTGGCGGCGCCCCTGTCGAATGCATTATTTAATGAACAAACCGAAACTGCAAAAACCAAAATCAAGCACAGCAAATGCAACAACAAAATTTCAATCGTCATTTGGCAGTGATTTCTCCCCTTCTCTTCAATCTTTCTCTCTCTCTCTCTCCGCCTCTCTCTATCTAACCGGAAATTAGCATACAATTTAGGTTTTGACTTAATGCGCCGTTTTTAAATCAAATTTAAATATAAATGCAATTTCACACACACAGAGACAGAGAGAGAGAGGGAAAGCTATACATCTAAATCATGGGTTAATCGCATTTTAAGCACAACTCTCTGCCTGTCTCTCTCTCTCTCTCTCTCTCGATCCCCCATCCGTTTGAAGAAGAACTTCAGTTTAGTGCATTTGATTCATTTGGTTTTTGGGGTTTGGCTTTGGCATTGCCTGCTTATCCTCTTTTTTTGGTTTGTTGCTGCTTTTGTTCTTTTCTGTTTATGACCCAGTTGCATTAGGGGAATTCAAAGAGGCTCTATCTCTCCCTCTCGCTGTCCCTCTTTCGCTGTGTGTGTGCATTTGGAATGCATTTGGCAAATTGCTGGCGAGTGGAAAAACTTTATTCTTTTTTAAGGACGTTGCTTGTAAATTGTTGCTTTATTTGCCCTTAGAGGCGGTTTGCGTTGAGGGCCAATTAATGCAAGTGCCAGGGACGGATTCTAAAGGGCAAAAGGTTCCAAATTAGATACATTTTTTTATCAATCATTGACTGAATCCAAGTGTAGAGCTCTGAAAATCAACTTATTTTAAACATATATACACACAGATCAATCTAGTGTCCTCTTTTTGTTTTTGATGATAAAGCAAGCATAAAAGTTATTTACATTAAATGAAAAGGATTGCGACAAAGTGGGCTTCTATTATAAAACTCGCTCCTGGCAAATTGCTTTGGCACTTGATGGTGGAAAAAACTTGAGAGCGGGCATAAATATGGTGTTAATTGCATTTTGCAACTCTCTAACTATTCTGACACCCCTCCCCTTCCCACAATTGTTTGCTATATAGCATTAGATTGGGGTGGATTGGAGAAAAAAACAATTTGCATACAGATTTTCTAGAGATTTGCACTGATTAATGAATTCTCCATGCAATTTCTGCCATAATAATCAAAGAGATTAAAAACCAGGAGGAAACGAACTCGGGAGGACTAGGAGGAGGCGTAAAAAGGGTGCAACTATGCATAACTGAAGGATTATGGAGCTTTGCTCATTTAAATTATCAGATGCTCTTGAATTGGCGGGCTTTAATTGTAATTCCATTATCTACATCTAACAAAATGTTGCTTTTAACAAATTATAGTCATGCATATTGTTATTGTTGGAGGGAAAACTTTCATCATTTGAATTGAGTTAATTTAATGTCACTTGATTTTGTTGTTTCGGTTTTTATTGTAAAGTTATCTTGTTACCCATTGAGAAAAGTTGCTCAACTTTTCATTTCTCTTTCTCGCTCTCTGTTTCTTTGTGGTTGATCTAATTAATAACTCGACTTGTTTATCTGACTTTTCATTTGGTTTTGGTTTGGTTTGGTTTTTCCGTTCTTTGTCGCTCTTCTCTGCTGTTGGTCTTCCTTTTGTAAGGAAACTTTTCAATGGCAACAACAAGGACAACGACCCTTTTTTTTTTTGTGTGCAACTCATTATAAAAAACTGAGCTAAAAGAAAACTTTTCCTCTACTACTTGAAATACAAATTAAAACTGTGAAATGCAATTACTGTTAACTATATCTACCTCAGCAAAACATTAGTTAAGAACCAAAACCGAAACAGACTGCCAGTAAGGGAGACAGAGAGGGTGAGGAAAGAGAAAGCAACAACATATTGTCGCGAAACTTAAATTGGCAACAAGAAAAGGACTTTGGCAAGTCAAAGCCTACACCGCCAGCCATCTCACTGGAAGCTCTGCCATAAAAGAAAGAAAAACTTTAAGCAAATATTTCGTTATTTTAATTGGTTTTCACTGACTTCAACTACACAGATCTCTCCCTCTCTCTCACTCTCTCTTGCTGTCTGTATCTCTTTTTTTTTTTTAAAGTTAGTTCCCCCCTTCTCTGTTGCCATTGTTTAATTTTTAATATATTAATTCAATTTTCGTTGCATACCGTCTGGCAATTCGTAGAGTTTCTGTGGCAATTGCGCAAAGTAGGGATGCTGCAGTGCATCGTCGGCTCCAATGCGCTGCTCGGGATTCAGTTGAAGGAAAGCGTTAGCTATCGTCTCGCCCTCAATGATGTCATACAGTCGTGGGAAATTGTGACCCAATTTGCGTGGCCGATAGAAACCTAGATAGAGAAGAATTAGATAATAATATACATATGTTAAATTAGTTGCCATTGGTTGGTTGGTTGGTTGGTTGGTTAGCTGGGCCAATTACTTACCCAACTTGTGCGGTTTGTAGCCCGGAAAATGGGTTACCCCTTGCCACGTCTCTTCGGTGGGCGTGCCAAGCAATTTAAATATTTTATCCAACTGATCGTAGGTATCACGTATGCCGGGAAATGTCGGCATCCCAGTGACCATTTCAACAAATATGCAGCCAACGCCCCACATGTCCAACGATGTTGAATACTCTGTGCTGCCCAGCAGGACATCTAAAACGTTAGAGGGTAGAAAGAAGCGGTTAGTGGTCGAGAAGAGTGCAAAGGGTCCGGGGTTAGGGTACAGAACAGTTTGTTAAGTAAATGCAGTTTTTTGTATGAAAATAAATTGCAATTTTAAATAAATAAACAGTACATAGAAGGAACGTTAAAGGGGCGGGGAGTGGAGTGGAGGGGCCAAGCTATGTTGGTTGGGGGTAGCGGCAAATTGGGAGACTGGCAGATGACACACTCGACTCTGCTGACAGGTTTTCTACGTTGTGGTTGTTGTTGTCGTCCATGGCAACCTTTCACGCTTATATCTCGCTTTTCTTTCTGTATCTGACCAGCAGCTAACAAAGTTTTCAACACACACACACAGACACAGACACACACGCAGTTGGAAAACATTCACCAGGTGCAGCCAAGCCAAGCTAACCACATCCGCATCCTCATCCACATCCTCATCCGTTTGCCTACCTGCTCCCTCGCTCCCTCTCTCTCTCATCTCTCTGTTTCTGTGTCCATTTCCTTCATCTCTACACTAGACAGGACACAAGAAGTGGAGATTAAATTTGTTTAACATGCTTTGAACTCTCTAGAGGAACTCTCAGACTTCTCTTCATCATCCTGGGCCATGTCCCTGCGCATTTGACTCCTCTTGGCACAAATGTTTATGTCAGGGAATTTCATATTATAAAAAAATTAACTTTATTTTTCTCTCTTCTATCGCATATTCTCGTTTTTTGCTCTTTTTCTCTCTCTCTCTAATTTTCAATTTCACTTTGCCAAATTGATGGAAAATCTTGCATCTATCTCGTAAATAGAAAAATGCAAAATGAATTCTGTTTACTCCATTGGTATATGGAGAGAGTGTTTAATTTAATCGCATAACAACACAAAAACAAAAAAAGGAAGAAAACAGAGCAGTAAAAGCAGATGGTCGAAGCTAACCAAGTTGATGTTGGTACACAACGACTTGTGTAATACCCTTATTATCCACAGTTTAATTTGTGTAAACTGAAGACTTGAGAGTTCTTTATCTGTTGAAACAATAGAGCAACTTTGAGACTCTTTATTCCATATCTTGTTTTTGTCTTATTGAACAAGAAAATATAAGTAAAATAGTTGTATGACAATCACTTCAGCTATTAATCACTTATCAGTACTATAGTTAGTTGATTGCATTTATTAAGAATTATAAACATTAACTTGTATCCTATTCTATATATTATCTATCTTTATTCTCAACAACTCAATTGTATTCTAATTGATTGTAATATAGTATTTCGATCTTATAAAGAAACTATTCATCAGTATTTTGCATTTTAAACAAAAAATCAATATACCCAATAATTATCATTACACTTTTGTTTTTTAGCTCGCTTTTATGCTACAAAAAGGCAACTTTTAAGCTTGACTCGTCAATTAGTTGGTTAGTTGGAGAGGAGCGGGCGGGGGGGGCATTCGATGCTTTTAGTATTAAGTCATAAGCTCGACTAACAGAGAGACTATGAGGAAAAACAACAAAACTAAATAGAGAGGTGAAAAGTGTGGAGTAGAAAGGAAAACGGAGGGGATTATCCTTTTTTTTTCTCTCCGAGAACTTTTGTCTGGGATAAAATGGATTTCAGTTTAATCAAAAAACAAAATGAATGAAAAATTGCCGCCTTTGGGTAAAAATGTAATCGATTTTCCGCCGATTATTGTACGTTTGAGTTTTAGTTTCTGCTCGTTTCTATGTATATAGGTATGTAGCTTACCTGGTGGACGATACCACAACGTGACCACCTCATGCGAATATGTATGACTGGGGACACTTTTGGCCCGGGCCAGACCAAAATCGGCAAGCTTCAGTTCACCGCAATCGCTGATGAGCAAATTTTGCGGCTTAACATCGCGATGAAGGACACGACGCTTGTGGCAGTAGGAAAGACCGCGCAGCAGCTGGAAGAGGAACAGACGCACATTGCGATGATCCAGACCGCCGGGATGTTTTTCCATATATTGCGATAGATCCGTATTCTATTAAAATGAAAACGAAAAAGAAGGGGTCAATAATAAAACGAACCAGTTCAATGAATCGACAAAATAAATACTTACCACATACTCAAAGACAAAGGTCAGGGTTTCTCGTGTATGCACAATATCGTGTAGGGTCACAATGTTGCTATGTTTCAGTTCTTTCAGTAGCGAGGCCTCACGAATTGCTGTAAACGGAGCGCCCTCCTCCTCCTGCAGTCTGATTTCTTTCAATGCAACCCGCTGGTAGGTTAATCTGAAAGAGCAAAGGAAGGAGAAATTAATAAAATAAATACTTAAACAGGGGCCGCCAAGTAGTAAGTGGCAGGCTGGGCAGGGGGGTCCAGAGGGGCGAATGGGCGAAGTAAACACAGGACACATGCCCTGTGGCAATTACACAGATGCCAACAGAACCAACAAAGAATTAGGCGGACAATTTGTTACGAGATGCCTCGGGCTGTCTCTCTCTCTCTGGCTCTTTGTGTTCAATCTCTGCCCCTTGTTTTGGAGCATGTCCTTGCCGAAAGTCAGTCAGTGATAGGGAGCTGGCGGCTCCAGCTTCTGTTGGTGTATGTAGGTGTAGCTTAGTGGGTGGTTATTCAGTGGGTTGTTTTGCAGCAGGAGAAGCAGCAGACATTGTATATTAAACAGACATAACGACCGTTCCCCGAAATATGTGTCCGATTGTCTGTACGGCAAACACTTAAATTAGGATAAAGGACAGACACCAGAATGGTAGAGCAACAAAAATGTACCACCCATCCGCCCCCGCACCACATTTGAAGTGTCAAATTAGGTTAAATTATTTGACACTGCCACACAGAAGCAGCAGCAAAAGCAGTAGCCGACTTTTTCTCCTCCACAATTTATGTGAATTTTCTTTTCTAACGAAATTCTAATTGGTAGGCTCCGTATACACATTTACTCACACAACCGCACACACGCGCACACACACTTAGACAGACACACACCCACACACACACACACACACACACGAAAGAAAAGAAGAAAATCTCGCAACATTTTCTTCCTTTTCTCTTTTGCTTTTTGTTGCCCATAAAGTAGTAGTTTGTCCAAAGTGCAGATGCAAAAATTGAGCAAAAGTTTTTCCCATTTTATGTGTCTGAGGTTATGGTCCTATGTCCTTGCTGTGTGTCTGTCTGCTTGCTCAAGCATCTGTATCAAAGAGCTCGTCTCTGAGGTTTTCACAAGGCTCAAGAGATAAATAGAAAGAGACAGGGAGAGAGAGAGAGAGAGAGAAAGAGAGAGAGAGAGAGAGAGAAAGAGCGAGAGCGCTGTGATTCTAAGAGTTAATTTTCGTGGATTTTTATGGGAGATTTTTGTGTGACACCAGCTAATTGGCAGTTGATGTTGCTTCGTTCAGTTTTGAAAGTGTTGAAGATAAAAGCGATAATGGTTAATGATGATAATGATGATGATTATGTCGATGAAGCATCCATCCATAATGAGAGCCACTGATGACTGGCGCATAGACAGAATGAATGAATGGATGCCAGGAGTCGCAAATTAACCATAAAACAGACATTTTCTTTGAAATTTTTGTGACGGTGAGTAGGTCAAAATAAATCTTTAGCTCGTTTTATTGCTAATTAACCCTATAACATTTCAGAGTGTCTGTTGTAGGCTCTTTCTACTTTTTATAATTGAAGCAAGAAAAGTAAAGTAAATTTTATAATTTAATCATTTTTGTCTGCTAATAAAAAGCAACATTTTTATTTTGATTTTGTCGTGCAATTAAAACTGGTACATTTATTTCTCATATCTGGATCTAGGGCTAAAATTTAAAGGAAATTGGCTCCTAAAAGTATGCAATATGCCACAAGTCATTAACTTTTCGTATGCATACAATGTTTGCTTTGAGGATTTTTATTTTATCCACAGAATATTCAAAAATTTCTTTAAATATTTCAAAAAGCAAACTTTCGAAATTTGTACAGTTTTTTCTTTATTATGGATCATGTAAATATATTCTACTCTCTCTAAGGGAAAATAGGCAATATCCTCACTTCAAAATTTGTCTTTTACAGTCACACAATATAGACCTTTGATATCTCTTCTAGCTACTTTAGAAGAATTATTTTATCTATAAAATTGGAAAATAATGTCTCCTATCAACAATTAATCCAAAAAAATATTTCATTTCAGATATCTTTTCTGCGGATTTGTGTACATCAATATGAATAAGAATACAAACGACTCCTATAAATCATCACAGATGCCAATTGATGGGGATAATCAAAGGCTATAAGGACAAACTTATTGCAGGATATCAACCCAAACGGTTGTTTTGTAGTTTGTGGTAGTAAATCAATAAGATAACAACAACAACAAAAGCAATATGTTGTTTACAATAACAATTCCAGTTTATTATTTATGTTGTTGTTGTTGTTGGTTCTAAAGGAAGCAAATTAATGAAATATATCAAAACGAAATATACAAAAATTTTACTATTAAAGGACAAAAACCAAATATTGTTAGGGAGCAGGACAATCGATCTAATTAAAATACTTAAAGGATTCTTTCTACCAACTGGGAAAACAAAACCGTACAGTGTGTGTGTGTATGTGTGTGTGTATCTTCTTCTTTATCTCCCCCTTTAAACGGAACAAATTAAACATTTTATGCGCAATATCAAAATGTATGTTTTACCCGCGTCGTTAATAACCCAACTCATAGCCAACCAGATCCCAACCGGGCCCAGACCCGGTCTGGGCCATATGCCCAAAACAACGAAATACCATAAAAAGCTTATGTCTTTTACATATCTTGCCCTCCCTCCCCCCTCCGACGACCGTGTGTATCGTCGTGGCTTATGATGAACGCAGGGAGAGAAGAGTGCGATGTATATGTGGAAATTTTCATGTAACCAAAAACAGCTGGTGTCGTCTGTCGTGGAAAAATGTTCTTCTTCTTCTTTGCTAAGGCTATGAAAAATTTATCAAGAAGCTTTAAAATTTGTAGATAATTTCTAACTGGGTCAATGGTAGACACGACAACGAGAACGACAGCGTCAGTTCCATAACGAAAGCGGGACAATTTAACGAAGCAAAAGGAAGAGTATGGGCTGCATATGACAAGGACATTATTGAAGGATTTGCTGTGCTAGAGGGTAAAAAAAAAGAAAAAAGTTTGTCTGCGTTAATGTAAAAATAATACGATTTAGTTAAGCACAAGAAGAACGCAAAGTGCGTGGAACATCAGCAGCAGAAGCAGCCGCATCATTCAAAGTTTGCCATTTTCTCGTTTTGGCCAAAAAAGTTATTCCTATTTGATGGCTCAATCAAAAGAACAACGCAAGATTCATTCAAAAATGAGAATATGTAAGGAGAATGATGTTGCTGATGATGATGAAGGAAAATGAGGAGAAGGGGAACTTCTGTTTTCACACCGCCAGATGACGATGACAAGAGTTGACCTACTAAATGCTAATCAGCAAGCAAAAGCAACTTGACTTTCAGTTCAAGTGCTCTCAAGTAGTTAGCTGCTATCCTTTCGGATTGGTCTTCTGTCTTCTGTGTTTGCATAGCCCCCAAGGAAGGTAAAAAAAAAAAACAACGAAATAGAAAAACCGGAAAGCAAAAGAAGAGGCCAACAAAAGTAAAGAAAAAAAAATGAAAGTCAAATAGAAGTGAAATCATTCATGAAATCTTTTACAATTGACAAACAGAGAGAATGAAAATAGACTCAAACAGAGATAGAGAGTGCCAAAGAGCAAGAGAAAACTGAGAGAGGACGAGGCTGAAAAGGGGGGAGCTTAAATAAACTTCCGAGTCAGAAATCTTGGAAAAATTAGGCAAACCAAAAGCAAAAGGAAAGCAAAGCGCAAAAGCCAAAACCCAAATGGCAAGTGACCTACATTACCATATGAAAAGGGCGAACTGTACGGAGCGGTGAAGGACTCTCTTAAAACAAAGGAGTCTGTGTTCGTTTCTAAAGAAAGTAAAAGCTTAAAAATGAAGTACACCCGAGCCAGGACATGCCATCATGTTATACCAGGCTGGGGCCATGTCATTCATTCATTTCCATTTGGCAGATAAATTGGAGCGAATTAATTGCATTTCGCATAAACAAAAGCTAATTGGAACTCATTTCGCATGTAAGCGCTCTCGTGCATAGCAAATGAGTACGGTGAAGGACATTGGAGTGGAGTGGAGTGGAGTGGAGTGGAGTGGCGCGTTGGGAAAAGTGAACAAGTTTTTACCACGTAAAGCCCATTGTTGGGAGGTTAAGTCCTGTGCCCAGTCAGCATTTCCCCTACTCTCCGCCATTCATAAGTTAAGGAGAAGAAAGCAAATGATTGTCAAATAAATCAAAAGCAAAGCGGACATTGTGAGTGGAGAAGACAAGGAACACGAATCGGGGAAGCGGGGAAGAAGAGAAAGAAATGGAATGTTGAGGGGCATCTATCATAAGTCTGCTGCCTGTCAAAAAGGTGACGAAGCTGGAATTTTGTCCCGGGTCCTGGGGATTGGGCTTGCGCTTGGGCATTCCCTTCAGCTCATTTGTCAAATTATGTGGCGAAAAACTCAAACTCAAATCAAAGCCAGACGAGGAGCAAATGAGGCGGCATTTGTTTGTTTAAAGCATGGGGGAACAGGGCAAGGATTGCCAAAGGGTGGGGGGGTGGTGCCGGTGTGGGGAAGTCAACTCAATTCTGTGGCAGAACTTTTGTGAAAAGTGCGTGTTGGAGTCAGGCCAAACAACAACAATAGAGAGACAGCCTGTGGGAAAGAGTAAGGGAGGAAGGGAAAATGATGTGGAGATGAGAAAGTGCAAAAGGGTTCCCTACAGTGATTTGTTATAGTTGTCCTTTTTTTTATTTTGTACTTCTCTTTAGCCTTCTATTTTTCTTTCCGCTTCTTTGGCGACCCATTTCGCTCTCAACTTGATTGATAGCCACATTTGCATGAGTCTGACTATAATGAGTCCTGGCCAACAAAGATGCAAAATGAGCACACACACACACAGAGAGAGAAAGAGAGGAAGACGTGAGATGAAATGGATAACTGGGTGAACTAGAAACCAGCATAAAAAACTAATTTGGAATGCAACGATATTTCTATACTCTACTAGAAATTGTTTCAATTGCCTAATCAATATAGCAAAAAACTGAGACATCTTCAACCTGCAAACCAACTTAAAGATCTCACAGTCCAAAGATATAGCAGTAAATAACCAGAATTGGCTAAATTCCAGATTCAAAAAGTTTTGAGGATTTTTTCATTAAATTTAAAACCAAATTGTCACATTGTCTAGAACATTTTGATATTCTTAAAAAATGGAATTTATCGTAACTTCATTGCTAAACTTAGCTTAGAGAATGGCAGTATGCCAGTCTCAAATTTCTAGATACCAGATTATTTATAGAGTATTACCAACTGCTGGGCAAAACGGATGCAAGACCATGAGAAATAAATCAAGGCGAAGAAAAAAATAGCTTAGAAAAAGTGTCAGGCGAAATTTCAACTGGCAGTTGCTCAAACAATAATTTTTATTTAACCCACTGACATGCCAACCCAATTTGAGACCATTTCAAAGCAGTTTTCCCGTTCCCGTTCTCGTTTTTTTTTTTTTTTTTGGGTGTGCTCTACTCACTTGCTAAATCCTTTGTAGACTGTCGCATAGGAGCCTTCACCCAGTGGTTCCAGTTTAACATAGGCCTCCTGTTTGCCAAATGGTGAATCGCCCTGGGAAGGAAACAGAAAGTAACACAAAAATAATTAGAAAATGTTGCATGTTTTGTTTGTTAATTAATTAAGCCAAAGAAGAGAAAGGAAGCGACACTGAGAATGAGCGGCAGAAAGAGAGAGAGAGACAATAAAAAAAAACGAATGATGTAATCTGTGAGAAAATTGAAAATGCTAGGCCCAAAAGTATGCCCAAAAAAAGGGAGTAGAGTAGAGCCTATGACAAGCACAAAAGTATGCTATATTTATATGATTAATGATGGTGTTGGAAATACGGTTAGCTAAATTTTGAATTTTTATGATAGATTTAATTAAGAACATTTTGTTTGTAACTGCGGTTTTCTATGCATACAAGGAAACGTTTCATAAATACAATTTTTTAAATAAATTCCATCTGGATCAAGACATGGCAAACCAATTTTAAAGAAAATTAATTTACTTCACTTTAATTTTGTTAGTCGATAGAAAGGAACAAATTTATAAAACTTTTATAAAAATAAATGCGAACTTCATAAAGCAAATGGAGTATTTCTTTTTGCTGCAAGTGTTAATAATTTACATTTCTTTTGTTAATTCTTCAATCAGTTGAATTTATTCATTTTAAATTTTGACTTTCACTTTACTATACTATGAATACTTTTTTGATTATAATTGCCAATTTATTATGCCATTTATGTGGCTTACTTCCTTTTAACATAAAATTAATGAGTACATAACATTTCATTGTTTGCACTGATTAAATGCTACGTGCCACACAAAGCAGCAAACATTATATTGTGGGCAACTACTATGGCTTTTGGAATTATATAAAATTGATTAATTATGGGGAACTCTCAATGCCTAGACAAAGGGTCCCAACAGGACAAATTTCAAAGAGATTAAAAATTTTCAATGTTTGCAGCTCACAACCAACTGCCACCTCAAGCAGGAAGAACTAAAACCAGTTGGGAATTGTTGAGGTCACCGGTTGAAAAATTCAACTCACGCAAGTATGCTACAATTTATTGCATGGCAAACAGTGAAGTTGAAGGATGAATGGGGTTGGGTAAGGTGGGTTGGTTGTTTGGTTGGTTGGGTGGCTGGTTAGTTGGTTAGCAAAAAGGGATCAAGGGCAAGAATATTATGGCATAACAAGGAAAAATGTATGCAATTACGGAGAAGGCGTCACCGCGGCAAACGAATGTGAATATGTGTGCGTGTGTGTGTAGGGAAAATTTATTATACTTACACCAAATGCACTGAAACGTTTTCGTCGCGGATGTGGATCCTGTTTATTAAGAAAGACCTCAGATTTAGGTCTGGGCGGCTTCTTTGGACGCATCACAACATGCGAATGATATTTCATTTCCTCCCTGATGTCATCATCTAGTAATTTGCTATCCGATGATACGGACAATTGTCTCTGAACGCGATCATGATGGTCGGTGCTGTCTGTGCTGCGCCAGTCTGCAAAGATTAAGAATTCAAAAGAAAAAAACCTATTAGTAAACTGAGTGTATATAATAATTTCTAAAGCAAAACGTGAAATGTGATGAAAATATAGACAAAGAGCAGCTTAATGAGCGCACAAAACAGAATCCCCTTGGAATCGTCTTAAATTCTTAGATGGACAATCAAAAACAACAACGACAAGAACTTAGGCATTAACTTACAAGCGACTGAGAGGAGTAAGACAAGTGGATGAGCTCTTCAAAACAGAAAAGAGAGTGGAGATAGACAAATAAATTCAACTAAGCCGGCATAATGAGCAAGTCCAGAGGAAGATTATGAAAAGTTTTGAACAAACTCATTATAAAATTCAAGTAAACACAGCTACATAACTTATCAATATAATGGAGGAGATTCGTGTCCGATTTCGACAACCTTGAACCATTCATAAAATGAATAGAGGGCAGAGGCAACCGCAATGAGGCGAAAACTTACAAAAATGCCGTATTTACCTTTCGACCCACTAGACTTTTGCTTTAATATATATTCTGCTGCTTATAAATATGAAAAAGAATAAGAAACGAGAGTCGTGTCGACGTTTAAATACCCTGTTGACTTATATGTATTAAAACCGTCTTTTTCAAGCCATAGGGATAAGAAATATAATGACTAATATAAAGTTGAGTTTTACATTTCTCTTTTAATTAATACTTTGACAAACTAGCAGACTTGTGGACAAATTAACCTTCCTCTCATTTTAGAGGGTATTCAAATGTAGTAGAAAAAAATGTTTGAGAAAAAAAACCGCAGTTGGATGCTGCTGCTGATGATGATGAGGGGCATAAAAGTTGGTCTAGGACAAAGTTTTGCTCTAGCGATTGCATTGAAATGAATGAGTTAAGTTGGGTTCAGTTGCTTTTCTGCAAGCAGAGGCGTCACCTTATTTTTTGTGGAAGGAGAAAAATTTGTCCAACTTTTCAATCAGATATTTCAGCTATTCATTATATTTTCATTTTTCGTTATATTTATGTTAGAACAACTTACTTTCATGTACGTATTAATGAGTTGATTTTAACAAGAAATACACTAACTAATAAGCATCCCTTTGAGAGCAAATTTCTTTGGTAACCCTTCTTAGCCAACTACTAAAACTAGTTGACTACACCTTTGTGGTAGTGCTGGTATCATGTCCAGGTCGGGACTGGGTCACCTAGTAACCTGATGATATTCATTGACTTGGGGATTCAGAGTTGCCCAACATCTGTGTTGCTTTACAGAGAATATGTATATATTTCGGTTTGTGTGCAATTTGTTTGCATTGCCATTCACAGGGGCGAGTTCAACAAAAACTCAACCAGCCACGCCCCCAATTCGGTTAGCCCCAATGCCAACAGTCACCTAGGCAACAGACGACGAATGGTTGGGCGGCAGCTGTGTTACGTTTCACTCTCTCTGTCTCTTTCTCTCTCTCTCTTTCTCTCTGTGTGTTTGTTTGGTTTTCTATTTGAGCACTAATTACATTTTAAATTATGTTTGCTTTTGGCTGCAGTTTGCTAACCGTGACTGTTGCTCTGCAATGAACAGAGAGCTATAGGTTGGTGGGTAGTAGGTAGGATGAGCAGTACCAGGTGGAGACCGGGCAAAATGGCAACATCTGTATGCTTTCATTTGAAATATTTATACAATAAAGTTGTAGCTCTCAGTTTCACAGTTCAGTTTGGATTTTTTTTTGTTGTTTTGCTTTATCATAGAATGG
Source organism: Drosophila equinoxialis (assembly GCA_018150345.1). Lineage (NCBI taxonomy): Eukaryota > Metazoa > Arthropoda > Insecta > Diptera > Drosophilidae > Drosophila > Drosophila equinoxialis. Next base: position 169,699 of record JAECWI010000696.1, read on the forward strand.
CTTCAGACTTTCAACTTTAAGATTGAATTTCAGTTAACCCACAGACACACATAACAGTAAAAAGAAAACCATACAAAATATAAAATAAAATGTTTTCCCCTCCCAAAAAACACCAACCAAAGTCAGAAGAGAAATGCTTGAATATGTCTTTGTTTGTATACTCTCTTTCCCTTGTCCTTTGAATGTGGTGTTGAGGAATCTGGGTTTGTTAAAAGATTGGCAAGTAATTTGAATAAAATTATTATTCCAACTTAGATTTTTGGCAAAAATTACATGATAAATATCAACGAAATGACAATTACCAATAAGCTTCTGTTTAGTTGAATGTAAATTCAATGTTTAAACTATCTTTAAAGTGAATGTAACCAAATTGTTAAAGGGTATTCAAAAAGAGCTTGTAGTATTGTATAAAAGTTCCACTTAGGAATTCGCAACATGTTCCATACTAAACTATATACATACATATATAACTGGCAAGGCAAGGCCCTCTGCCCATTTTGTGCTACCTTCAACTTGATTTTCACGCCTCCCCCGCAACGTCATAAAAAATTTAATATTCACTCGCAAGATGTTTCTCTTTCTTCCGGTAAGAGCTTCCCCCATTCGTTCCCCGTCATCCTGCCATTTGGTTGCTGAAAAATTACTAACATAAAAATTAAAAATTCAACAGCAGTTGATAGAAAAAAAAATCCAACCAAAATACAAAAAGAAAATAAAACAAGGATATAGGGAACTTCTGGGTTTAAGAAAAGAACAAAATGAACTTATGATTTCCACGGCGTTTCTCGAAAGATAATCCTCGAATTGCTAAATATATGTATGTATGTGTGTTCATACGTGTACCTACTATATTATATAAGGATATATTCTATATATATTTTGCCTTTTCGAACTGCTGCTCGTTTCTCGTTAAATGGAATATGGAAAAATGTTGATGGCGATTAAATGCGCAATATGCGCCATAAATGAGCCAAATAAAACGAACGAAAAGAGAAAACTTCAATAAAAACGGAGACGAAAAGAGGCACAAAGAAATGAATAAAAAATGAGAAAAGAGTGAAGAAAAAGAAAAATGAACATCAACATCCTACGTCGTCATTCTCATCATCGTTGTCGTCGTCATCGTCATCATGTCTTGTCTAGCCGTTCAAGTGGAATGGCATTTGGCGTCGTATCCTACGACGTTGTCCTGGCAGCTCAAGGCAATAGAAAAAACACCAAAAACAAAAAAATAACGTATCCACCGTGTGCTGGGAGCCAATTTTGTGATACCCTGTACTCAATCACCTTGAAAACAAGAGTCTCTCTCTGTCTCAAGTTCCCCATTCCCCCTAATTGTCACTCATTTCCATTACTTCTTATTATCAATCAACTAAACTCCCATTGAGATATACATAGCATCTACCTACATACATATATATATATATATGAACCCGATCAGTAGTCTTTTTCCATTCCATGATTTTACAGGGTAGAAAAAAAAGAAGAAAAACAGCCAAAGAAGAAAGCGAACGAAATGAAAGCATTTGATTTGCAAAATTGACTGAGCATTGGAAAAGTGGCTGTAAAATTGGAAAATGAGCGCCAACAACAACAAAAGCAATAGATACATGTCTATATACATACATATGTAAGAATATATACATACATATATATATGTACATAAATATATGTATATGTGCACTTTCTTCATCTTATTCTGTTTCGCTTTTGGTATATTAGAAAGTTCTAAAATTGAATTGCTTTGGTGTTTAATTTTTTTCTCTTTCTTTTTTTCTTGGTTCTAACAAAACCAATAGACAATTTGGCAACAATAATGGCAAATGGGCAAGTGGTTTGGCAATGGTTTTTAAGGGGTCATCGAAGTTATTATTATTATTTTTATCATTATTATGTGAACGAGAAAGAAAGAGAATTGTGTAAATGATGCCATTTAAGATATTAGGACACTGATTCAAAGCAAAAGTAGAATAAAAACTAAAGATGTAAAGGCAAAGTTTGTAATTCAATTTTAAAAATGTATGTTCCATCTCAAGATTATTATGGCGTTTTTATAGGCTACTTAGATCAATTGAATCACAATAGACAGACAATTAAAACTACTATAGAAATAGATAAATGCGTGAATTTCATTTGTATTATTTCTAGAAAACTATTAAATAGTTTACAAAACTTGGTGCTATTATAATAAGAGACTTTTTGGGGTAATCAATTCCAAATAGAAATCGAATTAAGCGAACAATTTGCTCTGCAAACGGTCACACCTTCTACAATGTGATCGTATACCTGAGTTGGTGTTCTAAGCAAAAAAAGTCACTCTTCATTAATTTTTTTTAAGCAAATCCATTTGAAATATTCACTCTAGAGTATCTTTCTGTCAGAACTAATAAGTCAAAGTATTTAATATTGTTTTGTAATTAAGAAAAGCTATTTCACTGATCTATGTATGTACTAGATTCTTGCACGAGTACACTCATTTGCCTCAGTCTTTTAAATACTTACAAATTTTACTATATTTCGTTTGGTAATATTGCTTCGGAACGAATGCAACGAGATGAAAAGTCTCGAAGTATTTTGTTTCGTAGTTCCTGAATGTTTCAAGCCGAACAAACAAAAACAAAATCAAAGCAAGCCGAAACAAATGAGAACGACAAACGAAAGAAATGAATACAAATGAATACTACTTACTTGGTACTTCCAAGTACTTGCGAGTATGGTCATACTTATGAAATGTCTCAGATTATTCATATCTTCACAAAAACGACATTTGTACAGTACCTAGTATTCGGTTCGGTTTTCGGTACTTGCTCCTCGATATTGCTCGGATTTCTCGGTATGCCCTACTCGTTTAAACTCATTCGTTCGTATGAAATGCTTGGTACACTCGATTTGAAAATACGAGTAAATGTGAGACCGAGTTTCGAAAATGTAGAGGGGTTTCGTTTTATGTTTCGAATGTACTCGTGCGGATCTCTAGTATGTACATATGTCAATACGAATTTGTTTTATTTTCCCCCTTTAGCATTATGTTTGTTCCAAATATAAAATTGTAACTCCTTTTTTCCGATCTAGCAAAATCAGCAAATTTTTTGTGTAAAGAAAGTCATACTATTCTTTGTATTTTTATTTTCATATAAAACTAGAAGTTTTAGTATTCTCTGGCGATATCTTATTGACTCAGTTGTGCTTTCATATTCGATGGGGTTCTTTTGCAGTTTCGTTACAACCATAAAGTTATTTAGTGTCTTGCACATATTTTATGATCAATCCGGGAAGTGCCGCTACTCACACACATACACACACATATACAATGTGCATAACACTCTTATCCTTTAACGCCTTTTATGTGTATGTTGTAAGTTTTATTACATTTTTTGCCCCAAAAAATAAAAAGAAATTCTTTTAAGCAAACCAAAAGAATAACTTCAAGTGCAAACAGAAAATCAGAATGGGAAAGACTAACAAAACCAACGAAAAAAAAAAAAAAAAACACAAAAATGAACCAAAGGAACAAATATACAGGAGGAAGAAAAAAAACACAAGAATTTTGCTTGTAAAATGAAAACAATGAAAATTATGCAAGCGCATCACGAAGGGAAATGATAAAAATATCAAAGAAGCTAACTTCGGCAATGCCGAAGTTTATATACCCTTGCAGTCCGTGGCAATAATTTTTTTACATTTTGAAATTTCTTTCCTTGCAACTCAATTCATCAACACACAAACAAAACATTCAAATTATTTCTCTTTTTACTACAAATTTTTAAGCAAGGCACAACACGCATACACATACATACATACGTGTAGCGCTACGTCTGTGTGTGCGTATGCATGTGCTCTGTTTGATTTGCTGATGACGTAGAACCGATTTGAATTGACTGTAACTTGTGTTCTATTTATCCGATCAAACTCAAATTTTGGGATCTGAGATTTTATATCAAATTCTATTATATTGGTAAATTTCATGGCGATACTCCAATTTTTGCAAAAAATTTTGTTCTAGAGCTATATGATATAGTAGTCCGATCCTGACAATTTTCATACTCTATTATCTCCCGGCTAAAAGTAGCTCAAATATGAAATTTCATTCCGATAGCTCTTAAGATGCCAGCGTGAAGTTGATTTGCACAGACGGACGGACGGACGGACGGACGGACGGACGGACGGACGGACGGACGGACGGACGGACGGACGGACGGACGGACAGACGGACATGGCTATATCGACTCAGCTTCTCATGCTGATCAAGAATATATATACTTTATGTGGTCGGAAACGTCTCCTTCTGTGCGTTACAAACATCTGACCAATTTTATAATACCCTCTGCAAGGGTATAAAAATAGCAAGTGACGGGAAGGAGCATGGCAGGAGTTGAAGGTGCAGATGGCCGGGGATATCTGAAAGGGGGACAAGGGGAAAGGGGCTAGCCCGTGTTGGCTGTTGCTGATGTCTGGCCTGGTCCCTTGTTGATATAGTTATGCAAATGCTATGCAAGGATGTCACGTCCTGCTGTGACTTAAAGCCAACGCACACACATGAGACTTCAAGTTTTTTGCACTTCTCCCAGTGAATGCCAAACGCATCGAACTTTAAATACTCTTTCGATTTATTTTGAATGAAATTGCTCGCTTGTGAAGCTTATGGCTTAATGTAACAAAAAGATTGGCAAAGCTTTTTACATATCCTTTATGTTCCTTCTATTTCATTTTAAGAATTCTTAGTAAGTTGACTTCAGATGTTGATCGGTTACTTATGGTTTCGATATAATTCCCTAAATATGATTTACACTGTGTCACTTTCGTATTACAGGGTATTAGAATTGCCAGAGGAGGCTTAAAGTGGTAGTGGAGGAGAAAAAGGAGAAGTTAGTCTGCATATGTGTGTGCTTAGTGCTGTTGTTGCTTTTGTTGGTGTTCTTGTTTGCTTGCCTCAGTGTTGGCCTTTTGCATTATTGCATATTATTGTAATTTCTGTTTACTATTTGTTTTTGGCTTTGTAACAATATTTATTATATGGTAGCAAGGTTCCCACTACCCACTATATGTCCGTCCCCCCCGTCTCTCCTCACCCACCCTTCCAACCTTCCTTTCACTATGCTTTTCTTTGGGAAATGTCATAAAAAAAAGAAAAATCACAGCAGCGGCTTGTTTCATAATGCTGAGTGGGTCAGCGCCACGGGCGGGGTTAGCCCGCAAGGAGAAAGGCAACTACATTCCACTATATATGAAATATGAAATAAAATACAAGAAGCAAAAATTTCACATATAAAAAAGTTTTTCACTTTTCATTTGCATAAGGACCATATTTTATTATGCCGAGAGTGAGTGAGCGAGTGTGCAAAGGGGGTGTGCAGGGAGCGGGAGAGGGAGAGGGAGGAGGGTCGGCTGGGGGCACTACAAAATATTATTATTGTTGCTTTTTGTTCTTGTTATATTGCTATTCATATGCGCGTGTCGCGCATTTGCGTAAAAATTTAATAAAGCGACACTTTCGCCTCAACTCTACTGGAAACTCCAACGTTCGACACTTTTGCCAGCCTCCAACTGCCGCTCCCCCAATGACAACCAGTTGTTATCCTCTTGCCGAAAACATATATGTACATACATATATACATATAAATATATAAGTTTTTATGCAAAACAAACGAAGCGCAAGCCAAAGGCAGGAAATGCCATTTTGATAAATGCAATGGCTTGGCAACCCTGCCAAGCAGCATTGAAATGGCGAGTCAACGTCTGGGGGGTGTCCATCGACAACGAATTTCAAATTGGCCAACAAAAATGTGTCCCCTGTTTCACGAAGCTCGCCTCCCACTCAATCCCATTCGATCCAAAAACGAAAAAACTGTCACAGCAACCCATTTGGCGAGGAGGCGGGTGGAAGGTTGTTATCTCCTTGACATTCCCCTTTTTTGCATTCAGCAAAAAAACCCCCAACGAAACTCACTCCTGACCAATCTCTCCGCTTTTGGAGCAAAAGCATTTTGCCGCTGTTATGTTTTGTGATTTATTATTCAAGCAAGAAATTAAATTTTCTCTTTTTACTGCAGACCGCCCCACATCGAAATTTGAACTTGGACTGTCTGCACGTCCTCGGTCCGTCTGCCTGTCTTATGCCTTGTCCCCTCTGGGTGTCCTTACCATTACCCCCCACAACCATTACCTCTTTGCCGTACTGGTCGGTTTACTGCCTAAAATTTATTGTGTTGTTGTAGAATTCAATTACAAAGATGATGGCAGGAAAAAGGAAAGGGAAGACAGCAACGGAGACGACGAAGGTCGCAAAAGTCAGCAAACAACAACAACCAGTAAAATTGAATGCAATCAATGACGGCTTAAAATATATATATTATATATACATACATATAAATATATACGTAGTATATTGCATCGATTGACATCTTTCAGTTATCCATATAGCGCGCATCTTTGCCGTGACCATCATTCGACCACAATTGGAGCCAGCTTGTTAGACTTGATTTCCAACAATTATATAGCTTAATGTTCCCATAGGATAGTATCAATATATAATATGATTATGGATGCATTATTCTATATGTTATTGGATAAACTATGACTAAATGATCTTATAGTTGATTTTGGAATAATAGATTATGTCAAAATATATTGTTTACATTGCTATAAATTTGCCATCTGCTTAGCTACAACTTCTTTATTTCAAAATCAATCATTTAAATTGAGTTTTCTCTCGATTTTCTATAGAGTAAAATTAGATTCTTTCGCCTTGTTTACCACCAGAATTTATTGTGCTGAATGTTGAATTCAATTAAGGCGAACGTTGACAACCCGTCGCTAAGGCCAGAAATGGAAAAACTCTTCACCTTTTGCACCAAGGACTTAGTCTAAGACTTTCGAAAGAAATGGGATTTGCCATATTGCATCCTTTAGATGAGTTTTCAGTTGGTTTTATGCGTGTTCATGGCTTTTGCCTTACTTGGCGTTTTGGTTTGAGGGCGAATGTCTCAATATTAAAATGATAGCCCGCTGCGTTTTGTCATTAGTTTCGGCTGTCGGTTGCATTGTCGCATTTAGTCCTGGATACGCCAGGATATTTGCGAAGGGGACTACAGAGAACAGCAGAAGGAGCGACAACAGCCAAGCAACAAAGACGCTTGACATTCTATTTTAATGACATTTTGAAAGGTTTTTGAGCATAAAATATGGCCATTTAAAACTTGTGTCCAACAAAACTATTAAAAGTCTAGCTTATTTCCGGTTGTCGAATGCAAAATAAAATCAAAGGACATTCAAGGGATTTAAGAACATACAAGACACACAAAAACAAGAAAATTAAAATAAAGTAAAAAGCATTTATTACCTTGTGGTTTGTTATTATCATTTTTCGCAGATTCTTGGGCTAAAACGAAAATGAAAGAAAAGGACAAAGAGCAAATAAATATAAGGAAATTAAAAAATTTTCTTTGCTGTTTCTAAATAAATTAAAACTAAATGCGTGCTTAAAATTAATGCAATAATTTACATATTTTATCTTTAACAACTATAATTACTAAATAAATTAGTAAGTTTTAGGCCAAAGCATTCAAAGAATAAATAATAGTGCGTGCTGGGTTTACTTTACTTAGAATATAATCAACAAAAATACCTTAATTTGTTAAGGTTACTTGTAATTAAAATGTTCACCTATCAGCTGTATTTCAATAAAGTTTTCGAAAAAGGATTCTAGAGAATTGATCAAGGATTTTTCGCTCGACATTTAGGAGATGCATTCACCTAGGAAAAATACGAGGACAACTAATCCTGTTGTACCTAGGACTAGCTCAGGACTAGCCAGCTCATTTGGTGAGGTAGTGTGTCGGCTCTTAACAATCGTTAGTCAACAATCCTAGTATGAAAGTACAGTCCATGGCTAGTCCCCTAAGTCTAGATTAAGTCTAACTTGGCTAGACTATGGATTGATCTCTTAGAGCTACTGGCGAATGGCTCAGCCAAAAGAATCTTATTTAGAATACCATCCAAGTCTTTCTTTTAGAGATGATCCATAAAATTTATAGACTTTAAACTGCCTAAAATTTGTTAGCTTAAAATACTGTTTCAATTTATATCGGTTACATTTGCGTTTCAATAGCAATTAAGCTTAATTATCGTTGCAGCACTTGCGTTTTTAATAGCAGTTCAAAGTTTATGAAAAATAAAGCAACATACACAGTAGTTAAGTAATTTTCTCTGATTTACAATCAATTAAGGTATATATATATTTTGATTTTCTGTTTTTGCTTTCCTCACTTCCTTTCACACAACACATTACACGCTTGTTGACCAAAACAACATATCAACACCCACACACACACATACACATACGAAAACACACACGCACACACACAGAATGGGAATGAAATCCTCTTTTCATTCCATTTTGCTCGTTCTCAACTTTGTTGACAAATAAAAGCATAAATCGCGCGTAATAATTGGCCCAGCCAGAGCACATTTAATGGCTTACACCGAAGGACTTTGGACATGGTCAGGAACAGGAACAGGAACAGAAACAGGAGCTCGGGCAGCAACGGAATCACAATAAAAGCCAAAAACGAAAGCGCATAAAAGTCGTTAAAAGATTTAGTTCATGGTTATATATTTCTTTTCGCACGCCCGCACTCTATCAAGAGAGACAGAGAAGGAGAGAGAGCGAGCTAGCAAAGTGGAGTTGACTTTTCTCGTGTATATATCTATATATGTATATATATATGTTTTTTTTTTATTTTTATTGAATAAGGAATTGACATTTGATTAGAGATTTTCGTTTTTCGCTCTTGGCTTTTCTTTATTTTCTTTCGCTTTTGGCCATATATTGAACGAGTTGGATAGGTTGGGGAGGGTTAGGGTAGGTAGCTACTCCTAGTTGTGTGTGTATCCTTTCGCTCATCACTTCCAATTACCGTTTATTTATTGCTTCATTATTGTGGCCAAAATACGGTAGCCAAAACACAGAGTGAAAATAGAAAGCAAAAAGGTTATCCCTGAGGGCAGTAAATTGATTTGTGCGTGTGGATTAGGGTTTTGGTATAGGATAAGATGAGACGCTTGCAAGTCCGAGGCAAGTGCTTCAAGGAAGTCCTGTAGCTTTTCATTAAACGCCAACCAACCGACAAATGTGAGTAGTTAAGTATTCGGATCTCATGATAAATTGCAGGAAAAATGAGGAAAACTACAACTAAATGTACCTGTATTGTCGATAAGTATTCCCATCAAGTTAATGAAATGCAGAAATGTTTCTTTTTAAGTGATTGGATTTGGATATGGATATGGAAGATAAAGCAATTCAAAATCGTTTTGCTTTTGTAAACTTTTGTTGGGTGGACATCTACTAGTGAGTAGTGATTGTCTTATTTTACTCCTAGCTAAATTTATTATTGAAATTGTGATGGAAAGAGAGAGGGAGAGAGGGAGAGAGAGAAACAGAGACATATAGAGAAGGGGGCGAAATAAAAGAGAAAGAATACTCTTGTCACTTGATTGTGTTTAATTACTCAAACCAACTCAATCGATTTTAATTAGAGAAAAACAAGTGAAAAGGACTAAAGAAGATGGAAAACACGTACAAACAATTTGCCAAAAGGATCGTGAGTGTGTTTGTGTGTGTACCAAAAATTGGATTGTTTTTTTTTTGCAAATTATTAATTGCTGACATGGAGTTTTGTCTGGGCGTTGGGTTGACAGCACGCACACACACACACACACACAATTTGCCGCATGGTCCTTGAAATAATTACTCATACCCCTTTTTACTCGGTTTTACTCTGACAGCAATTTAATAAGGATTTTTGCTTAAATCAACAGCACAAAACCGAGACCAAGGACTCAATCAGCAAAGAAGAATGTGTTGGAATGTGTAAACTTCAACACCTCGAACCGAACAACAACCAACCAGCAAAATAAGAAAAATCAACGAGAAGAACAACCAAAACACAAGAGGAAGAAGGCAAAAATAAGAAAAGAAAAACCAATTAGGAAACAAGGCACATCGATGGTCTAAGACGAGCACTTTGATGTTTTTGTAATTAACTTGCAGCAGCCACAACACAACACACAAAACAAAACAAAACAACACAAAAACAAATCCTTCATCAAACCAAACTGAACTAAACTGAACTGAACTGAACCGAACGAAGCCTCAACATCCTAAACATCCTGCCCAGACAGCCAAGCAAACAAACAAGTATTCTGTATTACTTAACAAATTACATAAAATTACTTTACTTTACTTCCAGGACAAACACAATAGGAAAATCGCTTAACGTTTATAGAGAATCAACTCATACATATGTGCGAGGGTCATTCGATGAGTGACTGCCCTACAAGAGTAAAGTGAAGTAATTAAGGCCAATTGCTGTCATAACGAAATGAGCTTAGTTTTGGCATAAATAAGGTTTGGCAATTAATTTGGGCCTAATTTAATATAGATACATCTCGCATATATCTAATTAGAAAGAAGCAAAGACACAGATAACTAGTTTCACATGCGTTGAACTAGAATCTCTACCCATTCATCATACTTTTTAATTGGCCCTCGCTGTAGCCAAAGATAAATTTATATCCTGCTCTTGGCTGTCATGTCAAACTGTTTACTTTTGTTGCTTTGGGAGCGGCTTTTCTTCATTTTTTCGACATTTGTTTGTAATTCACAAACAAAAACAAACGATTGGCGGCGGGGCATCCATTCATCATGCATGGGTTAAAGAGGGCCCAGACCATTTGGTGGGGGGTTGAAAAATAACATATGACAGGATATTTGTGTGGCAAAGAAAGGGTTGTGGGCACAACAACAACAACAACAACTACTGAAAGAAAAAACAAAGTTCTATGACGAAAAACCCCAAAAGCGGAAATCTGAGGCCATAAGCCAGACAAATGACGTTGATGCTAATTAAAAGCGGCGTCAGTAAAGGAGTGACTAGACTAGAACTTTTGAGAGTGACAGAGAAAGAGCGAGAGAGAGAGAGTGCGAGCTATACTGTGTTCTCTATCATATACAATTAACATTTCATATAAGTACGGCATTTATGCGGCACCTCAAAATTAAATTACAAAAACGGAAAATTAGTGCTGGGCATCACATGGCGTATGCTTAATTTCCTGACTTGTTGCCTGATGGTCTTCCTGGTGGTCCCATTCTCCTTTTGTCTTGGCTAAATTATGCTCATCATTGTGACACAATTATGAAGGAGCACCAGCAGCAGCAACAGCAAAAGCGACGACCCTTTTGCCGACTACTGACTCTAATTTTTTTAGCACCTCCCCAAACCGCCCCCACCCATCATCATTCCATAAAACTACACACACCCACCCCCCGCCCCATATGGTGGTGGTGCCTGCTGCTGGCCTGCAATTTTCTCATTTTTCTATAAAAGTCATTTCATGCATGCGAAATTAGTTTATGTGTGCGCAATTTCAAAAGAAGTGTTGAAAAAAGGAGCATAAAACAAAGTTGCGCAAAAAACCGCAGAAAATTTCACACTAAACGTTGGCATTATATGCAAAACATTGTAGCCAGGCAAGGAAGAAAAAGGAAGCACGGCATGAGAGAAGGAACGTTGGGTGGTTGGGCGGTTGAAGGCGTCAACTGCAAAAAACCAGCGACGGGAACAGGAACAGGAATGGCACAAGTCCGGATACAGCTAAGAAAAAAGCTTTGACTGGCAACATTTTGTGGTCAGATTAGAAAGAAAAGGAAATAATTTGAGCTGAACTAACAACTTAAAAAACTTCATTCATATCGCCACAAAGTATTATCTTCAAGGTTCAACTATTAAGTAATAAATACTAATTTTCAATGAAAATGCTCCTAGAGAAGTCTCTTAAACTTAAAATAGTCTTCCACAAATATGGGGAAGAGGATTAAGTCAAGTATAAGAAAGTGATTGATTTTGTTTCAAACGCTTAAAGTGCAGAAAAGCTTTACTGCTTGTTATCTGATTAAATGAGTGCATTAATAACCATAAAATAAGTTTAGTTTTAGTTTAGTTTAAAGCTCAACTGACCAACCAACTGGCAATTTAGTAGCCATTGGAAAAGCTAGCAGCTCTTTTGCAATTTTTGTGAAATTGATTTGCCACAAATGCACCATCAACTAGATTTACAACCACAATTTGTCGTTCCCTTTCTCACTCTCTCTCTCGAGATCTTTTAGCCAATTTGTTAGACGAATCGGAAATTACACAATAGAAATGAAATGAATTGATTTCTAATACGAGTTTGCTTCTATTTTTCATTCTTTACTTTTTGTGTTAACAATGCCACACACAAAAAAAGGGAAAAAGACAACAAAAATGAGAGAGAAGGATTTGACCAAGGGCTAACACAATGAGAAGGTGGAAAGTTGCTCAAAATCCTAAGGATAAAGTCCGCACATACAAACAGACACACAGACTCAAAAAGAAGGACAAGCAACAGCTGAAGAAATTCAATTTACTTGCCACCATTGTGGACATTGCAGCCAGCCATTGGATGAGGTAAGTAAAATCCCCTATAATAACAGTAATACATATTGATAATAAGCAATAAAATGGTTGAAATTTCATCAATAATATTTTAACAACGTACTCGTAAAAGTCCGATTCGAAGCTTTCTCTCAGTATTCAGTATTCAGTATTTTTGTTTTTATTTTTCTTTTTCTTTCTTTTTTTAATTAAGTTGAAAAGGTTTGTTTGCCATAAGCAAACCAGAAGCAACGCGAAACGTCCTGTGTGGCTGTTCCAGCAGTTATTGCCCACTGATTTGCGGCTACTGTAAATAAAGCCCTTGGGCGTGGCATCCACTTGCAATATATCATCATCATCATCATCTGCAGCAGCAGCATCACCAGCATCGGCATTGTTGTTGCCGTTTCTCGACAAAAAAAAAAGATGAAAAAAACGAATGCACAATGTTTCCGTCAAGCGTTCGTCATACGTTGAAAGCACACCGTGGTAGGACGAAACGCGACATTGTTTGCACTGAACAGAAGAAAAAAAAAGCAAATGGAGTAACACACACACGCACATCAAAACCAAATCCAGGCAATAACACATATGAAACACATAGTCCAGCAACAACAAAACAACAAAAAACGAAAGAAACAAAAGGCACGCAGACAATTTCTGGACAGGATTCAACAATGACTCTGGAGAGAGTGAGGTCTGTCATTCAAAAGAGAGAAAGATGTTTGTTTGGTCAATAGGCTGGCTAGCTGGCTTGCTTGCTGACTGAATGAAATTGAAAGAGGAGTCAAGTTAGAATGCCAACAGGATTAATGAACGATTCCTTGCACAAAGGGATTTGGTGAAGATGAGCTAAACTGTAGTATATTGATAGCTGGTGGACCAGAGATGCAATCGCATTGCATGGCAAACCATTATTCGATATTCCGAATAATAATCAAATTGAATCGATCTAGAAGTCGCTCAAAATGCCTGCTAAACCATAATAATGCCCAAAATTGTAAAGAATTGAAAACTACAATTCATTTTCAATTGTTATTGCATCCAACCTTTGATCATAGCCCATAAGGCCATCTTGAATAAGGTAAATTATAAGTACGAAATTATTTCGATAAACACTTTGCCATAATAAATTTTGGTGTACGATATAGATGTTTACAAATATCGAATGAATTATTTATCGAAAAAATTGCAAAATCAACATTTCAAATTTTAATGGGCAATTGCGCAATGATCGTATCGTATCGATTTGTATGCCTTCGAGACCTCTTGAAAACTCAATTTCAGCTGCATGGTTTTGGGTTACTTTTGGCTCGTCGTCGTCTCTGTCCCTTCATCGAAATGTAAACGACAATCAACTTCAAAAAGCAGCCCCAGCCCCAAAAAACGTAATGGGAATAATTTGCAGCAATTTCAAACGAAAAGCCTCTTACAGTGTTCCACCCACAGACACACACACACACACACATGCACACGCACACACACACACACACGCACACACACACGCATATACGTTTATATAGACGTAGGCACAACGGCCGCCCAGTCACGTAAATGACAATCAAAATTTGAAGTAGTCGAAGGAAGGAAACGGATGCGGACTGACCAAATCAAATGCGTTGCCTCTGCCTGTCATATAGGTACACATGGATAGAACATAGCGCAACAGACAGACAAATAGGACTAAACGACCGTCCAACCACATGGCCCCAAGGCTGTCAGAGTCAACACATAACGAACGTTATCTGGATGGGCAGGCAGGCTGGCAGGCTTGCAGGCGGAGGACTTGGCTTGTCTCCCCATAGACCGATACACAAATTTGTGTAGACAACCGCAGTTTCGAGCTGCTTATAATTTACGCACACGTATGTAATATCTATAAGTGTGTGTATGCTATCATCCCCCCCTCTCCTTTACCCAACCACCTAAGCCACAACCCACACCATCTTCTGGTGTGTGTGTGCTTAATGCGTTACAAGGATATCAGTCGACAGGCAGGGCAACCTTTAGTTACAATCAACCGCCCCGTCCTCTTCACTTTCGTCGTCATATTATGAATCCTAATTCCGCTCTCAGGCAACAAGAGAAAAACAGAAACTGTGAATAGAAGAAGCACTGAGCCTGACCCGACCGGCCCTGACCTGAGGGCTCTCGATGACGTGGATAATATACTTCACTTGTCACTCAAAACAAAGGACCGCGCGAGCGTTGATTGCATTTCACTAAGAACCCTAAAAAAATGAGAACCTTTAAGGCACTTAAAGTTCTATTTTTATTAGCATTCCTCTTTGAATGTCCACACAAAAATGTATAATGACAAGCGTGAATTTTAATATTTTGTCTTGTGAGCGGGACTAGGACGAGGACGGATGGGCGTGACTGTTGACCCACAGGGCATTGTTGAAGCCCAGCCACTAGCCGGTTGCAATAAAATAAAAATTCTCATCAAAGAAGAACACCAAGGAAAAAAAGGGAAAATATTACGGGCACTATTAAAAAGTTTTCTCTAGACCCGTCGTCGTCGCGCTAAAACCCACGCCACGCCCCTTTGGTTAACGCAAGGAAAATAAAAAAAATTGGTAATGGAAAAGAAAGAAAGAAATGAATGGCAAGAAAAGGAAAGGCAAAGGCAAAATGACAACGAGTTGTTCGTCTTTTCAGTCCAGGACTTTTTCTCATAATGAGCTTAGTATGCATAAAGCGGTGAATTGTCAAAAGATATTTTCTGGACAATTTTTTCCCCTTTTCTTCTAGCTTTCTCCTGTTATAAGGACACCCTGTGACAATCATTTTGGAAATTCTTCGGGTATATGAGGTTTTGTGGTAATCTTAATCAACTTACATTTATGGTCAAGATTTAAAGCTCTAAAGGAGAAAAATTGCCCCGATTGTATGTGATACTATCGATCAAATTCCACTTTCTCAGTTTTAATCAAAATTGATAATCTGAAATCCTATTGGGGATTCTCTGATGGGTATCCCAATGTCTTTACTCAAATTTCGGTCACTTTTTTATTTTTATTTTCTATTTTTTTTTCATTTTGTTTTTATTTTTTTTTTTTTTTTTTGGTTTTCAGTACAATGGTGAAAATTGGCCAAGGAAGTTGTTTTTGTTGTTGTTATTTGGTTTCCTTTTTCTTTTTTTTTTTTTAAAGAAAAATGTGGGTTGGTACATTTGGGATTATTATAGAGCTTTCACTTTACTTAGTTGTGCAGACAAAGTTTGACAAAGAAATTTGATTACATTAGTTACTTAGAATGTGTGTGGGTGGGAAGGGGAGGTATGGACGTGGAAGGAGAGAAGAGGACAATAGCTTCTGCATTTTTATGATCCAATTTATGGTCAAGTAAGAGAATTTTTGATAGAACTTGCGGCAATTTGTTGTCTAACTTTGAGGGAGTGCTTGAAGGAATGACAAGTTGTTAGGACCATATAATCTAATCATATGTAAACGACATGGAATCATTTTGAAAATAACATTGAAGAGGGTCTGGTCTGTGTGTCCTTTCAATAAGTATCCGAGGCGAATTGATGTACTAAAGTTGAATTTATTGCTTTTAATATATATTTAAAAAAAAAACATAAACTGAAATACAAGTATTTAGTGGAAGGTGTCCTTAGATCGCTCAATCTTGGTGAATTCTTAGACTTTGCAGAAGACCTTGAAACAGGCTCATTCTTTGTTCTTCTGTTACCAACTATGTGTCATTTGATCAACCGCGTTCGTTCATTTTTCCAGGCCAATTAGCAAAAAGTTTTCATTTATCAAATCCTATGGAAGCAACCTTTTGCTCCTCTCTCAGAAATCTTTATGCAAATGCTGTGCAGCAACCGTAAAGGCAACCCCAAAAAATAATGAATCCCCCACAAAAAACCCAAGGAAAATTCGACAAAAAAGGATAAAGTAAAAACCACAGTAAAACCAACAGTAAAGGAAACGAAGAAACAAAGAGAAGCGGGACAAAAAAAAAAAAAAATAAAAACAAAACGAACCGCAAATTTTCCATGTCATTGCATAAGTCGCTTCATTAGCCAAACCAAGCAAAAAAATGTCTCACGCCAGAAGATGACATCAAACAAACAACAGAAAGAAAACCAACCAAAAAACGAAAAAGAATTGTAAAAAACATCATTAAAAAAAAAGAAGAAAAAAGCTCGCGCGAAAAAGGAAATTTTGAAATCCTGCGGAAAAAACAAGTCAACGCAATGGCGACATGTTTTTATGCTTCGTTAATAAACTGCAACGCGAATTTAACTGGAGTTAGGGTTGTCTGTCTTATAGAGAAAGCGAAAGAGAGAGAGAGGTAGCCAAGGGTAGGAAAGAAATACAGGAAAGGGTTGCTAGAAGCCACAAGAAAAGCTGCTACTGCTGCTGCTGTTGTCTAACCGCAAGGCGTCATGAATTCTGTCAGCTTTGGTAGGTAGTTGGGTACCAAATGTTTTGTGGGGGTTGCGACGGGTTGGAGACATTGTGGGTTGCCACGTAGCATTTTAAAATGAACCGCAAATGCCCGAAAAGCGTAGAGAAGGAATGAAAAAACCGGGGCTTAATAGACAACGCGAAGGTTTGTAAAAAAAATAAATTGTCAATTGGAATGGTGTCACGGTTAAGGGTAAGGTGTTTTTTTTTTGTTGTTTGGTGGGTTAGAGGTAAAACAACTCACCCTTCGACCCAAAATATATAAAAACAACAACAACAAAATCACTTTAAGTATTTTGCCAATAAATTTAAATCACAGACACAGACACATAATCGAGGCAAAAGGGCATAAGAAAAACAATAGACAGTCTGTCGGCCGACGGCCTGGATAGGAGAAGAAGGAAAAAAGGCATAAACACCAACGCGAAAAATATTTCTCCTTTTTCCCCAATTCTTGGGTGGCGCAAAACAAGTCAAATATATAAACAAAAGACCCACATAAGAAGACGTGGCGTCAAAAGCCAAGCCAAATAAAGCGTTAAAAGGATTTATTTGCAGGTTAAAACGTATTAAAATAGAAAACTTGATGGCCACAACGACCTAACAGATACCCTGTGTAGTAAGTAGTAAAAAATGCCTTTGCGTTTCATTTGAAATAACCACCATAGTATATGTATATATCTCTAATGATAGCCAATCAAAAACATCTTATGCATATATACCCAACTAATCGTCTAAGAGTAGAGGGTACAGAAAAATAACGAAAGACGGCATTAGAAAACCTCCCCACACAAGGAACACTACATAAAAAAGGACTTACAGGTAGATGGTGGTGGATGGGTGGCACACGGTGGAAAAAAAAAAGTAAAAGACGAAAGACACAAAAGCAGCTGGCTTAGTTCTTGATCTTCTTCAAATGAGGCATGAAAATAAGCCTATCAAAATGATTCTCACCATCACGCGAATTTTCACACACTTTATCATAATTTTCCCACTTTCCTGTGAAAATTAAATTTTCGTTTATTCGTTTTATTTCGTTTATTTCGTTTTCTGCATATTTTCGTTTTCGTTTTCGGTTTCGTTTTTTTTTTTATGTGTCACGCCTAATTGTTAAATATGATTTACAATCAATTGCTGAGGAACCCATGCGAAATGTTTTATGGGCATATTTATTTCTTTCCGGCGAAATATGATGTGATTTTCTATACTCTATTGTAAGAGAGTTTATTTTTCTTTTGAGCAGAAATTGGCAATTGAAATTTTTTAACATTTTAAAGTGGATTGTAATCGGCTGTAGGATAGGTTTTAACCATTAAGATAGTTTCAATGAATGAAATACAAATGTTTTGTACAAATCAAGGCCACATTCTGAACATTTAAAGCCATTGGGTAGGATAGGGTATTCAAGCTGAGGCAAGAACAAATTTCTTTAATTTTTGCATTTTTCCATAATTTGCTCTTGGCGAGTATTGTTATTAATTTTTTTTTTTGTCGTGTGTATGTATGTTTTATTATTTATTTATTTTTTTGTTATAAAAGCGTATGAACAATAATAAATTACGCGTATCCACATCTAATGGCGAATACAGTATTCCTCTTGTTCTTGTATTGTTGCCCGTTGAGTTGAAGATAACTTATAAATCATGTAATCAGAATCGGAACAACAACAACAACAACAAAAATGGTAACGCCGTCATGAAAAACTGAAATTGCTTTTTGTGGAGGAGGCAGCAGCAGCTAACAACAACAACAACAAGAGAGAAGGAGAGAGGAAAAAAGAGACAGAGGATAGAGTGTGGTGGATTGGGGTTTCGACTGGCGCTTGAAGCAGGCAACAGATCATGTCTGACGGCAGTGGAATGTGCTTTCAAAGTGTTTGTTATTTATTGTGCGTTATATAACAACTTTATGATAGCTGGAAAACTAACCATTTCGGTTTGCCTAACTTTTATTGATGACACATACGAACGCACACACACACACACACAACGAAACGATGTCCAGCGAGAGATAAAGAAATTAAAGAAACAATCAATAAAATATACATATATATCATGATATAATAATGAAGTAAGTAAGTCGTCTCGCCGACTTGGGTATACCATACACCAGTAAAACAAATATTTCAAATTTGTAATAACTAATGCATTTGCCTATTTTCCACAATTCTGTTCACATGCTTGTTACAAGCATATCTCAGTATCTCGCGCACTTATGCATATAAGCACCCTAGCGCCCCCACCCGCCAACGGCCATCACCGGCCTTATGGAAAAACGTTTATATGCATAACTCAGCTATTTTTTGTCCGATTTTGATCAAATTTGGTATTTTGCTCGGTATTAGTATCAAATTTAAGTGTGCCAAATTTGATTGCACAAGGTAAAAAATTACGGGAGATAATCGAGTTTTTCAAATTTCGGGGGCGGAAAGGGGCATGGCAAAAACTTTATACATACAAAATGTGCGCATTTACTATGCAAATATACATACCAAATTTGGTGTCTCTAGCTGCAATAGTTTTTGAGATAAACGTCTTTTTTGAATTGCGGGGGCGGAAAGGGGCGTGGCAAAAGTTTGAAACAAACTTGATCACTCTACATACTACACGAGCCTACATTCCAAATTTGGTGGCTCTAGCTTTTATAGTCTCCGAGATCTAGGTGTTCATACGGACAGACGGACAGACGGACGGACGGACAGACGGACAGACGGACAGACGGACGGACAGACGGACATGGCTAGATCGACTCGGCTGTTGATACTGATCAAGAATATATATACTTTATGGGGTCGGAGAAGCTTCCTTCTGCCTGTTACATACATTTTGGCGACTTTAATATACCATTTCACCCTATGGGTGTATGGTATAAAAAAGAAGAGAAAATAAAAATTGTAAAGCACTTTTAGAGCGAAACTTTAGAATAAACTTTTACTCAACGACCAATAAATAATGTTCAAGTCAATGCGTTAAATCAATAAAGATAAGCTTCATGGCCAATTACAATGGTCTAGAAATTGTTTTATAAGAATCTTTAATCCGTTGAATAGAATATCCAAATACATACATATATGTGCATGTTTGACTGAACTTTTCATTTCAATAAACACAATTAGCGACCCTCGTAAGTAAAGATGGCATCTCGACTGTGTATGCAATGCTTAAATGTAGGCAAGGGACACATGAAGGAGAAGCCAAAGACTGTGGAATGCACTAAAACTCACGTGCCAGGAGACATAACAGGGGAAAAGAAAGGAAAGGAAGGTAAGGGGAGAGGAGGATATGGCCCACCACTCTAGAAGTGCAAGTGGTTAAGAACAGAGACAATGGCAATGGCAATGGATGGCTTAAAACCCGGCAAAGATATATGGAGCATGGTAGAATTCCATTTGGTTATGAATAATTCCCCTTTTGCATTGTTGTTGTTGCTGTTGTACTTGTTGTTATTGTGCATTTGCTTGTTAATATTTTCATTTCCGTTGCTTTATGGGGCGATACCAAAATGCCTAGAGACAAGGCGCACGACGGGCAGGTTTGGCGGGTGGACGAACCAGTTGAGTGCCCCGCTTTTTGCCAAGGACAATAACGAATAAGCTAAGAGCAAAAAGGGAGCAAGAGCAACAGCTACCCGAATCAAGTACAGCGACAACAATGCGAGATGATGCCATTACATCTTCTCTCCGTCTTATCGGCAATGTCAACGAGTCTGCTGCTCCATTTCACCCACCTACATCCATCCACACACACTTTAGTATCATCCTTCTCTCGCTTATTGTTTGCATAAAATTGCAATTTACAATTATGACAAAACACAAGAAGCAGAAGCAGACGCAGAAACAGAGAACCTCAAGTAGAAAGTTGTAGTAGGAACACAGAAATGATGAGAAGACAAAAAAACGCATTTGAAATTCTTGAGGATTTTAGAAGTGTGGAATTGTAAGGGGTGTGGGTCACGGTGGTTGGAAGTGGGTAAGGCGTTTAAATGGCAATATTATCAAAGAGATTTCCTCTATTATATGAAAATGTTGCAGATAAGCAGCAAGCAAAAATGTTTACGTTTGCTAAATGAGACAAAAATTTGATAAATTGCCGCAACAGCAAATAGAACAGAACAAAAATAAGACAAAAGACTGTAAAAGATGCAAAAGAAATGAAAGGAAGATAAGCAAAACTTTAGCATCAACGAATTTCTTACACTCTAACAACAATTCATTTAGATTATATTGTTTTCTAATCTATACAGTTTAGTTGATTGTAGTTTTCTGAATCTATCATATCCTCGCAGCTTAGGAACTTAGGGTATTAAAGCTAAAACAACAATATTGCTGAAACTATACAAAAATACCAAAGGGAATTTCGTTGTTTTAGTGGATAAGTGAGATGAAGCTGATATGGGGGGCAGTAGTCGAGACGAGCCAAGAGAGAGCGAGAAAGAGATGGAGACAGACAGTTGGGGGCTAGCAGATGAAGAAGAATTATCATCTCATTCCATAATTAGACACGCGGCTCTCAAAGATGGAGGCATAAATTATTTTGCCAGTCAGAGAGTAGGGGCAAAGAAAGGGAGAAGGCAAAGCATAGATAGAGAAACAAACATATCGTTAAATTAGTTTTTTTTTTTCTTTTTTTTTGTGAGCAAATGGCTGGGGAGAAATTCGCCGGCAGCTTAAATGAGAGATTATGGCAAAAGCGAGCGATAAATTACGCAAATCTTTATGAATGTGTTCAAGTGGAGCTTAAAGTGAGCAGAAAATTAAATAGAACACACAAATTGAAAGAAATATTTCGTCTGCCCCACAAAAATTGCGCAAATAAGTATGCTATGGAAATTATTCGTACTTCGGTATACACCATTTCTAAGTTTCCCAAATAAGTATGCTACAAAAAATGCAAGGTTTCGCCTCTAGGGCACACATATGTACATATGTACATACAATGGTTAATATTTTAATTATTATTTTAGCAGGTTTTCATTTTTTTGTTGACTTACCGCCATATCTGCAATTTGTTTTATCAGCGGGTATATTGCCATTTGGTTCCAACCGATCCAAATACTCTTCCGAATTGTAACCATTATAGGGAACTTTATTACCATGATTATGATGCCCGCCATGGCCGCCACGATGATGATGATGGTGATGATGATGTGTAGAGTCTTCGCCATCTTCGCGGGAAATAGCTACAACAAATGAAACAAAACGAAAAACAAATTAGTTTCATTGAAAATTCTTTAGATACCATACCCCCTCCGTGCCCCTCGCCATGAAACAAATATAAAATATCAAATACAATTTGCATATACGGTTCCTAGGAGAAACTTTACACACACACACACACACACACACAAGAAAGCTGAAGGCAATCAACACCAGTACCAAAGTTTTGTGTGGTTTGACTGTCTAACCTCAGAATTGTGGTTGAAAATTTTGGTTTTGGGTTTTCTCATTTTTTGTTTTGTATAGTCAAGTCAATTGATGGTCTTTGGTCAAGGCTTTGAATACAAATGTTTTCGTTTTGCAAACAAAATTTGACAAATATTTGAAATTATTTGGAAAAACCAAATTGTTGATCCCTTTAAAAGGCTTAAATGTGTCCCCCAAATATAAAAATAAAAGAAAAAAAAAAAAAACAAGGGATAGCAACAACAAGGACAACAAACATAACAGCTAATAAAATGGAAAGGCAAAAAGGAGTGGCAAGTGGCAGTGGAAGTAACAAAGTAAACATCGACGATATTTTGAATGTGTGGAATATGCAAATGAGAGCGGACTAAACCGAGCTCTAACCGGGTTAACTGGCCCGGCTGGGCCTAAGCTTTTAAACAAATTTATATGGGACGGCATCAGCACTGCTGGTGGCTTCTAATTTCCAAAACGGAAATACAAAAGGCAGCGCTTTGCTAAAAAGAAGGAAAGAAAAAAAGAGTTACCTGCCTTTTAAAAAAGAGCGGCAGCAAAAGGGAAAACGCGAAACGAAACGAGTCAAACGGAAATTGGTTGGGTATTAGCTTACACAGGACGAAAACACATCCTTGTAGAAGCCTCCCACCCTTTTTTTTTCCGCTTGGTCGTTCTGCTTGTTGTATGCCTCCACTCGCTCGCTCTGTTTTTGGTTAGAGCCTGCAATTTGCTAACGATATGCATACAAGTGGGCGTCGAGAAGTTTTGCATTCCAAAGGGACAACGTGGACTAAAAGAAAAAAACGGATTTCTCTGTGTGTGCTCTTTCAGAGAGAGAGAGAGAATCAGAAAGGGGCAAAAAAGTCTGTCAATAAATTGTAATCAGCCAGAGTAGAGGCAAAAGCAGGCAAGTAACAGCAGCAAAACGAAGACTAAAAAAATTTTTAGGTATATAAGTATTACACTTGAGCAAATTGAAGCACAAGAAAGAAAACTCACTCACTCACGCAACCAAGGAAATTTCTGAATTTCTCATTCGAACTGCTTGCTTAAGTCTTATGTAAAGCTTGTCCAGAAGGCAGGCTAAGAAAGGAAAATTCGTAATCTTGCAATTAAAGTAAGCACTGAACTAAGAAATTCATATATTTTTTGCTGTTAACTCTTATATGTTTATTAAAATTAATCAATAAGCAATACAATCCCTATACAAGCTACTTTTAATTCTAATTTCAACTGACCATAGAGTATTAATAAAAAGAAATAGAACGATATATTTTTGTTTATTAAACCTTTCAATTTTTTTGGGGGGGCTCGAAATGACATAGCTATTTTCTTTGATTTGCTTGTGTGACGCCCATTTGTGGCCATCGTTATTTCCGTGCAGTCCATCAACATGAATTATGGTTAGACATAAGGATACCATCAGGGTAGCAAATATGTTTAATTAATCGTCTAGGACATATATTACCCCAAGTCCAGTTCACTTCAGTTGGATTCTTTTTCGGGGGGTCCGACACTCCCCCATTTCTGCATAATGTTTTCTATGAATGGATGATGTCACTCACCACCATTGGCAATGTTAACGTCAACGCCAACGCCAGAGTCAGAGCCAGAGCGAACGCCACCGCTAACACAAATCACAAAATTACCGCAAATTGTCGCTACAAATAAGCAATTTATTTGCTTATATAAGTCATGTCTCATGTGAGTGTGTGTGTGTGTCTGTGTGCGTGTGCTGGGTGTGTGAATGTGTATGAGTAGAGTTACTACTATTTGATTTTTGGGGTTGACCGAAAAACCAAAAACGAGCAAAAGGAATCCCATGAACTTGTGCAAAAACACGCAGCAAAAAAAGAGAGGCCAGACCAGAAAGATGAAACTTCAATTTCTAATGTTGCTACTGCTGCCGTTGCCCCAAAATGTAATCAATAAAATATGTTCCATATGAACTACATATATATATTTAGATATACATATGTATGTATGTATCCTTCCTTCTCCTGTTGAAACGAAGGGATGCGAGTAATGTCATTACTCTGCATTATATACATATGTATTATGCAACAAACCACACACAAAACTAGACCGACAAAAAAAAGTAGAGGAAAGATTACATAAAATGTGCAAAGCGATGCTGCTGGTGCTGCTGCTATGCGGCTATTTCCTGATTGAAAATCGTCCTTGGAAAATTCTCTGCTATTAAAGTTGTGTTGGGGAAAAAGTTCAATTTAAAAAAAATATACACACATTCAAAAACTTACTCTCAACGAGTGATTTATTCAACACAAAAACACACAAACAACAAATTTCGCTGACGTATGAGTGACAAGGAGACAAGTGAAAAACAGGATCTAGAAGAGAAGACCAGAACAAAGCTCACAAATTGGCAAAGAATAAGAGAGAGAGAGGTGTGGCAATGGGGCAGAAGGCAGCAGCATGTGGTGCCATGAAAAAAACATGGAGTAAAAGCAAAATTAAATCAAAGCAAAGCCACAAGAAAAAACTAAAAGACAGCGAGCGAGACAGAGAGAGAGAGAAAAAACCCACAAGCATTGAACAAATGCTATAAATTTCTCTACAGCAAAAGAGACGATTTTTAGAAAGGGGGAAGTGGTCAATCCCAAACTTTACCAGTCGACAGTTTAATGCGCTTTGGGCGCACATGAAAATTTGGTTCCGGTTAAGCCTTGAAAAGGTCTTCTTAACACGCTAGTTAACCGATAACTGAACATCGAACAACGAGTGAGAAAGTGTTGAGCTGGTAAAGGATTTTCATAGATAAAACGGATAACTTGGCAAAGGATGTGCGATTTGATGATTATGATACAACGGCAATCAAATGAAGGTTTTACGACTCAAGTTTTTATTTTGCTGCTTCTATTTCCAGTCTCAGACATGGAAAAATGAACAGAAAAAGTTTGTTATGTTCTGTTTGTCTTGTGTGGTGGTCAACTAGTTGATTTAGCTTGTATTGCCTACAGGATGACACTTCAATTAAATTCATGTCTTTCATTTTCACCTCTTCAACTTTTACGGCAACCATCTCTCAATTTGACATCAACAATAGAGTAAATCAGCAAATTTGATCAGTTGTTTAGAATTGAGTTGATTTTTGGCTTAGGCTCGGCTCTGGTCCAGACCAAACCATGACCAAGACCAGGGCAAATTCAATTGTTGTTGGGTGAAAAACCGAAAAACTGATGATGCGACAATACCACCAAATGCTGACAAAATACATCGCATTAACGAACAAAAGCAAATGCAATTTGGCCAAAAGCGCAAAAGACGTCTAGTAAAAGAGTGAGCAAGCGAGGGTATAGGACAAGGCAGGAGAAATCCAAATGAAATGTTGAATTTCAAACAGGCGAATGTGTCAGCGGTTGCTTGGTCTGCAAGACTGACTTGCAATTAAGGCTTTTTCGCAATTTAATCAATTTATCAATTAAGCCAAAGAATAAAAAAAACACACACACACACATACAGCAGAAAGGAAAGTCATGCCAGAGAGCGAGTGAACATTGTTAAGCTGAGCACCATCAGCAGTAGCTGCAAAAAGAATGGAAAAATTTGTGTTCATTTTTGCACTTTAAAAGCCAATTTCATTAGCATTTCAAAGTGCCATTGCCGCCTGCCTCTGGCTCTGCCACTGCCATTGGTGATGCCTTTGTCCTGCTGCTTCTGCTTCTTCTTCTCGGACTATCAACCATGTGTCCAGTGTCCACTGATTCAAATAAGAGCATGGCCGAGAGTCAATAATGTTGTTAATTGCCAGACCGCCCAGTATGGCTCGCGGTGGGCGTGCCCACCATCATGTTGCCTCTGATGTTGTTCAACAATGTTGTTGCGCGTCGGCAATTAACTTTTGTAAATATGCATAATTGTTGAGAGAAATGTGCAATACAACAAAGAACCAGAGAATATAAAAACAAAAAACAGGGGGAAAAAAACAGAAAAGAATGAACTGGGCTGATGGAGAAGTTGTTACAACAAGTAAACGAGCAATGAACTGTTTAACTAGTTTTAATAGGACCAAGGGTTTTTGATGGCAGCGGGAAGGCGAGTGCAAGGGGTGCTATGGACATGTCTGCCATTCAATTGAATCAGTTGGCCAGACAGGCCACCCAATGATGCTGCTTAATTGTTTAAATCATTTGCATATTTGTTCAAAGGATGAACATAAAACAAATGTTGAGTGACTCTCAAACTTTAGTTGCCTCGAAAGCGTATGTTTTTAGAGTGACTGAAGACATATTAATCTGAAATCTATTGAAATTATTGATTTATGTATATCGTTTAATATCATTTAATTAAATCAATTTGTTATGTTGCAAAAGGCATCCTTTATCATAATATAGTTTATAATGGAGTTTTTCTGCCCTTTATTTTTAAATCATTTGATGAATTAGTTTTTCACTATTGTCCAGTTAGATCTACTGCCTGAAAACTTATATTAAAAATTTTAAACATTTGTCTAAAATTTTCTTGCTTAGTTTATTTTATTTTTAACTACCTTATCTGTTCGGGTATCAGTGATAAGGTCACATCTTTTACGATCATTTTTTTCTCTTTATTAATTTATTGGCACACAATCTAGTTGAAAAGGTCATGATGTGTTTTTTTCTTGTCTTTCACAATTTATGAGCATTCCACTGCATATAATGATTTATTGTGTCTGCACTTTTGAAACTGTTGAGTTGAACTTTAAGAAAACTTTTGCTTAATTACAATCTCATTAAAACCATCAATATAAAAACTTCTTGAATTCTTGTGTTCTTTTCTCTCCCTTTTACATGTAATAACAAGTTACAATGGCTGTCCAACTGTATAGAAAACGTCAAAGTTTTATTCTTAGCAGAAGCATTTCGCATGATAATTTTCATGCTTTTGCATAGTTCTCTCAACTGTTTTAGTAAAAGTATTAGTAGTAGTTGTAGTGAGGGGAGGAGTCGTCTCTAGACTTTGCCAGAGACAACGGTGTCAACGATAACGCGACCATAGAAGTCAGAGTCAGAGTTATTCCGTTTTGCCACCCGCTCGTTGACAACGATGACGACAACGATGGCTGTGAACTTTTTAATTTAATTAATAGACGCTGCTGATGTTGATGTTGCCGTTGCCATTGCCGCCAACAGAAAATGGAGCTGTAGCTGAAGCAGGAGCCACAACAAAAACAACAACTTCAAAAACGCATTGAATTACACAAAGTTCATAGGCAAAAGGAGAAATATAAAATAACATAGTGGGAGGGAGGGAGGAAGAGATTGCGTTTGCTTGAAGTCAAGGTGTGTGTGTGTGTGTGTGTCTGTCGTTGTGTTGCCAAACGCACTTAAAACTTATTATTAATTAAAAATAATTTTGCTTTGGGCTTACTCATCATCTCGCGCACCTCACTCAATAGAAACAGCGATTTCACAGGCAGACCATCATGTGGTAATTTATAAGAGAGCCCCAAGTTAATAACGAAGTTGCTATACCCTTGTGGATTCCATTCTATTCAAATTAGTTATGAACAAGCTTTTCAACGACAAATTAAGTCGTTGTCCAAGTTACGACTCCATCAATATTTCCATTTCTAATAGAGGCCAAACGCCAAGTTTGAAAAAGACTTTCACCTCTGTACAATGAGCTAGAGTTATGGAAACCAAAAAATCTTTTTGAGACAACTGTTTGGGCCATCGTGTGCAGAAGGCCACAAGAATTTCTGCCACACAAACCAATCTACGATGCGGTGCGGTTTAGTGTTTTGCCTCGAAATTGTCACCTTGATTTCCACACAATTTCTTTACTCACACAGACGCACACAGACACACACACACAATTAACTTAAATGACTCTAAAAGGATCTAAGAGCAGAGCAAGGGACACAGTTGTCTACATTTTCGTTTATGTATTTTCTTTTTTCATGTGCCTTGTTTGTGGGTGAGTGCGTTTGGTGAATGGTTGGCTGGGTGGTGGTTAAGTGGTTTTTTCAAGGTGACAAAAATTGAAAGACACAGACGGCGAGGCGCAATCTTTAAGTTCATAAAGAAAAAGAACCAAACTGTTGCCAAGTGCCAAAGCCGCAAGGTATTCTATGATTTTGCTTTCCATCTTCCCTATGCCACATCAAAGTAAATATAAATCAGTGCAAGTCGAAGCCGATTTATGCTTTTGTCAAGTACAGTTGAGCTCTCCTCACAAATTCAGTTATCAACCTCAAGGAGCTGGCAAAGAAAAAAAAAAAACAAAACAAGAAAAGAACACCAAAGCAACACAGTAGCAAGGTGAGAAAAAAGGAAATCAACGCGACAACTCTTAGATTCAGATTCAGACCAACCCAGACATTTGACAGCTGTAAATCTTGGCCAAACAAGTTGACACTTCTCCTCGAGGATAACGGGGGAGAGCATCAAGAAGAAAGCCAGACAATCAGACAGGCCTGGCGGGCATATGTATATTGTAGATAGACAGGAGGAGGCTCGGGACAGCAGCAGGGACAGACGGCCCTGACAGACAGGCTAAGGTTAGCTTGGGGTTAAAGGAATTGAAGTGAATTGACAACGAAAAGGCGCAAATGTATCTTTTCGATTTGATGCTCTATGATCAAATAAACGAGTTCGCTAAATATTTTATAAAGACCTAACCAAGTAAACTTCGTGAGCATCATTCTTTCTAGAAACTAACATAATACTTAGTTAACCAGATGAAAAAAGGCTACATTATTTTGCTTAGTACTTAGTAATTGCCTAAAATTCACAGCTTATTCAAACTTAATCAATATTTCCGAGCTTAAACATTCTATAAGAGTAAATCTAATTTTGTGTGCTAAATGTTTCTGTATGCCGAAATTTATGCAGAAAAGTTGATAATATGCAAATATTTTGGTTAGGGCATTTAATCTTCTTACTTTCCGCCAGCGATTTTCACACTTTCACACTTTTCTTTTTGGCCAAAAATATCCAACGAAGCCGGCTAAAAAGGATATCGAATGGTATATAAAATATTTAAGGCCAACATTGCGCCAGGACATGGCCAAAAATTGTTGTAGTTCAATAAAGGACAACTTTTTTGTTTGGTCGTTAGGGGGAAGGAGCAAGGGGCAAGGGGCAAGGTGTGGGACTACAGCCTAAACAGCCACTAAAACGTTTTTCGCCAACCGACAAAAACTTATCCTTTTCCATAAGAGCAACAAAACGAGTCCAAGCAAATAAGAGAAGTGAAAGGAAAAACCCAGAAGCCTTTTGGCAAAAATCAATAAATATTTAAGAAGCTGGCAAAAAAACCACCGAGATTGCATTTAATTTAAAACTCATAAATACGAAATTGCTCAACTTGACAACAATCATAATAAAATTTGCTCGACAAAATATAAATTGCAAATGAGATTTTCTCGTACATTTTCTTTCACTTTTTTCGAGTAAACATTGGATGGGTACAGAAAAGAAAACTCTTTTTGTAAGAGGCCAAAAAACAATTTATATAATTGCGAGTGAAATGTTATGGAAAATCATTGAAATTACTTTCAAGTGCAATCATCAACAAAATTCAAAAATCCAAAATTTCAAATGCTTCAAAAAATAATTAACAATCTTTTGGGTAATGAGACAGGGTGATGGCACAGAGGGAAGTGGGGGTGACGGAGCGAAGAAACAAATAAAGGGAGTTATATAGCTAAATGGTTGTTGACTTTGCAGAGCAAACTTATTCAACTGAGTTGACATTTACAAGACATTACCGAAATGGCAAATGCAAAATGGAAAATTTATTTTAAGCTAGCAAAAACAACAAAAGTGAATACTGCAAAGTTTGCAAAAAGGAGTTGAAGTTGCATTGGGCATGGCAAAGAGAGAAAGGAGGGAGGGGACAAGTGAATCGTAAAACGACAAACTAATTGAGCTCAAGTGAATTTTCAAAATTTTCACTGACAATCTGCTAGTATATTTTGTGCTTTCACGAGGGTTTTTCAATTAGTTAAAGTCGGATTGAAAGGATTATCTAATCCGAGTCCATTGCTCATCTATATAAAATAGTCTACTTTCTTATTGAATTACCCTCGTAGTTCTTCGTAGTCATAGTAGTTGCAGTACTTGAGACAACTACTTTTTGGGTTTTAACGCCTGATTTATGCACAAAAGGCAACTTAAAGATGCCACTCGAGGCAAGATGAGCAAACAACAAACTTGAATAGTTGTGTTAAAGGATTCTCACTTTCTCTCCTTTTTGCTCTATCTCTCTCTCTCTCTTGTATTGTATTGTTCTTTCTCTGTCGCTCTCTGTCTCAATTTTGAAGTGTTGGCAAACATTTTTGCAGCATTTAATTTGCTTTGCTCTCCTCTTTTGCATAATAATCATCATTATCATCATCTACATCTAGACTCACATCTTGGCATCTCCCTAAGATAATCAACATTTTCGCTCTCTCTCTCTCATTATCATTAACAAGTCGCTGACTTCTGTATGCCTTGAAGTGGCCTCTAGGGTCTTAGCTAATGGCCCGCGGTGCCGGAAGTTTTTTACCATTCCTCCCCACTATGGAAAAGTGCACACAAAAGCCTTCCACATTCAGTTCCCCAGTTGGAGTCGGTAAATATGAAGTTTGATAAGTGGGTGGCTAAACGGACCTAGGACTTGGCTTGACTTGATTCCGTTTGCTTTGCTCTGGTTTGGTTTAGTTTGGGCATGGTTTGGGCTTGAAACACTTGACTCGGTCCAGACGGCAGACGTCGCCGAAAAAGTTTCGAGGCGCGTGGTTCTTTATGAGATTTTTGGCCAAAAAGTGTATGTTCCATTCCCCTCTCTGACACTCTTAGCTCTTGAATACAGCTTTTATATGATATGGGAGTTTTGTAACTGAACAGACTCTTCCGTTTTTTTTTTTTTTTTGTCTTCTTCTGTTTTTGTTGTATTTTTTCAAAAGTGCACTCATTTGCAGCAAAGTGCTTAGGGCTAGACAAACAGTGGACAATGGGGGAAAAAATATAATTAAATTAACTTTTTTTTGTATTATATTAGCTGCAATATATGCTAAGTTTCTACAGAAATATTTGAATACCTTTGATTATTTTGACAAACTCGAATCGTTTCAGGAAACGATCTATTGGGAAAACTTTATCCTATTACTTAATAGTACTAAAAATAATCTCATATAAAGTTGGTTTTTTTTCGCATATTCACATATCGAGTTCATTTTTCGGATCTTTTTATCCACTGTATATGCTATCTACTCCCAGTCACGCATATTTACCACGTCGCACAACGCGGGGTTGTACTTTTGGCTGACTCCCTTTCTCCTGCCACAATATACTTCTACTGCCTCATCTCAGTAAGAAGCGTAGCAAAAGCTTTTGTTTATGTTCACTTAAAATGGCAATCGCTGCCTTTTTGACTGCCGCAAATGTCGTTACGTGCACAAGTTGCGCTTTTAAAATAATTACAAAAGAAGACAAGTGTGTTTGGGTGAATGTCTGTGTGTCTGTGTTTGCAATGGCAGGGGAAAAAATAGAATAAACTCAACTAAAAACATGGTCAAAGTTTTGATAGAAAAAAGAAGAAAAAACTGAAGCATGCTTTTCGGCGCTGAGTTTGACAGCCACTGCCAAAATCCCACAAGGCAGCTGTTACATAAGCGAAAGACTTGCAGCAGCAGCATATTGTCAATTTATGTGAAATCGTGTTTATATATACATATAAAGATTACATAATGACATCAAGTTACCGGTTAGATAAAAAAAAAAAAAAAAATGGGGGACAACAACAGCCAAGTCAAGTGTGCCTAATGCAAGGGAATGTCAGCAGCGAAAATAAAGAGTTCAGCGTCTTGGAAAATCTACTCCTTGGAAAAGAAGGACTAAGGATGCTGCTGCTTGCCTGCCTGCCACATGTCAAATAACTTTATAACTACAAAAATTGCATGAAAAAACCCATGCAAAAGCAACAAAAGCTGAAACAAAAATTTATTATGCACAGACGATAAAACGTTTTGTGTAACAAGAAAAAGCAGGACACACACACACCAAAAAAAGAAGAAATGCAGGAAACAATAGACAAGGCAAGAGCAACCCGCCCTGCCACCCTTTCTCTTCTTCATCATTCCCCCTAAGGATGGGGGGTAGGCAGTAGTCAGTGAGGTGTTAATAGTAGTTGTTGTTGTTGTTGTAGTAAGGAGAGAGGAAACAAGGTGGCACCTCGAGGCTTGATGCGGGTTTACATTAAAATGCCGCAAACGCAAGTTGACACTATTTCTTCTTGTACAGGAAGAAGCATCCATGAGAGATGGTAGAACTTTCAGCCACGTCATCAGCTAAACATTAAGCTCTATATGTGGGCGTTAATGGGTTAAAAGTGCGCTTACAGAAAGAGAGAGAAAGCGTGTATAGATTTTATAATGTGTTTGCCTACGGTTGTTGGTCGTCTAATGCCCAGCAGAGCCCAGGACAGCCCGTGCCGTGCCGTTCCTTTCCGTGTGGTGCTCTTAGGCAGTTGCATGAGTTGCAATTTTGTGCAGTTCTGCAGGAAGAAAACAAAAAGAAAAGAAGAAAGGATCCAGGCAAAAGCACTAGCAATAGCACGAGAGGACGAGAGGATAACACCTGCAAACACCTGATGACGACAATTTTTTCAGCTAGCTTTCACTTCCGCCTGCTGAGCTGGCAAACTTGTTCAATGTGTGCACACACACTTACTCTCACATACAACCACACACAAGAGTGTGGGTGTCATGTGTGGGTCTGTGGGTTGATTACAAAATACAGTTTAATGTTGATTACATATGCAGAAGAGACAGCAGCAACCAGCAGGCCACAGAGGTAACTGAAACTGATCTACACTAGGAGAAATTTTAATCAAACAATGCAAATAGTTTAGCTAAAACAGATTTCAATCAAAATTGCATATTTTACTTAAAGATGATTGGTTTTTCATTATATTTGTTCTGCTAGGTGATTGTTATACAAAACTAATGAAACTATTCAGCTAGATAATAGATTTCTCAAAGTGTATACTCCTGAGATGTTGCTGACTTGGAGCCTTCTTATGACAAACGTCTTCTATCCCTTTTTAACTTTTGCTCATGTCTTTCTTTCTCTCTCTTTCTTTAGTTCACCATCTGCCAGGTGCCTCATTACGCATACAATGTTGACACTAAACTAGTTTTTGGGGGCACCGCTAGCCTTTAATATTAGAGGGGAATTGCATATTTAATATATGCATATACATATATATCAATAAGTATGTATATGAAAATGTGGAAATTTCTGGGAAGTATCTAGATTCTAGAAAATACATATACAGTTTGGCACGCCTTGTGGGCTCTCAAACTGTGACAGTAGCAGTCAGCAAGCAATCAACACACTTTGTGAATAAATGCAAATTGTATAATCAATTTGATTTTACTTTTGTTGATTAACTGCTAACGATTTAGCAAACGATTTGTTTTGTTGCTGTAGACTAGTTCAAGTTATTTGTTTGCCTTTCTGTTCGTTATCGTTTCCTTTGTTTTTTTTTCCACAGAATGATGTAAATTTGATTTGAGCAAATTTCCAACAATTGTCGTGACAATTTTCATTCAACTCAACGTGATACGAACGTGATGGAGCATTCAAAACGAACGCTGATAATCATGATGATTATGATGATGATGATGACGATCAGCGAGAGTTGTGCAAATGTGCTAATAACAAAATTATATTAAATTTAATATGCCTTAGTTAGCGTGAACACACACAACACAAGTGAAATTGTTGAAAAGTGAATTTGAACTCACACCGTGCATTTTAGATGGAAGAGAAAATTAACGACGAGCACACATGAAATGCGAAATTGAAAACCGTTTTCTTGTAATTGAATATGACAGATGTGAAGTAGGAGTATAACACCGGATATATTTGAGACAACAACAAGGTGAAAGATAAACCAACAACTGAGCTCGAACCAGCAACCAGAACCCATAAGGAGACATAATTACAGAGGATAACATCTACGAACTTTGTATACTCTTTATTTAAATTTATCGCTAGCCACTACATACATAAACATTCTTAGGTTTAAAATAAATGGAAAGAATAGTGGATTAAATAAATCACTGGGGAGATAAATCTATTTAGCCTGAAAGTCTAATTGAGTAAAAGTAATAATATCTCTGACTTTGAAAAAGTGACAATATTTTTTTTCTATTTTTTCAGCAGCTTTTACTAAAATAAAGTGCTAAAACACAAAACTGAGTAAGAAGTGACCAAGGGTAGATAACTGTATTCATTCTTTGTTGATCTTAGACATCTGCTTTTGATAGAAAGCAATTTTTCATACATAACTAAAATGGATTTTCACATTTTTACAGAAACTTAAATGGGGAAAAACTGGGTGAAGAAAAATCACTGGTTTCCCCCAACCACTACCCCGCAGCAGGAGGAAAACTTGCTACCCTTATCTATATGTCAATCTGATGAGAGCCTGAGCCTGGAAATTCAATTTCTACCCGCTTCCTGTTTTTATTTTCCTTTATTTTTCGGCTCTCTCTCTCTATCGTTCTCGTTTGCTATTTAACTTAATAAAATTTATAAAGAAAAACAAATTTGTGTGTATTTTTCTCTTTTCTTTTTTAGCTTAATGAAATTTAAAACTTTCGACAACTTTAATGAAAATAAATAGAAATTTGCAAAAGAAAGAAGCAGAGGACGATGATGATGAAGAAGAAGATGAAGAAGCAGATGAAAGAAGTGGAAACCTTTTGGCCCGGGATTAGCTCGTCAGTGGCAAGTTTCGACAACTTTAATTGGTTTAAAATTAGAAGAGAAAACAGGAAAAGCAATAAGCAAATGCAAATGAAAAAGAGTGAAAGATGGTCCCTCTCTTAGCAAGAGAAGAGAAAAGTGTGAAACAAATATTTTGTGACAATTTGAGTAGGAAAGAACACCCTCAACATCGACATCAAGGGCTGTCAGGAGCAACAACGTTTTCGTTTCATTTTTCTATATAAATCATAAAAAACAAAAACCAAAACCAACAAAAAAAAAAACGAAATGAAGCGAATGTTTTTTTCCCCTCTACTCCCTCTTCATACTCTGCTCTTATCAAGTGTTTAACTTTAGGAAGGCGGCAGGCGGCGCAAGGCGGGAAAGGAAGATGAGCGGCGTTTGTTGTAGGGATTTGAAGAGGATTGGATGCTGGGATTAGTGGGGGATCTCTACCTGTTTTTGGTTTTTGGTCAAACAATTGTGTGACTACCACAAAGGCAGGCAGTCGCCTCATATCGATTGCACAGCCTTCTCTGACCGACCACCACAGGACCACCGAGGACCGACCATCGACCACCTAAGTTGCTTGCTGGCTTGCTTGTTGCCCCCGTCTGGAGTTTATATGCTAAACAACCCCCAAAACAAAAGTGGTTCCCGCTGATAAGCAACAAAATGTTGAATGTTGCAAATGCCAACGTGTGGCAGCTTGTGATAGCAACCCACAGAGGGTTGCTCCGTTGTCGCTGTCGTTGCCCGTTGCCGTGCAATATTTTGAATGATGTATGGGTGGGTTGGAATTCTGTTTTTGGGTGGTTCGTTCGTTCGTTCTTCTTGTATGCGATGCAAATTCGTCATGGTGCGTTTCGCCACCAACGTCCGTTAGTCCAATGAACCCCCGAAAAAAAAAAAAAAATGGAAACAAAAAATATGGTAAAGGCGACGACAGAAATCCCTGGAATGGATATATGTATGTATATCTGTCTGAATGGTTTGATGATGGCTGGCTAGATGTATGTATGCAATATTTTTGCCCTCACTGTAATACTGTTAACCCATGTGTATGCTGGGAATGGCAAAAACCTGGCACGTGTCTGCACTTTGAGCTCAAACGAAGCAGCAGCCAACTCCATTAGCAGGCCAAAAGAAGTAAGCAGCAGCAATTCAAGCCGATGGGGTGGGAACACGAACGGGTGCAAGAACAGGTAAAGCAGCAGCAACCCTCAGCCAAGTCGTCAACGCTTTGCCATTTCACCTGAGGGCATCAGAAATACGCAAGGGGGAACAACAAGCAGGCAGGGCATGCATTGGATAGAAGAAGCAACACTGAGCACTGCAAACTCAGCTGAGAGCTCACTTTGAACTGAACTGAGCTGAGCTGAGATGCGTTGAGGTGAGGTAAGGTAAAAGCGAGGTAGAACGAACCTTTGCCAATTTTTTTTGGTTACCTACTGCACTTCAAATGTAGTGAACCATGCATAGAAGGCGGTTTACTGAACTGAGAACTGAGAACATGGCCATGACAAGCTTTAAAACTCCTTTAAATGGAAAACTGCCTATGAAAAGTTCAGATTTACGTTCAAGAATTTAAAGCGTGCAAAATATGTAAAACCATTCACAATAATATTGCATCTACATACTTTATAACTTAAAGAATATTAGGTTTACTTTTCTTTTCTAGTTTAATCGCATTCTAAAAAGATTTCCCTTTATATTGTTTTTAAAGTTACATCTTTTATATTAAATGTTGGCTTTAACTAATTTCGAATGCACAACCATTAACCAGGTTCAATTGTACGTATCGATTCTCAATTTTAAGATGAGAATATTCTCCATATATATATGTATGTATATGTAGTAGCTGCTATTTGCCCTGATTTTTGTTACTTTCTTTTCGTTTTATTTCCGTGCCTCATTATTTTTTATAGCCATCCCATTATCGCTTTACATATGTCCTCGCTTTTGCCTCCATTTTGCCATCTTCTATCCTCCTATTATCTGTCTTTTCTCTCTCTCTCTCTCTCTCTCTCTCACACATACTGGTTAGCATTTCGCTTTTATTACATTTCTTTGCTGTCGCTGTCTAAGTTGCCATCATCTGAGTTCCCCCTCCAACTTGATTGGGAATTGTTCTGATTTCCAGTGGCTCTCAAACTGTATGTATATGTGCCATTTAACGGACATTAAAAAATTGGCATTTCACTGACATTCTCACACATTCCGCACTCTCTTTACTCCACTTCACTCTCAACTCCATTCCACTCCACACTCTACGAGTCGATGGGATGTGGGAAGGGGGGTACTCCATAGGAGTATTTCCCATAGCCTTCATTTGCTGTTGTTGCTGTTGTTCTAAAACTCCCTTTTCGCATTTTGCTCTCAACAGATTTACATGCGATTTGCATAAATTGAAGGCTTCCTTTGAGGCCTTTGCCGACAACAAACACGTTCTTGATGACAAGAGGGGAACGACAGAGTAGGAGTAAGCAGTAGATTGGATCTTTTTGAGTTGCTCATGTCATGTCCCCCAACTAAATGAATTTAAATCTTTTATGTCATACAAAATAAGGAGAGAGAAAAAAGTTATAGGAAGCAAGTTAATGTTTCAATTAAAGCGACAGAGTGAGAGGCAGTCAGAGCCAGAGTCAGGCACAAACTCTGTGAAATTAGTTTACGGCCAAAAGAAAAAATAAACTTTGTGACTTTTATTTAAGGGCCAGTCTCCCCCTTTGGGATTTCCCTTTTTTTTTTTTTTCATTTTTGCCCCTTGTTTCTTTTCTTCTGCTTGAGAAGTATTTCTCTTTCCTGAATTGAAAGGGTTAACAAAATTTCATTTTGATTTGTCATCGAATCGTTTTTATTTCCTCACATAATTGGCGTAAAGTCAACCGGAAACGATTATATTTTCATCAATTTGAATTTAATTTGTGTTCACATTTTGGTCACGAGTAAATGGTTTTTTTTGTTTCATCTTTCTCAAACCCTTTTCAATGACTAAGAAGTGTCCGTCTATTGGCTTTTAGCACTTGTATTTTGGTGTTGGTTTTTCAATCTAGCAATCCGCTTTATGCAACGAATTGTTTTTGCCTAGTTGGATTTGCATGGTTGTTGTTGTTGTAGGTTTTCCTGTCGCATTGCGTCAGCTTCAGCATTTGACACGCAAAACACCCACTGGAAAGGAAAAACACTGTGTTCCCTCTTCAAACTTTTCGCCACACCCCGCCCCAACTCGACCCTTCTGCCTGTTAGTTTTAAGTTGTTTGCACTGGCCTTTGCATTAAAAATGCATACAAAAGTCGTTGTCGGCATTGTCGTTAGCCTTTTGGCAAAACTTTTCTTCTTTACTTTTACTTTGAAGGCCAAAAGGAGCAATTTTCTTTTCCCTCGTTTTGTGGGTGTGTGAGTGTCGCAAAAACTTTGCTGTAAGCAAGTTGACAGTTACATGCGGGTTAGACAAGATTGTCAAGAAAGAGAAAAATAAAGAAATTGCCAAGGTGCGAAGGGTTAAAAGGGTTGGCTTCTTCTGTCTTTGTCTATGACAGACAATCGATATATTGTAAGATATACCATATATACATAGATACTCAATTATATCTAGCCATATGTCTCAACAAATTGAAATTCCCAAGCACACACACATTGACATAGAACTATTTCAGTCTATTAGTCAAGGCACACATACGAATTTAATATAATCATATTAAATTACCATGTGATCAAATATTCCAGTTATGTCACTCAGTCACAAAATGAACCTTATCTCTTCATGTACATACATATACATTATCATCTAAATATGGCAAAAATGTTCATAAGGATATGAATATGCCAAAGCAGAAAATGTCAGAGAAAATGTTGACATTGTTGAGTTAAGATACAGCAAAGAAAAAAAAAAAGAAGAGGAAAAAGGCAAACGTTAGGTGAAGCATATGAACATGGCAAGAAGTAGGAGGAGCAGGGAACAAGTTGACAAATCAAGTTTTTTTTTTTTGCATAACGAGCACAAAAATGTGCATTGCTGGTGCATACAGATACATATATATATATATATATATATATATATATATATATGAATCTTTCACTCTGAGTTTTGGATTGCAATACAAAATTACTTGACAACGTTAAGCAGCACGCAGGCAAAGCATGAGATAGCACAAAAAAAAACAACAAACACAAATAAAGTTGATACTCTTCATTGAGATTAGTTACATTAGAAAGTAGCAAAACCTTTAAACAACAAATGCCAAGTTTTGGCTCACTCTCTCTTCTTGTCTGTTGACAAAATACCTCAAATGGAACACAAATGTTGCACAATTATTGCAAACACGACATCAGCTTAGTTAGTTGTTTTTAGGTTTCCATTCTTCTCAATTTTTTGTGTGTGTGTGTTTTTTTTTGTTTTGTTTTGCGTTTTTGAAGTAACAGAGAGCCAGAGGGCAGGCAAATATGACAGAATGCAGTACCATACGCTGACTGCACATCCTTTTATTCAAATTGTCAAACTAGAAGATTGCACAAGTACGTACGTAGTATGTATGTACATACAAACAGCTAGCAAACTAACTGTAAAGTTCAACTGAGCGTATGTGTAATGTTTGCGGATGACAATTTACGAGTGCCGTCAGCAGGCTAGAGTTAGAGAGGCACAACTCTCTCCATCCATTCTATCTAACCATCCATCCATCCATCCATCTATGGGACTATGGGACACTATGGGACACTCCCTTGTATGCTCTCATGCTTCTCCACTAATTGCCAACAAAGCAAACAAAAACAAAACTCTATTCGCTCCATTCGCGTTGACTTTTTGTTTGCGTTTAGCTAACTA
Source organism: Drosophila equinoxialis (assembly GCA_018150345.1). NCBI lineage: Eukaryota > Metazoa > Arthropoda > Insecta > Diptera > Drosophilidae > Drosophila > Drosophila equinoxialis. The sequence continues at coordinate 209,508 of JAECWI010000696.1, forward strand.
TTTTTGAAGTGCGCCACAGCGCCAAAAAGTCGACTATACAATTTTTTTTTTTTTTTGTGTTCTTTATTATTAATGGCTAAGCAAACGAATGGCCTTCTTTATGAGTCATATATGCTAATTTAACCACAACAAATAGGAACCACCACCACCACCAGCACCAGCTCCACCCGCAGGACTTACCACACCTGTCTTGCTTCTCAGAGACCGATGACATTGAACGATACGAATATGGATACGACTAAGAATGGGAACACACAGGACGAGATGTTGCCCCCCCCCTTTACCATTTGATTGATGTCTTTTACAAAAGAATTTTGTGTTTTTACTTTCGAGCGATTTTCGCCTCTTTTCCATCAACTGAAGGCCCCTCAAGGACGTTTTGCAAGTACAAGGAAAAGCACTCAGCCAAATGAGTTACTACCGCATGACTCCCCTCCCGAAACAAACAAAAAATATATAAGGAAAACCATAAACACAAAGGTGTAAAATATCTATAAGAATCTTTTTTTCGTCCGTTCGCCCGTTGTCAACTGAATGAAGTTGACACAATCAGTGCTTTGCTTTTGGGTGAGTCCAATGATAACAGAATTTACGGATTTATGCTAAGAGTAAGAAGCCATAACACAAAACGCACTTTAGGAGTAAAAAGAAAATGGTTACAACCTTTAAAAAAACGAAACTCTTTCTCTCTCCTCTTTCGATAATTCTTTTTCCAGTAGAAACATTTGTAGGCAATAAATTATAGTACAAACTGTTTTTAAATTGCAGAAAATTTAACTATTTTAGCGTAACGACCAATTGGTTTGTAAAACCAATTGTCATAATATTCAACATGTCTTCGCTATGCTCCACTATATAAACGCTAGATTTCACAATCTAGTCACACAAGTTGTCTAGCTTCGTTCAGTGTCTCTATAGAAAAGTTATGGGAATCTTGCGAATGATCTTAAAAGTAAATCTAATACTTATTCTATGTCATTTTGGCAAGTGTCGTCAATATGATGAAGAACTATCATATAATAATGTCACTATTAAACAGGAAAATTTATCGAATGTAAGTTATGGAATTAACCGCTAATAAACCAACTTGTGATGTTTTTATTTCTTTAAAAATATATAGCACGAGATCAGTAATGAAACGTATCATAAATCAAACTATAATACCAAATATCATAGGAAATCGGTAATTATAAATCAATTAAATTTTGCGGCATATAACTAATCATTGGTGAACATTTTGCTCCACAGCAAGCAGCTGTCCAATTGGACAATCTGAAGGACTTTACCGTGGATGTTATAAAAACACTAGAAGTACAGTTGGTAGAATTGGATAATCTAAAGATCATGCTCAATAGTAATCCAGGTGCATTGAAGCAAAATGCTGAACGATCATTCGCCAGTTCCTGTCTGGATGCCAATGTGAATAACGATGGGGTGCATAAGATTCAAGTCCCGGGATTGGATCCCTTTATGGCCTCCTGTAATACAAATGTGGCCGGAGCCGGTTGGCTGGTCATTCAAAGGCGCATGGATGGCGGACTGAATTTCTTTCGCAGTTGGTCCGAATATCGTGATGGTTTCGGCGATCTGATGGGCAATTACTTCATCGGCTTGGAGAAATTGCGTGCCATTACAGCTGCCCAGCCCTTCGAGCTGTATATTCATTTGGAGGATTTCGATGGCGAGACGCGATTTGCCAAATACGAAGAATTTGCCATTAGCAACGAGGCGCAGGCATATGCCCTAAATACCTTGGGTAAATACTCAGGGACTGCTGGTGATTCATTGCGTATGCATGCGAAAATGAAGTTTACCACCTACGACAGGGATAACGATAAGGATAAGATGAAGAACTGTGCTGTGGCCATGACCGGTGGCTGGTGGTATGAAAACTGCATTGACAGGTGAGTCATCCGAATGAACATTAATATGGGTTAAAAAGGTGTGATCGATTTTTTCGTCAATTTTCACCTTCATCAAACGTAGCAATCTAAATGGTGTCTATTTGGCTGGCAGCTATGATGAAACACTCAGTGGGCGCGGCATTTGTTGGGAGGCATGGCGTGGCTTTGAATATTCATATAAAAGTGTCATCATGATGATAAGACCCAGATTGCCCATACAAAGTTAAGCCCAGCTCTTTGGAATATTCAGAATATTTAATCAAAGTCCATAAACTATATACAAACATATATACAATGTAATTGTTGTCAGTAAACAAAACTAATCAAAATCAATAAATAACCCAATTAAGAAAGTCTTTGATGTCATTTATTGCCATTAATTTTCATTAGACGAGAGATTTTCCATTTGGATTTACATGTTAACTACGAAATTAATTCAAACATTTGAAAGTATTAGACTGTTTCTAACTAACATTTATGCATTTTGCATTTCAAATTAGTTGATTAACACATTTGTAAGAAAGAAAAAAAAGAAAAAGCTAAACTTTAGATTGCAAAAATTTTGATCGAAGTGAAACTTTTATAATTTGCACAAATCTTCTTTAGCTCTCAACTTTGACTTGAACCATCTATGGCAAGTCAAACTAAATAAGCCTCCTTCTTCTGCCTGGCAAACAAAAACAACTTCCTGCAAGTTTTTTCTGTACATTTTTTTCCTGTTTTTATTTTCTCTCGCTCTTTTTTTTCATTTTTTTTTTTTTTTTGCAATTTATGACTTCATTGCGGTTTCCTAAAAACAAAAAAAAAAACATGGTATATAAATATATAAGTTGGAACCCAAGCAAAGCAGACGAAAAAAAAATACCCACATACCGGAAGCTAACTCCTGTGCAACGAATACGGATTGCCCTTTTTTTTTTTTTTTTTTTAGCAATTTTTGTCTAATAAATGGGAATATTTACAACCGATTCATTGCCAGATAGAATTTCTGAATGGAATTTACATGCTATAGAATTCAATCAAATTATTAACTATATGTATTTAATTTGAAGCTATTGATTGCAACTGATCTTAGCTGGTAACTGAATAATCGACTTGGAAGTAAAATGAAGATACCCCAAAGGCTATGGGTATAACTAGAAATGAAATGAACGTAAAGGAAAAATATACGTAGTTACATGTGTACATATCTATTTGTATATATATATACATATATAAGACAAGTAAAATAAAAAGCAAAAACTTGTTTATGACTTGCAAATTTCCTGTAAATGCCAAAACGCGAGAACCTCCAGCCGAGGTTTGCTACCTACAAAAGTGCAAAAGAAAAAAAAAAGCAGCAAGCAAACTGATGATGACGAGGATGAGGATAAAAAGAAGGGGAAGGGCAGTAGAAGAAGGAGCAATGGCAATGGCGAAAAAAAGAAATAAAGTCAAGCATTCCTCTACTGTTCGTCTTAGACAGAATGACAAACGAACTAGAAATCCCCCACTTGAGTAAATAACTACGAGGACGACGGCGATGACGATGAGGACGGAAGTGTAACTACTTTGCAGGAGATGGTCGGTGCTGTAGGAGGCGTTGTCTAGGTAAGTAAATGAACTTTAAAATGGATACTCCCAAGAGCAAGAAATAGAGAGGGAGAGAGAGAGAGAGAGAGGGAGAGAAAAGAAGAGGGAATTGTAGATAGCAACCAACTAATGTAATCAAATCACAACGAACTACAGTGAGAAGGAAATATTTTGTCATTGTGAATGCAAGTCCTGGCCTCAAGTCCTTTGGCCATGCAAATTGCGCGAACGAGACAACAGAGCAATTGTAATAAAAATAATAATAATAATAATAATTTGCAACAAAAAGTCAGTCAAGTGGTTGTTGGTTAACCGCAAAACACACACTCTATGTCGGCCCTCTATCTGTGGCCATCCTCATCCCGGCTGCTGTCTCTGTCAACATTTGCCAACAACTGCGTGTCTCCGCCTCAGTCTCGGTCACCGCCTTCTCTTCAATTCAATCATGGCCATCAATCTGATGACTTGTCTCCACTTCTCATATTGATACACTGAATGGGTAGGTCCAGGGGGGATGTATGTATGTCCACCGCAATCTTTTGGCCACAATCTTCTCCTCCTTTGCCAGCTCTTTCTCTGTGTCTTGGTCGCGTTTCTTCATTTGCATTTGCACATTCATTCAATCATTTGTTTATTTGCTGGCAAATAAACTGAAAATTGCAGGTAGAAATGAAGTTGGAACAGATGAAAGAGAGTACCGGGAATACGGCTGCGGGTGCTAATGGAAACGAGAACTTTCATATACCCTTCATACCACTTTATTTGGGTATTCCGATTATTGGTTGAGGCTGTGGACAATGTGAACATGATATCATCTTGGCAGGGTATCAAAAAGTGTGTGTGGCAGTGCCAAGGCCCACAAACGATGAGACGACTGTGAATTCTGGATGGTCCCTCCTGTGTGTGTGTGCGAAAGGCGCTAATTGGTGTGAAGTGAATGAAAAACTGAAAATTGAGTCAGACCATATGGAAAAGTAAGATCTTGTTGTTCTTTCAGCAAATGGAAACGAAAGGATTATGGAGGGGGCGAAATAAAACCAAACACAAATAATAATCAATATTTGTTTCATTAAAGCAAAATCAATTTGGCATATTGCATAAAAGGTCTTATCAATTTTATAGAATATTTCAAAGATATCCAGTGCATTGTCATGATTAATTACAACTTTCAACGATTGGCTAACTTAATTTTAAATTGATTCCCTCAGAGAGTATTAGAGTAGTGGAAAGGAATGTATATCATTCTTGCCACACAGTGGGGCAAGCTAAGGTTCAACGACTGAAGAGGACAAAGTTTGCTCACAGTTAGTAGATGTAGAAGGAGGAAACTTGAGGAGTTAAATGCTTAAACATAGACAGTTTGAAAAGCCAAACAAAGGACTTTCGAAGGGCGAGAAAATTGCCCCAATAAGCCATTTGAAGGGCCAATTTGACAACCTTCAGGTGGGCACTTAATCAGTACGTTTATCTTTAGCGACAAGTTAACGAACATTTGAAGGTTAGCAAATTGCAGCAACAAATTGAAATGGAATCCTTGAGAACGACAGCAAATGTTTTCCTAGCTCCTGGCAGGGTATTCAACTCTGACAACAACATTTTACAAATCAATAGAAACAACAATAACTAGGTATCTTTCTCAGTTTATCTTCCGCCATAAAATATAACCACAACAATTCTGAATTCTTGATGTTTATGGTATTGCAACTAAATTCAAATGGATATTATTTCTACTTGGCTGTGCCTTTTCATGCAATACTTTCTCATCACCTAAAAAAACGAAAACGCAAAAAAAAAAAAAAAAAAAAAAAAAACATGTAAAAACTAAATAGAAAATAATTTTCAATTTTCCTTTTCGGGCTAAACAAGGACTCACTCAACTCAAACCCCCAAAATTACCGTATTCACAGGCAGAACAGGACAGACCCAGGATGCTAGAAATATTGTTGGAATATATATGTATATGTACATATATTTGAGTTGAGCCTTAGTTATTTCTGTTGTCCGTTTTTTTTTTTTTTTTTTGCCGGACCTTAAAAAAAGAGATATATAAATGTTTTCCAAAAACCAAGAAGACGACGATTTAGCTAGGGAGGAGGAGTCAAAGGAGACGACTGCTATACAACGGTAATTGTAGACGCTCGGTATGCGCAGCTTGTGGCTTAACCAACCCCAGCCCCAATCCCTCCCCTCAGCGGTGGATGTGTGTGTGTGTGTGTGTTTGTGCTCTTCTTGAGGAGCACTGGGCAGGCAGCCAAGCAAACATTTCCACCAGAGGAAACAAACAACAATATGAGAAAATAAAGAATTGCTGGCCAAGCTTCTCTAACAAGCGAGACAATGGCCAAAGGCTGTAAATTGTTGCAATAGGGGTGAGAAGGAGGTGGAGGCACAGGTGTGGTGTGGCTTGGTCTAAAGACAAAACATAACAACAACTAGAACAACGTGGAAAATACAGACATGCACCACCGACGCTCCGACGCCTTGTCTAGAGGAATGTCTACTTAAAGCAATGCTTCTGCAACTGTAATTAAACCGCTCCACCTCAAACTTTGCAAAGTATTTTTTTTTGCCAGCCGATGGAATCTACTGCAAAATGCCCTACAATAGATGTTTGCTTATCAAATAAGCTCATCTAAATCTCTTATTAAACAATGTAATCAACTGTAGCAGCTGCTGATCAAAAACAAATGCATTTTTATACAAGCAGATACTTTAAAAGGTCAGAACTTTTGTGCTAAGTTATTTCTACCCTCTGGGGGTATTTTTTTTTGTTTTTGTTTCTTCACAGATACAGGGTAAAAGAAAATGTGCGAAATGCAAAAGGCCCACCCGAGTCGAGAGTCAAGAGTGTCAAGTGCAAAGATATGCAAAAGAAAATTATATGAGGGGATGGGGCGAGAGGCAGGCAGTCGATTCTAGCATACAAAAATGGGAGGACGAAATGCCGGCAATGCAAGAAGGAAATCATTTTACGGGGCACATATGACAGACAATAAATGAAAACATGCTTGTTAGATGGGTGAGGTGAGATGAGTGAAAATACAAGGAAGCCATTACATTCTGCAGGTGAACACCAGCACATGGCATATGTACATATGTCTTTGTGTGTGTGTGTGTCTGTGTATGTTGTTTACGTAGCAGCAACAAAGTCAACACCTTGAACCAGTTTAGGAAAAAAAGAAGAAAATTATGACAGAGAGTTTGAGGCAGAAAGCAGCAACTCAAAATAATGAAGTGCGAGGCAAGCAAAAGTCATTAGCGAAAAGACGCCCTCTACACACGCACACACACATGACACCTTCAACTTGTGGCACAGTGGTTACAAATATAAAATCTGTAGCCCAGAAAGTTTGAACTAAATCGTAAATAATTCAAACTTAATTTTTCTTCAGTTAAAAAATGAAGTTCCTTTATACAAAATCGTTATTCCTAGTGGAAATTTAGCTCAAGCTTCCATTCTTTGTCTTTTATTTTATAAATAATGGAAAAAGCTAAATAAGTATTAGAAAGTGGAATAGATAGATAATTATCTATAGTTTATACAAGATTTGGCCAAAGTAAATAAAAAACACAAATTTATTTATAAATTTTTGGAAGCAGTGTGCCTCCTGAGGTACAACAGGGTGGGCCTCTTGTCTACATTTCACTCTTGTTGTTGTTTTTGTCTTTGCTGTCAGGAAATGCAGTTGGTGCAGAGAGTTTGCTGCCATCAGCCTGAGGCTAAAGAAATTCTACACGAGATGCCTTTACTCTCCCTTCTATCTTTTTCACACACACACACATGAACACCACGTGTCCATGTCAAATATTTAACACTTGGTTTATTTTGCATTTGTTTCAACCTCCTGGCACATGGAAATTAAATGTTTACGCTTTTTGTGGCAGCAAGTGGGCGACGACGACGATGACGAAGGAGATGGAAATGGAGGTGGAGGTGGGAGACTATGACATCGAGTCGAGTCAAGTCGAGTCGAGAGTTGCGTTGAGTCGAGTTGAGTGGCAACAAACCAACCAAGAAGAAGAAGCAAAGCAAGCAAAATGGCAACCAATTTGCGGAGACGCGACATAGCCCAAAGCCTCAAACACACACACACACACACACACACACAGAGTATAAACCCAGCTAGAAGCCCATGCTCAAGCTCAAGCTCAAGCCCAAACCCAACACCAAATCCCAACTTATGGCCCACGCAATCAATGCGGCAGAAATATATTTCACAATTGTTGAAATGCAATCAACAGTCATTCAAGCGACAAGCCAAATGCTGTACAAATCACGTAGCATAATATTTTGTTATTTTAGTTGTTGTTATCGTTGTTGTTGCTGTTACGTCGAGAAAAGGGCTCTGGCAAGGCAATAGAAAAATGGCTGTGAAATGGACGCAAGTTGGGGAAGCAATGCATTGACAAGCATAAGTCAGTGAAATATATTCAGTAAAGAGAGAGAGAGAGCGAGAAAGAAAGAGGCCACCGACTCAAAGCGGGGTGGCGGGGGCTTGCAAAAGTCAATGTATGAAAAGCGATTTTCAAAGTCACGCGCAGATAGCAGAAAAAATGAAAAAAAGGGTGCAGCAGTCGCAAAAGCTAAGGGAGTGGAATAGTGGATAAAGTGCCAGGGGTTGGGGGTAGGAGGAGGTCCTATAACATTTATAGGGGACGTATGAAAATTCTCTAAACAATATGCTTACAACATTTAAACACACTTTGTAACTGTAGTTTAGGAAAATAAAAGACTTGAAATTCTTTCAAAATCTTTTTATTTAAAGCTCCATGAAACTTTGTAAACACGAATCTATAACTAACTAGCTAACGAAGTAAACAAATTGTATGACAAATGTGTTAGACTCTTGAAACTTTATAGTGTATATAGACCATAACAATAAGAGACATCAGTTGAGAAGGTTCTTCGAAACGAAAGACGGAAAACACATTTCTATTAAAATGCGAAAAGCCTTTTGTGGTCGCTCTTGCTGATGTTTGCGCTGCCTCCAAATCAACTCCCACCCTCCATCTCCTCATCTTCCTCCGACCTTCCCCACATCTCCCTGCCCCTTGGCACTGTTGTTCTCGACAAGAAAGCCAACCTTTGCCTTGTTTATCACTGACTACAGCGGCGGCGGCTGCTGCTGCTGTTGGCATTGCACTTTGCATGCAAAAAACATAATAATCGGGCGGAAAAAAAAGGAATGTGAGAGCAAGAGGAAGAAGTAGAGAGATAGTTATTGAGACAATGATCCGATATCCAGTTACCGTGTATTGTGTAAGCATGTGACTTCTAACTAATTTATTAAAACACATCTAATCTAGGTTTGAAGCTTTTAAACCAATCGTTTGGTGTTTGGTTTTTTTTTCTATTTTGTCTTCACCTCTAGAAAAAGAAGCCATAAGAAGCACTTCAGATTTCTGTGGTTTATTATAAACTTTGCAAAGATCTTCAACTTAGTTATAAACTTATATAAGTTTAAAGATTTAAAGCCCAATCGAATGCAAATTTATGCGTCTCGATATACCTTATAATTAAGAGGCCTGTCTACAGGGTATGTGGGCAACAACAAAAAGACCAAGAAGAAGAAAACCATTCGCGGAGTCGAATGCCTGACTCTGATCGCAAATGTCGTCGCCGCCGAAAATAAACAGAGGAAAGAAACCCCATAGATAAACAATAAATAAGCAGAAGAAATTGCAATTGAAAACTGCATTAAAGAAATGAGGAAACAAACAAAAAAAAAAAAAACAAACAAAAAAAACGACGCAAAAAAAAGAGAACTTCAAGTCATTGAACGAGTTGTTTTTTTTTCTTGTTCCCAGCGAGACATTAGGGCGGCAGCTAATTGTGAAGACCCAATAGACTGGTGACTCTCAAACTGTAAACTAATTGAATTCAACAAACGTTTTTCTCTTCTTCGTTTCTTTTTGAAAGACAAAAAAAAAAAAACACAAAAAAGAAACCCAACAAAAAGTCAACAAAACACACAAAAACAGAATTTTTTTACGATTTTACTTTGAAAGGTTGTGAATTTCACTTAAAATGCTTTTATTATGGGCTGTACGCGATGGCTACAGCAAATACCTATACAAGCCTCCCACCCACCATCCTCCATGCCCTTCCCGGAGACTATTCCGACTGCTACTGCGACTGCGATTGCGACTCCGAGTCTGACTATATGCTCTTATTCAAGGCACGTTCCCGACAAACGTTGACGCTTCGTTGGACATGACCGAAAGCGCAGGGAGTAAGGGAACACTGGTAGCTAGAGCTGGGTATAAGAGGCGTAAAGGCAGAAAAAAAACTTTAGTGTTTTTTTTTTATCCAAGAGACAACACATGTACAGGTACATCATGGGCCTTCTCGTACCACACACACACACACACACACACACACACACACACTCATATATGCCGTTTAAAAACAAATTATCGAACATGTACGAGACGCCTGTCATTGACAGAGAAAAGTAAAATAATAAAAAAAGAAATATATATGTGGGTATATACATATATCGGAGAGAGAGAGAGAGAGAGAGAGAGAGACAGAGGGAGTCAGATAACAAAAGTCAAAAGAAATGTTGTTGTTTATAGACAGCAACAGAGACCCAATGATAGTAGTGAGTAAGCGAAAAGAACAAGAATGTGAAGAGATTTTTGTTTCTGTTTTTTTTCTTCTTTTTTTTTTTTTGTTCTTCTGTTGTTTAACCGGAAGGCAACTTTAGTGCATCGAAATTATACTCATGCACACAGTTCATCACGCACCTGCAGTTCTTTTTACCTCAATTTTTCGTGTATATTTTGACAACAAGTCATTCAGAGAAAAAACAAACGTAGGTAAGGTATAACAACAAAAAGATTTATATACATGCATATATAATTAACTGACTAAAAGTTCTATGAATTAATGTTTATTTCTTATGAAAATTGTAGCTTACTTGCAGTTTACATAGTGGTGAATCACAAAATATACCCAACAAGATAAAGGAAATGATTTGGATCATTAAGAAAGTCAACTGACAGATTGAAGATAATTCATATTATACATATTTATTTATTGAAATCTACATATGTTTACATAAATTGCACTCAAGTATATTCTCCTTGAACTATGCCACAGGTCACTGCCTCCACTCTCAATGTCAAATATCGGCCCAAGTGTGTAGTACCTCTCTAATATGTATATGTATACCTTTCGTGTATGTGTATTTTAAGCTAAATTACCCAAATTTGTTTTATATATAGTACTAAAATACTCACAAGTATTTGCTTTGAATGTGCAGAGCGTGAAAACCAACTCTTTTTACCACCGGTTTTCGATTTTTTTTTTTTTTTAAACGTTTTTAATGTTTTGAGTGAAGACATTAAATGTGCTTAAGCAGGCGAAAGATCATGTGCGTGATTACTCCTACATATACATACATATCTATATATATGTATATACATATATATTTGGTATATATATTTAAAGAATCTGTTGGCAGATTCTCTCGTCTCAATGGCATGGCACATATTGAAAACGGCCACCAACAGCGGATTTAGCTTATATCTTTAGATGAGACGCTTTTTCTTTTCACAAATCAGAGCGTAAATACAATGAAGTCCACTCACATATGTGCACAGTATATACATACATATATATACGATGAAAGGCATTGAAAGGCAGAAAAAAAAAACAAAGTAAAGAGAAGAAAATCGAGACGCCAGAAGCGAGAAGCGATGCGTGTTTTGATAGTGCAAAAGGCGCTCGAAAGCATTTTCTATGGCCTACAGTGATAACTCCATTTAATGATATCTCATAGTCAAAGCATTACTTTATGTTTGTTTGATTGATTTAGCTCAGTCCTTGATCATTTGTCGTACTCATTTCAATGATTTTTATAAAAGCGTAATGGTTTTTTTTTACTCTGGACGGATAAAAGATGATGATATATCATGGAAATTTCTTAAACTTCCGAGTCCTGCCAATGAATTGCTGCTTAATAGTCTTTAAATTTCATTTATGTTGATAATGGGTCTTCACTGTAGTCACATATGCGGGCCATAGTCCACATTTGTCCAGTTGGGCATTGAAAAGACTTTCGTTGAGAGATTGAGGCGAGCACAAAAGAGGAAGCATCAGCAGTCAGCGGCCATTAGCTGCTTATCGCGCATTTTTTGTCATTGAGTAGCACAGCAAATAGTAGGGAACTCAAACATCAGCGATTGAGCATGTAAGCGGGCGGGGATAAAAGTGGAGGGGCAAATGGAATGGTTGAAGTTGCAGCAGTGAGCTCAAGTGTAAAGTTATCAAGTGGCTCACTGCTGCTGGCTGCTGGACTCTGGTGAAGCTGCTGCTTCTGTTGCTGCTCCTGACTGGAACAGCCCAGTCAGACAGTAGTCAAGGGTTAATGTCATAGACAACGTGGAGTGTGTTTGGCTATGACGGCGACGGCGGCGTTGGCGGCTAGTGACATAAAATGTTATCAAAAGGGATTATGACAAGACCAATACACACACACACACACACACACAGAAAGAGGGAGGCTGAGAGAAGGATAAAGTGGTTGGAACAGAGCGGAAAAGAACTGTATCAGTAGCACAAAAGAGGCAGACAACATCAACTCAACTCGACATAACGCTCTATGAGAGTTGATGATATCGTTGACAGGCCGCCCTAAAGGCAAGGAACTAACCAACAAACAACGTTCAAAGTCGAAGACCGTTTGCTGTTTGGTCATTGCCATGAAATACTTATATATTTGCACAAAAGGAGCAAGCAGCAGGCAAGAGGCGACCAAACGCAAAAAGAAGGAGTCAAGTTATCTCAAAGATTGCTTCAAAAGTGACTAAAGGAAAAACCTCTGTAGATAAGTGTCACAATGTTGCTGCTTTTTATAGGGTTAAGTGTCATGAAAGTTATTTGCCCTATTATATATATATATATATAAATAAAACACAACTGTAAAAATATGTACATAAAGACTTCTTTAGTTACAGATTGTTACAACACTTTTTTTAAGAATCTTTAATTAACTTAAATTTAATTGAAAAACTGTTTTAAGTTCCAAACAAACGAAATAAAAGTTACGTTTTTTTTAGTTTACAAAATGCTATTAACATTCTTTATGTATTTTAAGCAAAAAGGTTATCAACCGACAGAAAGCAGGAAGCAATGTCTAATCATAATCTAACAATGTTTTTTTTTTTTGTTGTTGTTCTTGTTCTACTTCTTTTAGCTTATAGTCAAAGTGAATCACTTGAAATTATCTATAGCAAGAGAAGAAAAACTGCTACAACAAGAATCATAACCAAGCAAGCTTCGACTCTCTCTGGGGCTAAAACTTGTGAACGACACTTGGCAGCTTCACCAAAAAGCCGGAAAGAAAAGATAAAAAAAGAGATAGATAGCAGAAAAGACATGGAGAGAGGAAGACGTAGGGTAAGGTTTAATATTTTTCATATACCCTTTCCCAATGAGTTAAAAAACTATAAATGATTAAATGACATTTTCACATTAATTGACTGAGCTTCTATTAATGCCATTAATAAGGAATGAAAACTTATCTCCAATTTTAGGCCTTATATTTTCTAAGCAATTCATAGCGAATTCGAATAGAGTATACAAAATGCATTATAAAGTAGCCCAAAAGTTTCATTTTATTATTATTTTTCTTCGTTTTTTCACTCAACATTCTCTAGTTAAATGCAATTTACTTAATGTCTTGTCTTGTCTTGCTGTTGCTTGTTTTCCTATATTACTTCATAACTTTTATTGCCGGCATAATTAGAAAGAAAACCCGTTGAAATTAAAAATGAAGGCAGTAGCAACAACAACAGCAGCTAGCAGCAGCAATTAACGATAGTTAGTTAAGCTTACTGCCTTCACACTGACAAGAAAACTGACAACTCTCTTGACTACAGTTAGGTTTTTGAGTAGTTTGAGTAGTCTAACTATTGCATAGTTGGTGCGACTACTACAAGTACAAATACATGAGTGTGTATGTACATTCATACGTATGTATGTATGTACTAGCCTTGACAGCAAACTTGCCCGTATCAGTAGAAACATGTTGTTGAAACTACTGTGACATTCTGTTCTTCTCTTCTTGTTTCAAGTTGCAACTTGCAACAACAGAGCAGCCAGAAGAAGTAGCAGCTGCTCAATAATGCAATGAAAACATTTAGACTTCAGTCTCTCGCTTCATTCGTCCGTCCATCAGCCAAAAAGGGAACTTTGTCTGCCAATGCTTTCATCCGAAATTCAAAAAAAGTAACGAAAAAAAAAGGAAATGAAAACCGAAATGTTTCTTCAATTGCAAAATTTATGTGCTTGTCATTCAATGGCGAAATTGTGTTGAGAACTGCATTGAGAAATTGTTTTCTTTGGCTCAAGGATTGCCCAATTGTTGTGATGAACATAGATAGATAGAGAGAGAGAGAGAGAGAGAGAGAGAAAGGGAAGACGGTGTGGAGTATTGGAATTGATATTATATGTTAATGGAATTGATTACTTCTTTTGTAAGATTTATGAGTTTCTTTCACACTTTTAAACATACAAATGTTTCTACAAAAAATGAAAACCATAATTTTGTATAACTACAGAAAGATTTTCAAAACTAATGTCTTCATATTTTATTTGAGAATTTCATTTTGAGAAATGATAACTTGAAAACTAATCTGAAAAATCAACATATAACTTGGACAGAAGCCTTTAGAAATTTTTAAAAAATAGCTTAAAATCGAATTCACTAAAGTAAATAATTGTAGTCGAAAAAAAATATTTGAAAATAATTTTTGGAAAATACTTTTACTTTAGTGAAGTTTTTCAAAATTTTTGATATTTTTTAAAGTGTATGTAAATGAATTAAAAATTTTTGTTTACCAGTTCATTAATTTGGTTTTGTTTTCTATTTCCACAAATTATATAAGGTTATTTTCAAGTTGAAAGAAATATTTTCTTGATTTCTTGCCATATATGGATGTTAACTCTTGACTACCTCAGCTCACACTATGCGGCGGATCATTTTGCTGTATGTATTCAAAATGTATATCAATATACAAAAACCCTAACCATATATGGTCGAATCATTATTACTGAACTATTATCCAAACTATCGCATTAGCCATGCTTCGACCAACAGACCAAAAAGACAGAGACATCGATATCTAGTGTATTTGTATATCGCTGAGTCAAACCTAAAAGCGCCTCTTGATATGGATAAAACAGCTGTTCAGCATTGCCGCACAGAAACAACCAAAGTGGTTTGGTTTGGTTTGGTTTGGCTCGGTTTGGGTTTTTGGTATTGGTTTTTTGTTGTTGTTGTTTTTGTTAGACGAAAAAACAAAAAGAAAAAAACAAAAACAAAACTTGTTTCTGGCATGAAGCATGGAAAACAAACGATTGTGGGCGTTGAAAGACAATTAGCCGCATGCCGCAAAATCAAGCGGCCGAAACGGGTTTCAATGTACGACGAGTACATATGGGTTTATGTGAGTCAACTAACTACATATAGATATTTGTATAGGAGGGAATGCGGGATCTCTACATAGAATGTGGGAGAATGTATGTATATGCATATATATATGTGTGTGTGTGTGTGTGTTTAATCATAATAAGCCGAGGCCTCCAGCTGAGCGGTGCAAAAATATGTACGTAAAATCAAAAAATGCAAAATGTGAAATTTATACAGGAAGCCTGCAATCATTTGCCCTATAAAGCACAGACACAAAAACCGGCAGAGCCAATGAATGCATTTACACTGTAGAAAACCAAAAACACAATTATCAATAAAATTATCAAAGAAAAAACACAAGTTACTCGGGATTGTTGTACATTAACAACAATTGAAATGAGAATACAAAAAATGGGAAATATGCATTCTCATCACTTTCTCGCTTTACATTCTCTCAATATTTACAAGAAGCTCCGAAAAGAAACCTTGGGAAATATGTGTCATATTTGACGCCGCAACAATTTTTCAACAAATTTTGAAAAACAAATTTCAATTTAACTTCATATTGTTGTTTATGACAAATGTGATGGTTCTCTGTTTAAATTCATTTCCTTTGCTCCCCCTCTCCTGCCAACACACATCTCTATGGTCAGCCCCATTGAAAGTTCCCACTTGCAGCATGTCAGTCAATCAATTCTTCTCTGTTTTCAGTGACTACATTCAATTACCCACCAGTTGGTTAGGTCGCCCTCAATACTCAACTCAACTGAGCTGACAACCCCAAAAAATGTGTTTTGGACCATTAAAAAGCTTTTCCTAAATGACTCAACATTGACAGTGTCTCTTTCTGTCTGTCGGATTGTTGTATTTTCTGTGTTGGACGGTCAGTCAGGTCAGTCGCGAATATTTGTTTTTGGTGTATTCTTTATTTGTGTCTGCAAATTTTTTCGTATTTTTTTTCTTTCTTTCTTTTTTTATGCATTTGTTTTTGAATGGGAATGAAAAGTTGCGGGCAGCTGCAGCGAAAAAAATGCATTGAGGCAGAAATTGAGGCAAGTGAAGAGGTTTTTTTTTTGTCGGCTTGGTGGGTGAGGCCCTCACTGATAATGTGGGAAACTAAAAGCAAAACAAATGAAATGCCATCGAATTGAGGCAAAGAAAAGTTTCATCACAAAAGCAAATCAAAAATCAAGTGCAGAAAACAAATGAGTTTATGGGCTTAAAGCAACTTAACTTTTCAAAAGGGATTTAAAAAAAAAAAACGATTCTATTGGCATTATCATAAAGTTGAAGGATTTTGACAAAAACAACAAAAAAAAGAATAAAGTTACGATTACGATTTTCACTGGCTAAAAGATTATCCTCTCTTTTGGGCAACATTTCCAACATTTTAGAACTGGCTAAATAGCAACCGTGATTAAGGGCTTTACGATGTCATTTCAGCAAAAATAAAAACATTTGAGACTATGTTTTAGGCACTAAACAGCAGTGCATAAAGTTTCTTAAAAACATCTTCTCACATAGCATTTGCCATTATTTGGTTTTAAAAAACCAAGAGAATTTGAATTTAATGAAGTTTACTACTTTATGTACCTACAGAGCAAAAGTAGTTAAAGTTGCTTAAAGGTTTTTATCACCTTGTGTATATAAACATTCCAAAGTTGTTGTTGGTTGTTTAACCTTTTGCGTTGAGTAACATAAAAAGTAAATATTTTACACACTAACCTTCTTTTAAAGATCACAAAAAATAGGTTCAAGTTTTGTCGTAATTATTTTGACCCTTAATGGTAGAAGTTAATCAACTGTTTCATCACAAAATTTCATAATGTTTTCCAAAAAACTTTCCCTTGTGTCTCGATTAATTTATCTTATTACCTTAATAAATTTCATTGTTTACGTATGTATATGCATTTCCTAAAGTGAAAAAACAAAAATGCAAATTTATTATAACTAATTTCCACAAGCCACCGATGAATCACTTATGATGACATTTTCACAATGCTTAATGGCAATGAAAAACAAGTTTCAAAAGCCACAACTTGATATATACATAAATCTTACTATATTACCATATTCACCAACAACTGCACCCACATACATACATATATCCAACTCTCTATCTGTATCTATACAGATAGATAGATATATCTACAGTTTACAGTCTGAGTGTCTGAGCCTATCTGCCTGTCGCAATCAGTTTTATGTAAAAATGGCTAGCTTTGGTTTTCAAAATAGAGTATTAATAAATATTTATTATATAAAAGACACAGAGATTAGTTGTGTTGACAAAAAAATATAGTACATTTTTCTTTAGGTGTTTTTTTTTTGTTTGTTTTCTCGAACTACTTGTTAAACAATTACTTACATACAACATGTGAAAATAGGCAAAAAGGAAATAAATTAATAAACTTTAACAAAAGTAATCACAATTTGTGTTAAAAGTTGATATTTTTACTGAGTTTAAGTGGAGAATAAATATAAAATTATTTTGTTTTCGTTTCATGTGAAGAACAAGTTCAACTCGCATGCTTTGTTTGGTCTAAAATCAATAAATATGAAGAAACAGACTTAGTTATCTTGATGATTTTCATTTCTTAAGATTTGTGGGAAACTATACTATCGATTATTTTCCTTGATGCCTTTCAATTTCAATTTAGATAATAGTTAATAATTTATTAAATTTGTACTTACTTAATCTGCCGAAGCTATGAGAAAGCCTCTTTTTAAGCTTTTGCAGGGCGCCTCCTTTTTCTCGCGCATGGTGACGCCTAAAAAAAGAAGAAGAACATGGTAAAAATAGATTAAAACAAATCACTTAATTACTGAAATGTGTCGTTTAACATGAGTTTTTTGAAACCATTTAAAAGTTTTCTATATATACATGAATGTATAATTTCCAAAATTGATTACAATGTTTTGTCTATGCCACAATTATCAAACCAAATACACAAAATAACAACAACAACAAATACACAAAAACACGGACACAAGAACTGACATTATAAATTAACATAAATCAGTCGAGCGTGCTCTGCCATAATAAATATATATATACACATACATACGTATGATTGGTGTGCATATAGGACGACCCCAGAGATAACATATTAGAGGGGGAAACAAAGAGAGCTTGGCAGAGGGAGAGAAGGGCTGTCAATGATAGTTGAGTGGGAGGACGGAAAGGTAGGTGGGGAAAATGAAAAACCAATTTTCAAAAACGCAACTTAAAATAGAAAATGCATTTTGTAGTAGTTTCCATTTCGGTTCGATACGTATCAATGGAAGTCCATCGACTTTTCTCATCTCCCCATCCATTTATGTATATAATTTGGTTATTATTGTTTTTCGTTCCGCCGATCAAATAATAACATTTAGCAAAACTTATTTCAGTGTTCATTGAGGCATGAAAATTGTGTTTTCCAACTATTCATCATACTTTTACCATTTGGCGTACACTCTTCTTCCATTCGAGCCATTCTCCTTTTATTATGATTTTGGTGTTGATATATGTATTTATATTATTCTTTATTGATTCTATTCTTATTTTTCACTAAATAAAGCTGTTAAATTATATTTATGTTGTGATTAAAATTTTATTGATTTGCTTTTGAAGTATTTTAATAAGCCAATTTGATTCAGTTTTAACATCGCCTAACGAAAATTTAGATTATAATTGATTGTTGTTTTAAAAATAATTTAACAAAATATCAAATGTTTTTCAAGTTAATAGACCATTCTATTTTACCTAAAGAAAATGGACCTATATATTTAGATTTCAAGTCATCCCATTTTGCAATATAATTATAAAATTATTGTCTACTATGGAGAAAATGGAATAATTAATGTCATTAAAATGCTGCTGTAGGTGGATGAGGGAGGAGTGGAAAAACATACTTTGATGTCAGTACTTGATATTATTTTTGCTCTCAAACAGAAATAATTTGCCATCACACTCATTTATTTACATTTCATAAAGTCTAATTAGATGTCAAAGGCAAATGACAAGAGTATTTTGTTCTCTCTCAGTCATTATGTTTTTTGTTTTTTTTTTTTTCTTTGCTATTTTTGCTTATTGCATGCCTCACTGGCCACGCCCACACTTCAATACTATTAAGGCTATTGAACTCAATCACCTGTCTGCAGTTTCTTCTCAACTCTTGCCTCGCCCAATCTCTCTGCTTTTAGTTCGGTCTCTCACAATCATTGACTCATTGAAGGAGCGAGGGGGACGAATTTGTGTGCCTTTGACATTGATTTTGATTGCAAACTTGCATCTCATTAGAAAGATAGAGAGGCAAGTGGCAAGTGACAAAAGTTTTGCTTGTCTATTTCTATTTGGTTTTAATTGAATAAGTTTTTAACCAAGAAATTGGCCACACACCAAAATGACTGAAAAATTGAATTTGAATTTGTTGTTGTTGCTGTTGCTGTTGTTGGCTTGTTTGTTTGCATCAAACTATTAACATTTTAGTGCATTTTATGCAAATTTTTTGTATGTCTGTGTCTCTTCAATTTACATGCAATCAGAAGAGTTGTTTGGGGGTCTTGTCCGATGTCAACCCGCATCAGCATGATAATCACATTCCCTTCCACCTACACTCTTGTTGTTTTTGATGTTGTTGTTGCTGTTGTTGTTCTTTGTCTATCCACCCATCACCCGTTCACGCCAGCCTTCATACCCTTTTCTGGGGTTCCTTCTTCTTCTTTGGCTATGATTTTGAATAGCCATTTTAGAAGTCAACAACAGCTTACAGTTATGACTATGATGGCCTGTAATTGAGTTGGAGTGTTTTTTAGGGTAAGAGTCGTGTCGAAGCAGCGGGGAGGGGCAGCAGTGAGGGTAAGGGGTGTATGGGTTACAGGGGGGGCATAATATGCAAAGTACTTCATACCATAAATTGCTTTGCTCAACTTGCTCTCGCTTGCATTGTTTAAGCCAAATTGCTTTTGACAACAACAACCACAATAACTATAATACACAAAGGAGCCACAAACGATATCTTGACACTATAGAGAGAGACAGAGATAGACAGAGAGAGAGAGAGAGAGAGAGAGAGCAACACTTATCATATGATTTAGTGCTGGTAAAATGAGACAAAAAAAAAAAAAAAACAAAGAGCAAAGTTAACTAATAAGGCGACGTTTATATACCCTACCGGAAACAAACTACAAATATGAGAAATTTCTCCTATGACCTTTTTATTAACTGATACATTCAAAAATATCCTTTCAAACTATCCTTTCTTTATGTGAACTTGACTACTCATATAAAACTCATTTTTAATTTTTATCTAGGCAAGAGTATACAAGAATCTATATGTACATTTATGTTGTTTTTTTTTATTTTTATTATTTATATGTGTATTTAATTGTCCAAGTCAGTTTCAGAGTTCACTTCAGTTTGGTTAACTGGATTGTTGGGTTAGTGGGTAGCTCTGGCTAAATGTGTCTGTTCATGCTGGAGGTCGATCCATGGAGTGGGCATTCCACATCCACTAGCACCAGCAGCAATAACACCAGCATCTGTATAATCAGTGTCAGTTTTATGGTTCTGAAGAGCTTGACAAATGACTTTTCAAGTGCCAATTTCCTTGTTCGGTGAGGATTTCAAATACATAGAGTAGGAGAGACAGAATGGAGCGAAACTGACTTTATGGCGGAAATGTGTATGAATTATGATGAATGAAATATAGATAGAAAAAAAAACAACAACAAAAATATTGTTTTTTAAATATAATGCGTTGGTTGGCTACAAAAGTTATTAGTAAAGCTTTAAACTATATATGGATTAAATTACCTAAAGAATGATAAGCAAACAATATTTTGGTTGGTTCCTTAAAACAATGCCAAATATTAAATGGCTAACAAAAATGTATTGGTAAAGTTAACTGGAAACATTCAATGTGAATTCGGACAACCTTTAATATAGCTTAATATACTACTTAGCTGTAAACTAAATTTAGACGCACAAGTTTTCTATTATTAAGCTCTCTCATCAGCTAAGTCATAAAGTAAGTTGTCGTCTGGCTAATTGTAGACTGTCGTTTGTCTCTGTTTCCACATTGCATTACAACAATTAGACATATATCCATAAAAGAAAAAAATGGGACCATTTGCAACAGCAACAACAGCAACTACAACCTCATCATTATTATCATCATCATTAGATATATCATTCACAATTTTCTTGACACATGCCAGGCAAATGAAAGAGATTGAGGCAAAGAAATAACCAAATACAAGATGAGCAAATTTATATGATGAGCACTTTCTTTTTCTTTTCGCACTCATTCTATTTCTCACTCTGTTTTTCTTTGGAAATTTTCTTGTTAATGACGTAATTACTAAGGCAACAATCACATAAAATGCCGGCAAAATGACAAACCAAGAGAAGGCGAGGCGAGTAACCATGCCATGTTCTGTTGTCATGGCGTGCCACACGACGTATACGTGACATTTTGGCCATGCCTTGCAACGGCCTCACAGCAGCACTACCAGATATTCGCTCATTTCTCATCCATCCATCCATCTATCCATTTATCCATCCATCCATTCCTCTTCATCTCACAATGTTTTCTGTCATTTTTGGGCTCTTGGCCAAAGTTAAAAATTCTATGCACAAAAAAAAAGAATTAAAACGTAAACACTTTGAATACCCTGTAGTTGACCATGATTAACAGAATTGAAGACCTCTTAAACAATTCAATAAACAATTTACTCTGCCCAAATGATCCATCTGCAGATACTACAGGGTATACACATTCTGATTCTATGCAAGTGAAAATAGAAATGGTGAGTAAAATTTTTGCACACCAAAAATATTTTGACACTTTTCGTTTGCTCCCAGCGGGTGGGGATACCAGATCGGTCTGGCAAAGTAGGTAGGGAAGGAAAGGGGGCTGGATGACAACCAGCTGACTAATTGTAAGAGGGGCGACAGTGCAAAAGAGTTTAAGTGCTGCAACATTAGGCGACCGCTGACGGAACTGAAGAACCGCAACTCAATGATTAAATGGCTTATGAATGATGCTTGTAAAGGAGGCGAAGGTGCGGAAGGAAAATACGAAATTCCAGTGGCTAAAAATAGTCGCATACGAGACAAACGCCACACGGCGGGGAGGAAACTCGACAGCGCATTATACTTAAATTTGTAGGGGTGGAAGGGGGCAAAAGCAAAATGGGTTAGTGTCGATGCCATGGGCGATCAATCGATTGGAAGCCGGGTGCCCATGTCTGGTTCATGTTTTTTTTTGTTGCTGTTGCTGTGCGTTTTGACCTCGTTGAACTCGCCGGATTGTTCAGTGTGAAAGGTTATAATTGATAAGCCCGAAGGGGACGGACGCCAGCCAACGGTCAGGGCATCCAAATGAGGGCGAGTTCAACATAAATGAATCTCAACCCATTTTCACTATTTTGCATTTTTCTCTTCATCAATTATATTAAATTGTATGTATTTTGTTTTGCTGTTTTTAAGTGCATAAGAAGATTAGCCACCTAAAACGGAAAGCGGAAACCTTTAAAACATTAATTAAAACGTTTGTGTTGAAAACTAATTAAATCAAATCTGGCTAAAAGTGTGAAAACTTGCATAAAAATGTTCTTCCAATAAATTGAGTCTCTCTCTCTCTAAACTGAAATGCTTAGTTTTTAAAAGATTTTCTTGTTTTGGAAAAGTTTACTCATTTACAGGTAGTTTTTCATTGTAGTAGTGTCTCGTTTATTTTTCGCCCAAGTTTCGCTTCCGAAAATCAAAAAGAAATTGCTAAACTTGTTTGACATTAAACAAATGCAAATACTTGTTGCAATTGACTAGTTCTATGGGAAATAATTAATAGCTGCTTATCTTGTTTATGATAATAGGCTTAGTCAGCAAATATCACGACCTTTACTAAATTGCTATAAATAACTAATTTCCCTCTACACAATTCACATGACATTGGTTAGAAAAGAGTAACTTCTATATCCGATTCGATCTTTGAATATATATTCCAATGCCACTCAACTCTAAACTATTAAATAATCAAGTCAAATGAAACTGAAAGATTTGTTTAATTTGCTTAGATATTTGTGAAGTTTTCAAGTGGAGAGCTTACTGAAAACTTAATCGATCTAACTTCAGGGGAATATTTCTCTTAAATTATTTTACTTTATTTATTTAATATATGTATACCGATTCATCAGCATTTCCATTAGCACATAACACACACACACACACTCACACACAAAACAGAGCTAAAGAGTAATAAAATTAAAAAAACCATCAAAAATTATACCAAAATATAAATAATTCCCCCCAGGGAAACACACACACATACACTTTGTAGCTTTTTGCTGCTCTTCTCCACCTTCCATCATTAGAATGGATGCCTTCACGCCTTTGGGGCCTGGGGTCTGATTTTTTCCGCCGATTCGTCAGCCCATCGGACAATGTCGTTCATTCAAACTCATTTAACATATTTTATTTTATATGATTTTTATGCTAAACACGCTTTTCAAGGCAGCTAGTTTTTATTACCATATAGAACTATTTTTCTTTTTATCGGTAAAATCGAAGGCAAAAGATGGGGCGTGTCCGATAAGACGTATGTATGTATGTATGTAGTTTGGTTTTGTTGCTGTTACTTTATAAGAAACTCATTTTGGTAACAACAAGAAGTAGGAACAAAAAAATTAGTCAACCAGTTGCACGGAGTTGACGTATTATTGCCCACCTGTTTTAATAGTTTTTGCACACGGCAGTCGCGTCAGAACTTTTTGACTAACTTTGCGTGTTTGCCACTCGTTTATCAGAGTTGCCAAATCGCCATAAGAAGCTTTCTGCTAAAGCAAGCGACCAGCCAGAGGTGGAGCCGAACAACAACAACCACAACAAAATATACACACACACACACACGCACACACACAATCTAATTAAAATTAAAATATATAGGTTTTTCTTTTCTTTTTTGTTGTCGGGGGCGAAACGAAACGAAATGAAATGAAATGGAAGAAGAAAATAAAACTCCCCAACCAACAACTGGAAAATCTTAATTACCTTTGTGGGACCCTTTTCATCTGACTTTGCCTTTTTGCCCCTTCTCTCCCTCTCAGCTAACCAAC
Source organism: Drosophila equinoxialis (assembly GCA_018150345.1). Classification (NCBI taxonomy): domain Eukaryota; kingdom Metazoa; phylum Arthropoda; class Insecta; order Diptera; family Drosophilidae; genus Drosophila; species Drosophila equinoxialis. The sequence goes on from JAECWI010000696.1 coordinate 233,503, forward strand.
TTGATTTAGTCATCAGAAATGATCCAATTTGGTAAAATATATACATAGGTAGGTATATATCAAACTAGGCGGGGCCCCAACTATGAGTAGAAAGTCTGTTTTTTTTTCTCGTAATTAGAGAAATTATCGTTTTTAGTCTAACTTTTGTAAAGAAGCTTTCAATTTAAAAACGGAAATTGATTTATTAGTTAATTAATTTTAAATGTCATTAAATTTCATAAGATTTACTGACCTAGATGGCAAACCGAAAGTTAATATGAAATTGTTATTAGACAATCCTTCAACTGGCTTGTAATTGATTTAGCCATCAAAAATGATGATCAAAACGTGTTCTAAGGCGGCATTAATTACTCTAAAAACAACATCAATTTATAATTAAATTGCACTAATCGCATAACCGATATGGAAAGTCGACTCTGACAAATAAATCAATCAAAAAAAAAACCCGAAAAAAAATGCTTCAATCTTTGCCTAGTTTCGGCTTATTCCTCTCTGACTCTTTCTCTCTGCTGTCTGTCTGTTTGTCTGTCTGCCTCTGCGGCTATCTGTGTTTGTTTCTCTGGTAATGAGTTTTGGATGCCTTGTTGATATTTACTACATATGTACATACATATATGTATATATATAGACAAATATCAGATAAGAGTAAAGTGCTTCCATAAAGCATAATGCCTGATTAAACATATGATTAGAGACACTCTGGGCCGGTTAAGCGGTGGTTATACATAGTCGAGATACAATTTTCGATACGATTTGATTTCCTTATCGGTCGAAGAAGAAGAGAGTGCCCTGGGGCAACTCGAGGAGGAATGACGTCCGCGACACAAACGCCGACGCTTGGGTCAATGTTCTAATAAAACAAGTTCAATTCAACTTGAATTAATTTCAATTGCACACACTGTAAATAATGCTGCCCCATACATGATGATGATGAGGGCTCAATTCTTCTCTCTCTTCTCTCTCTCTCTCTCTCTCTCTCTCTCTTGACTCTTGCTCTTTTGGGGCGGCAAGCTGACTGAAACTGGTTTTTCAACTACTGACCATGTAGTATATGTATATGTACATATGTACATACATATACTTATATATATATAAAAGATGGTATATATTAAATACAGATTCTTTTTGGTTTAAAATAAATTTTTAGCCACTGCACAATTTTTCAATTAAATGCATTTATTTATGCTTTTCTTTTGCTTCCTTCGTTTATTTCCATTTATGCGTCTGTCAAAATATTTACGCTTAATTTTAATAAAATTTACTTTGATGCTTTCTATCTCTCTTTCTCCCTGTCTCAACACCCCACACACACACACTCACACACACATACACACAGGGCGTTTCGTTACGTTTTCGGGTTTCATGTTTCAATATTTGCATAGCATTTTCAATGGACTTTTTATGCATATTTTTTAAAAAAAAATATATATATATACATAATAATGGGTGACCATTGTCGTCATTGATAATTGACCTTTCTCAAGGCTTCATTTGACTGGAATAAACTTAGTTCATAATAGAAAAAATCATTCAATTTTCGAAAACCAAACTGATAATACTTAAAGGCTGTGATTCACATGCATTTTTTCAAAGAAGAAGAGTTTTTTTTATGGAAAACAAATCATAAACTTCTTATGACCCGTTCATAGACATTGTTGAAACATCTCAAAGTTAGCAAATAGAAGGAGATTTTCGTCGAATAAGTGTTTCTTATTGGTGAAAGAAACCACCCTGTATATATATTTTGTATTTATTTATTTTAAATATGTGCACTTATACATATATGTATGTAGATGTGTGTGGAATGTGTAGGGTATGTATGCGTGTTAAATCTTTGTCTGATTGGGAGAATTTTTTCCAATGAATCATTTAAAAATTAATGTCCAGTACACTCATTTCCTTGAATGGGTGATTTTTTTGTTTTTTTGCCATTGATATCAGTTGCTAAAGAAAACAGTTTATCACTTCATTTGAATGAACTTTTTAACTAAACATTATATATAATAATAAACTACTTTCTTTCAACAGGTAAGCCATTCTAAGGATTTAATCATCACTTTTTGATATCAAAGTTCGCAATATTAATACTCAGAGAATAATTTGTCGCAACTAATCATTTTATCGCGGGTTATGAAGAAAATTCTTTTTCTTTTCATTCGATGAGTATAAATAAATATGTAGTTATTTTGAAAAAATTGTTTAAAACAAATATGCTCATTGAATTGAAATATAATCTGAATCGTTTTCAATTTTTGGTTTGTTTATCTCCATTTACTATCATCATGGAAACTTTTCATTTTCCCTCTTACTCATATCATTTCGCACAATTAAATTGTTTATATATTTTAATTACCAACAAATAATAAACAAAATTAAAAGAAGAAATATAATTTTATTACACACACACACACACACACACAGTTATATAGAGAGACACAAACAAAATGCTAGCGAGAGAAATCGAGAGATGAGAATTCTGTTGAAATTAAAAATAAACCCACAATAAATTCTTGTACGAAAACAAAAGGTAAAAACCAAAAACCAACAAAATTGTATTAAAAATATCAAAATTTGTTTATTTGCGAGAGAAGGCATTGAACTCTCTCTCTCTTTCTCTTTCTTTCTCTCACTCACTTACTAGTAGCTTGCATACTTAAATTAAACTATGTACATAATTTAATGTTTATACGCACCGGCACCAAAATTGTTGTTGTTAATTTTAGTTGGTTGATTTATTAATTCGGCAATTTTGAGGCTGTTTCTTTTCTCGTTTCAGAAGGGAATTTAATAAACACACAACTGAGAGAGATCAGTTGGTTGTTTGGTAGGTTTCAGTTGGGCGGGTGGGGAATAAAGTTTTTTTTTTTGATTTTTTACTCACACCCGCAGCAAACAAACACGCACTCACGTTAAAAAAATATTCTTCTTTTTGTGGTGTTTAATATTTATTAATTTATATTTTTTTTTTTTTTGTTGGTAGCTTTCATTTATGGCACGCCAGACAACATTTTGATGAATTTTTCTTGCAGTTTTCTGTTTGGTTTTAATGTTTTTTGTTTTGAGTTTGTTTGTTGTTGTTTTATGTTTTTATCAATTTCACTTTATGAATATCCAGGAGATATCTGGTGTTTAGAGAGTATTTAGATATATTACACTCGGCGCCCTGTTATCGCTAACAACGAAGTTATGCAATAAAAAAACAAAACGAGGTCAAATATTATCTACAGGCAAAACACAACAATAAAATAAAAGTCATTATGAGAGTTATTCGATGGGACGAGACGACGATGACGACGACGACGACCACAGACAACACAGTAGCAAGAATGGCAACAGCAACACCAACAACAACAATACCAACAAAGAGCAAATGCCGCCGCTCTTACACTCAATTTTTTATACTGTTATTTAGGGGTTGTTGTTGTTGCCATTGTGGCTAAGGGTGGTGGCTGTAGTGTATTAAACATACAACAACAACAAAAAAACACAAAAAAAAACACAAAATAAAAATCACAATTTAAATTTTAAAAAATTCTGCTACTATTTTACATTTTTTTTTTTTTGTTTTTTAACTTCTCGTTAATTGTGTTTTATTAATGTCTTTTTGGTTCGTTAAGAATTTGCCAAAGTTTTTTGAATATCTTGTTTTTTATCCCGATCACACAACCTGCCGCTTTGAGTTTCGCACACGAAATGAGGTCAACAAGATACACGGGACATAACAGGACGTCGACAGTAGCAGCAGCAACAGCAACAGCAGCAGCAACAGCAGCAGCAAAAGCAACAGCGACGCTTTTTACTACAGCGCGAAGAAGACTACGTCGACAATTTTACGTTACACGAATGAATCGACGAAGTAGTCGAAGCCTGCCACCTTCCCTCTGCCTGTTCCTGCTGCCTGCTGCTTGCCGCCTGCCATGAAAGTAGCGCAAGGGCGCCCACCACCTGATTGAAGAAGCTGACTATTGAGAGAGGGTGGTGGGTCACTACTACTACTACTACTACTAACACCATCATCACCACCGCCACCATTATTGTCATCATCGTCGTCGTTGAAAGAGAGAGCCTCTCTCTCTTTATATTTCTTTCCCTTCTAATGTTTGCTTTCTCTTCTGTGTGTGTGTGTGTGTTTGTGTTGCTCTTATGCCATTGCCGGCTTGTGGAACGTAACAAAAAAGGCTCTCTCTCTCTCTTTACAAAACGCCCGGGCATCTTGGTTTATTACGTATACGCAATGTTGATTACATGATTTGAACGTGAGTAGGTCGTGGGCGGACCGAGGCTCAAAAGACGCATAGCACAACACGACCCAAACCATCCATTACACCTATCATTACCATTGCCAGGTGTCTATGTTGTCTGTATGGGTACCACTGGGTCAAAGGCCACACACACAATAGTCAATTGATAAGAGATCGCAGAAAAACATAAAAGATAACCATATTAATAGAAGCGATGACCGAATATGCCAGGAGGGGCATCCAACAGGCCACAGGACTAAAGATATATATTTTGCGTTGAAGTGGCTCCTATTGTTTTATCATTCCTACAGTTTTGGAGCAATTGCCTGTGATGCACGTAAGTATTTGCGTCACAGTCTTAGTTTTTTTTTTGATCTGATGCATGCAAATTGTGCACGAGAGAGACACTATTTTCTAGTCAGCTGACTAAACAGACTGGCATTACACTCCGCCCTGTAAGTACTTACTACCCTTGCGTCTCTATGGCAAAAAGTGAATATAACTAATAGTATTTATACTTGACATAGTTTCATTTACAGTGTGGAACAAATTCATGAATTAATTTTACTCAACGGAACTTCAAAGTATTCATTAGAGATCGAAAATCTTTTAGAAATGGGTTCGAAAACATTTCCACGTTTCTGCATCTATTAGATTTCCAAATTCCGATAATAATGGAGCAACATATTTAAGTATACCAAACGAACGAAAACTAAACTGAAAACTGTTTAAACTTCAAAGTCACGCACCGCCTTGAACTTTTGTTTTGTTTCTTGATAAATTATAGGTAGGTATACACATTTATTTAACTATCTTCTATTTTTCATGGCAAAATTGAGCATCATAAAAAATGCTAAAGTCATAATTGCCAAAAATAAATAAAAAGACTAAAAGAAAGAGCAAGAGAGATACCACAAAACAAAATAAAATTGTTTCCGTATAACCTTCAGAGCAATTCGAACGCACTTCAACCCGTGGGGCCGGCACAGCAAGTAAAACAGAGGGGACTGTAATTACTTGAATTGTAGTTTATATGCCTATGATCAATGTGACTAAGTATATCTGGTCATCTGGCCAGATCAAGATTACATTTCTCTACATATCTTAATAGATAAGGTTTTAGGTGGCATGGAATTCTACTTTGATATGATGAGAACTTAAGCTGCTCCTTAGTTGGTCCGGCTGAATAAATAAACGACTAAACTAACTAAATTAAACTAAATACAAACACACACACACGAAAGAAACAGAATAAACAGAGAGGGGAAATTATTAAGTATGATTAGGATTATTTTATTTATTCATTTGTTGTTATTACTCTTGATTTTTTGTGTACTTTTTGTTTTGTGTTTTAAATTTTGATTTATGATGCTGCGGCAAAACGGAACGGAAGCAGCACGTAACTGTTTGACTGACTGAACGCTTCTATGACGTACAACACACACAACACGATGTAGGTTTGAGAGCCACTGAGAGCGGAGAAAAATAAAAAATAAACACGCAGACCAGAGATACGACAGATAACGAGAACACGAACAACGTACGAGAGCTGCTGCTGCTGCTATGGGAGCGCCCCCAAAAAACACACTGTTGTTTGGGGACTCTAAAGAGCGAGCGGGGATGCGTGCGTCTGCTTTTATATGTGGGAGAGACAGGCACACATACACACGCAAACGGAGAGAGGACAGAGAGAGACAGAGAGAAGCGTCAGCCACGGCGAACGTTCAATTGTGAACTGAATCGAATGCCAAAGTAGTAGCACCAAAATTGCAGTGCTGCTGCTGCTGACGCCGTTGTTGCTGCTGGCTGTTGGTGTGTTGCTGTGGTGAATTTGTTTTGAGCTATGATATTTCATTCAAGCCAACCGCCGGCAAAAACGAAGGAGAACTATAGAGAGAGAGAGAGAGAGACAGAGAGGGAGAGAGAGAACGAATGGCTAAGCTTTGTTTAACTTACGTCACAGATAGCAACAACATCAACAACAACAAATACCAGCGTAAGCAAAGTAAACAAAAGACAGCAACTACAGAAATTTTTGTTTTTATTTGTTACAAGGAAGTGGGGGATAAAAATAAATTATACTACACAGTAACAGCAGCAGCAGCAGCAGCAATAACACCAACAACACCAACAACGGGCAATGGGCAAAACTCTGCTGCCAGTGGCCATTGTTTAATGCACGAGCCAAGCCATTGGCAGAGAGGCATGGCAGAGGCAGAAGCAGAGAGATCCAAGCAGCGTCAGTCAAAAAGCATGAATCATCGAATCCCCAAAGCAACCAGGAGCGCATTCATATCAAATTTAAAACAATTTTGGGATAAATGTGTTTGGCGCATTCCGGCACAATCTGTTAATTACAAGCGACTGATTACTTTTTGTGAACAACTGTTTCATAATCCACCTGCCTGCATTTCCATTGATTAAACCAAAATAGCGGAGGTTCAAAGTCAAGCTAATGAAACATTTGTTAAAAAACCCATGGATCTCCAAAATTATAATGACTCGTACGGCAAAGTAAATTTAATAAATAAACTAAGTACAAAAGGCACTTAAATGCTTGTATTAGTGAACAAACTTACCCTTAGATACGCTTGTGTTTTAATTTTGTTTGGCGCAAATACCAAGGGAATCATTCATAGAAATGACTGCCACTAATTTTAAATGGTTGTCAAATATTTTGTACCACACATTTTTATATTTCATTATCTTATTTATTTATCGACTATCATAAATTTCAAAGTTTAAAATACAAATACTATGCATATGAAATGAACTTTGAAAATCCGCCTCTGATCCCCAAGTGTAAGGGCATGCCACAACATCATAGAAACAAAGAGTGAGAGCGAGAGCGAGAGAGCGAGAGAGACCCCAATAATAAAGGAATGCCAGTGAATCGAAAGAGACTCTTAAGTGGCAAGCACTCTCTCTTAACTTCCACAGCAGCAAAACAAAAGCAAAACTCACCACACAAAAAAGAACGCAACGTGCCACAACAGCGTGCCACAAGCAACGTGTTTCATGTCTCTCTCTCTCTCTCTCTATCTATCTCTCTCTCTTGGGGGAGCACAAAAATATTGCATATTTTTGCTCTATTTTAAATTATTAATGAGCGGCTTGTTCAGTTATTAAAAGCCTGGGAATATCGGGTGCGGGAATATCCTTCGTGAAAACCAAAAATAAATAAAAGGAAGCGTGCAGGTGAATTGGAGTTTCGTTACTCCACCACCCACCACCCAACACCACCCTGAGGGTTTGCAACAGGAGACCAGCAAAACGAATCGTATTCCCAAATTTGATTAGGTTTACCCTCTGGTTTACGTTTTTATTTTACTTCTATTTTTTTTTTTTTTTTTTTGGCTGCTGCTGCTTTTGGTATTTAGGTTTTCTTTTTTAGACAGTTTGATTGTGGGTTGGCAATAAAAAAGGTAAGACTTGTAAATACTGTTACAAACAGAGTGAATGAGAAGAAGAAGAATAGGTTAGGGCTAGGTTAGGGTCGAGTCGAGGTTTATTGTTTGATATTTAAGTGCGATAATAAAAAATGAGACATAAAGTAGAACAAAATAGCCAGCACAAGTTCGTGATTAGCTTCAAATAAAAACCGTCGAGTTAGTCTCATCCGAAAAAAAAAAGACAAAAAAAAAGTTGCCCTTAGAATGCAATGAATATAAACAAGGCCAGCTGATTTGTTAAAAAAAAAATGGCACTAAACAGAAAAAAAAAAAACTTATTAAACAGCCCTCGGTAGATGAGTTGTCTAAGTGGCCCAGTCATTTAGTCAACTGAACAAAGAGGATCCGGGGTTGAGTCCCAAGCTAGTCTATGGACATAGTTTTCGTCTAGGCCGAAGGCCTTAGTTGCCAGTGCTTGTAAAATATAGTTAGGTTGATAGTTTACAACTATTTACAACTATATCAACTAATGATAATAATAAACTTATAAGATCATCTGGTGAACATTTTATGAAAAATAAAAATAAACATTATTTTATTTTAATTAGCAAATCAAGTTCAACTAATTAAAGTATTTTCCAGCTTAATAAGCTTTTTTTATAGAGTGAAAAGACATATTAAATTCGCTAAAATGTAAGTAACTGATAGAAGGAATTTAGCCATGTTCGACTGTCCGTCTGTATGAACATCATGATTGTGGAGTCTAATGAATATAGACCAGATCAATTTTATTTGTAAACTCGTCTAGTATGCAATTCCTTCGTAATTCGAATTAATATACTAGAGACACTAGAATTAGTTATTAAAATCAATAAACAATAAATGAAATAATCACATTAGGCTTATGAATGCTCGTTACAAAGTGCCATAAATGGCCAGAGTTTATCGGGGTAGCCTTTATTCGCTTAAGGGAAATCGGCAAAGGAATACATATATTATTTATTAACTAAAAATTAAAAAGTATTTGAGTTCAAGAGAGATAAACTTGTTTAGATGCATGGCTTTCTTCAGGTTTTTAGCTACATTTTAACAAGCCAATATCTATCTGGCAAAAAGCACTTCGAAATTGAAAAAATTATCATTTACTATGGAGAACATATATGTTTATATATATTTTCCCTTACACTTGGCTAATTTACATTTTAAACGCCCCAAGTAATCTACGTAGATACAGTCACTGCATTACCATCGAAACCATACCAGCCCCCGCCCCCTCAAAAAAAAAGAAAATAAAACTTTCGTATTTGTTGTTGGTGCCTATGAAGGAAAATAAATTTTGTAGTCTGCTGTCTTGCTGTTACTTTGTGCTCCCGAAAGTGTTGCATTTGTTTAGGCTTTCCAGCTCAGGTGAGTCGAGAGAACACGAAGGAGCAGGAGCAGGAGCAGGAGTGGGACATGGAGAAGTAGCATGAGTTGGAGCTCAGCTTCTGCCTTTCCTCCCCAGTGACCAAAACAGTAGGCTAAAAATTGCGTGTGAAATGGTTTTAACTTTTGCTTTTTATCTTCAATGTTGCAACAACACGAAACAGGTAAACAAAAATAAGGTAAGAAACAAAAAGGGACTTTGAGAGTCCTTATGTGTTACGCATACGCCATGTGTGTGTATGATTGTGTGTTAGGGAACAGGGCGGCCCTCGCTGGTGGTTAGAGGAAGAGTAGTTCCAGTTTTCTCTGGTCTTAGCACTGCGAAAAGAAATTGAAACGATATATCCAAGTTTCTTGTTTAAGTTTAGAAAACGCAAAAATCACCTGAAAGTTTTGGTAAAGAAGTTGTAATACCCTGCTTTCGTTTACGTGTTATTTGCGCAATATACTTTTCCATATCTTTAATTGTTGATTTCATGGGGCGTTTAAGTCGTTAATATAAGGAATTCTAATTTCTTATTTGTATACTAACACCTGCCTTTTGGAAATATCTCGCTTGGTCTGATTGATATGTGTGAGATATCAATTGGCCTATATATTTTCAACCTTGATTTGATCATCATAAAGCTGGACATACCTGTCACTCAGAGTCAATGCTGGGTAAAGAAAACTCGTATAAAACTTTTGCTCAGTGTAAGTAAGAATATGCGTGTCTTATTCCCTTTTACCTTTTCTCTTCTTTTTTGTGTATGTTTTTTTTTCTGTTTGCTGTTTTGGAAGTTAACTTTCTGAGAAGTAGAAATGCAAAAGTAAAAATCTCATATGAAACTTCTTGGCTTGACATTTCTTTTTTCTTTATATAGGCAAATTTAATGGAAAACGACGTGTCTCACTCTCCCTGTATCTCTCTCCTGTCGCTCTATGTGTGTTTGTTGAGTGAAAAAGGAAAAGCCACAAGCCTAACTTAGGGGAGAGTGAGAAAACTTTCAGCATACGAAATGTGGAAAATAAACAAAATGAATTTATTTGAAATCGAAACGGATTAGGCACAAAACCTATGAATAGGGATGGAGTGCAACGATACTGAAATGTATATGTACATACATATGTAGATGGGGTAGGACAAATGGAACGAGAAAATATCCCCACAGATAAGGCGTGAAAATGTAACAGGCAATCAATGTGTGTGTGTGTGTGTATGTGTATTTGTTTATGGGCGTGGCCCCGTAAACCCAACTGTCCGACTTAATTGACTTTTGAAGTGATGCTGCTGCTGCCTCTGGATCCCAAAAACCAAAAGCGCAAACGCTTTTCAACCTCCCCTATCCATAAGCAATATATATACATATATATGCCTCCATTTCCCCCCGAACATATCTCCTAAGCACACACGCACACATACATTTAAATGTGTGTGTGTGTGTGTGTGTGGAACACATAAAATCATTTAAATAATAAATGCCCCTGGACTTTTTTCTCCAAACTTTATTATACTGTGAAAGGCGCAGAAGAGCAGGGAAGATAGAAATGAAGCTTAGCATGTAATCAAAGTTGGTCTAATGAAAACATTTACAAAAATTTGCTATCCTCACACACACATACACTATCAACCGCTCTTGGCTTTCTAGTGTATCTCCGGTCATAAAATCAATAAACTTAAATAACTGAAATTGGAGCACGAAGTGAACCTAATTGCACATCACAATGACATTAACCGAAACTTGTAATGGATCCCCTCTGTGGCTTTTGTGTAAAAGAGATGCAATTCTCTATCCTTTTCCTCGTACCATAACATGCCCCAATTATCTACTTGATGTGAATCGGATTAAAGGCTCTAAAGGTTTAGACGGTGTCCTGGCCTAAGGGCGACGCTGTGATGATGTTAGCATCATTTTAGCTTTGCTCGTTTTGGCCGCAATAATAATAATTCATTTGCCCAAATAAATATGCTAAATTATTGTTAGATGTGCTGCACAGTGCTAGTCAAAAGTCCATTTATTGCATTATTTAATATGAAACGGTCTCAAGGGGATCTATTGACAATCGATTAATTAAAATTGAAACTTTGTCGTTTTGCCTGGTATTTGGTTTTTTTTTTTATAGTATACAAACTTTTACCAAGTACTGTATACATATCTGCAGGTACTGTTTGTTTCTGTCTGTGTTTTGAATTATGTTGTTTGCCTTTGTGGTTGACTTTTGTATTAACACGAAAATGCTTTGTGGTTTCTATGGTCGAAAATGTTCAACATATTCTCTTGATAGTTTGACAAGCATTGGTACATTTAATGAGATTTACCAAAATATGCAAAACATATTAAAAAAAAAAAAAAAAGGATGACAGCAGTTAAAGCGCTTAGTAATTAAATTTATTGCATATTTCAAATTTAATTGCTTCAAATCTTTTAAAGTGATTAGTCCCAGGAGAATCAAAAGTTTGATTTATATTGGAATCGCTTTTGTCATAGCTTACTATCATTTAAACACCTAATCTAATCAAAATTGATATTTAAGAACTTATATATACATCAATTACTTTGTTGTCTGATTAACTCTTTCACTGATGTATACATTTCTTTTATAATCTTTCCACTTTGGAGTGACTTTCAAATCGACCACATCGACATGCATTGCCTCCCCCGTTGGCAATCGTTCATTTAAGTCTCACACAGTTCAAAAACTAAATATTCCCATGATGAAACAATAACAACGCATCGGCCATGAACTGAAAGAGCTCCCCCTTAAACACTCTACATATGTATGTAGATCTATGAACGTCAGAGCATAGAGCAACCACTCGGGGCTCCTCTAGCCGACAATCACAATCAGAAGCACACACTTCCGGTCTCACTTTCATTCAATTTTGCTACTGCACTTTATTGCTATTCAAAAAGTAACAAAAAGAAGAGAAGAGGGGGAAAAAAAAAGAAAACGCATAAAATGCAAAATGTTCTCGTTTCAACTAAAATGGTCTATAAACATTTTGAATCATTGCCATGAGCAGCTCGCGACTGGATGACTGGATGGACGACGACGACTACGACGACTTCATGTGCCGTGAGAGTGAGAATCAATTTACAGCTAGCAACATAGCGTTGCACAAAAAACAACACACACATACAAAAACAAAAAAGAAAAATTAAATCAAACAAACAAACTGGCACGCACAAGCATTTAATGGAAACGAAAAAGCCAAAAGGGATCGCGCCTGCTCCTCTCTTTTGGCATCCCTCCTCAATCGAATGTGATGGAGCGCAGCGGGAAAGGTCCACCACATGTGTGTGGCAGCTTCAAAATGAATTTGAATGAATTGCGAAAAACAAAAAATACTCAAAAAAAAAGTCCACATGCTTCGAATCTGTGAGATACCCTGTAACCATTCGCTCTAAGCCTCATTCAAACGCTAATATGCTCTTGCCACATGGACCTCTCGGTCAATATTCTTTCCAATTTTAATCCTGATTTAGTTTAATTATAGGATCTTAAGATCATTTAGTTTGACGTCTCGTCAGACATCTGGCTTATGCCATCTAATGCTTTGATACTAGGGTATTAAGATTGATAGAACAAAACTAAATGTAGGGAGAGAGAAGGAATATGCAGGAGCACCCAAAAAAACGGAAATCATTTACCAAAATGCTGGGCAGGAAACCGAATGAATGCAAATTGTAGTGTCTCAAGTGCTTTAATTGCGAGCTTCAACACAAACTGAGTAAATCAAATTGAAGACAAACAAATTTGACAGAAAACTTGTCGAAAAAGAAGTAGCAAAATAGTTTACTTTGGCAATGCCGAAGAATCGATACTCTTGCAGAATTTGACAGTTATATTTCAGTAGGTTTAAAATTCTTATTATTTTACTTACGGGGATCAAAAATATACAAACATAACCTTCAAATATCGATTTTCAGGCTTAGTATGTCTTCTTAATTATACGATTTTCGTTTATTTAACCGATCGTTCCTATTCTGAAAGGGTATCAGGATAAAATTCATACAAAATTTGAAGACAAACTTCTTCATAGCAACAATAGGAGACCGACCACACACAGTAGTCAGTTCATGAATTTTGCATAATTAGACAATTAACCAAGTTGAAGGGAGTAAAGAAATTGTTGGTAGGGAGAGGGATAGGGTAGAAGTTGAAATAGAAGAAGAAACAGCTGATAAACGAACTTTGATAGTCATAAGAAAATAAACTTTCTTGGCTTCACAGTTTCTCTGCTTCACTCACTCCCTCTCACTCTTTTATTCTATATCTGTCTCACTGTCTCTTTTTCGCTCTAGTTTCCACTTACTGGCAACTATTTACTAGTTATATTTTTCATTTTCCATTTTGCATTTTGTTTATTTTGTGCTTGAAGATGCAACTTTTGCAACCACAAATCTTTTATTCTATGGAAGCGAGGAAAAACTGTTTCAAAAGCCGAGAAGAGAAGCTGCAGCAACTCGGCAACTTGTTATTTATATGATTTCGCCTCTTACTTGGCTTGGTTGCATATATATATATATATTATACATATATATATTTGTATACATATGCCAGAGAATACAGTTGAGTCTCTTTGTCTTTGCATAGAAAAGTGATAAAAAAAAGTCTCTTAGTTATAATAGGTTTTAAATATATCGATATATGATATATAAGTTTCTTATTTTCTTTATTTAATTTCTAATTTAAAAACGAATAAGGCAACTTCTTTACACTTCAAAGGCAGCTATTGGCTCTTGTGTACATAATTATTTGTGGGTGACTGTATGCATATTCCTTCTGTGAGTTTCAAGTTATGAAATTTATTAGCTTCAAATGCTGTTTGTTTATTATCGTTGTTGGTGTTGTTGTTGTAGTTGCTGATGTTGGCGTTGCCAGAGCCCAGTCAAGGCATTCGCTCAGCTTTTAATGGGAAGTGTTGCACATTAAAAAATTTATGCAAGAAAATTCCTAGAATTTCTTTTCATTTGTATTTTTTCTTCTTTTATGTCGTTTGTTTGATTAATGGAGTCGACTCGAGTTGAGTTGAGTATGGAGTTAAGTTATGTTGTATAAAGGAAAAAGAGTTTTGCATAGTTTATTCCGTATGGAATTTGAAATGTTTGATTTAATTGAGCTAATTGAGCGTCCGGGCGATCAATTAATTATTATTTTAAATTTGAAACGATTGAAGAATATGCGATTGAGATTATAAACAGGAAGAACTTCAGTACAAATTTTTCTTTTCTACAGACCTTTCAATATGTCTAGATAAATATGTATCTTATCCCTCTTAGTCTATAAATAATTGAATAATATATAGAAACTAACAGTTTTTTTTTTTTTTTTTTAAATTTTGGACTTTGGTTTAGGTTTGTCAGTTTTATTGATTTTATAATGTGCCTTGAAGACAGTCTTAAGTCTTTAAGGGTTAACCGAAACTAGGCTGATAAACAAAATGATTTGGCATTTTTTACAAAGCATTGTGAATAAAAATTGCTGGATGTAAATATTGAATTCAATTGTTTTTAAGCAAATGTGTTTGCTTTTGTACCTGACGTTTTAAAGGCTTTAAAAAAAAAAAAAACAAAAAAACATTTATTGTTTTTTGTTGAGGCTTTTAATTTCTCATTTCTTCCGTTTTGCCCAAATGGATCCCAAATCGAGCCAATATGACAGGGCAAATTGCAAACAGCTCAATTATGTTGGAAAATTTACTGAACCAAGCTGTTGCCTTGGCTCCCGTTGCCGCCGCCACCGACGACGACCCCGACTCAAATGGAATGCAATGAACAAGAACAATATGAATGGATAGGGGGAAGCCAAGAGCCAGAGGTAAGAAGCACTAGTCAAGCAAACTCCCACCAGAGAGAAGAAAATTAAAAAGCATATATAAAGGGGTTAAATGGGTTTTTGACCAGAATAAAAAGGCGTGGCATTCACCATGAGCCGCCGGTAGTCAACGGAGTGGGAGACAAAGTCGTAGAGACGGAGTCGCCGGGGCATCATATTGGCCAATAAAAATACGTGAATAATGTGTAAAATGGGGGGCAGTTCTGCCATTCGAGGTAATAAATTGATTGTGCAAATAAAATGCAGAGGAACAAAAAAAAAAAAAACCCAACAAACAAAGAGAGAGGATTGGTGTGGAGAGAGAAAATAAAAGAATGAAAGCAAAACAATTGCCACATGCAACAGAACACAGTAAACAAGCACGGAAAATGAAACCAATACCAAACACTTTCAACTATACAGAACTGAAACTCAAAATCAGTTTTATGCAATCCGCCGTCGTCCCACGTGGCGTATGAGTGACGCGAATTTATGTAAGCTGTTCAAGACAGGACGCGGAATGGCGTCCAGCAATAGAGTGAGGGAAGGAAATTTAACTTGCCACGTTCTAATCAGTGAATGCAACTCAACTGCACAATCCAGCAAGTTTTTGTTAGAAAACTTACTTAAAAAGCAAAAGCACAAGAGAAACTAAGACAGAGTGCAGCAGAACCAGTTCCAGGCGGCAGCTGTTGTTCAGTTGTTCACCTTCAGCGTCCTTAAAGCAACCCGTTGCAAAAACAGAAAATAAATAAATAAAGGGGAGTGGCTGCCGGCGATAGTGAACATAAGAGAGTGGGCACACAATAGCCACAACCAATGTAGCATGCCACACAAAAAACCAAAGAACCAAACCGAAACACCAACAACAGCGACAACAAACGAATGGAATGCAATAATAGAAAAAATCCCCAGCAAATAGACCTAATGATAGCCTATAAAATGGATGAAGTGTAATGTAATGGGTGATTAAATGTTTAAAAATGAATTCAATATTTTTGCATTCATTTTCAGATTTTTGAGAGATTTAGTAGTTGAGTTTTCTAATCAGCTTAGGCGTCTATATTCATATAAGAATTTTAAATTCTTGTGGCAAGTTGCTCCACTTTTGTTGAGCTTATAAATTCGAATAAAAATTTCGAAATGAATCGAAATAACTTTAGGAAAATGTGTAAACTGATGAATTGGTATTTGAATCACATTCAATTGGCTACTTTTAATAGATTGGTTAGTACAAATAGATCATTCCCGCTTGCGATACCCTTTAGATAAACCTAACAACAACAGAACACAAATCAGCGACTACATTGGCAAAATGCTTGGCATGCTGCATGGAAAACTCACTGAACGTGGAACAACAGGAAAGATGGTGATAGAGAGGGAGGGAAGGATTGTGAAAAACCAGTTGACTGGCAGGCTGAAAAGGCATGCAAGAGGCAACAACTCTCGACATCAACTTGACTAAACTCCCAACTCCTAACTCCAATTGCGACTTCGTCTACGTCTCTTAATCGTCGACACATTGCAGCCCGCTGCAGCAGCGTCAGTAACAACAACAACAACAACAGCAGCAACAAAATGCCAAGACATAAAAACACTTTACAGAAAGACGACGTCGACGACGACGACAACGACGACGTCGGCAATTACAATTCAATTAATGCGCTCAGTGCAATTTTTCTGTTTGTTTCCTCCATTTGGCCACCCATTTCGAATTTTTACAGTGTAGTAAACACATGATAAGAAGCAGAAAAATGAATAAGAAATTTTCAACAGAAATGCTGATGATGATGATGGTGGAAGGAGAAAAAGGAATAGTCCAAGAAGTTGGAAATTTAATCGCCACCACAAAAGTTAAACGACCGCGCAAGTTGCACAAGGAAACACACTGCAAAAGGCTAAAAGCACGAGATGACGGTTAAATCGGTAGTGGGCAAAGGCATGGAGAAGGCGTGTAATCAGCTCATGTGTGAGCGAGTTGAAGTCTTAAACCTTAAGTCTTCGTAATCGTCAAGAAGGAAGGAAAATGCCAGAGAGTCGACCCTTCATTCATCCTTACGAACTGCACACACACGCACACTCAAACCCCCTACACACACAACAATCTAACACACACACAAAAGAACACACAACCAACACACGAACCATTGGTGTCGTTTTTCAGGTTCTTGTTGTCGGAATGAAGTGAGAGTTTGGGTTTTTTTTAGCTTGGGAGTGGCACCGGCAATTGTGCAATATACAATGAACGGTTTTAAATTGCATTTTATTTAATTAAGCCATATAGAAAGAACTTGAAATATAATTTAAAAGTTTTCACCGCCTAAAAAATAATGAAAATAAACCTTACACAAGCTAAAAACTAACAATATCTCAATATAAGAAAATAAGAAATTTTAATACAGTGAAACCTCGATATAACGAATCTGAGGGGGATCGCAAAATTATTCGTTATATCTATTGATTCGCTATAGGTACTGAAATGTAAAACCTTAGTATAACAAGGGACTTAACAAAAAATTCGTTATATTGGGTTTTTCGTTATAACGAAGTTCGTTATATCGAGGTTTCACTGTACCTTAATACCGCACAACCATCAAAGCAATGAGAGTAATAAAACATATATGTAAAACTTCATGCAGATTGGATCTTGGATTTAATAACTAAAATAAGTTTAAGCATTTAATTTTTATACCCTTGCAGAGGGTATTATAAAATTGGTCTGATGTTTGTAAGGCATAGAAGGAGACGTTTCCGAACCTATAAAGTATATATATTGTTGATCAGCATGAGAAGCTCAGTCGATATAGCCATGTCCGTTTGTCCGTCCGTCTGTGCAAATCAACTTCACGCTGGCATCTTAAGAGCTATCGGAATGAAATTTGAAATTTGAGATACTTTTAGGCCGGAGCAGATAAAGTATGAAAACTGTGAGGATCGGACCACTATATCATATAGCTCTAGAAGAAACATTTTTGCAGAAATTGGAGAATCCCCATGAAATTTACCAATATGATAGTATTGGATATAAAATCTCAGATCCCAAAATTTGAATCAGAGTCGTATGCAAATATAAATCGATAACACTGTATGACAATGATCTGTGTTATTTTTACTTGGAATTTGGAGCAAGTTTATTTTTGGATGGTTTACAACTCTGTGTGATAGGACAATTCGGTCCACATATGTTTATAACTTGGTTAATTTTCTAGTTTAAAGTAAATAAAAATGTTTACTATTTGCACATTTTTTTGTTCACATAATTGAATTTATAATTCTAATTGCTCTTCTATAGACTAATTATCAAACAATTAATTTGTGCCCAACATCCTGGGGAAAACACAGACACAAACACACAAACACACATACACACACACACACACACATATGCGCACGTTAGAAAGATGATGGAAAATAAAGTGTTTCAATTTTCCACTCAAAGAGAAGCATGTCACATGGTACGCCTGTCGCCTGTCTTCTCCACCGAATGACTATCAAAGAAAAACACGGAAAGTGACACAAAGCCCATGTAAACAGAAGCCGCAAAGCAGCAGCACAGGACACAAAAAGTTACATAATAAAACTAATAATAATTATCAACGCTATTGTCAAAACAAACCAAAAAAAAAAAAAAACAAACTAGAGGAGAGAGGGATGAAAAAAGTAAACGAAAAAGCCAAACAAACCCCAAGAACGAACCGAGGGGTGGCATAAAACTTTACTGTTGACGAGCGAACACAGAGAAAACAGTTACACCATTTACTTGTTGTGATGTCCCTCAGCTGTTGCCGCTGTAGGAAATCACTCCCACACATCCGCACAACACAGCACCCCCTCCACCCATATGACGAGTAGTAGAAAACTAGAAACATTTCTCGTGCTGACAGCGGGCAGCAAAATGCGCGTTTGACATAGCATTTTGGATACCATCAGGATGCCTGATCCTGCAAAGTCTGATGATGGTTCTCGTGGTCGTCATTGTCATTGTCATTGTCTCTATGCCATAGCAACACAGACACACACAGAAACATCAGAAGCAGCTGTAACTAGAGCTAAAAGCGTATATATACAAATATAGTGATGTAGGAGGGGAGCAAATGGTCGCCAGGACAATAAAATGCCATAATGAAAGTTTTCGCCAGCCATTTTTGAGAGCCAAGCGTCGGCATTTTTCACATTCGGGGAGTTATAAATGCTGGCTTAATGGGTTTGTTGACTGGTTATGCTGCTCGGTTATGGCCATCTTCTTTCCTTGTGTGAGTGTGGATTGTGTGAAACAATCAAGTAGCAAACCCCAGAAAAAAGCACACAAAAAAAAAGAAAAACAAACAAAACATTTACACACACAGCGACAGACACTCCTGCCTGTTGGCTGCCATTTGGGCTTTCATTTATGCATATGATGAATGTATGTCCTTGACAATGGGGCCCTTGGACCCGGTCTTCAATGTGTAAAAGGCTTTAAATCGTTGCCATCTGTTTTTAATGACGTCACTTACCTGAAATGAAAACAACAATGAAAAACCACATTAGTATGGATTGAAAACAAGTAAATATATACATATATCATGTCATTTATAATTTATAGTTTAAGTAATTTGCTATTCACAAGTAAAAAGTAAACTTATATTTATCTTATTATTATGCTTTATGTTGAAAGACGAATAGTTTTGGTCTAACTTTGTTTGCCCAGAAGTTTGATTACCCCAACAAATTGGAAGATTTTCTTCCAAGTCCTTGAGATAAGCAAAAACCTTTATTGACATACATAGGAACAGAAACCGGAGATGGATTCTTTAAAAGTTTGTTTGATGGAACGTAAATATATATACACAAATATACTTCAATTGTTTTTATAGGAGCTAATTGATATAGCAGTTCGATCTTAACAATATTCGGTAAAAATGGTTCAAAGCTCAATAATATATGTGAATTTGTGGCGAATTGGGGCCAAAAATACAATAATTCTTCTCACTTAGATGTTCTGATTGATCGTTTCTATATCAGCTACATATATCTTAATGAGGTCGAATTGGAAAATCCTACTAACTTAACCTACCTTTGGTTTAAGTTTCATAGCAATAGCCTTTAAACTTAATGGAAAACGATTCACATATACAGACAGATATATCGGTATATTGACTCTGCGTCTCAAGCTAATCAAGAGTATACTTTATAAGGTCGGTTTTTCCGATTTTATGGTATATCCTGAACGCTAATGGCTAATTGATTAGCCTACATTTACAATTTAAGGGAAGGAAATTGCTTCTCAAGTTCATCGATAAATATCTTTCCGATATGAAATCAATAGAATATAAGTTTAAACTAATCAGGTGGGTCTGAACACAATTGCTTTTACTTTTCTTTCGTATTATGCAAAATGAACACATTACTCGAATTATCAACTTTTGGCCACACTAATTCCAAAAAGTTACCTGTCACTGAAAACTGCAAGTCTCTTAATTTCCAAAAACAAAAAAGTGCAAATTTACACAAGATGAAAATCAAATTGAGTTTTATTTGGTAATTTTATCAGACATATTGCTATGCAGGTGAGTATTTAAATCCATCTCACTTACGTTGCTGTCAAATTCAATCAACAAATTATACAACAATCACGTACAAACATTTGCCTTTCAATTATACTGGAGAAAAGTTCAAGGCTCGCTTTCGGTTGGTCTTTCTCTATACATACATACATATCTCTACTTATATTTATGTATATGTATGTATGTATTTTTCCCTTGTAGAAAATCTTTTGGCAGACAATTTATAACAATAAATTGACTGCAATGCAGCCACCGCGTCGCTTCTACTAGAGAAAATTGTGCAATAATTTATAAATGAGTATGCCTCCATTTGAAAATTTGCATAACATAATTGTGAATTGCAATATGTTTCCTCTCCTGGCTTCTCAATCTTTCAGTCGTGGTCTCTGTGTCTCTCTATCGCTGGCATCTTTTGTCATTGACATTTTATTTATGTGTTTGTAGGTATATATACAATTTGAATGGCATGCCTCTTCCTGACTGACAAAGACTCTCTCTCTTTCTCTGTGTGTGTGTGTGTGTGTGTGTGTGTGTGTCACCCTGTTTGCCAGTGTGTGACTCAGTCAGTTAGACTTTGTTTGCCTTGGAGCAAGGCTAATGTCAAGGTTGGCGGCATCCCCTTCCCCTTCCCACATCACATCACATCGCATCACATCACCTCTCTTCTCCAGCTTTTCATCGTCATCGGCATCAACTGAGTTTTGTGTTGCATTTGAAATGGATTATAATTGAGTCTATGTTGGAGGTCTTTTGTGCTTATGCCTCTCTATTTCTTCAAGATTAAGTAAAAAGAGGATGGGCTTTAAGAAAAAAAAAAAAAAAGGAAATAAAAATGCGACTTGTTAACCCCAATTAGTATGCATTTGTGTCTGGAAGAAGAGAAACTTGGCGAATTACAAGTCTGGGATCACATCGGATCGGGTGTGTGGGTTTTGAGTCTGAGTCTGATTCTGAGACTGGGTCTGGGTCTGGTCTTGTCTGCCTTGACTTAATTAAAACTCTGCTTCGGCTTACTCATGCATTCTTTTCTTATCAGCAGCACCAGAAGTAGCAGCTTTAATACAAAACTTCCAAGCAGTTGTTGTCTTCCGTCTGTCTGTCTTTCTGTCTATCTGTTTCTTTCACTTCAATTAGTGGTTTCATGTTGTGTTTGTGTATATATATGTTGCATGCTCTCTGGATTTATATCAAGACACATATGTGTTGAGCCACCCCCTCCCCCTCCTCCTCCTCTAAGACTCGTGTTTCTGGCAATTGCATGTCTGTTGGCTGCATGTTGGCTTTGCACTTAAGGATTAAATTGTATGCCTTTGCGCGCTTCCCAGACAGAGAGTTACTTCGTCGTTCATCAACGTCTTACTACCGCACAACGTTTGTCTTCGTCTTCATTTTTGCCTCCGTCTCGACTCTTTGGATTTTGTTTTCTTTTGTGGACCGAGGTTTTTCGGTGGCGGCTCCAGGTGTTACCACCGCCGCCATCGTTCTTTCTCTTTCTATCTGTCTCTCTGTGTGTTACCTGATAGACAAAGTGTCAAATGAGTAATGCAAATTGCAAACACCAGTGTAGATGGCAAAGAAGCCCCCAAGAAGGAGCATTCAACAGCAGTCACTGACATTTGCATACAAGTAAAAGGAAGTCAGTTTCGGCTGCTTTTTGCTTATGACAGGCAATTTAGAGGGGAGGCATCCTAGAAGGGGATACGTTACCCTAGGTTCAGGTTTTTGGTTGTTGGTCCTGGTTCTGGTTAGTTAGTTAGTCAGTCAGTCAGTCACTTTTAGAGCATTTTGCAGCTGTCATGCATATGAAAGTAGGTCGTAAATCTTTGCCACTTTATTGCTGTTGTTGTTGCTGCTGTTGTTATTATTGTTGTAGTTCTAGTTGCTGCTTTTGCATATTTGATGAATGACAAGACTCATGGGTATAAGAGAAGGAGAAGCCAAAAGGCTGAAGGCATATAACTTGACGCCCCTTTTGATTAATAACTACAAATTTCGGTGTAATAGATCGTATGATTTTTGAATGCATTCAAGTTGATGTTCTTCTTTTGTCTGCTAATCATTTATGCAAGCCAGATGCTAGATGCATGTGTGCATTTTCAAGTTATTTTACAAGATGTTTACATAATTTGTGATTCATGTGTGTTCACTTCAGATAAACATCACACATTTTGTATTGTCATCACATATTTTTATGGATATTAGCATAAGAAACAATTAGTCAGGCATTATTATATTCAAACCAATTAGAGATTTCATCTTTTAAGTACCGGATTAAGCCAGCGCGTTAGCAATCGAAACGAAATTTAAACTTTTCGGGGCTTTATTGCTAATTATCGAATCACCTTTCATGGGTGAAAGTGTGGACTTCAATCAAAATCGGTTGAAAGCGATTTAATTAATGTTGTTTTAGAACTTTTAACATACATTTTTGATTAATCGGTTAAAGCTTGGCAAAGCTAAAAGTTTTTTAAAGATTTCCGAATTTTGGTTGTTTTAGAGTTTTTGGAATAATTATGTATATACACTAAGCCAGAGAGAGAATATTTCGGGTGAAGAAAGTGTCATCGACTTGAAATTTTTGGATTCTTGAGAATATATCATGTGTTGGGCCCATAGAATCTCAGATGTCTCCCACTTTGTTGATCACAATAATATATGTTTGAATACTTCTTCATATTTATATGATATTCTCTTGAATCTCGCCTTTCAGCAATTTAGCATTTTATTTATTAAGCTTTATATGTAGTATATAACGTGATTTTGGCGGCTATTGAGATAAAAGAGTTTAATTTATTTTTGTATTGTGTTTGGTGGTCTGTGTGTGTGTCTGCGTTGTGTGGCCACATTTCGTAATTGATTTCATTTCTCAATTCATTGAACTTAAATTTTCCTTTTAAATTTCAAGCTAACCGATAAAAACAAGATAACTATGTCAGTTGCAGTCATCCAACAACGTTAACTCAATCGACCCAGTATTCGCATAACCTTTAGCATTCACCTATAACCTCTTTATCTCCTCTCCCTCTCCCTATCTCTCTGTCTTTGGGTATCTCTCTTTCTGCCTCTTTAGCCCCTATCATAATTGGTTCTCCTTTTCATTTTTTTTTTTTTTGGGCAGCTGTCGCACAATTTGCCTTTCGGCCAGCATTTACAACATTTTACATGTTGTACGACGACAACGACTACTACTACTACAAGGCGCCGGTACGCCTCTCCTTCCCTCCTATTCCTGCTCTGCTCCGTTGTCCTGTGTCCACAATTTTTTAATTGAATAAAGTGCACTTTGAACCGAAACCCTCCCAGGGGCTGTGACACCACACACACACACACACATTGACGCCCCTCCCACTTTTGGTCTTGAAACAACTTGTCACACTTTTATTGTGAAAATGGGCCCCGAAAAGGAGAGAAGACCGAGGCAAAAGACCAGGAGAAAGCAGGACAGAAAATGCGAAGGCGAGAGAATCGTGCGACAAGCATTTTCCGGTCATAAAAGTGCGCCAATAACCCACTGCACTTTGCACCCTCCACCTTCCCTTCCTCGTTCCCCAATCCTTTTTATTTTGCCCCTCTCCATCTTTTTTAGCAGGCCTACTCTACTTACATACAACACATAAAAAGGCAAGACAGACGAGTTGACATAGAGACGGAAAGGGGGGAAAGGAGTAGGAGATTGAGTTGTGTTGGAGGCCACTCGAATGATGCCCCCATTCATTTTTGTTAATTTATTGCCCTGTGATAGCCCAAGTAAGGATAAGAGGAATGAGTAAAGTGGGCGAAAGAGGGGAGGCCGGCAGTATGAGTAGCAGGCAGACAGGAGCATGGAGAGGAAGGCAGGAAGAGAACCATTGCACGTCGCAAGTGCCTATGCTTAAAACTTTTTGCTACGTGACTCGACAAGTGGGCTGAGTATAGAGCTCTGAGCTCGGCCCTGGCTGAAAAGAAGGCGGCAGTTTCAGCGCCAAATGAGTGGGCTAAAAAGGAAAGCGGGGGCCAACTGCTCAATACGTGGCTCAAAATGCGCGCACGCACACACATCACCCATACACAGGAAAAAATCAAACAAAGAAACAAAAACCTTAGAAGAAATAATTAAACTTTTCGCATCTAAACAATCAAAACAAAATTAACTTTCAAAAAAAAAAAAAAGCTAAACAAAGCAAACTCTTAAATTTGAAGTTGAAAGGATTACTCAGATTTGTGGATAGAAGAAATACAAAAGTTAGACATGAATTTATAATATCACTTACTGATATCTTGAAAAAAATAGGTTTGGAGAGTTTCAGATACTTCTTTTATAATTCCCCATGTTTCGCCAAATATATTCAATACATGATCAAAAAGATTCCAGCCTTAAGTTTTATCACCTGAGGCTAATTTTATGATGATTTATTTCTCTCAGTGTTGAATCACAGTGAGAGATATATGGAGTGAGGGGAGAGAGAGAGAGAGTGAGAGAGCCAAATGATGGAGTCGATGGCGTGGCATAGTCGGGAAATGGAGAGGTACCCATTTCCAGCAGTCTAACCAGACTGTTGCCATCATCATTTCTTGTCTTTGGTCTGCCTAATTTCCTTCCCGCAGCATCTTCCTCACCCACACAAGCACATTCACACACACGCGCACACATACATATATATATAAAAATCAGGTCATGTTCGCTGCTCAAAGTAATGGAATTTGTAATGCGTTTCTTTCCTCTCCCCTCTCTCTCTCACTCCCTCCGAGTACCACGCCACCAACTCGCTGCCCTCTCCCCTGTTACCCTTCTTCATGCTCATCAAGACTTCTTGCCGCGGAATGTCGTTTTGTGTGCTCGTCTCTGTCTTAACATACCTCTAACCCCCCACCTCCCTTCCAAAATCTACCACCCATTTATTTCAGCCCTTTTTGCGTGCCCGTCGTTGCAAATTAACTTCTTCTTTTTGTTCTTCTTCTGATGGTGGTGTTGGTACCGCTTTCAACATCATCTTATTCCTCTTCTCCTCTCCCAACCCACATTGTCTCTGGCTTCTCATTTCTATCGTATTCTTCGTCTTCTGCTGTCAATGCTCAAGTGGCAAAGCGAAAAGAGGAAAAACTTCAGTAGCTTCGCTTGTTTGCCATTATTAACAATCTTTGTTGCCATTTTGTGTGTGCGTGTGTGTGTGTGTGTGTGTGTGTCTCTTCCACATCCTCAGAGCCTCATTCTCCTTCATCTGTCTCTCTTTCGTTTTAGCAAATGTATTCAATTAGTTAACTGAGAAAAATTATATCATTAGCTACAGGGGAGGAGGAGAAAGAGTGGGGAGAATGGGGGATGGTCTCCAGTGAAGTTTATTAAAATTAATAATTGCTTTGGCCTGACGTTCAAATTGGGTGTGAGGACAGGTTTTCTCTACCTAACTTCTGCTTTGACTTTTGCGTTTACTTAATTTTTATTATTATTTTTTTTTCTTGCTTGCTAGAAAAAAGGTGGGCTAAAAGGATGTCGGCAATTGTAAGTGACGCCTTTGGGGCATTTCGCACACAATATTGGCATAGGTTTCACTTTACCTAAAAGAAAAGGAAGAGTAGGGAGTGTAAGGGAAGCCCTTTAAGTGGCTTAGAGAGAGAAGAGGCAAGCAACAGTTAAAGACTTCTCTCGTATCGAACTAATTAATGTTATTGCATTTAGTTATTGTTGCAGTTTAATAACTTTTTGAAAATCCCAGGTCCAACAGAAACAACCCTAAGGCAAAATCATCAATTAAAATCAGTAACATAAGTAACTAAGTATCTTAAGTGCGTTGACTGGAAAATGTAGTTCGATGATGTCAAAAAGTTCTATTCGAAATGCTTTTCTTACAACAAAGATTCAATTGATTTAAGCCACTCAGGTAGAATAAATTATGTTAAAATTAAATGTTGATATTACTTCAACTGGAATAATATCAATCTACACCAAAATTTGAAATAGTTCAAGTAATTCAGTGCCTCTAAATGAAATTCTCCAAAGAATTGTAGTGATGCCAATCGATATCAATGATTTCCCTCAACAACAATGAAACAAATTGCATTTTGTGAAATGAATGCCATTAGATTTCTACAAAGAAAGAAAAAGCGAAAAGCTAGTTTCAATTTGCAATTGAAGAACTCTCTCTCTCTTCATCTCTTTTCTCTGTTTGCACATTCTGAAGTTTGAACCCAATTAAATTCAATTGAGCATATTTTCGCTATAGCGACACAATCTTCTACTAATATATATGTGTATGTACATATATACATTTATATAGGTCATATCGGAGCAAACTTTTCAAGTGGTCTAATGACGAGGCAAAGAGAAGAGAAACTTTGCTAGCAAATTGGCAAGCAAAAGTCGATATTGTGTACCCCATTCACTTAACCACCATCACAACCCTTACTCAGCAAGGCACACTCCTTCTTATGCTTTCCTTTTGCTCTACTTCCCCACCTCGCGGCCCTTTTTATCTGTGGCAGAAAGTTTTTTAAGTAACTATAACGTTTTGCAAATTGTTTAAAAAACAGAAAATAAAAAAGAAACCAAGAGACGCGTCGGCGACGGTGTATTTGGGAGAGACGAGGTAGAGAATGGAAGGGAGGAAGCGAAATAGGCAAATAGCAACAAACAAATAAACGTACAACAAAAAACGAACATGGCACATTCCAATGCGGAGAAAAAATTCTATTTTCACACATAATACGTTGGCCAAAATCCAAGAAATATAACCAGAATATGCAACTATATGTATGATACATACATATGTACATACAAACATATCTATCTATATAGAAAAGTGGCAAGCACACTAACACACACACACACACACACACACACACACACACACACACACACACTTGTGAAAAGAGAAGTGCGAATAGTGCTAGGGAAATCCGTGGAAATAGCTGGCGAAATCAAAATAATAATAATATCATTCCTAAGTCTGCATGCCGCAGACAGAGAAACACACGCGGCGTATGAGTAATGTTCAAGCAATGTGTTTTCAATTACGTAGACCAAGCAGCCGTAGCAGCACCGTCAGGCAAATGGGCCGATAGTATCATATACATATATACCATAGTATACAATGGCACAGTTACATTACCATGAATTCGATATTTGCATACCAACAAATATATCAAAGTTTATATCCAAAATCTTGAAAATGATTCATTTTATCTTAATTTTTTCTAAAACCAATTGGAAATTGTGTGGATTGTTAGGTAACTAAATGCAGATGGTATTTTTTTTTCGATATGTAATAAATTGCAAATAAATTGTATTAACAACTACTGTACTAAATGGTAGGCCGCCAATCTGATTTAGTGTTGTAAAACGATATCTAAGGCAAAAAAGTTAAAATATCAAAGATTTCAAGTTTTTCGCCTCGTCATTTAGTCGGTTTTTGGTATAGAAAAACAAAGAAATACATTGTTTAATAGGATGAAGTTTAATATTCTATCCGATTTAAAAATAATCAAAGTTAAATCAGAGATTTCAACATGTGACTAACATAAGTTTTATCCTAAACCTAAACCTATTTGTTTTTGTTTCCTTTTTATTCAGTATAACTTAATTAAGTATTGAAAATATTCAAAAATTTAAGTTTAATTTATAAGTAGTTTTTGTTTAAATTCTATTTAAAGTTTGTACATTGCTCGCATTTTGCCTTCTGTTAAGTTCTTGAATTAAGGTTGCGAAAAATTTTGTTATTGTTTTCAAGTTAATTTCCATAACCAAGTAATCATAAGTTTTTCAACTCTTTTTGTCTTACGCAGTATGAAGAATATAAAAATTGAAAGCAAATACATTTATGACAAGTACGTGAACATGAAACTTAAGTGCATTCTTCTATTTCTCAACCGTAAGAAGTTCGTGGAGCACTTCTTAACAATGATGTAGCAACATGGCAACGGCAAATGGCAACGGCAACGGCAACGACAACGCGTTGCATGCCAATAGAGAATTTCAACAGATTTAAGTGTTAAGCTTATCCATTTTGGCTACTTCTTTTTTGTGTGTGTTTTGTTTACTTTTTGGCAGGGGAAGGACACATGTAGCAGGATTTGTCGAGAGCACAAAAACATGTAAGCCATAAAAATAGTTACCCTTTCAAGCAACTAATTGATAGACAAGACGTAAGCTCATTCTCTCACACAAGTGAAAGGGATTTGTAGCGAAACTATTTAATAAACAAGAGAGACCAAGCCCAGTCCAAGAGCATGTGAGTCAGTTAAGGGGAGGTGAGTGAGTAAGCGGGGCGAACCCTTTGACTTTTGCCCTATTTGTGTGTTGTGTGTTTTGGGACGGACATCGGTTGCTAAAGTGCAACGATTTGTAGCACCAACAACACACACACACACACACACACACTGAGAGAGACACACACACATGCGGTGACACACCATGGGACGTCTCTGTCTCTGTCGTCATGTTGACACGACGCAAAACTTTTTGGCCAAACACAGGGAGAATCAAGTAAATTCAAAGAGGGCATTTGCATAAAATATGTAATTCAATTTATATATTTTTCTACTTTAGTATGTGTGTGCGTGTGTGTATTTTTTGTGGTGTTTGTCTTCTTGGCAATTAGAATTTCTGATAAGTCCGTTACACCGTCTGTCTGTCTTTTTTCCTTTTGACCGACCCACCGAACAACCATTCCACCGCAATCCTTCCCTAGCACTTCTGTATTTTTTTTGTTTTAGGAGCCAACGAACAAAAAACTTTCCCTTCCCTCTCAAAAAATTGTGTGTGTGTATTTACGGGAATTAGTGCAAACAGACGCATAAATAACACTTAAGACTTTGATGCCACCACCAAAAATGATGGCAACGAGGTGTCTGCTAATATCCATAGAGTGTGTGAGTGTGGGAGGGGGCTTGGTGGCAGCTTTAAATGCAAATATTTTACATTGATATGCTAAGCAGATGCGTCTATCGTCTGTGACTTTGTCTGGCTGAGAGGCATAGAGAGAGAGAGGGAGAGGTAGCCAAACTGATTTAGTCGAAGATTTTCGCCTTAAACTCGTTTTGTTTATTTTTTTCCCCCTTCTGTTTTTGTCGATTTATTCGTCGTTCCATTTATAATGCATATTGCATTTGCATCAAGCATTGTAATGAGCGTGCAGTAATAGCTTTCGATCTTTACTATCCTTCGATCCTTTTGTTGTCTATTATTTTGTGTCTTCTTTTTAATGTTAAATAAGATAAACCTTTCTCTTTGGTAAGGAACCTTTTATTAAAGTTAAGTTTAGGTAGGTCAGCTACAAAGCTAAACTGACTTTACATGTTCTAAGTATTCCTCGTATAGACCCACCTGACCTGAAAAAAGTTTCTTCGTTTAAGGTCTTAAAGTCGTTTAACTTCATTTAACATTAAACTCTTAACAGAATCAACAACTTAGTTGAATTAACTTTACAAAAGCCGAGGAAGAATATAAAATAAAAGCTTATGTTAAAATAATCTTCTCAGTCCAATGACCGCCAGAGATTTGCCAATTTGCCAATTCGAATTTTAATTTGAACGAACGAACGAACCGTTATTATCTCCAATGAATCCCAAATGCGCGATAACATGAATCAATCTTTTCATCTTTTTATACCATACACCCATAGGGTGAAATGGTATATTAAAGTCGCCAAAATGTATGTAACAGGCAGAAGGAAGCTTTTCCGACCCCATAAAGTATATATATTCTTGATCAGCATCAACAGCCGAGTCGATCTAGCCATGTCCGTCTGTCCGTCCGTCTGTCCGTCTGTCCGTCTGTCCGTCTGTCCGTCCGTCCGTCCGTCCGTCCGTCCGTCCGTCCGTATGAACGCGTAGATCTCAGAGACTATAAGAGATAGAGCCACCAAATTTGGTATGTAGGCTCATGTAGTATGTAGAGTGATCAAGTTTATTTCAAATTTTTGCCACGCCCCTTTCCGCCCCCGAAATTTGAAAAACTCGAATATCTCGCGTAATTTTTTACCTTGTGCAATCAAATTTGGCACACTTAAATTTGATACTAATACCCAGCAAAATACCAAATTTGATCAAAATCGGACAAAAAATAGCTGAGTTATGCATATAAACGTTTTTGCATAAGGCCGGAGATGGCCGTTGGCGGGTGGGGGCGCTAGGGTGCTTATATGCATAAGTGCGCGAGATACTGAAATATGCTAGTAAAAAGCATGTGAACAGAATTTCTTAAAATAGGCAAATGCATTAGTTATTACAAATTTGAAATATTTGTTTTACTGGTGTATGGTATACCCAAGTCGGCGAGACGACTTACTTACTTCATTTGATGTCGCTTCTTGATATCATCTCCTCCTGCTCATTGTCACCTCAACTCACTTCAATTATGCATGAGATTTTTGTTGGTAGCTCACGCCGCTTCCCCATAACAAACACCGTTATTTGCTTTTGAATGAAGAAACGACAAAAAAAAAACAACTAAATCGAATAAATTAAATTAAAATCAGAAAATGCCTGCATAATTTCTGAAACAGTGAGGAGAGACAAAACCGCAATGTGAATATAAATACAAAACATGTGAGAGAAAGGGACAAATTCAATTTTATATGCGATATATAATGAAATCAAATCAAATTAAGAAACATACATATGTATGTATGTATGTAGAGTACAAAATGAAATTAAATTTTTGTAGTTGCGCTCAACTAAATCAATTAACACAATGCAGAAAAAAGCCATACACACGAACACACAACGCTCACACACAACACTCACACACATATGCATACAAAGGGATCCCTAAAAGGGTAAAAAAAGGAAATAGAAAGGATATTCCTTTTGTGTTGAGGTTGAGGCCAAGTCAAAAGACGAACGGCGGGTCCTTGCACTCTTCAATATACAATAGATGCTAGGAAGAAAGAGAGAGACCGGGAGAGAGAAGAAGAAGAAAAAGGTGCAGAAGGAGCAAGAGCAGCAACAGCAGACAAAGCAACATTCCTAACCGGACCAAGGCAAAATTTTGTATACGCAACACGCGCCGGGAATTGGGTATGTGTGAGTGTGTGTTTCAACATGTGGAGATGCTTAGGTAACTGTAGGTAGCAGGAAGCTTGGCTCGAGACCTTTGGCTCAGAGGCTCAAGTGCGCTAAAATGCAAGCGGCAACATCCGTTTCATAAACGCAACCGACTCCACAAGCTGACAGTGGGTTTGGTTTGGTTTAACATCCTTCAGATATTAGCCCACCAAAGCAGGCGACGAACCGACGATCCAGCTAACAAACCAACCATCCAACCAACCAACCAACAAACCAAGCAAACCAATGTGCCAACTTCTTTTCATTCAGAAAGCACACGACAAAAATGAATCCAGGAGAAGTCTCTGCTTGCTCCAGGAGGGCATTTGAGACTTGAATTGTGACTAGTAAATAGTTTATTTTAGATCAGTTATATCTAGTTAATATTCAGTTAATAGTTTTACGGTTTGGCATCTTTTCATTAAAGAGAAAAACTACTTTTAGGTTAAAGAACTTTACTGTTAGATTCCTTTTTGATAATTCAACTCAATCCGGTCCTGGATTCTCTCTCGATTCAAAAGTTCTTGTGTGGCAATTTTTCTATAGGCCAACCTCCATCAGGGCCCCTAACTACCTTCTAACTCTCCTACCTGTCTTCGTCATGGCTTTTGTGTGTGTGTAATATTTTCGCACGCTTTTAAGCCACAATTGTATGGTGTGTGTGTGTGTGTGTGTCCCGTGGCCGGGGCCAGGGCCACAAACTTTTTGCATTGAAATATGACTTTAAAACTAACCCAAACAATTTCACTTTGTATTTCACAGTTTGACAGTTACTAAAAGGAAACCAAAAGGAAGTCTATTTAGGCCGGCGTCTATTGTATGGGTTCAGGTCACTGAAATCTCTTGCCAAAGTTCATGAACTTCGCAGAGAGTTATTTGTAGTAGGGTAAGTGGCAAAACCTTAGCCCAATCAGTGGTTGTCAAACCGTTTACACCAAATTCACGATTGTTAGAAAAACTCATTAACAAATTGCAGAAACTGTTTGCTCTCTTCTCTGCCTCTTCTTCTTCGCCCTTGCCGTTTCTCGTAGCCATCAATTGAATGTGGCAATTGTCAAACTGTCAGGCCAATCTTCTTCACCTGACCATGACGTCAACAAAGTTAGACGGTTCGTTGTTTAGTTGGTTGGACATTTAGGTGTTGTTGTTGCTCCATGCTCAGGGCACCTGCGGCGTGGAGACACGACACATGCTCTACATTTGTCTGAAGCTGAGGCCAGCCAACATGTCACAAAGTCGCCACGTCACGACTATGACAATGTTGATTGGAGCATACGAAATAGGCAGACAGAAACTGAAAAAAGAATACACTAGATACTAGGGGAGAGAAAAGGTCGGGGGAATGACAGATAGACCGAAGCGTGATGGAACACTTAGAAGCCATTAATAACTGGGTTATGTAATCGAGACGGGAATTGAAGAGCTTTTGCAGGAAGGGAGGGAGGGAGGTAGGCAAAGGTGCGGCGTCTAATGTGCTCTGATGCGTGGTATGTTGCTTTGTATGTTCATAAATGAATAAATGAATGTGGAACAAATAACTGAATATCAAATATGAGACAACAAGAAGTGACAGTTTTGGTAATTTAATCCACTTTTCATCATTATAGGCATAGGACTCGTTCTCCTTAGCCATTTTCTACATTGGCTTTAAGTGCTTAGTACATTCAAGTACTCCAAGAGCTCTAGTTAGACATCATAACATTCAAAAGGGTAAAAAGCGGGAGTGTCAATAGAGTTTCTATATAGATATGACATATATAGAATGGATTGTCCTTCAAATTCAAATTTTGGGAATCCGCCCCCTTCCAAATCATATCATCAACTTATTTAAGACTGATTATGCAGAGATTCTGAGAATCAAGGGTGCTGCTAAGTTCCTTCAATCAATCAAAAAATCATATTATTAATTCGTCAAAATGTTTTGGGTTGGCGTTCCATTTGATGGTGGGGTGAGGGTTACACCAGGTGAAACTGAAACGACTTAACACTATGGGAGAAGTAAACTGCTACAATTTCAATTTAATTGCCATGGCAAGTGACAAGTGTCAACAATTATCAAGTATACGCCACCTGGCGGCGTGGCACGGCCCTCACTGGACCGGACCGGATCGGCTCACGTGCGTCAATTGCCAGCAAATTAATTGAGCTCACTCATGAGACTGTCAATTAGCAGTGCTGGGCGAATTTATGGCCAATCAAATGAACCGAATAGTCAAACACACAAAATCTAACAAAAATAGAGAAAAACAGAGAGAGAAAGAGAGAAAAAGCCATCAAACTGTCTGTCAATTTGTGTGTGAGTTTTGTATATAAAGCGTAGAAAACGCGTGTCCAGTCCATAAAGTAGAAAAAAATAAGAAAATGGCAAGAAAGGAGAAAGAGAGAGAGAGAGAAAGAGAAAAAATTAAAGTGACGCTAATAAAAAATCTAAAGAATAAATAGAAACACGCCCAGAGAATGGTAGGAAACAAAAAATTATGAGAGAAAATGTCACAAATTAGCAACGAAAATAAATGAGTTAAAAAAAACCAAAATCACAAAATTATCTATAGCATAAAAAACAAAATTTTAATGCCGACCATGACAATACTCTAAGGCTAATTAAAGCTCCCACAAGCAGACGAAATCTTCTTTGCCAATTTTAAATTTCAATTTTGTTCTTTGTTTCACTCATCTTGATATACCCTTTATGCTTTTGCTTAAAGGGTATACCAAAAGTTGCCACACACAGAAAAGAAAAAATGTAAAAAGTTTCTATAAATCGTTTTTTTTTTTTTTTTTGGTTTTCTTAAACTTTTTGCAACTCTTTTTGTCATTGTATGAAATTGTTGTTATCTTTTCTTTAACGTTGACAACAATAAAAATAAAGTGGAAGGGGGAGGGAGAAAAAAAACACCTAAAAACGAAACAGAAACAACAAAAAATTTACGCTTATTTTGACAACAATTTGCCATTTTCTTCGGCCTTCCCATTCGGGACCCCTCCCTCCCCTCATTCGCATTCACGGAAACTTTGCTAAAGCATCTTAATGATGGCTAATTAAAAAATCTCAACTTTATCTACTTTGTCAAGTCATGGCAGAAGAGAAAGAGAGAGAGAGAGAGAGAGGTAGATAAGTCCTCCGACATGGCAATTAAACAATTTTTTTTCACTTGGTTTGGTTTTTTGTTCTGTGTTTTTTTTTTCTTCTTGTCTGTTTGTTTGGAAAACAAAAACAATCTGGTTTTTTGTTTGACTGTTTTAAAAATAGCCTAGAAAAGATAGCCAAAAATATCTGAAAAGTGCTTCTGTTCTTCAACAAAAATGGGGAAGCAGCAGTAGCAGCTGAAAGCAAAAGTGAGAAGAGGAGAGGATGATGGGGCCTCTTCTAAGCATCAGAACAAGAGACACAAAGAGGGAGAGATAGAAAGAGACTGTAGGGTTTTGGGGGGAAATTGGGATAAGTTGGCGCAAACAAATTACAGCCGCCAAATGACAGCTGAAACCCAACAACAAGAACTATAACAATGCCAATGACAAGCAGGCACAATAACACTTTGCCTGTCCAGAAAAAAAAAGAGGACAAAGACAAAACACGAGAGAGAGAGAGAGTGAAAAATAATCAATAATATTTAATACTCAACTGAAAAGATACCCTAGAAAAAAGCCTAGAAAGTCTGACATTAATATTATAAACCACAATGAAGGTGATATTCATGCCCCCCCCCCATGATTTATGCCACTTAGCTAACATTTGACGTTGTCTCTTGTGGGGCCTATAAAGAAGTTCCTCCAAATAGAACAAACCCTTCATTTAAGCCGCATCGAGGTCAATCTTCGAAGGCAACACAGCAGGTAAATTTCAAGAACCACCAAGAAGAATTGCAATGCCTTCAAGGCTAAAACTAGTTGGGAATTGCAACCAAATGAAGCGAAAAAGAATGGCGTAGCCTACTATACCGATGTATGATGATGATACAACTATATCCCATCTGTTAAGTAACCCCCTTTTGTTGTTGTTAGTTTCTAGTCCTATCCTAGATGCTAGCAGTTACTTAAATTGTTACGAAGTTTTACTATAAAACTCTCATCCTAAATATTCAATTCTTTTTCGAAAATCACAGATGCCTTCTTTATATTAAAACATAAACTTTGAATAAAACATGAAGCAAACAACCACACCTTAGTTTCATTCTGGCAGTGTTCATCATCTTCTTCTAGGCAAGAGTATCGAAAATCGAGTTTCTAGAATGGAATAGTTGCCAAACGGAAGTTCCTTTGAGTTTTCGATACCCAATATGCTCTGTCTCTTGTTCTCATGCTTCCTCTCTCTCTCTATCTGTCTCACACTTTCTGTCAATTACAGTGGATTCTAAACAAAAAAGCACACAAGGACTTTTCTTTAAACTAAAAATATAGCATCAAACGGACAATAACAACAAAGAGACTACAAAACACACTGAAAGACTCAAACTCACTCATCAAATCCACCCACCCCCACTCTTCTGGCCACACCCACAGACCCGAATACAATAACACAAAAAGAACAGAAAAATTTTATAATAGGCTTCGGCGTGTGGGCGTATAGGCGTGGCGCCGCAAACTGAAAACAGTGAAAAGCGCAATCAAGCGTAGGACATACTCGTAGTTTCCCCGCTGCCCCCCCTCCACCCACAAAAAAAAGGGAAATTTTACAGGCCTCAGGTCCCACTACTCCCCCCCTACAACTACCCACCAACTGACTGAACAAACAAACAAATAGCCCAACAACAACAACAACAAAAAAAAAAGGTAAAAAATCATAAAAATGCTTGCAAAAAGTAAAGGAAAACGCAATACTCATAAAAATGTTTACGCACATTGAGCAAAGAAAAGCGCAGAAAATGCGTGTAGGACCCAACCACCTGACAGGCGGTGGCCCAAGGACACATCTGCCATGAGAATAGTTAGTATGGGTTGAGCCTGCCAAATGCGGTGCGGTGCGGAGCAGCAACAACAACGAATTGAAAAAAATATACAAATTTATCCACATAACATTTTTTGTTTTGGTTTTCTCTCGTTTGGATCGTTTGCTGCTGCTGCAACTGGCAGTAAAATTAAATGGAATATTGTGTTTCATATATACATAAAGGATATGCCTGTGCGTGTGTGTGTGTATAAGGAGGGCTTATTTGATATGTTCTTCAAGCCTTGGCAACTGTATTACGTCGAAACGGAGAGATACCAACACACATTTGCATTTAATTAATGTTCATTAAATATTTACTAATTTGCGGTAATTTAACACACACAGGAAAAGAGAGAGAGAGAGAGAGAGACACCTAGAGCGGTTCTCTCACAGAGAATGTGGCCATTATCGAAATCGCGCAAATTAAAGGTGAATCACAGTGAATTTATCCCCCTCCACCCCCACCTCTGGGATCTCTTCCCTTCGGGCTGTTTTTGATTCAGTTGCATTGTTTGCAGTTGCAGTTTCCCTTCCCTTCTCCTCATTCACCCTCTCAACCACATACATACATACATATATGCAAATTTTGTCTCTAGGTGTGGGCGGCATACATATACATACATACACACTCTCTCTCTCTTTCCCTCATTGTCGTTTCTGTCTTTATCCTCTATGCGTTGCATTGTCCGGCATTTTGCATTTTGCGGTGAATTTCGGTTCACAGCGTGAGAATTTTCGGTTCGATTTGATGCGTGTGCTGCTGCGGTTAGACACTTGAACTGTCAGGTGAGGTGAGGTGAGCGGTTGCCTGTTGAGTTGAAGTTTAGTGGGTGAAGAGGGGGAGCACTGTGCAGCACAGTGGTTTCAAAATGTTTGCCAAACAATGTGATCAATATTGATTGATAAGAACTTTGACATATTTGGCTTTTTTTTTTTTTCACAATTTTCTGCTCCATTTCATTTTCAATATTTCATCGAATGAAATGTCAATACAATTGCTGCGGCTTTTGCGGTCTTTACATAAATTCAAAACTCGAAACAAATTTATATACATAGAAGCCTCTAGATCTAGATTACAGTCGCCCAGGACCTCTTGTGTAAGAGAATTTCCAACATGAATAGAAAATGGATAATTGGATTTTCAACTTACTTTGGTAAAGTTTCAATATGCCAAAAGCTAAGCCGATATCAGTTGATATATCGATTACTTTGTTTAAATTTGTATCGAATCTCTTTAATTTTGGAGGGTTTTGAAATGGTCAAAAGTATGTTGATTCGGTACTTTGTTTTTATACTTTCCCGTTTCCTTTTTGTCCACCTCTCTCCCACTGTATAATTACATGAAACTGAATTGCACTGTGTGCACGGTTTTTTTTGTTTGTGGTGGGATTTTGGCGTAATTCCTACATGCCTTCGAAATGCAAGTTTAATTAGTTTGAGATGCTCGAGGAAATTACATGTATTTGGCAAGTGGAAACTGTTGCGTTTGCGGCTATTGGCATTTTGAATGAGATTCTGATTAAATGGGACTATTCATGTGTATAGTAAACGACTGCTTAAAGTGCTAGAAAGAGAGAGAGAGAGAGAGAGAGAGAGAGAGAGAGAGAGAGAGAGAGAGAGAGAGAGAGAGAGAGCGGGAAGGGAGAAAGTGTTAAATATACCGAGAAATGAAATGACCGAGCAGCACATTTTCCAGTCCATTTGGTTGTTTTTGTGCGTCATTTTGACTTATAAAAATTGCACAAACTGCGGCTTAATAAAGATATATCTAAACCCATTCTACATACACATATGTATATATTTATCGCATATTGAGGATGCTTGATGCACGGAAAAAATAATTGCGAGACGCCCATTTTGGAATAGAATTCGATGATTTCGATGACAGGCAACAAAACAAGCCAGCCGACAATTAAAACCTAAATAATAAAGCAAAAATTCAACAATAGAATGAAAGGGTGGAGAAATCGTTTGGCGATTGCATCGCAGAATGTCGATGGGCTATAGCTCTATAGATGATTCCGCACGATACGTCACAGAACATTCAATGGCATTCGAGTGGAAATTGTGCGCGCCTAATGAGGGGAGAGAGAGAGAGAGAGGCACGAACTACGATTTCTTCTGTGATGGACGTGAAATGTATCGCTCAAAATAAACTATGTAGATTTCCATTCCATTGTTTTCTTAAATTAAGCCAAAAGTCTAAGCTTTCTTCGATGGTAAAAATTATAAACTAATTAAGACTGAACGTCCTAGCAAATTGTGTGTTCTTTTTACAGCTTTTGTACTTCTTTAAGTTGAAGTCTTTAAATATCATAACAAAACACAGAAAAGTCCTCAACGTTTTTATCATTTTTACATCTTTTGCAAGGGTTTTCATTTCCTTTTGCTGAATTCAACATGGGATCATAGATCATATAAAGCCTTGTAGTTTTAAAGGCCAAATAAATTCGAAATGAAATTTTTCGATTTTCTTTTTCTTTCTCGTTTTGCATAGGATATAAATCATATTCATTCATTCATTTATTCACTCATATTTTAAGAGTTAAGACGAGTTCATGCTGCATTGGCATTTTCTACTTACTTTTGATTAAAAACCCCTTAAATATACATTTAGATAAAACTTACGACTAGAACTAGAAATTATGCTAGGCTATAAATCATATTAGATGTGTCTAGTTTTGTTATAATGAACTCTTTCTGCATTTAGTCTACACAATTTGTCTATGACTATTTGTCACGATTTCATCACTGAAGAAAACAACATCCAAGGACCACTGACCATTCCAAAGTTGCAACCAGTTTTGATGATGATGATGATGGCGGCGATGTCTCGACCACGCGCCATTTGATTTATGCATAAAGGTGGAGAAAAATGAAAACCAGCAGCAGGCAGGCAGAGGCAGGCAGGTGGATCTATCGCCCACTTTATCAACAAAAAAGAAAGAAGCTCTTGAAGATATTTCCATTTTGTATTTTTTGGTTTTTTCTTTCTATCTGGCATCGGCTATTCCATCAGCTGCACTCGCTCAGCTGCGTTGTTTGCAGCAATTTTTAATGAACTTTCTTCGTTTTCATTCCACTTTGAAGCAATAAAATTTGTAATGAAGCAAGCAATATAAAACAGAACGCCAGAATGGACATTAAAGGCTTCCTCCTGACCGGACCGGACCGGACGGATTCGGGCATTTGATGCGCATAATTAGCAGCAATTACGAACAACAACAACAACAACAAACATAGAGTGTGGGCTAAAAGATATTCAATATTCGGTAAACAGAGCTTAACATTTTGCTGGGTTAAAGCCCATTCATTAAATTCACAACGCAAATTACAAATTGCAAATGTGTAATTTTTGAGTTTTTTCTTTCTTTCTTTCACTGTCTCTGTCTCTGCCTCTGCCCTGCCTCTGCCTCAGTGTTTGTGTTTGCTTTTCAGTTTTCTCCGTATTATTCACACGCTTGGCGAATGGGCGAATGGCATTTTGCAGAATGCAAATTACGCTAAACAAATTAGCGCGGAAGCGCCAAAGTGCAAAACGAAACAAGACAAAAATGTGTGTATGGTGGGGAGGGGGGAGAGGAGGAGGTAAGTAAAAGAGGTAAAGTCAGGTTGAAATGTAAGACAAATTAGTTGAGAAGTTACACGGAATAGGGATACCTACCTAGCTACCTAGCTGTCTGTCTGTCTGATTAGTTGGTTGGTTGAGCGCAATCAAATTGCCGCTTGCAGTTGCTCGAATGGAAAATGCAGTTGAAATAAGTTCAACTTGCATACGTTGAGGAAACCTGATACAGCTTAGGCAACGAAAGTACATAAGTACCTTCCACTTTTCACTGGCAAGTGCGTTCAAATGTACTTGGCACTTAACGTCACACACACACACACACACACACCCATCCACTTATCAGCAATATTTTGTGGCAAAGTTATGAGTCATCTTGTTGTCAAAGGTCCTGTAACTTCACACACATAAATTTTGTTTAGATGCCAAACTATTCGACTCGGCTTAAGGAGCTTACATCAAGTTTAAAATTTACGCTAAGCAAAACATTTTACGATTTAACAGGAAATGTCTAGTAAGAATCGGTGATCCGGACGGACGTTTTAACCGGACTCTACTGTATTCTTTTTGGTCAAAAGTGTGCAACGCATAGAAAGAGGCATCTTCGATCATATAAGGTATATATATTCTTGATCAGCACGACGAGACGAGTTCAAATAGCCACGTCCATCCTTCTGTCCGTCCGGATCTGTGTGAAATTTTGCATCTAGCCTTGTATATAATGCACAGTTGTATATCTCGAATTCAGCCGGATCGGACCACTATATCATATAGTTCCCATACAAACGGCAAAGTCACGAACAGTGACTTTTCTCTTTCTATTGTCCTATAAACGACTGTGATCAAGATCGGGTGACTATATCATATAGCTCCCATTG
The DNA here is from genome assembly GCA_018150345.1 of Drosophila equinoxialis. Taxonomy (NCBI): domain Eukaryota; kingdom Metazoa; phylum Arthropoda; class Insecta; order Diptera; family Drosophilidae; genus Drosophila; species Drosophila equinoxialis. Next base: position 274,295 of record JAECWI010000696.1, read on the forward strand.
GAACAATCGGTGGTAAACTTTGATCAGTATCTTCGTTATTACCTATGCTAAGATTGTAGGCCACTTTGATGGTTATGGGCAAGGAGAGAGTTACCAAAAAAGTTGCAAGGGTATACAAACTTCGGCGCGGTCTTCTGGTTTTGTATTTCTTTATATGAATGAATATCATAGAAATGTTTAATTTACTTGCTGCTGAGTGTTTGGTTGTTGTTGTTGTTGTTGTTGGGGCTGGCTGGTTTTGTTTTTTTTCTTCTTTTTTTTTATCAGTTGTGATTTCGTGCTTATCAGAGAGAAAAGCAAATGCAATGTTAACCATTTGGGTAAATAATAATAATAATATAGAGAAACAACATTTTTCCATCTTGTTGTTGTTGTTGTTGTTGGCTTTTTCAATTAGTGCCCAGAATAAAAATATTTAAATCGCAAAATCAGATAAATGTTTTTTTTTTTTTTTGTGTTACTTTTATATAATATTTAATGATCACACGCTCCAAAAGATTTCTATCCTTTATTTGTACAGAAAATACAAAACACACACACACACACACACAGAAAAAAAATTTGCAATTAGTGGCGTGAAAAGGTAGGCAAATACTGAATCACTGAAGGGGGATGGGGTGGGGGGATGGGGGGGGTTGGTAGTGGAAGGAAAGTTGGGTGCCGCTTCACCCATTTAGCATCGGTTACAAGTGGAAATGACATGGACACACAGTGAGAGAGAGAGAGAAAGAGAGAGAGAGAAAGAGAGAGAGAGAGAGAGTGAGAGAAAGAGAGAGAACGTTAAGCCAAACAGAATTTTAACCATTTTTACCCAGCTGTTCCACACGTTCTACATTTGCTCAGTCTGTCTGTTCTCTTTTTTTTTTTTTGCCCTTTTTGTCTGTGCATCATTTATCATGTGTGTGTGTGTGTGTGTGTGTTGCATTTCTATCAATTTGATTTGTGGGCGCAACATAATTGCTATCAAACTAGACTAATTTAAGTCGAACAAGTTAAAGTTGTTTAATGTGGAAAAGCATATCAAATATTTCATACAAAATCAAGGATTGGAATCAAAATAACATTTTTGGTAAAGATTTTGGTTTTGGCTTTGGAAAAAGAATAGGTTAAGTGTTTGTTGGGTAAACGTTCATCAAATCTCATTGAATATTTCTTGTTCTTATCACTGAGATCAAGTCTAAATTGCCCCTTGTGGGTGGTTGGTGCAATTTCTCCCATCTTTCACTTGTGTTTCGGGAAGAGCTAAAACTACTTGGCCAAACGCTTAACTTCAAGCCTTCATGCTTAACTATAGAACTTGAGTTTTCTGGATCAGGCGTAGAGATACATATAACTCTCTTATTTGCTAATCCTAGTAGTTTCTCTTCTTCTGTGTTAGCTCCTTCCTTCTGATCAGGTAATAAAACGGCAGGTAGACATCTCCCTTCGTCATTTTGAGTCCCCCAAAAGATAAAGAACATTATCTTTTTATGATTTACTTTGCGATTTAATCGGAGTCCAGTGGAGAATTACGGTTTATTTTGAACTTGGAGTTGGAGGTTATTGAACATAGATTGAAGTAATATTAAGTTATGCTAGGGAATATAGGGAAAATGCTTAAAGAGTAAAAGATCTCTGAGATTCACCATCGTGTATATATCAGATGAGTATTCATTATACCATACACCCATAGGGTGAAACGGTATATTAAAGCCGCCCAAATGTATGTAACAGACAGAAGGAATATATGTATATATATTCTTGATCAGTATTAACAGTCGAGTCGATCTAGGCTTGTCCGTCTGTATGAACACCTAGATCTCGGAGACTATAAAAGATAGAACTACCAAATTTGGTATGTAGGCTCATGTAGTATGTAGAGTGATCAAGTTTATTTCAAATTTTTGCCACGCCCCTTTCCACCCTCGCAATTTAATAAAAACTTGATTATCTCACGGAATTCTTTACCTTGTGCAATCAAATTTGGCACACTCGAATTTGATACTAATACCCAGCAAAATACCAAATTTTATCAAAATCGGACTAAAAATAGCCAAGTTATGCATATTAAGTTGGCCGTTGGCTGGTGGGGGCGCTAGTGTGCTCGAATGCCATGGCATGCTTGTAATAAAAAGCTAAATCGTTAATTTGTACCCCGCTAAATCGAAAACCTCAATATTTGCCTTGAAAAAAACGTCGTCCTTTGGGAAACCAGGTAAGTCCTTGGTAATTCGTAAAATTTTGTGTTCCCTTGTCATTCCGATTAATCGAGACTCGACTGTAGTTCCTAACAGATCGGCCATCTGGAGGGTATATACAAAATTCATTCAACTCAATTGACGAGTTAAAGTCGGCGTGGTTTATAATTGTGGGAGTTGTTGTTGTTGTTGTTGCTGTTGTTGTTGACATTTTCACACATTAGTATGGGAAATGTGATGTTAGTTGTTGTTGTTGTTGCATGGGAATTTTCACACTTGGCGCAAAAAGAAATAAATTGTTAAAAAGTGCAAAACAATTGCACTTCTTCAATCCAATCATTTGCTTTCCCATTTTTGCTATAAAGCAGATCGTTTTCATTTAATCTAAAGAAATAGTTGAGCATTTTGGCTTTAGTTTTGTTGTTCTCTTATGGATGGAAGAAGAAGACAAAAAGAGGAAGCTTTAATCCTAATCCATCAAAGCCTAATCTTTTGGGTCTTGTTGTTGTTGTTTCGTGAAATCCCCGCGAAACACATGCTATGTTTCTCATACTCTCCCCCGCACCCGCTCCCCCTGCGTTCTACTTGTTTGTCTGACGTAACTTGTTGAGCAATCATTTTGGATTATTATATATACATAAACCAAATGTGATAGAAGAAGAAGAGAAGGAGGAGGAGGAGGAGGGCACAAGAAAGCGAAACAAAACAAAACAAAAGCAAAGAGCAAAAAGTTTATAACAAAACAAAAAAGCATAGCACACAAACATAGACAAATAAGGCAACGATAATTAAGAAGAGAAGTGTAAAAATATAAAAAAAAAAGGCATAATTATATGCATATAAGCAAAAGTATAAATTTAATTGCCTGGGCGGCCAAGGCGAAACTGAACTGAATCGAAGGTCGCTAGCATTTCGACGTTGTCGTCACCTTTTGAACCCGCTCGAATTTATTGATTTTACACGCAACAAACAACCGAAAAAAAAAGCAAAACAGAATGAAAAAGACAAAAAATCCCCCCGAGGGGCAAAGAGTATTGACTTGTCCATGAGAAAATAGGCAACACAGAGGAAATCTTATTAATACCCTTTCTTTTTGGACTTATCTTCCCATTCTTCCGGTTTGTCTCTTCCAAATTTGTTAAGTGCAAAAGTAGTTAAAGAATTTGAATGGAAAATATTTTCCTAAAGTTCTTTGTTTTCTATTTTCTATCAGAAGATTCCAAATTTCCAAGCTGTTCCAAACATCTGGTCCGAATCCATATGCCCCTCTCTCTCTCTCTCTCTCCCTTGCTAACTGGTTAAAGGTTTTATTTGCATACACACACACACACACACACACACACACACAGCAAACACATTCGTATATGGTTTTTCGCATGGGCAAAAACCGGAAAGTGGCCGTAAGAAATAAACCATCTTGATCCCAAATCATGGCCAACGATTTCGATCTGTTAGGGCTAACGGTTGAATAAGTCAGTCAACAGTTGACGTTATGAATTTTTGTTAGTAATAGTAGATAAAATAAAATATGAAAACAAAAACAAAAAACTTTGCTGCGTGACGTTAATAATTTGTTGGTGCTAAGATAACACACACACACACACACACACACACACACACACACAAATACAAGTTTATATTTGTGTTGGTAGTTTTATTAAATGCAATTTTATAAGTCTTACGAGTACATTCCATTTACTCGCTTCGCTTATCAGTCAGGAAATTGAATCATATGTACGAAATACGGTTTTAAAAGCATTGTCAATCGATCGTCTTACAAGAAACACAAAATACAACAGAAAAGTAAGCATAATAAACAACAACAAAACGATTCCAATGAACTTGAAATTGTAAACAAAAAAATTAAGTGAAGAAATCAAATTTCCATTTTTTTCTTATTTTTATTGGAATTCATTAACAAAAAAAAAAAAAAAAAAAGTTAGGTTATGATTCAGTTCTTTGCTCTCGGGGCTCTTCTCGTTCAGATAGTTTGAGAGTCACTCGAAACTCTTATCAGAGCAAAGTGGTTGCCATCTCTTTTACACACATTTTTGGACAAGCCTAGCTCGAGCACAGTTGGCGAGTCACTGTAAATACACCCCATTCGCCTTGAACTCCAAGGTGTGTGTAATAGTATTTGTTTTTGGGTCAACGGGATTTTGTTTTTTTTTTCGACTTACCATCTTTAGGATTTGTTGCTGCTGCTGCCGCAACGGATGCTGCTGATGTAGCAGTTGTTGTTGCCATTGTAGTTGTTGTTTTTGGCAATGTTGGCGTTGGTGTTGTTGCAGTACTGCTGGCCGATGCCGCCGCCGCCGCTGCTGCTGCACTAAAAAATGTTGTTGTATCCGACGTGACGCCAGCAGCAGCAGAGAGGCTACGCGAACAATGCATTTAACAGTCGCTCAAGACGTTTAAATACAATTCCAAAGGATCGAAAATTGTTAACAAGTTGTTGCTTTTGCCACATAAGAGAAACATGCAACATGCGGCATGCGAGAGAGAAAGAAGAAAAAAAAAAAATAAATCACACACACACACAGAGAAACACACGCGAGCGGGCAAGAATGGCCGCTGCGGCCGCTTGTTGGTCGTTGGCGGCGTCGACGTCGACGTCGCAGAGGGCCCAAAGTGTTCACTGATGCGCGAGCGGTAAGGGAAACAAGAGGGGCAAATAGCGCAGGAATCCGTAAAGCGGCGGGCTGAACTGGCCTCTTTATTTATCTTAATTAATTATAGCAAATTTAACAAAAAAAAAAAAAAAAAAACAATTATTGAGCTCACATTGCACTTGAACAAAATAGAAAATTTGTAATTTTTTTTGGGGTTTTTTTTGTGGTTGTTTTCTTTTATATTTTTTAGTTTTACTTTAGATATTCCTTTTGTTATTATTACATTTGGCACGTTGTTGTTGTTGTTGTTGTTGGTGGTGCTGCTGCTTCTGCTGTGGCTTGCCTCGTGGGGCTGTTTTGTTGCACTTGCTTGGCGATTTCAATGATTACCGTTGCACAACAACAACTTGGGCACTTTGTGGAGGCTTTACACAATTTACGCGAATATTAATTAACGTATTTTATTTATTGTTGTTAGTTTTGTTGATCATTTTTACGGGGCCGCTCGTCATCGTGCTTTTGTTGTTGGTGTTGGTACTGCTGGTTTTGCTTTTATCCGGCACACCCCCTATTTTTTTATCCGGCTCCCCCTATAATCCGACTCCCACTATTTTTCATCCGGCTGCAGCAAGCGCCATCTACTTGGCACACTGGCGCTAACGGCGTTGCCAGCCGTCGCTTAGAGTTGCCATCTAAATGAAATAAGAAACAAATTTCAAACTTTGGCGGTATTTTTGATTTAAATTTTTAAATATATTAAAACAAGTGAAAGTTAAGTTATAAACAAGACTGGAAAACATTGCTAATATGTTTTTAACATTACATAATTAGGTTTTAATTAACAATTATACTAAATACAATAAGAAAATCTTTTAGACAAACGTCATGTTGCCAACTAAACAAGTTGCTAGCCAAGAAATGTTGCAATGACAATTCTTTATAAGTGTTTAACAGATATATTACTTAAATAGATAACTGAAGAAATAAATAAATCACTTGGCTAAATGGTAAATAATACTTATAGACAAATAAATTGAATGTCAAATATAATTTCATTATCAATAAAGATCGATAACCATCATGAAATTAGTTTCTATTCTCAAACATCTTATAAATAATCTCTTCCTCTATTTTTAATGAAAAGGAAGGAATAGAAAGGATCTCTTCCAAGAAGAGAAAGTGTGCATATATTTTGTGATGATACTTTTAAGGCAACCCTCGTTTGGTTTAAAGTACTTTATGCCTCAATTGACAATTGGCACCTTCTGGAATTTCGGATGAAAGGTAGACAAAAATTGACAACAACATGGAGAGGGGGAAAAAATTGTGCCCAATTTGTTGTGTGCAGATTTTCGGCTTGACCTTGAGCAGAAATATGAACACAATAATATATTACGACAGACAAACAATTAAGTGGAATCCATACAAACATATGTGTGGTAATTTATGATGACGAAGATCACCCACTAGCTGCTCTGGCAGTCACCCACCCACCACCTGCCTCCAATTTCAGTAGCCGCCCGTACCCCGCCTCCCTTTCTCAATAGCCCCATCTGGCTGGCTGGCTGGCTGTGGTCACCCACTTTACATGTGCTTTAGGTTGTACTTTACTTTTTTTGTTTTGGTTTTTTTTTTTTTTTTGTTTGTTTTATTATTCCGCACGATTGTTGAGTGAAAGTTGCCACCGTTTTTGACTGGGAAGAAGTAAAGAGGAAAGAAGATGGTGGGGAGATGAGGTTGGTAGGAATGGGGAGAGGGCCACTTGACTTGCCACGCCCCATTCACTCATTTAGCCATAGCGCCCACTTGCTATGTGAGCAAGGTGTTAATTCGATTTGCGATATTTTATGTGATAACAAGAAACACACCAACAACAACAAACATATAAAGAGCAATGAATTGAAATTACATAAGACCAAAAAAAAAAAAAAAGGTTAAATAAATTGAAAACTGAGGACTATAAAAATAATTATAGAAATCCAAGAAAACCCCATAAAAACCAAAGAAAATAATAAAAATAAAAGGCATTCAAAACGAATTCTGATTAAGAAACTTGTTCTCTTCCGACAATCAAACTGAAAGAAAACGATATAAACCTGGCAAAAACAAAAAAAAAAAAAAAAAAACAACCAAGAAACAAACATTTGAAGAACCAACGACAATTGTATGCCCTTTCTGTCTAATTGACGATTAGAGACTCTCCCAAACAAACTTTATCCAAGGCTAGTCGATCAAATATTAACCTTACCCAAATATTTGCTTATTAACCTTTTAGATTGACACAACGAGACATTCCACTTTAAACAACGTCAAGGGAGAACTGTTCATTAAGAACGAGTAAAGCAATCGAGATGAACAAACGAGAAGAATGAACGAGAAGTGTGAATTTTACATAAGAAGGAGAATCAAAACTGAGTACAGGACAAGAGATTCCTTTTATATACGATCATAAGAAGGAACAATAAAGAATCAGAGCAAGGTACGAAAGAGAAAATGAAGACAATATGAAAAAAGAACGAAACGAATGAATGAGAAAGACAAATAGGAATGAGAAAGTGAATTGAGAAGAGTGTAAATAAGGATGATAGAATAATGACTAAACGAAAATAAGAATCAGAATAAGGAACGAAAAGAAGAAACGACAGGAGTGGAAAATAAGGATCAAAAAGAACAAGATTGAATTGGCTAATGATCGAGATAAAAAAACGAGAGAGAACAATATGAACAAGAAGATTTAACGAGTAAATAATAAGGAACGAGAAGAAGAAACGATGAGAAGAAAATATTCTTTAGCTGTTCTTTTTTGAAACCTAATGTAACCATTAGTTATTCTTTTTTATGTGTTTATAGAGGAAACTCCACTTTTTGATTAGACTCGTTAAAGGGCCTGGCCCTTTCTATTCCTTGGGGCTTACAAGTTCTCTGTTTGTCAGCCATCAAGCTGTTATACTCTAGGGCAGGGTATGGCATATAATCAAAGCTGCTGAAAGTCAATGTCCTTTTGGCAGACAACTTGTGGTTTGGCCTGTTTGTGGAGCTCTTGAAAAGGAAGGGCCCCAAAACATCTTCACTTTGGCTCTCTTTGCTGTTGGTAAGACAACAAAACAAGTTCTGCAACTTCTGCAATGTCTGCCCCATCAGCAACAAACACATGTTGCAACTGTGTGTGTGTGTGTTTGTCTACCATTTAGAGTGTTTTTTTTTAGCATTTGTTGCTCCGCTTTTGCTTTGGGCGGGGCGGGGGTTTCATTTTTCCATGTCAAGTTCAATAAACAATGGGCCAAAAACCTTAAGTGCTTTCATTTGAGCATTTTCCGCTGTCTCCGGGCATCCGAATACGAGTTCAATCCATTGAGTCGGGAAAACTAAAATTTAGTTTCTCTAACTCTTCTTCCCTCAGTCCAGTGCTAACCTGTCTAACCCAATGCTGGTGACCCATTTAACTACATTTGCATAAGATATTCTTTTCCTCGAAAAGATTTGTCGTCGTCGTTGTTGTTGTTGTTGTCGGTATTCGTTACTTTTTCTTCTTTCTTGTTTTTTGTGGGCGTTGCATTTTTAATGAATTATTAACCCAGAATAAGAGGAAAACGCATCTCTGGTTGCATCTTCTTCTGTTTTGTGCTCAGAGACAAAACATCGTCTGACCAAAAAGGCTAATTAACTTTAAAAATAAACTAAAGCTGGTTTCTGAAAAACAAAAAGGCTGATATCAGGGGGAAAAGTGGGAGGCATGGGTGGGGGTTTGTGGTAGATAGAGAATGATCAGACAAGGTAAGAGATGGGGAGAACAAGAAAAACAAGAAAAATCTGCTCTGATCAAATTGTCTCCATTAGGTTCCAATCTCCTCGACATGGAATGAAAAACAAACTTTACCAAAGGCACAGGGAGAACTGGCTGTATGTGTGTGTGTGTGCGGAGGGGGAAGCACTGATGGTGGCAGGTGGAAAGGGCTGCTGGTCAAATATCGATTGCAATTTGCTTTTTATAAACTAAAAATTTAAAACTTTTGACATTATATATAATATTGGAAATCTGAATAATGTTCTTGATATTTGTTCAGATCAGTAAAGAACTTTGAAATGTTTGAAAAATGCGGTTCTTCTTGTCTTTTAATGTTAAAAAGTTCGTTGTTTTACATTCCAAATGCTTTTCAGTATAAATACAAACATTTTAATAAGTTTTTGAATGTCTTTGAAAATTCTTGAATTTTGTATTTAAATTTTAAATAGTTTCTAAGATTTTCTCTAGAGTTCTCACACAATTCTGACTTTTCTATTTCAATTTGTCACTGTCATATCATATCATTATCATTATCAAACCATTTCGTCCATCTCATTCGGCCAGATTGTCAGATTGAGTGCTCCAGTTGAAACAATATCAATAAAATTTTGAATCGAACCTGGCGAGATAGAATTTAGCTTAGTGGGTAGAAAACTTTGGAGCTGCAAAACCTTATGAATCATTTCTTATTGATTTGTGTGAGATTAGGCTATTACCGGAGTCTAAAAAGAACAAATATATAGCTATTTCTGATGGATTTTTGCCATTTGACATGAACATTTTTCCATTAACTTTTTAAAAATCTTCTCTGACTTTGCTCAATAAACTTCAGAAGACTTTTGGATGACTCTAAGCTCAATCGTTGGCGAGAAGAGAGAAAACCCTTTTATTAATATCACTTGCTTGGCCACTTGTGGACCTGGACTCTGGAAGCTGATGCTGGGCCCCTTGTGCTTCTGTCTTCGGTATCAATATCAGTTCAATGACATTTTACAAGAATTGGCCGGACCAGTGGCTGGTCTTAGTGGTCTGTCTGCTGGCTGGCTTCTTTATCTTTAGTTAGCCACTTCTTCGTCTTGATTTTCTTCTTGCGGACCTGGCTATTTGTCTTTCCAGCCCATGTCTAAGTCGACGTTGTCGAAGTCAACGTTGACGTTAACGCCATCGTCGCCGTCGCTGTCGCCGTCGTCGTTAAGCGACGCCAACGTAAGCGACCCCTGGAGCTGCGGGTGTATAAAATGCGTCGAGGCTAAAGAAATTTCAAACAGTTGCGGCCGTGAGGCGCTAGTGAACGTTGCTCGCGAGTGAAAGAAAATTTTGAAATTTGAAAAAATAAGAAAAGAAAATAAAAAAAATGAAATTGATCAGCTTGATTTTAGTTTGCCTGGCTGTGGCCAGTCAAGGGCGTGTACTGCCCAATGAGGAGGAGCTGCAGGCTATACCCGTTACCGTTGTAGAGTATAAGCCAGAGCAACAGGCCCTAGAGCAGCAGCCGCAGGCATTGCCTCTAATCAAAGAAGCTGAGGAGCTGCCAAAGTCAGAGGAAAAGCCAGCAGAAGAGCCTGTAAAAGCAGCCGCCGAGCCAAAAGTGGAGGAAGTCAAGAAGACAGTCGAGGCAAAACCTGAGGAGGAGAAATTGGAAGAGCCGGCACAACCCATTCTGAAGGCTTTGCCAGCTGTCGATACCGATGGCGATAAGGAGAAGGATCCAAATGTTGATCCCGTTGTCGAGGAGAATGCTCAAGTTCAGGATGGTCATTTGCCACATGTACGTCAAGTTACCCAGGCCACGCCCACAGTCCAGCAGAGTACTACCCAGCAGAATTTTGTGCAACAATTGATACAAAATTCACCAATTGGCCAATTTCTGAATCAATTCCAAGGCCAAGGACAACAACAACAGCAGCAACAGCAACAACAGCAAGCTGATTCGCCAGCCACTCCTGCACCAACAGTGCCAGGATTCTTGAATCCTGCAGCAGCCATCACCTCGGCCCAGCAAGCCGTACAGAATGCTGCACAATCGGTGGTCAATTCAACAACTCAAGCCTTCCAGGGTATCCAGCAATTTGCCAGCAACTTGGGCAATCAATTCCAGAATACACTCTCCGGTCTAACCAATCCGAATCAAGCCAATCAGGAGGCAACCACCCCTCGTCCACCAGGCCCCATACAATCGTTTGTCAATAATGTCTTTGGTGGCAACAACAACGCCTCAGCTGCCCAGCAACAACAACAGCAGCAGCAGCAACAGCAGCAAGGACCACTGCAGGGCATTATCAATTTCCTCGGCGGCAATCGGCCACAGAACTCAGCTAGTCCAGTTCCGGCTGCTCCCATCACCGAGGCACCCGCTGAGAAGCCATCAGTGGACGATAAAATAGATCCGGCCAACGATGAGATAGCCGAACAATCTTCCTCCTATTCGGATCCCGATTTCAATGAGGTACGCAGCAGTGCCGAGACTGGCACAGATGACTCCTTCGAGGAGGCTGTACCCTCCAATGAGGTGATTGTGGTCAATGATGATCCCAGCGGTGATGTGGCTCCCGACCAGCAACAGCAGCAGCCGGCAGCAGTCGCCGTCGCTTTGTAAACTCCGAGCAGAGCAGAGCAGAGCGAGAGAGACTTCTGAGATAGACAGACTGAAGCCCAATTTGATCGCCGTCCAAACTTTGTGTGGAAATGTGACAGAGAGAGAGAGGAAACAAAAAAAGAAAAAATCTAGGAAACAACAAAAAATTCAACAAAAATTTTTTTGCGATCCCAATTTTTTAATTATTTTTATTTTAATTTTTTTTTTTTTTGTAATTTAGAATTCTAAGTGCATGCAACAACAAATTATTTATTTCATTTTTGCAGGAATTTACACACGAATCCAAAACACACCCACACACACACACACATACACACACACACACAACAACAAAAACGAATCATAAAATAAAAAACAGAAAACAAAATAATAAATTGTCTTTAAATAATTGTTCGAGCAGAGACCTTTTACATCTATTAAATATAAATATAATTTAAACATTCAGCCATTTTAACACTCTTGTCTCTTCTCTCTTATCTCTTAGCACTTAACTCTTCTTATACTAATCTCATCGATTACTTGATCTTGCTCTTGATCAAAATCTAAATCTACCAGTAGTCTGCTGACTAGTCCTATGATAGATTCCTCTAGCGACAAATTTAAACGACTTTATTCGCTGAATGGGCGAAACTTGTTCTTTTATTCGAGCTACCCACTTGTTCTTTTGTTCACTGAACACTTCTTCATTCATTTTTGAGCTGAACTGATTTTAAGTTTCCTTGTTTTTCTTTATACTCATAATAATGATGGCACAAAAGAATATTAATCGATTGGTTAATTGAAAATGATTATAAATCCAAATTAATCGCAGAAATCTGAAAATAATCGATTAATCAAACTAATTTTTGTAATGAAGCCTCTTCATTAATACATTAAAATTCAATTGTATGCCAACAAAATCAATATTGTCCCAAATTTAAGAAGTATCAATGGACCCTTTACTGGATAGCGAAGTCTATATTCATCGATGGTTTCAAGGTTAATAATCGATGGTGTTTTAAAACATCGGCTAAAATCTCGATGCATCGATGAATGTCTACTGTTGTCTACTGTTTTTCGTGAGTTAATAAAGTTCACCGTTTTCTAAAACCTTATCTTCGTTGTCAAGCTGATAACAACTGGAAAGTTATAACTTAAGTAAGGTTTGAAAGGGCTTTTATAATTATATGATCAAATTTGATAAGTGGACCAAGTCAAACCGATACAATCGATCAACAACAACATCGGTAAACATCGCCAAGAGAACATCGATCGTCCATGCATCGATGTTTTTCTACTGCACTCTTTCGTCTTGTAGGCTTTGATATAGGAAAATATTGAAAATGCATTGTATACCACGAGGCGATTAATGTTTCAATTAATTCAATATAATCGTAAGCTTGAGTAAAATCATCGATTATTGCGTATCACATAATTAATCGTGCCATGTATCGAATAGCGTTCCTGTATGTATTTGTAGGTGGATATTGGTGGGGAAATAAGGGAAATTTGCTCCCAAAAGTATGCAAGAAAGCCGATCAAGAATTCGATTTTTGAAACATATAAAAAGTCTTGGGAAATTCTGCGTAAAATCAAACACTGCTTATACTTTTTGCAAGTATTGAACACTACCAGCCTATTGCATACTTAAAGGAGCAAATTACCCCATTTCACAGTCCCAGATTTGAAAAGATCAGGAATCTCAGTTTAACAATTAAGTCAATACAAATTGATTAAAATCCACTAGTTCGTAGCCGCCTCCATTTCCATTTTGATAATTGAAACAAAAATGTTATTCAAAAGTTATTATTCCATGTTTATTTTTAATTGTTTTCGGTTTTTGCTTTTTTGTCTTCTTTTTTTTTTTTTTTGTCTTTTTTTGGTTTTTTCTTCTTGTTTCACATTAAGGTGGTTCAATAGCTCAAAAATGGTTACAATCAACCTAGGCGCGCAAAATGTACACACATTTATATATATTAATCATATATATATATATATTTATATATATATATGTATATATAAGGCTATAGATATAAGTATTGCCGCTTTCGGTGCCGGCGAAAAAAAAAATATCCCTTAAGTCTATATTGTATAAGATGCAGCTGTCGAAATATTTGCTCTAACATTAGTTTAATTTGATGTTGTTGTTGTTTTTTTTTTTTTTTTTTTGCGAAATTCCATTTCAATTTTTTTATGTTTTTGTTGGTTTTTTTTTAAGTTTTCTCATTCTGTACTATTCGCTAATTATCGATTTTAAGCTGCCTTATATATACTATATACTGTACGATTGAGCGGGGCCGAGGGGGTTAGAGGCATAAGGTTTGGAAATGATTCTACTTAAGACTACATGGGAAATGACTGAGTGACTAGTGGGGAGGAGAAGGGGAGAAGTGTGAAAGGGATCGGAAGTGTGGTGCAAAACGGGGCCTGGCGGGGCAGGGCGGGGCAGTGTTTTATAGTTTTGGTTGCGTTTTTTTGAAAATTATTTATTGATATATGTATATAATGTATACGTAAATATATATATACATATATATGTATATATGTCTTTGATATTTCAGTTATTGGTTAAGTGGAACACGTTTTTGCTTCTCAATTTTCCCTTTTTTTTTTTTTTTTTGCGCTTATGTTTTGAGCACTGAATTACAAGTGGGAGGAAAGGGGCGTGGTGAAACAGGTGTTAAGGAAAACTAAGCGAAACAAAAGACGAACTGTTTAATACCCTTTAGTCATGATAATCACTATACTGTTAATATTATAATGAAATTGAGGAATTAAGCCCCTTAAAGTATGCAATAGCCTGGAAAAGTATTCGTTTTTAACAACGTATTGCAATGTTTTGCTTTGATAGTTCATTTTTATTGCCTTTTTGCACACTTTTAGGAGCAAATTTCCCTCATCCGCTTTTGTTATAATATGATGCGCTTTTATAACCAAAAACTGAATATAATCGCGTCCATGGACAAGTCTAATACGTATTTTAATGTACCTAAAGTGTATCCATAGATTGTGGGTTCCGTCAGGTTCCTTAGATTGAAGCTTCATTGGCGAATCCCTTCTCTTAACCGATAAATATGCCTACATTTCATTTACAATCAAAGTTAAGCTTCCCTCAGATCTATTCGCATATCCTTCAGACCAACGATAGAAACTTTTAGTCACTAAAAGGATCGGTGAGACATTAGGTAAATTAAGTGTTGTTTGATCTCAGCTCACAATGATGTTCAATTGAAAAGGACTACAATAAGGACATTCAGAAGCTAGACATTGCAATTGCAATCAATCCAATTGAATGGAACAAATTTCAAGATAGTTTAAACTGAATAATGCTTAAACTTAGAATCGAACAACGATTTGGTGAAAAAGCGAAAAATCCAAATAGCCTTAGAAAGGGTATTAAACAGTACTCGGTAAAACCGAATATAAGTTGGTTTTTTTTTTTTTTTTTAATTGTTTTCGTTTATATCTTTGCTTTATTTTCCCCTTTTTGTTTTTGGTCTTTCAAGTCTTTAAGTTTTATGTTGATTTTCTGTTTGTTTTAGTTACATTCGCTTTAACAAACTTAGAGAAGTTAATTGGTTAGATTAAATAGGTTTAGTTCTTAGTTAGACAGAGAAGACAAACTGACTGACTGAATAGTTTTGTTGTTTTTTTGGTTTGATTTTACATTATTTATGCTAATTAAACGTTTACAAATGGGCCAAACATAACAGAGTTTAAAGCATTTTCATTTATGAAGCATTTCGATTGCTCAGTGTATATAAAGTGTTAAAGTAATTGAGATTGTTCATATACATATGCATATATACACATCTACATATATATACACATACATATATGTAAATGTAATCGTAATCATAATCAGCATGTAAATAGTTGAGAGTAAATAGGCATGTATGTGTATGTATATATCAATTTTTTATCAGAGCTTTTTACGGTAGGAATGGATTATATAAATATGATTTCTTGAAGCCGTTTATAAACATTAATATATATACATATATATGTATGTATATATTTTGGAGGGGAGGAGCAGTAGGAGGAGAGCACAAACTCACACTCACTCACACATACAGATATACTTGATGTGAATATGAATATATATGTATATGTATGTATTTATATAGAATTGTAAATAGTGTTGTGGGTTTTCGGGTTATACAATCATATGTCTGTTCAGATACGTTTATAATGTATATATATGTATGTATATATAGTAATGCATATGCCTTGGATTTTCATCCTTCTGTTCATTCCAAATGTATATATAGGTTGTATGTATGTATGTAAGTATGTAGGTATATAGCAATTATAGCAGAGGATTATAGGTTCGATCTGTATGAAGGTCATCTAATGGGCAGGAGTTGAGTACAGTTTTGCTGCAAATTTTTACTAAGAAGGTACAGTACTTGTATATATATAATATATATATATATATATATATTTAGATGCTTTTGCTATAGTTTTCTTTTTTTGGTTTCACTTATCATCATCTTCTTGTCTCGTTTTTGGTTTTCTTTGTATATAAGCTGGAGAGTTATCAAACTAAAAACTAATCTTACAAAATTACAACAACAAAAATTAACTAAATATACAAAAATTTGTAAATCCAAGAAAAAAAAAACACAATATACAATTTTGGTCGCATTTTATAAAAATAAAAATTTCTTTTTGCTTTTTTTTTTTGGGTTTCTCTTCTTTGCTAAAAAATATTGCACATTTTTTTTTTTTTTTTTTTGCTTTTTGCCTTTTGAACTCTATCAAATATCAAATTTTCATTATATAGCATAATTATCATATGTATATTATTATTATTATATAGGTATGTATATAGCCTAAGGGGTACATCGTATATATTTTTTTTTTTTGTTTTGGTTTTTTTTTTTTTTTTTGGAAAATTGTGGTTTACATTTATATTTTAACATTCAGACATCAAAAAAAAAAAAAAAAAAAAAAAAATCAATCATATATTGAATATCATATGTGTAAGTATTATCCTTGTTATCCATTATCCTTTTAGCGTTAATCGTTATCATTAAACGATAATAATAATGCAGAAGGGAAATCTCTCTACTCTCTCTATCGCTCTCTCTCTCCCTCTCCTCTCTCTTTCTGTATGTCTCTGTCTCTGTCTATGTGACGTTGGTGGCTAAGTGAAACTGTTTGTATAGAAACAAAAAACATTTGGGAAGACTCGCGAAAAGTAAGTAATATTTGATTGATTGCATTGAAGTTGTTTGAAAAACTTTTTGTAGTTTTTTTTGTTTTGGAAGACTTGAAATGTTTGTAGTTTAAGAGCAGTTTTTTGCGCTTCTTGAGTGGCCATTAAAAATCGAGAGTTTAGTAGCTTTCCATTGGCATTCCTTTACAGTTGCTGCAAACTACATTTTCCAACACTAGAAAAGTGCATTTCAACTAGAGATTCGCATGAATATATTCTATACTGTTTACATTCCAATAACTCTTCATAAATGGGATGAGTACTTATGAATAAGTAGAAAATATATACGAGAATTTGTTAAAATCGAAAGTAAATAACATCAGTTTGAAAAACTCAAATGAATCATTCGTTTTTTGGTAGGTCTGACTCGTTTTTGTTGTTTGAATAAGTTCATATAATAAAGTATTTGATACTTGATAAAAAGAAATTGAGTTATTTAAAAGCCCAAACGAGTCATTTGGCTGGAGCACTTCTATTCCTAATCGTAGAATTCGTTACATTATGAAGGCTCCATTCGATCCCTTAAGTGTGTTCATAGAACCAAGTATTTGAAAGACGAGTAGAGTTACGTCTTGAATTTGTGAGTCACTAGATAATACAATTCGTTATGAATGGCCCAGTTGGTCATTTGGAATATCTCTAATTTATATGTATGTGTATCTAAGCTCTTTAATCAACATTTGCATTAGTTTCTTTAACTTGGCCTTATTAGAAACTTGTTTCAAGAGAGAAGGGCACAAAAGTCGGCTTAGAAGAGTTAGAAAGGTTACAATTTTGATCATAGTTAATAGAAATGTTTCAATTGAATAGAATATATAGTGTAACCAACGTCACATAAACCCACAATCTCTCTGTCTCTCTCTCTCTCTCTCTCTCTCTCTATATATATATATATATATATATTTGACTGACTGATTATATGCTTAGCTGCCTTATTATTGGCGCGTATAAAGCATTCTGGGCTGGCTTAGTTGTGTGTGTATTACAATAGATCTGTTCAAGTATTACATATATATATATATATAAATGTATATGTAGGTATGTATATATATCGTACACATAGTAAATCATTGCTATTAGCATACATTTATATTAATAATTATATGTATATAAGATAATCCCCAACTTAAATAACATCTAGTGCATTGCTTAGCCATATATGTATATATAGATTGATCAATTGATTAATACAAACTAAAATTTCCCTTGCCCATACTTTTGCTCTAAACTTGATTTAAACTAGAATACAATTTGGTTTACTCTTTTGCATTTTGTTGCTTGTGTTTTCTTTCTTCTTTGGATTCATTTCAGTTTTTTGTTTTTACCATTTTCACTTTTTATTCTTTGCTTATAAATTCGTTTCAGTTCTATGCGGCGCCAGGACGCCAGGTTGACCATTGGCCACAGCACCGCCAGGAGCGGCCATACGAACACGTTCACCCACACCGGGGCCCAGGAGACGTGTATGCCTTACCAGACGAGATGCTGCTGCCGAGCCGGTTACAGTTTGAGAGCCACCAGCTATGCCATCTATGCCATCTATAGGCGGTGGTCCTGCACCACCAACAGCACCCGAACCAGCACCAGCCGATCTCATGGACCATTCATTTTGTTTGAGTAGAAATTGCTTGACATTATATTCCATTTGGGCTATATCCACATGCTGGGTTGTTGTATGCAATTCCGCTTGAATCGAACGGGTCTTATCTGTATCATTTGGATAATATTTATAGTTGAGTATATCACACGTGGGCTGTTCAGGGCAAATGAGAGACGGTGAGCCCGATGATGAGCAATGCTGTGAATCGACAGTGGCAGCATTTGGAATTGGATTTGCGATCGGATTCGTCGATGATGTCAATGTGGTTGTGGTGGTTGTGGTATATGCCACTGGTAGACCCGAACGTGTAGTTCTTCTATAGTATGTAGTACATAGTTCGGCCTTCTTTGAGCCATTGGCAATTGTAATGTGTTGCTGTTGCATCTGTTGTTGTTGCTGCTGCTGCTGCTGCTGTTGCATCTGTGGCTGTTGCTGTTGATCTAGCAATGAATTGCTAGTTATATCAGTTTTAGGTGATAAAGAATCCTCTGTAGATTTACCAACATCTGGATAACCATTTGTTATTTGTTGCGGGGTCGTCTTATAACCCGAATCCATTGATAGCTTCTCTATAGATATGGAATCCATACGATCTAATGTCGAATATGAGCTTTGCCTCTCGGTCCCAGAATTCGAATCACTCGCTATGGTAGTCGGCTGTTGTAAGGACCTTTGCTCCAATTGCTGTGTATTATGCTGTACCCATTCGGCCACACGACTTAATTGCTGACGACGCAGCATTACACTCTCTTGATAATCGATGGCATCG
Organism: Drosophila equinoxialis; assembly: GCA_018150345.1. Lineage (NCBI taxonomy): Eukaryota > Metazoa > Arthropoda > Insecta > Diptera > Drosophilidae > Drosophila > Drosophila equinoxialis. The sequence continues at coordinate 293,033 of JAECWI010000696.1, forward strand.
CTTAATGAACTGGAATTGGCCGAATGTTTTGGTGAATTAACCAATTGGCCACTACCAACTGTCACACCAACACCGATACCCACACCTCCAACTCCTGGCATATCGCCAGCTTTGTTTGCCATGGCAATTGGCTCTATTTTGGTATCCATTTTCTCAGTCTCTTGTTGCTCGACTTGGGGCTCGAGTACGGGTTGTAGGGCCACAGTTTCATGTGGTGTGGCTGATCCTTGCCAGGCCTCAACAGCGGATGCAGCATTACTCTCCTTCGAAGTGATGATATCCTTGCCATCGTTTAGTTCCTCATCGAGTAGGCGTTCACGTCGCTTATAAATAACCGGTGTATAGGTCTCAATGGACTCGAGATTGTCTAGCAATATGTTACTCTGACCATTCTGTTGAATGCGCATCGCACAGAGACGTGGTCCACGATATTTGGGATTTTCCGCCTTAACGAGAAAGAGAGAGAGAGGGAGCGTTAGATGTAATCATTGAGAGCTAAGACATATACTTACCTTAATCGTTTTGATTAGATTCCTATTGAAATTCTCAAACATTTTGGCTCCTTCGCAGCTGCTGGTCTTATTGCTCCATAAACTTTGCACGCTGCCCGAGTTGGCAGATGATTTCATGTGATTACCACCATTTGTTGCTGCCATTGGCTTGGCCATGGGCAATGGCTCACATACATCCTCTAGCTTTGTGGCCGATCCTGACAATGGATCACTCTCGGCACCCGCCTGTGATATGGATGACAATAATGGTTTACTCGCATCATCCTCGACAACGAGCAACTCATCGGTTATGGCAGCAACAACAGCAGCAACTGTGGACGGAGCCACAGCAATGGCTGAGCTAGTGACTGTTGAATTTTCAAATTTATTTAACAGCTGCAATGCTGTGCCACCGCCATCGAGAAATCTACGCTGATAGCCATTCCTCAATTGGCCAAGATTGCTGGTCTCTAGCAGATATTTCTCCGCTGCATACGCACCCAAATGTGTTGTCGGATACATCATTGTTGAGGCTGTTAACTTACCAACACCATAATCCCCTCCTACGGCCAATCCACCGCCAACTCCAACCCCTAGACCAGCCACATTAGCAGCTGTAGCTGTTCTTTCGCATAGTCTATGATGACCCAATATGGGATTAACCATTAGATCATCCTTTTTGGCCGGTGTAAAGAGTTTATCCATATCATTGAGATCGGAGACGGAACTTTTTGTTTCAGAAATTACAGAATCACTGGATTTAACCAATTTCATTAGATATGGACTATTCGTGCGTGAGGGTGAATTCAGATTGCTGTGACAGCGCAAACAAAGCTGGGCGCCCATTGGCGTCGGCTCACTGGCGCCACTGCTGGCCAGGGTGGAGCCATGCTGCTGCTGCTGCTGATGATGAAGCGATTGATGTGGCGTTTGTGTGGCCACTGTATAGGAACGTGAGACATCGGCAAGGACTTGCAGATCCTGTTTATTGCATTGACATGTATCGCAATGTTTGATCTCATTCGCTTTTAGTTCATCTTCCAGAAATTTGGCCATTATTGTTGGAGATATCATATCGGGATCGGTGTTTGCTCCACCACCGGCTCCTTGACCATTTATTGATGGATTCGAGCAATTGAATTTATTATTGTTATTGTTGTTGTTGTTGATGCTGTTCTTGTTGCTTGGTGTGCTATTGTTGTTGTTGTTGTTGTTTATGTTGCTTGTGCTATTATTGTTGTTGTTGTTGTTAAGTAAAGTATCCTTTGTGGCATTCTTGTTGTTGTTGTTGTTGATGCTTATGTTGCTTAGATTATTATTGCTTGTCGCTTGTGTCAATTGCTGTGAACCATTTGCTGCATTACCATCTACAGTAAGTGAAAGAGTGAGGATGCAAGAGGGGGAACAACAAAGAAATGTTAAATCATTAGTTAATTGTTTATATTAATTACTTGTTTTGATATGAAATTCTTAAAAATTTGGCTAAGGAATTAGACTTCGAAAATTGCTTCACGTTTCTTCTAATTTATCTCCCATCTCCCTATCTGAGTATCCCTTTCCACTGCCATTAATACCCTTCCAAAAGGAATATAGAACTTAATTTTGTTTAAAAGTAACTGTAACTATAATTTACTTTGCCATTAGGAGAAAAAAGAGTATTAAAACTGCGGCCATGACAAAGTTAATCACTCCCTCTAGCTCTTAAAGCAATCGTTAGTCCCATTTTTGTTTTAGTTCTGCTCATTTGAAATATTGCAAATACATGTAATAAATTCATTTATTGTCCTATTCTCGTTGACCTTTTATAATTTACGGTAATTTTTAATTAAAATTAAAATTTATTTTTTTTTCATCGCCTATCAAGATGAAAAATTAATTAAATTTCATTTGAAATACATAACGAATGCATTTTCATTTCGATAGAACTATGTATGTATGTAAAATTTCATCATCAAATATTTAACTGGCATCGTTTTTCAATTATGAAAAAATTCATCAGAAAATAGTTTTAGCCAGAGCACAAAAACTAAACATTCCTTAGCCAAATTCAACATACACACACACACACACACACACACACACATACATATGGTATAATAAATTGCATACAATAAAATCAACAAATATGTAAATGTTTCACAAAAACGTAAAGTAGATTAAAACAAGAAAAAAAACCCAACAACAACAACGAAAACAAAACAAAAAAGGGGGCGAAATAGTAATACAGTGAAACCTCAATACACCAAACTGTGGCGAATCTGGAAAATTTTGATGTTCCTTGAGTCGTTATATTGAGGATTCATTGTATATGCATATGAAGGGTAAAATTATTGTACCAAGTTAGTTGCAGCAAATTGAAAGTGTAATTAAGGTTTCATAACGAAGTAAAAACAAAACAAACACAAGTAACAAAAATTAAATGAAAATGCTGAAGCAATTAATAAAAAAAGGAATAACAATAATACCAACTATTAATTGCAATTGCAATTTAAATATGTTGAAAATAGGAGAAGGAGCGGCAAATGCGGAATGAAGGATATTTGGAGTTGAAATTAAAATGGAATCTGCAGACGATGATATTGTGAGATACTTATTTATTTGGGTGTGCGCCTAAAAGATGCAGCATTTAAATTCAAAATCATATAAAGAAAAACTTGAATAAATCAAAAACTAATCATTTCGATTCACCGAAAATGTTTCTATACTCTTGCATATCGCTATCTTTATCTACAAATTCTAGATAACTATTGCAATCTCTTGGATATATGTAATAAATTTCCTATATCGCAATCAACTTTCCCTTTATTGGCAAGAAACAGTTTGCAAATTTGATTTAGTTTCAATTCTTCTTCGATTCAGTAACATTTTTCATATCAATCGATTTAAACTAGAATATCGACTTGTTTATTTAGTCAACGTAAAACAGACAGCTAAAAAAATCTATATAAATTATTTATTAGAGCAGACAAACAGACAGGCAAGAATATAGCAACAAGAAAACAACAAAAAAATGAGGGGAGAAAATAAATCAAATAATATTAGAAAAATAAAAAAAATTAGAAATCAATATAAAAATAAAAGAAATCATAAGAAAATCATGGTCTACTAACACTTACCAAGTCCTCGCATGGAATATACCATGGCTGTGGGCGGAAATGGGCAGGCCGCTGGCGGTGGTGAATCGGAGGCCGGAAGCACTTTATAGGAAGATGTTGTGACCACGCCCACACCGCTATTACTACACTCTGAATCGGAATGCGAATTTGTTTCCAATCTCATATAAGCCGACACTTTCGACTGTATATCAATGGGCAACTGTTTGGTAAATATCAAATCAAAATAAACAATAGATGTATCCATAATTCATTCAAAATACATGTCAAATGGTTGGATGATTGGATGGATAGCCACTTACCGAGGACACCTTTTGGGGGACAAAACTGTCCGGCTTACATTGCAGCAACTGTATGGCAAGACTAATGTCGGCCTTGTAGCGTTCCTGCAACGAAAAGGGCGCAAACGAAACGAAACGGATGAGACACTCAGATAAGAATGTGACGGAAGTTAAGAAGGTTGTTCAAGCCAGCGACCAACTGAACGCGTGTTGGTTAGTTTATTTAGCTTCTTTAGCTTCTTTTGACACTTTTTGTTACGTATGCAAATGTCAAATATGTTGCTGTTGCGGTTAGTTTCCTCTCTCCCTTCCTCTCTCTCTCATTCTGTTTTTCTGACTTCTTTTGTTAGTCGCTGTCTTTCCCTCTGCATTCCCTAAAACCTCTCTAACATATTGTAAAACTAACTTTTTTTCTTCATACAGGGTATTGTTTCCGATCAACTGGGTATACGCATTTTTGGTATGTATTGAATAGAAATATATAGAAATATATTTTAGATCTACAAAGCAAGTTCCAAAACTTATAATATCCTTTTAATGACCTAAATATCGGCCTTATTTTTAAACTGAAATGCTGATAATGGCATTTAAGAAAGTTTTCACCAATTCACCAAACACAAATCTTATTCGTGTTCATCTAAACATTATTTACGACTAAAAGCATTTAGCTAACGTTGCCAAATAGCAATTATCAGATAATAATTTCATGACTGCCTACCTAAAATTTACACTTGGAAATATAATCTGACATAAATAAATTTCATTGTTTTTCTTAAAATATTTCTTAAATATCTGGTTAGATTACGACCTTTTCTTAAATATAAATATTTTTGACATGAAGTTTGATTTCTTTCCACATACTAAAGAACTGAGTTTAGACAATGGCTAGAAGGTTTATAAGAATAATGAGATAAATCATCGACCTTAGACTTCTCTGAATTGAAGTTTTTAGTCTTACAAGGAAAGTATTCAATCGAGATAAGTGAAATGCCAATTGAAAGGGTTTGTCGAGTTTTCTATATATTGCCTATCAATCATTAAATGATCTTTCTAGAGAGCGGGAGATGCAAATAGGACAAAAAATAGCAACGACTTCTCTTTTATAGCACTTCATTAGTTGTTTTACGCAAATCTATCAATTCTTAGCCTTTTATCGACTCTGAAAGTTGTAGTTCTATGAATGAATGATACTAAAACGCTTTACGGGGTAACTAATAGTCGATACATTTAGATGATTCTTAAATAGTCTTAACTTGTGTGTGTGTTTTTTTCCCTCTCGTTTCGTTTTTGTTGTCGCTTTTGTGTTTTGGTGTCAGCGACAGCCTCAAAAGTTGGTTCTTGTTTTGTTGTGTTGTTGCTGTTGCTGTTACTGTTGTGTGTGTGTGTGCGTGATTTTTCCCTCTCGCAGAGAACTTTTAGATGCCTTTTTAAATTTTTACAAATGCTCCTGCACTCGAACTTGTTAAACAAGCAGCAACAACAAGAACAACAACATGCAGCTCAGTTGCATTGGTGACCCAAATACAAATAGAGCCAAGATTACCCTTCACCCTTTACAGTAAAGTTTTAATACCCTTTTCTCTCGCTTAATCGATAAATGACAAGAATAAAACTTCCTTCCCCTTATCTTAATTTGAATTTCGTTTACTTAAAAAGAAAAACATTTTAAACACAACATTTTGGAAATTTCTTGCTGATCGAGTCTGCGGATATTCCCCTGTTTTGTGGTTAGAGCATTTGCAAACTGTGAAAATGGAAAGAAAACAGGCAACGGCATTTCGCACTACGTTTACCAACACTTACACGCTAGCATGTTCTGGCCCCATCATTTGTTGGCGCCCTTATTCTCCCCGCTTTGGTTCGTTTCGTTTCGGTTTTCACGCTGCATTTTCACGCTGCATAGCATTGCAGAGGCACATAAAAAACAAAAAATCAAAAAAAAAAAAAAAAAACAGGATCAAGCAACTGCAAAATGCCTCCGCTTGCATTTTATGTGCTCTGCTTTCTTATTCGTCTCTTTTTTTTTCATTTTATTTTACTTTTTTCTCTGTTTCTCCCTAGTTAGCCAGGCATTTTTATTATTTTGTGCTCCTGGCAACGGCAAAAAAAAAAAATTGCATAAAAATAGCATGAAATAGAAATGAAATAAATTGTAACGAGCAAAAGTGGGCAAAAGGGCTAACTCCCTTTAGGTCTGGCAAGTGCAACCAAATTGTATATAATTTGAGGCATTGATTGATCAGTCAATATAGATTTTCGACTTTTTAATACCCTATTCCTAATTTGGTAGAAGTATTCCGCGTCAATTGATGTACATTCTTTAAACTGAAGGATATATAAGAGATTGACACAACTAAGTTTGTTTGACACCCTTTCAGTTCAAAAAGCAAAGGAAGATTTAGAAGAAAGAGCTTAAAATTCCGAAAATAGAATGTTTAATGGGTTGGAATTGTAAAGGAAATGGAGGTAAATTCATAGCTCTTTAGGAATTCTCCTTCCGGTCTAAAAGAACTAAGAAGAGTTCGGGTTAGCCGAAAAATTAGTACTAAATAGCTTCTTGATCGATTTTTGACTTAGTGAGATTGCCATTTAGTTCAATCCAGTCTCATTATCTAATGAAAACTTATAAAAGTTAAACAGTTAAGAGATATATCGAAAAGGTTGCTACTTTTGTACATTATCGATGTTTGTATATGTCTTTTTCTGTTACGTGTTTTGGCATGTTACTTGCATCTACTTTATAGTAAAGTGGATAGCCTTTTTGCAGGTTTATTTCGAAAATGGATCGAATGGAGAACCAATCGAAATCGTGATCTATCAGCCAAACAATTTTCATGGACACTCAAATTCAGCTGGCGAAATGGTTGGTGCATTTTTTGCGCTCAACACTCTTCAATTGAACCACACCGTCAACTCCACCACCACCACCCAGCCCCCCTTGATGCCTGTAGGTCATCATCAAGCAATGCTGCAGAGGCACTTGAAAGACACATAGAGAAAGGGAGAAAGAGTGAAAAAAGAAAGGCATGAAAATGCAAATAAATTTTCAACTTTACAGGCTTTAATGAAGTGTCCGTTGGATGGGGAGAATTGTTGTTGATGCCGTTGAGGGGTGAAATGGGATGGGGTAGGGTAGGGTGGGGTTAGAATGCCTCATCGAGTAGAAGCTTGGTTCGTCCATTTGCCAAAGTACTTCAAGGACCAGCCAACCTGAATCCTTGCACATACTATCTTTTTCACTCTCTCTCTCTCTCTCTCTCCCTCTTTCATAGATTGCTTTTATTGTAAATAGGAAAGCTAAATTTAAAACGTGCCACCAGAGGCGGCGGCAACAGCAGCAGCACCAGCAGTAGCGGCCATCGATTCGAAACGCTTTTAATTAAAACAAGCGCAAAATGCAATATGAGGCTGATTGACATGTGGGCGTGGCCAGATTGCCAGAGTCGCATATTTAGCATAGTATTCCACATATATACATACATATGTGCATATTCTATGGCTCCATCAATGTGTGTGTGTGTGTGTTATTGGGATAATTGAATCATTAGCGCGTGTTGCAAATTGTATGCATTTAATTAAAAAATTCCCTTACCACATATGGCTCCTTGGACAGAAATGTCATTGTTCTAACCACAACCAGCGATGCTTCTAATCAAACATCATCAATAGAGCATTAATTGGTATGATGATAACCAAGCAAACGGCAACAACAACAACAAGAACAACAACCAACAGCAGTAAGAGAAACAGAAGAGAAGCTATGTGCAAAGAATGCTCATTGCATGTCAATTCATTGCATACTTTGTGGCTGCATGCGAAAAATATGGCGAGGACATTCATAGGCCGCAAGTTTGATTGCCATTTGTTTTTGCGTCCGTTTTGTGTGTTTTTTTTTTTTTAGTCGCTTTAGAAAACCAAAAGAATGAGCAAGGGAGAGCGAGTGAGTGAGAAAATAAAAATGGTCGTGTTCTCGTCATGGGTTTTGTGCAATTTCACGCTTGTTTGCTGACCAACCGGCGACCAACTGACCGCAAGCCAAAAGCGGAACCAAGGCAATGAAGACCAAAAAAATGTGAGAGGTAGAGAAAGCGAGAGGGAGAGAGAGAGAGCGAGTGTGTGTGTGTCAAACGTTGAAGGGGCTACAGAGGGGAATGGAGCAGAAAAAATGTTTTTATTGAGTAAGAGTGTGTGTGTGTGTGTGTGTTCGTTCGTGTGAACCATTTGTGGCGGCTTTTGATTTGCTAATAAAAACGCATTGACATGCAAAAGGCCAAGTTTATGCGATGTGTGAAGTTTGTGAATAAATTTATTGCAAAAAAGCTGTCAACTCATGTGACATATTAATGGAATGAACCATTAAGAGCTTGTTAATAATAGACATTATCGATAATGGTAATCTCTTAGTATGCAAATCTGTTTCTAAGCTCTAAGTCTGTCAATCTCTGACTTTTGCTTAATGGCAATTCCATTGAGTGCTCTTGAATGTGTAGAATATTTATAAACATTACCAAGTTTGGGTTCATTTCATTGTCACTTTTTTTATTGAGAACTAAATTTAACAAGGTGTTAATTGTGTGGAAAATTTTCTTTTCCATATGCATGTGAAATGCAAAAAGACAAAAAAAAGAGAGTATATGTATATGCACCATCAACTTGTGTACGTGAAAAGTGTCAGGCGAACAATTAAAGCAATTTGAAAAGTTTTTAATTTGTTTTCAAGTACATTATTAATGACTGTTTTCCTCCCCTTACCTACAAATTTCAGAGTGATTATTGTAAAGTAAAGTGCTGCTAGTTATTCCAATGGAAACTGTTTTTCAAATGTGTTAAGTGGTTAACAATAGACTTCAAACTTAATATCCTTGACATTATATATGTAGGAAAGAAAAAAGTTTGCTGTATTTCATGGATTTCTTGATATATGAATTCAGATTCTTTGACTGGCATAAACGTGATAATGTTAATTACCACAAATCTCTCTCATGTACGCTAAATAACTAGCTTGTAGTCCGTATTTATGTCATTTCGTATCCCCAGCGTGTAGGTTGGTATTTAGTAGGGCTCATGTTGCTTATGTTGCTGCCCCAGCAGCTATTGCTCTCTGGCGAAGCATGTGCACAAATATTATGGTAAAATTATGTATATGGCACAGTTACCTACTCTTCGAATGCCTCTCACACACACACACACACGCACTTACACAGTAGGGGAAAATATGATTTTTCCTCTGTGCTAATTAAGGTTTTTAGTGCCTTAAAGGTCGACCAACCGCAAAATCAAAACCGCAAATGCAAAATGTCAACTAAATTATGAGAAAATTAATTTTCACAAATGACAAGAACAACAACAACAACAATAGCAGCCGCAAATAGTTAAAGAGAGAGAGAGAGAGACATATAGAAGAGAGAAAGGGAGAATTGCATAGTAAATTAAGTTAAAAACACGGAGGGAGAGAACCAGAAGAACTAACCAAATCTAATTAGTTGCTCAAAAGCTTGGTAAATGCAGCAAGCATGCTAGATACAAGATAGATATGGGCGAGGGGTAGGGGCAAAACCAGACACAGAGTTGAGTAAAGTGAATCTGCATGTCATTCATGTCAGGACATTTAATGCAAAAGGTTGCTGACTATGCTTTAGGGGGACATACATACATACATATACAAAGTTCTCGTAGGCAATAGCCTTTGCCTCTCTCTCTCTTTCTCTTTCTCTCTTTCCATCACTCCTTTTTGTATATAGGGTGTCTTTTTAGTTTTACTTGAAAAAAATTGAACAGCTTTTTGAAATTGAAACTTCACATTGTAAGCTTTGCCAAAGCAAATCTCAAAGATTTGATTGTAATTCCCAATTAGTTTAAGCGTTGCTAAGGCCATTGACTATTTAAATTTATGAGATGGCCTGTTGTCGACTTAAAAGCAAGATTCGCTACATTTCCAGTGATTCAATATCTACACAGATTAGTTAACAAATTAAAATTTTAAAGACATTTGACAATCTTTAACAAAAAAAAAAAACAACAATATTTCATCTCGATTATCAATTTCTATTCCTATGAGTTGAGATAAATAGAGAGCAAAAAGGGGAACACCCTATATGAAAAGCTATGCCAACCACCATTTAGCCATTAGTATTTAGCTTTAGTGCAATTTGATTTCAGAATTTATGGATGCACGATGGATGGTTGGATGGAGGAAGGAGAGGAAATTTAAAGCTAACATTTTCAAATATGGGAGTTGGGACAGAGAGCTAAAGGGTTTTAAAATGTCCACCTTGTTTGCCTTAATCGACATTTTCGAATGACTCTTATGGGTCCAGGCAAAAGAACAAGAATTTTATTGCATATGTTTAGGCGTGGGGGCAAATGTCAATGCAAACACATAACATATACATACACTCTGAATGGACATGAAGTTGCCTACTAAAATTAGCATAAGCGTAAACATTGCCAAGTGGTTTCCTCTTCTTTCATTCCCTCTCTCTCTCCCTCTCTCTCTCTCCCTCTCTCTCTCTTTCTCTCTTTTCTCCTTGATCTCCTTCTTAAAGTCAAAGCATTTTGTTTCTGACTTTCTTTTTCCTTTATTTTTTGTTTCCATTTTGGTTTTTGGCAGGGGATAAACATTGCCTAATGCCAAAAGCAAATAAAAGTGGTCAACCCACAGAATTGAGAATTGAGGATTGCCAAGCTGACAGAGTGACGGACTAACGGAGAGAGGGGACGAGCAGAGTGACAGAGTGGCTGGAGTATCTTTTGATGGAACGGGGTAATGTGCGCTTGTGCGTGGAAAATGTAGAATTTACATTTTTATTTCACACAAATAATATGCGACACATGGGCAATGGCAATGGAAGGACTATCAAGCGACACAAAACCAACAAATGGAGCACATTTCCTTTTCAGCAACAGCTTTGAATAGCAACTTGGCGATACTCTTTGCAACAATTAGAAATTTTATTAATTTTATAAAAGAATATAGAAAACGAAACTTTGATTAAATGACTGTTAACTATCCATAACGGATCTTTAAGACCAAAATTTCAAGAGCCTAATAAAATATTTTTCATTTCAGAATAGTTTATTTTAGATGTATTGCATTTCGATCAATTTACAAAGTCCATATGCCCGAGATTTTTATATTTTTATTTTGTCGTCCTCGCAATTCTGTTTGTAGTACAAAAGCAAATCCAAAAACTAAAGCAAATCATTGGAACTTGACTTGGTCGCATCATTTATTCATCACACACTCACACACACACACACACACACACTTAGAGGACAGAGACAAAGTATACACACTTGAAATGACAGAAAGACATGGGCTATACATTATTATATGAAGGCCCATCCATGCTTACTATATATCCATATCCCATGTTGAGACATTTCAAATTGTGTGCACAAGTCGGTCAATCATGAAAATGGTCATAAATATACATATACACAATCATACGTATATGTATGTGTGTGTGTGTGTGAGTGTGAGTGTGTGTACTTAGTTGTGTGTTTTATGTTTTGCTTCGATTTCAAAGTGAACCATGTGCTAAAGTGCTACCCAAAAACCAAACCAAAAGTCATCCCCAAAATGTATGTTAGTTTCTCCCCATTCTCTCTCTCTCTGTATCTCTCTATCTATCTCTCTTCTTTGTTTGGGTGTGTGTGTGTGTGTGTAAAGTTTTGATTTATTTGTTGTGTTAATATTTGAGGTGAAAAAGTTTTTGCAGTTGGAACAATGTTCAAAGTCATTTCAGTAAAAGATAATCAATGAAGTTTGCTAAATTTATCTGAAAAATTTGTTTAAATTTTCACCATTTTGGTGTTTTTTTTTGTTTTTTTTTTGTTTTGCCTTATGCTTTGAGGGTTGTTCTTCTTATTTCAATTTGGATTTACATATTTCCTTTCTGTTATTTATTTTCTTTTTGTAGAATTTTCTTCACCTGTGTTTTTTTTTTTTTTGAGTCAGCTCTGCCTTTTCTTTATTTACATTTATATTTATATATGTATATACTTTTTTTATTTATTTTTTTTCCTTCTTTTTGCCCATTTCTTAGCAAAAAACAGATGTAATTATTTTTAATGAGCGACTTGCAAACATTACACATCAAACAGTCTCGAGAGGGGGGTAAAACTTTGTGGGCAAAGGGGATGGGGTGGTAGTAAGTGTGATGTATGGGGGCCGGAGGGGGGGCAACTTGTTTATGTGGGTCGAAAAGTTTATACACAAAAAGATGATGAGGAATAAGAAGACGAAGAAGAAGAAGAAGCATTGAACAAAAACAAAAGGACAACACACACACACACACATAAACACACAAAAAGAAGTAAAGTCAAAATAACAAAACACAAAATGCCATCATCAAAATCTTTTCAATCTGAAAATCTAAATATTGTAACATCATCAGCTAAGTGACTTCATTTACACACACACACAGAGAGAGAGAGAGAGAGAGAGAGAGAGAGAGAGAGACAAATACACACATACAAAAACCAATTTAAGTTTAAGGTCAGTCATAAAAAAGCCAAGAAATTTATATGGATAAAAGACAAACATACTTTCTTTCACTCTTTCTCACTTCTTGTGTTTTATGTGTGTGTGTGTGTGTGTAAGTGTGTCTGTGTATTATGTGCACTAATTTGAGGCTTGTGTTTTAATTAAAAAGGACAATATATTTGCATGACAAGGATGTCTTGCCGTAAGGTAGAAAACGCAGCTGACATCAGGTCATCAAACGGCCCAGGACACAGTCAACATTTAGGTATATGAGTTTCTGCCGACAAAAGTCTTGGGTAATGTGGAATAAGGAAAGACTAAATTTAGTTAAAGCCAGTTTGGCGTATTAAATTATGTTAAGATCATTTGTCGATCGACAATACAAGCAAACAACAATTTGGTTCAATTCCAATGATTGCGCTTAAATGTAGGCAACACTTTCTGCCCATTGTCTGTGATTTTGAAGTTCAGACTTTTAATCCTTGTTATTCGACATTCTAATGATTAAATTGATGTTTCATTTGACCAGAAAGTAGGAAACTTCTTTCAAGCCAATCTTTATGCAGTTCATTTGCCAAGCTGTCGCTTCCATTTATTTTATTTAAATTGCCTTTCAGATGTCAGAGTTTTTTTTTTTGTGCAAATAAGTTAGATTGAATTCTATGGTTTCTGATTATTTTATTTGGCTTAATTAATTTTATTAACCACAGCATATGATAAAATTGTTTGCAGTAGTTTTTTGTTGTCTTTTTTTTACCACATGACATTTTAATTATTGAATTTGCCACTAATTGTAAGTCTCTTTTAATTAATATCTTTAAATAAATAGATAAATTTTTAACAATACAATTGGAATAGAGTCGAAGAAATATTCTTTAAAATGTGTTTCATTGTTCTTTTATATATTTTTCATGGTTTCCTTTAAAATGAGAAAACAAAAATTTCCTTCTCTCTTTTGTGATTTGCGAAAAATTCAATTCTGGAGATTCGTATATGTAATTATAGTTGTACCTATATACATATATCACTTTATATCACACTGCTCTTCATATTATCCTTTGAAATGTATAAAAATCACGACTATAAATGAAAAAAATAAATTAAATTGACGGATCGATAAGAAACAGATTTTCATAAAAATGCGCTTCAATCAAAAAGGAAGCAGAGCAGACATCACGCACAGCACACACACACTCGCACACACACACGGTCGACCCATCACATCATTGCGTAAGCGATACGTGCAAAAAGAGGGGACCCTAAAAAAAGGAATCACAACCAACAACAACGACAGCAACAACAATGATGATGATGGCAATGCCAACGATGAGGAGAAGGACACCAAGGACGATGAGAATGACGATGAATCATGCAGCCAGTTGGCGCCGAATGTCAAAAACAATGCAATGCAAAAATTATGATTTACAATAACAAAATGCCAGACCCAACAATAAAGCGTAGCAGTAATTACAAATGTCGGCAATCTATATGTATAAGCATATGCCTATATATACATACATTTCATTTAACCAAGTTGAGATGCAAAACAACAAAAGGAAACACACAAAAGTTGAAAAAGGAAAATTTATTTTGCGTGTCAGGCCAAAAATGCGAAGAATGAGCATAAAGTAAAAAACAATAAAAAGAAAGAAACGAAAAACCAAACCAAAATGAAGATGAGAAAAAACTCAACCGTAGAAAAGAAGTCTCTGTGGTGTGTGGAACCACAAAAACACTCAACCGTACAAACACCCACCCAACCAACACACATACACACACACACACACATATATATATATACATATACACGGGAAAGCGTTAAGCAGTTGCAATTAGTGCGGAGGAGCCTTGCTTAAGTGGGTGGTTTGAGAGGGGTTGGGGCGTGGAGGAGGCAACAACACAAAAGGTTTCTGGCATTTCTCGTAACTTATGTAAATGGTTTGGAGTTGGGTAATAAATCTAATAGAAAGGTAAGAGATTGATTGAAATAATGAATAGTCAAAGGTGGTGGTTTAGTCCCTCCGTATGTTTGTGTGTGTGTTGGCATGGGTGTGGGTGAGTGGACTGCCAATATCAATTAGTCAATTCTATTTGGGTTTATTTCGCACACACATTGCTCATCTTAATCTACTATTCATTGTTTTAGACACTAGAAATACGCAACATATGCATAGATTGGCAATAGTCTTTAACCTTTTGGACAATGATGTTGCAAAACTAAGTTGATCTTGAAAACATTGAAGAAACTTAAAACCCCCAAGTCAATTTCAGGAAATGTGTGTAACAATACTTAACTAATTGGGCAAAATGCTTATTCAGTTTGAACTTTGCAGCCAATTAGTCAACATCTAATATCTCACATTTTCAGTTAGCTAATTCAATGCCATTTAACACACTTGCACTAAGCGCAACTAAATGTTAAATAATCTATGTATCTATGTGTGTGTTTAACGACCAAGTATCTAGAGAATAATGTTCGCTTTTTAACCAATCAATTTGTAATTGCAATGTGGCCACAGTCTTACCAAAAATTGGCATTGACTCAAACAATGAGTTCAGTTAGTTCACTGAACTCTTCTAGTTTTAGCCAAGTTCTTTTTCTTTCCATTTTTTGGCAAAGAAAGCTTAATTGTCTCTTACCCTTACCCTCTGATTTTACAAAAGATTGAAAAACTTAACATTATTTTCACTAATATTAAATTTTCTAAGTTGGTTTATAAAAACAAAAACATAATTAAGAGGCCTAATTAAGCCCTTAATGAGAAGCCTATGGAACTTCTTAGTTATAAGTTTGATTTTTACCTCTTCATTGATCTTTCTTGCTTATGTTGCAGGATTCAAATACCCTTTGTAAATAAAAGAGTGTAGAAGTCCGTTTTATTATCTCTAATAAGAAATATCTTTAAATATCAAAAAATGGCAAAAAGGCTTCTTGTTAAGAACACTTTCCTCTTTTGATTTAAGGACTGAATCTGACACCTATAGGCAAAGTTGATTAACAAGAAAATAAAAACCAGAAAATGGCTATTAATAAGGGCAAAACGTCAACCTTCTTTTAGGGTTTTTTCTTTCGGCTAACTGACTAACTAGCCTCATCTATGAAAGAGAGAGAGAATTCGATCGACAAGTCTAGTCATTTGGGTGGGGCTTAGAAGTTGTCTCCCTTCAGTCAATTCCGCACGGACCCACAAAGAGGCTTAACTTTTGGATTCATAACTCCTTTTTAGTTGACTGCGTTCTGTCTTATTTTTGGCATATTACTTCACCCACGCACCCAAAAGCAGCTTCTGGTTGAAACTTAACTTTTACCATGCTGTCGCCTTTTTTTCGCTCTATTTATTTAATATTTATTTCAATTTTATTTATTTACAAAGCCGCCATGCACGAGAGAAAGAATAGCAACAACTAACGCAGCTGCCAGAAACAACAAACAACAACAAGGCAAGGAAAAGCATTTTGGGCTTCTCTTCTCGTTCTTTTTTGTCCCTTTTTTTTTTTTTTTTTTTTTTTTGGTTGGTTGGTAGGAAAAACTTTGCAATCTTTAGCCAGCCGCAAAAGCCTACAGCTGCTGCCCAGTAACAAGGAGTGTCGTAACAAGGAGGGCGGTGCGACAGAAGGAAGAACAGGAGAAGGGGGTAACGGAGGAAGGCTACCAAAAGACCAACTAAAGGTGTTTCAAATGTGTTTCTAAAGTGCTTAAAGTGCTCGCCAAACTATTTGTTCTGAATTTGTTTTCACTATATACATAGATATATATACTTTGTTGGGTGGCTGTGTGGCAAAAGATCGAAGAAAGTTTCCATTTCGACGTTTTTTTGTCCTCCACCCCGCCCTAAAGCCGACAACCCCCTTTATACTTTTTGCTCAATGGGTGATAATGTGGACAAAGTAAAAGTAAAGCAAAAGAACCAACAGCAACAACCAGCAATGAGTTGTAAAGCTTTTACACTAAACAACAAAGTTAAGCTGCTTTTTTGCTCGATTCCAAGTTTTATGGCAACAAAGCACTCTCAATGTTTCAAAATGTTTTACAACACGCACGTGCAATGTGCAAAAACCGAACAACAAAAGCATCAAAGAGAGAGAGAGAGAGACGGGGACAAAAAGAGTGAAAGAAAAGTATCTCATGGCCTCTGAATGATTGTAAATATAAAATACAAAAGGGATAAACTGTGTATCTCTGTGTAAATATAACGATAAAATGCTTCAAATATATATATAAAGAAGCTTATGCATTTCATAAAGAAAACAAAAAAAAAAAAAAGAAGAGAATGTGATAAACCGTATAAAGAAACAAAAGATTTTATGGCAAACCCAAAAACATCTGGCAGCATCTTAAATTAGCGAATAGTAATCTCGGGGATCAGAATGCTGCCTACTTTCCCCCACTCTTCCACCCACAGTGTAGGCTCAAGCTCAGAGGAAGTTGTCGAAACTCCAAGCAGCTGTCGAGAGCTGCTCTCAACTGTAAAATAGTTAGACCACTACCGCCTCAAAGCAGCAAGAGTTAACCATTAGAGATATTTGCCGGAAGTGCATCAAAACATAGCCAAACCAATGGAACATCAAACCAAATTTGCAGCAAGAGAACTGCAAGCAAGAATTTCACATGTCACATGAACTTCATTCTCAACAGTTTTCCAACAATTTTCCTTAACACTTTTCTCTCATATATGTAGGTATGTATATCGATTGAGTCATCTGTTTGAATTTATGTATCGATAAATGACCATCACTATGAAAATTAGACATTCTATTCATTCTTTGTCATCTCATTTTTCTCATCGTAACTACTTAAACCACAAACTATGTAGACTATGAATTTGTCAAAAGTACTCAAGATTCTACAGTAAATAAAGTACCTACATATATTTGCATATTTTTAAACCTACTTAAATTCTATTCGTAGAGCATTTGTGTGAAATATGATTTCCGCAAAATTTGCCAAATGAAATTTCTTCAATCAAATTGCCTTGCTTACCCAATATAGTGATTCTTGAAGTGTTTGCATTAACTTCTCTGCCCTGACACGCTGCTCTAAGTCTTTGAACAACTATTTCGCAAAGAAAATCGATCAAGCTATGCATAAAAGTCTCCTACAGGTATCATGTACATACTTATATACATACATATTTCATGTGAGTTTTATTAGAGCTACACACTTTGAGGGCATTAAAATTCTGTTAGGGTGTTTAGTATTACAAAGTGTTAAAAACAGAAGAAAAAATGCCAGTCGGGTTATTATTTTAATTAAAATCTGTTGCTAAACTGGCTAGTAAATTTTCGTCAGGTAAATCCTAGAAACACCTTTTTAATTGATCATAAAATAATCATTAAAAAACAAACAGACCAGAAACCATGCAAACTATGGGCGATATGCAAGCCTAAAAACAGGCAACGAAATTTTTATTGTAGACATTTACATTCCCACACACCGTACACACACACACACACACATATACTCTTGAACACACACAGACTTGAATGGTCAACCACATGGATGGAACAAACATCAAATTTTACAACGAAAACGTAACAAAACGAACCATTTTTAGTTACTAGAAATCTGTAAACCAAACAAAATGCAAAACTTGCATAGATACAAAAACTATTTAGGTACATATACATATGCATACATATGTATGTGTGTATGTGGTTATATGCACGTGTAGCTAACAACGCATTGCATCGCATCGCATAAAACTTTAATACGTCCGTCGAGTCGAGTTGAGTTGAGTTCAAAAAACGCTAAAGCGTCAAGTGTGTGTGTGTGTGTGTGTGTGCTTCATACGCCCCATGTCCCCGTCAAGTTTCCACTCCTTCGCATGTCCATTCCTCGTACCCCTTACACCCCCCAACCAATGCACATGTGGCGAATGTGAAGAGAATGGTTAGTTGGTGCATAGTGCAAACGATAATGCCCAACTTGGAGTTATGCAATTTTCATTTTGAAGTTTTCGCTTGGCATAAAAAAAAAATATAAACAAAAAAAAAAAAACAAGGGCATATCCATATGTGAGTGAATGGAAATGGAAGCCATGTGTGTCCAAATGAGTTTCGTACGGGCCATTAGGTTGGCTGCATTTTAATTTGCCAGTTGAAGTAAACCCAAGTGTGAAATATTATTTGAACACCTTTAGCCATACGATTTAACTTTTCCTTTTAGAGTTTTACATTTCTCTTCCTGGATAAATCACCTTTACTTCTTCCATTGTTAAGAAATCCTATAATCAAACATCTTTAAATCGAATCTTGAGGTACTCAAAGAATGACAGCATAAAAAGTCATGCTAATTTATATTCCGATTACTCTAATCTCTGCCTCTGTGATATTAACACTCACTTGAGTAACATTTGTGTGGCTTAAAAGTCAGTCACTCACTCACTTTCAGGTCTTAAGGTCATATCTCAGGATTGATTTATGTAAATGATGGCCATACTGGCCATGCACTGTTTTACATAATAAATAACAAACACAATGGCCAGTAAAAGGAAACTAATCAAGAACTAAAAGACAAACAAAAGTGATAAAAACAATAACAACAACAATAAAGAGTAACTAAGCTAAAGAAAGGGCACAAAAACTCAAACTGCAGCAATTTGACTGAATAGTGACTAGAAGAGATATACATAGAGAGTAAAAGAGACTGACGTTGAATTTTTGCATGCCACTTAAGTAAGGCTCATCCTTAGTTTTTTCTTTCCTCTTTCTTTTTTTTTTTTTTTTTGTTATTTTGGTTTTTGTTCTACCTTCTAGCCAGAAGTAGACACAATGATATATTGCTGATTTGCGTGCCATCACCATTCACCATCCATCTACAAGGATGGAGCAAAGAATTTTCTTTTCCCATTTTGTTGCCAGAGTGTTGCTCACTCTCTTCTCTGTCATGCTAAGGGCAATTCAATATGCATACATCAACTGCAAGAAGGAATGAAAAGATATATATATATATATGTACATCGTACATATCTATCTATCCCCTTATAGTGAGAGGGGTGGGGAAAAAAACAAACCCTAAAAAAACCACGTTACGGGCCACGTTCAAAGTTGTTACATGGCAAATATAACACGCATTGAGCTTGACAAATGGAAAAGTGGCCAAAGTGGCAGAAAGTTGCAAAATTAATGCTATTTTTTGTCCTTTCAAAATTTAGGGAGCAAAACTATGTATTATTATGACAAAATAACAATCATTGAAGATCTAAAAAAATGATATATACTTATATATCATATTGATCTCAGGAAAGACAAAAGAAGCTTAACCCATAAGACACAGATCTAAACCCTTTCCAACGAAGACCCAGCAAAGTCATTAAAACATTCATTTGATTATGAGTATGAATATAAAATTCTATAAATAGCAAAACAAAACCCAAAGAAAAATAAAACAACAAAAACCCAACAAAAATCTACTACAGCTTAATAAATACTCCACATAATACCCACTTTCATTTCCCATCTTATTTTGGGATATAATGAATTTGAATACAAAGCAAAGCGCACAAAATTTCTAGACCCACAAAAAATATTCAAATACTTTGGTTATTCTTAGCCATGCCAATTATCCCATTCCTATTATGTTTGGGGAAAAAATATTAAAAAAAGCAAAAACAAAAAAAAACCTTTAAAAATTGGCAACATTTAGATAAAGTATGCTTCAGCATTTCCTCTTTACCTGCCCATTAATTTATCTAGCTCTTCAATTTGCTCTGTTTTTGGCATGCAAATCGCAAGCCACAAGCACCACAGCACCACCGCACCACCACCGCCTTCACCTGGATCCTGGAACCATCACCACTCCACATCTACATGCACATTTTATCCTCTCGTTTATGAACACTCTTTATACAAAATCAACCCACTTCAGCTTAAATGCTCTTAAACTCTCTCCCACACACACACACACACACACACACACATACATTTATAGATGGACTTGTATGTGCCGTTCTTTATTTCTGTTTTTTTTTTTTTCGCCTATCTCTGTAGTCGAGTTCCGGCTAAATATAAACCACAGTTTTAATGGGAAAAATCGCTTTACTAAAAATAAAAATAAAAAATAAACGTACAGGTTAAGTCAAGGCATCTATGACAGGCAATTCAGAAAGAGAGGTAGAGAGAGAGAGAGTGAGAGAGCGACAACGGCTCTTGTTATTTTTTCACATTTTCATTCTATCGTTTTTCGTTTTTATCATGATTGATTTAGTAAATTAAGGCTAATTGCATAAAAATATGAGTTGCACATGCTTTCAACATTAGGGTTGAAGCTCAATTACGAAACCAGAACTGAACAGGAATGGCATTAGATGGCGAGGACGACGACGACTACGACGACGGCGCCACACAATCATGAACATGAACGCGGACATGGGATACGGAAACGGGACACGGGACACGAGGACACGGTCACGGGACACAAAATACAGTGGGGACAGGGGATAACTCAACCCTGGCCTCAAAGGAGGTAAATGGAGGGAAAAACTTGGCGTTGGCGCCAACATTTTGCGCTTGACGCAGACATTAAAATGCTTAAAATATCGATTTGTTAGAACGAGGCGCAAATGAAATGCCGACATTTGGGCCTCGGCTGCCCAAATGCCAAACAAAAGCGGCCAAGAAAACGAGGGGGGGGCGAAAAAAAAAATAAATAAATAAAAACCCAAGCAACAGTCTGCCACTTAAATAGGCACAGCAACATGAGTGGCAGAAACAAACACAAAGAGCCAAAAGAAGTACACGGAAAATGGAAAACATAGCAAGAGAGAGAGAGAGAGAGAGAGAGGCGAGGAGAGAAAGGTAGAGGATGTCAGTCTAAGAGGATTGAAATAGGGTATAAAAAAAGAAATCGAAACAAATGTTTTTCTAGTAGCTCCGCACATTACTTTTCATTTATAATTTTCCATCTCGTCATCGATTTCATATTGTTTACTTTTCCCTCACAAAATCTAAATGAACTAAAGCCTGACTTGGAATTTTCCATTGCTTTTCGCCTTTATACATTCTCATTTCTCATTTTCCAGTTTCTTGTGCTATTCTTGTTTATATTTTTTATGATTTTCCTGATCATTTTTAAATTCCTTATGCCTTTATGTAGATGTATGATCAAGATTTCATACATTTTTGTGACTATTTAAAGTCATCAGAAGAATGTGAATACAATGCTTCTGAAACTGTGTGAATCGTAGTTTTTTGGTAGGTATTCAAGTTTCTAACAAACTTCTTTTTTAATATTGTATAAATAATTGCAATTCTCAAAACAATTGTAGAAATTTCTCAAATTTCTTTCAACAACATCAACAAATTCAAGCCATGCAATTCGTTTGCTAAAATTTACCAAATAAAAAAAGGAGAAAAGGATAACAAAATGGAGCCAACTGAAACAATGGCTGTGTGTGTGTGCCTGTTTGTGTTTGCCATGTGTAAATGTATGCGTATAGGTAGACATTTATAGACCAGAAGTTTGGTCGAATGTACGTCACGGTTGCCTTGGTTTTATTTAGTTGGGCGGCTTCCGAATTTGTGTTTTTTTTTTTTTTTGTTTTCTGTTTGCCTCTCTTCACCTGGGATGGGTTGGCATTTTTTTTTGCTTTGTTTCACAGGTTTGGTTTTCTGACAAACGTTTTCTGGATTTTCACCATTCTAACCATTTTTATGTATACCCTAACGTCTAAAAGTCGTTAGGCAAATCTTTTTATGCTTGAAGTTTTTTTAGGTTTCAAGCTAAATACATAGAACGATATTTCTCTAATGTTATTTATCGATATGTTGTATCGATTTTATGTGAAAATTTTTCATTTAGTCTGTAAAGTAATTAAAGCATAATGTTTATATTTTTATTGATGTCTACAAATCGATATTTCTAAAATGTTATCGATTTAAATGAAAGATTTTATGTGTATCAGTCTACTGTACTCCATTTATAAGCCGATTTTAACGTCTACGAACGTAGAGAGTATAAAAGCTTTGGCACTTGTCTGTCGCTCTTGCATTTTCATTTATTAGTTGCTGAAAGCGCCAAAGAACCAGAAAAAAATACAAGGAGAAAAAGGTGAAAAGAGGAAATAAGCGGCATGGGTGGCGGGGAGGGGGTGGAATTGGAGTAGGATATATGTATCTACATGGTTGACTGCTGGCCATCGGCTGAATTCAGATCTGATTTTGCTGCAATGTTATTGCTGTAATATGAAACACATTTTTTTGAGCCTGATTCTCAGGCAATCTACGTGCATTTTGGCTGCATATTTTCCGGCAGTGTTACTTGTTATTGTTGTTGCTGTTTTGGTTCATTTGACATGCAACCGGAACAATTTTCATTGTTTGTGCTGGGAAATTAAAAACAAAAACGAATGCAAAAACAAAATGCGAGACGAACATAAAAACAAAAAAAACAGAGCCAAATGTATGTGTATCATGATGGGTGGAGTAGGAAAACAGAGGAAAAATGTGAATGGTCAGGTTGTTTACTTTGGGGGATTTCGATTTTTTATTCGCCAGCGCGCAACGGAGAAAGAGACAGAGAGAGAGATAGAGAGAGAGAGAAAGATAGCATTATAGTTATGGGTGTTATGGAGCACGAAGTGGGATTTAAGAAATGCCTGTCTGAGTGAATACAGGGATTTTCGAATTATTTATTTTTATTTTCGGTAGCCAAGTGTGAAACGAATAAGAGTATACATATTTAGGTATACATATATTTTGAATTGAAAAATAAACAGAAAGAAACCCATTTAAAGTCATATTTTACAAGAAGCCATAGATGACATGTCAGAAATCAATTGACAATTCTTTAATGTATTTGAAATTTGTATTAAATAGCTTAATCTCAGCCCAAATATTGTTAGTTTCTGAAATTTATCCCGTTAAACACTTTAAATGACTTCATATATTATGAAGATTTTCATTTTCTATTTTCACAATTTAGTTTTGTGTTGGGCTTATTGAATATCCTTTTGGGTCATCGACTTAAATGTTACATATGAGCACATCGACCATTCAAGTGCAAATGGCAAGCAACATAGATAATGTTGCTGTGCAAATCCATTTAAAACATTTCATAATTGAATAATTTTCAAATTGATTGCATAAATTCCAACATTATTATTTTGTCTGTTAAAACATATAGACACACACACACTCACACACATAGAAAACCAAAAACGGCAACAAAAACGCAACAGAAGCCAAAAAAGCAATTTCATTCCAAAAATCCCAAATAGCCTAGGCCCATTTGTTGATGCTGCCTGGCTGCTGCCTAAGCTGCTGGCTTTGGCTTTAACTTGCCAGCCGACGACGTTGGTGGTGCGGTGGTGATAGGCTGCGGTGATGGTGGTGGCGGTTGGTGGTGCTCTGCTCAGCTCTGCTGTGCTTAGTGGCAAGCCACATTAGGCAAATATGTAAATAACTTTTAAGGAATTAAGCACACGCACACAGACAATACCTACACAGATGTTGTCTTCTGGTCTTTGGGGGGTTTTATGTATCATCAGCTTACCAACATATAGAACGGGAATGAAAGACATAGACAACGATGATAAAGGTGAGCATAGAGAGGGGAAATGATGATGCCACAGATGTACATATGTATGGAGATGAACAAGATGGGTCTACAATGCAATCACTTATACGCCATGTTGCACAAGACGGTTTCTTGATATGGAAACAAGGGAATCCAAATAGTAAGCGAGCAGAGGATAGAAAAAACAAACAACAACGAAAAAATAGAGAATACATATATACAGTGAGAAGAATTTGCTATTAGTTTAAACTAAATGGCAAATCTATATTTCCTTTAAAATACATTGATCATCGAAATGTTTCTTCAACTTCTTAGACTTGAAGTGAAAGTCTAGTGCATTTTTGACAGTCAATAACAAAAAACTGTCAATTTTTATACGTTTTCCATAGTTTCTTTACGATAGAATGAAGAATAGCTTTCCAAATTTAGAAAAAGAGAAAGTCTTCAGTAACAGAAAGAAATAATTTTGCTCTACCGCCAGGTAAATGTTTATCAGATCATATAACTAATAGCTATTGGTTAATAAGGAGTTATAAAACGATTAACAGAATCAAATGCCATTATGTTTGTAATAAGCCCTAGATGTGGTCACTTAGATGTTGTGAAGTGATTGAAAATTTCGATTTCCAATTTGCTAGCAATTATCTTTTTTTTTTTTTTTTTGCACCCCATGATATTGAATTGCGGCTTAAGCAAAAGGCAATTTCCTTGTGATGGTTTGGCTCAGTGCATAGCAGGTACAAAACATTAATTACATACACATTTGCTGGCAACAGAAGGACATCAGGCAGGAGTAGTGCCAGGACACTGAAGGCGAAACCACAAACGCGTCATTACAAACTGCTAGAGCAACAATAACAACGTAGCATGTAATGGGAATTGGGAATCGTCCATTGCTTGCCACGTGAACTGCGAGACCTGCCGCTTGCATTTTATCTGCTCCAATTGCACTCCCTTGAAGGGAGCAGGCCGAAACGAAGAGAGAGAGAGAGAGAGAGAGGGAGAAAAAAAGATGAGTTGGGCTTGGCAGTGAGGTTTGTGCCAGGACCCTCAGCATATTTACAGTTACTCGGCATTTAATGCAAGTGGGAATTACAGAAAAAAAAAAAACAAGAAAAAAATAGCCTGGGTAGAAATAAAAGGGGCGGAACCTGTGCCTGGAAGGCGATTTAAAACATTCGAATCATGCCCAGAATGAGAAAGAAAATGCAATGAAAACATAAACGGAAGCGGCGTAATATGCATTTTATTCTCCAACCCGTACCAACTGCGGCTCACCCTCCTCCTCATGCTCCTACATTATCTTCTACTACAGCTCATCGTCGTATATCTGTGCTCCTGCTTCTGTTCTTCCTCCGCTCTTCCTTCCGCTTGTGTTCTGTTGTATAAGAGCAGTAAACAATAATAACAGACAACAACAACGTAGCTCGAGGATTACAGGACAACAGACCAGACCAGGCCAGGCTAGGCTGGGCCAAGAGGTAGGTGGATGGTTGGCGCTTGGTTGATTGAGAGATGGAGACAGAAAGAGAGAGAGAGCGAGGAGTGGGGGAACTACAATGGTTAGCATAGCAAGTGGGCGAAAGGGAAGGCAGAGAGCATGCGACTAAGTGTTTTGCAACGGAAATGCCAAGCTATCATGCAAAAAGCCACTGGCAGATTAACGAACCATGGCCAAGGCATGCCAAAAAGGTAGTGATGGAGCAACGGTGATGAGGAGACGAGTGCTCCGGGGTGCGGAAGAAGGACAAATGAATGGGTAGAGGGGACGGAGACATTGGCGGTTTGTCCGTAGCCAGAAGGTAACTGGCTATAGAAGATCCGACCTCGGCACGTGACGCAGCGACAGTCCATGACCAAGTGCTGATTTTTTATCTGCCACAATTGGAAAGGCGGATGAGCTGGAGAGGTAAATGTGAAGAGTGTCACGGAGATGGGTGGGGCTGGGTACTACCAAGTCAACGAAAAACGACAAAAGGTTATTGACATTGTGTTTGCTCCATCTATCTCTATCTTTCTTTATCTCTCCCAATCTTTCTCCATCTCTCTCTCTCTCTCTGTCTTTCTTTCAGTTTCTTTACATTCCAACATCCAGCAGACAACAA
Organism: Drosophila equinoxialis; assembly: GCA_018150345.1. Taxonomy (NCBI): domain Eukaryota; kingdom Metazoa; phylum Arthropoda; class Insecta; order Diptera; family Drosophilidae; genus Drosophila; species Drosophila equinoxialis. The sequence goes on from JAECWI010000696.1 coordinate 319,026, forward strand.
AAGGTTAACAAATACATGACATTTAGTGAATATAATGAATCCCATAATGCACTAACTTTCAACAATTTGAATATAAATTGGCACTAAAAAAAACAAACAAAATTCATCAATCCCAAATATAACTTTTAAAAGCTTATTTAAATAAACAGTAAACTTATGTGGCTTTTTTATGAGTATGACGTGTCAATTTATTCCTTTTTTCTCATCTTTATCCTGCATCACAGAGCACCATCTTAGATTTTAACAATTCTGATAAGGTAACTCTTAGGTTAATTAATCTTTAATTTAAAAGAAGAAAAAGCAAGTGCAAAGTATTGAGACTTGAAAGAAAGCCAACTTCAAACCATTTAAAATTTAATCAAACGTAAAGAAATGAATAAAAAATTCAATTTTCAAAGTTCAAAAATCTTCAGATAAATGTTTAGATATATTAAATGTGGGAAATATCCTTCAAATCAAAAAATATATAATTTTATATTAAATAATTTCAATTTAATGCACAAGATTCAATTGCCTTCCATTTTTCTTGTTGATTTCAATTCTATATACTTTTAACAAAAGAATCGAAAAAATGGGGTAACATAAACCGCTTAAAAAGCATTGCATACTTATAAGGGCGCCTCCTCGACGACAACAACAACAAGAAGGAGACGAACAAGAAGAGCAGAAAAATAAAAAAGACAAAGCAAAAGTAAGGAAGGGAAAGCAAAGCAAAGAATGCAACAGAAACTGCACAACTTTTTAAAAGGTGGAAATGCTTTTTAAGTATTAATTTGCGCAAACACTCGACAGCAAAGCAAGCAGAAACAGTACAGCAGCAAAAAAAAGGACAAAGGAAGGAGAGGGCGGACAAGAAAAACAAGTTAATAAAACAGTTGCAGCTGCCGCCGCCATTGCTGCAGTTGGCTGACTGGTCCTTTGAATTCTCTGCTCTTCCGTCTCTTTCATTTGGTGACCAACTTGGAACAGCTAGCTAGGTGACTCCCCGTTCCGACCAACCACTCTCCATCAGCGACTTAAACACCTTCTTGTGCCCTCACCCTTAGCCCCTAAACGAGAAACCGTTCGTTTGCCTTCTTTCTTTGCATTCTCTTTGGCCATTTGGCCCACTAATTGTTCACAACATGGGCTATCGCTTTGCGCAAACACCTAGGACAACAGCCACAGGACACCTACGTTAAAAGGCTTCCCCCCATTCCATTCCATACCATTCCCTTCCCATTAGCCCCATTCACCCACTTGAGCTCCTCGCCCTCAACCATCCTTCCATCCACTCAATGCCAAGCTCAAGTGCATTTTGGGCCAAAGGCATTTTTGCTGTTTTGCGTTAATTGAAAACTTTTGAGTAGATATGTATTTGCCTTCTTCGACGCATAGCTGGCAAAAACAAAGTGAATTGGAAAAGTTTTGTAGTTTTTCCCTTTCTTTTTTTCGTTTCTAGTTTTTCATTTTTAGCCAACGACGAGTTTTTAACGCTTTGGCGCCTTGCATTCGTTTAGAGAGAGTTTTCTGCCACCGCGTTAAGGGGCTTTCAAACAGCTTAAAGTTACCTCCCATTCTCAAAAAAATGAAAAAAAGAAACACCAAAGTTGGCGGCCAATTAACTAGTTAGAATGACAGTGAAAGGAGTCGAGAGAGGAGTGGATTGAAAGGCAACTATAAATGGGCAAATACCAAATACTATCATGTGTATTTCGGGGGCTTTGTTTTTTCTTATTTTGACAACGTTGTGGATTTAATTGAAAACAACAAAAAAGAAAACTGGAGAGAAACAAAGTAAAAACTTGGAAAATTTGTTATGTCTGGAAATTACATTGTGACTAGATTGGAAATCCACTCTAAGCTGGCAAGGACTACATATGTACTAAATGTACTACGACGCGAGCTCAGGCAGTCTGCAAGGACAATGCCGATGGGTGGTGTAAATGTCAGCTACCACCGCGCCAGACGGCAGAAAGATTTTCATGGATTTTCTATAAGACTTTAAGTGGAAATCGATTTTGGTTGTGTGAAATTGCGAATGAATTCACATTGTGCGGTTACCTCAATTATGTATATGCCACAATGAAGGGCAACTAGATGGCAGACGTTCTACCACAGGCCTATTTGCAGTTATTTTGATAAAATAGAGATTACTAGCCACTTCCAAATGGGCTAAAGAAGAGAATACGTGGTTCAAAAATTAGCTTTTTGTCTTGCATAATCCCATTGGAGTCCTTTACATTGATTGTAACCTGTTAACTGTTAATATTGCCTTAGATTTCAATGGAAATAACTTGCAATAAGATTCAAATTATGATAACATTAGATAGTCATAAAATTTTGGCCAGCACTGTTAGATTCGAACTTTTCTACTTAGATTTTATAACAAATCTACTAACTTTAAATTTCTGTACAAGTTTTATCTGTCAAGTTAAAGAAAATGTTGCAGCAATATCTACACACATGGCCAGATTAATAGGTGTGGGATTTGTAAGATTTGTAATCCTATCATGAAGTAAGTTTCTGAAATAGCTCAATCAACAATTTCTGTTCTTCTATATGAATTCAAAGAAAACCTAGAAATTGCACCTCTATAGTCGTATTAGATTATGAGATTGGGCTTAAGTTGAATCTCAATAGTGATTATTTTGAGGAGAACTAAAATGATGGCCTTTGTATTGTACTTACAATTTCCCTTTGCAACTTGGCTATATTGAAATTGGCCTGGGCCAAACGAACACTCAGCGTTGCCACATCGCTAGTTAGTTGAGCCCTTTCGCTGGTATTGCGATCGACCAGTTTTAACATTTTATCCTCAAGACTTTGATTGACCTTCTGGACACGTTTATGCGATTCGTACAATCGATCGTATTTATCCTGCCAGGCAATGACACTATCCTCCAATTCCACTTGACGTTCGGTTTCCCTTAGACAGGCTGTCTCAAGGGCATATAATTGAGTTTGCTTCTCGATTAATGCCTGTTGTAGTTGTTCGATTTCTGCCACAGAAGGCAAAGTGTTTGAATCTGGAATCGCTGAACCTGATGTTGGTGGCCCTGTATTGCCAGCTGTTGTTGTTGTTGTTGTTGCGGCTGCTGCTGCTGCTTCTGATGATGATGTTGTTGTTGTTGTTGCTGCTGATGCTATTATTGTAGTGGACCCTGTTCCCGACACCGTCGTCGTCGTCGCCGCCTGCAAAAAAAAAAAAAGGAAGAAATTTATATATATGAAATGATGGAGAAAAAATGAAATTATGAGAAGAAAATATTTTGTAATTAATTTTACTTCCGTTTCGTGGGTACGCAACCGGACGCAAAGTGTCACACTGTTTCGACTGCAAAAACGTTACTAAAAACAACAACAAAAAGAATACCCACACACAGAAAATGTCAAAAAAAAAAAAAAGAGAAGTGAAATTAAGTAAGGGAGAACACCACACACAGAGCAGACAGAGACACAACAGAGACGTAGCAGAGGCAAAACCAAAGAGTAAGAGAGAGAAAGATAGGGACCCAGACCCAGAGCCAGAATAGTATGCAGTGGACAGCAGCTACATGACATTAAATTACACAGCGGATCTTCTTTTTTATATATATATTTTTGAAACGTTTCATGTCATAAAAATGCACGTCATGCTTATAAATGTGGCGAAACAGGCCAGATATATATATATATATGTATATATATATAGTATAGTAAAGAGATACGTGTGCTGTGTGCTTAACCCGAAACAGCATCCAATAGAGATAAGATTAACTGTGATCGGCTATAGAGAACACTTTGATGCTCTAATGGCATCAACAAATGGTATATCAAGGCAACAATTCCATCTCAAAAGGCTTATCTAAATGGAAGGGTACACTGTATACGACTACAGTAAACACCACCACCACCACCACGACCACAGTCCAGTCCCCACTGATAAGGCGCCAAGAGAAAGAGTCAGTTAGTATGGGTATTCTATCTGCTTTGTCTATTTGTTGTGTGTTTAAAACTCTCTCAAGTGTGAGTGAGAAGTCAAATCAGAAAGTGGGTCCCGCATATGTAATAAACAGATTAGCCAGAGGTTTTTTTTCTCTCTCTTTGTTTTCGAGTTGTTGTTGTTGTTGTTACTCATATATTCTGCTATTTCGTATTGTTTTCTTTCATTTGCTTATTTTTGTTTCTGCCAGCAAAAAAAAAAAAACAAGAAATCACAAAGCAACAGTTACTAAAAAAACTAAAAACAAACAGCGATGAAATAAAATTTAACCCGGGAAGCAGTCGAAATTAAAACCCAAAAAGGGGGAGCTTTAATTGATATTGAAACACATTTCATATTTTATTTTTTTTAACAACTTATTTTAGTCAAACTAACGTATTACAAAAAGGATCTTCGTTATGGGATCTGTACAGAAAATGTGATACACCTAGTCAAACTTGTTGTTAAAAAACATTTCCCACTCCCATTTCATTTAAGAATTATTTTCCTTTTCATGGTTTTTTGTTTTTGTATTTGCTTTGTGTAAACTATTTAAAAGTTTCGGGCTTGCTTTTTTTCAAAATTTTATAACGTACCTAAATGATGGATAGGTAATGATGGATAGCAGCATCTATTACCAGTTGCCATGTTTTTTTTCTGGCCAAACAACAATGTTTGTGTGTATGTTAGTAGCTGGTTTTAGCTGTATTTTTGCTTAGAAGGCCTTCAACTATCATGGGTTTTTTTGAAGCACTGAATACTAAATACACTGCAACTTATTAGTATGCATTAGAACACAAATTTGTGCTTCGTGTGTTATGAGAAATAACAAACTTTTCATTTGCCTGCCCGAGGTCATTAAATACAAGCACTTTATCAATGGAATAAACACAATCTATCATCTCTATAATAAGACTTAACTCTACCAGTATCAACACAATGGCAGGTTGGGACATCCGAGATGGAATTGTAAAAGCTGCTAGCAGAAGATTCAGAAAACTTTAAAAACTCAAGATGACTGTTTACTTAAGGATCAAATTCGAAAATTTCAACATTTTTCTTTGTGGTGAACATTCAAGAATCAATTCTCTTCTCAACACGCTTTTGAGCACAAAGTTAAGCACAATATCTTCAGCAGCGATAGATTCCTCCTCCTATACAACTACAGTAACTACATGATATAAGATACATTTTACTGGATTTAAAACGAAAACAAAACCAAGCTGCTTTGAGTACCCGAACGCCTTAATATAATCCGGTATTAACTTCAGCTTCAGTAACTTCACCAACAAGACATCAGGCTGCCCATCCTTAAATTTTTGAATACTATCAAATCAGAGAATTGGCAGTCTTACCAACAGAAGATAAACTCATGGTGTAAATTACATACATATATAAACAAAAATCAAGTCGAGTAACTGAAAATGGATTCGGAAATATATGTAAGATGATATAAGTATCGAAATAATGATATAAGTAAGAACAAGTTCGAAAATGCAAACTGCGATTTGATTGTGAGCCCAAATAGTTGTCGATTCAAGTCAAGTTTATTTGGAATCTAGATCTAGCGGATCTAGAAGTAGAACTTGAGAGAGTGGAAGTCGTTGGTTTTTGGGATGAACAATAAGATGATCGTTTCTGAAAATCTAAAATTGTAGAAGGACAAAAAATTAAACTTCTGGAGGAAGAAGATTTTCTTTCTTCGCCTTTCTACTATACATCTTGCATCTTTTAAAAACAAACCCCTGTCAATGCTATATAATACCAGATTTCTAGCTATGAAAGAACTGTAATATATAGCATTTGCAGCAAATATCAACGTTTCGGTAAACAATATTGAATCGTTGCGGAAGTTGTACTTTTTGTTGTTTTTAGTTGTCTTTTACATGCTAAAGGGTATAAAAAGTCAAACCACATTTGAAGAGTCTCAAAATCAAAGTGCAAACTACATTCTCATATATGTAATTGGATTAACTTGACAACATACAGCAACAACAACACCAAAAACAATAGCAAAAATAAGAATATAAACAAAAAGTAAGCTAGAAGAGCAAGGCAGAACAGAACGTCGCCAGTTGAAACTTTGTCTTTTGGTTATCCCAACGAAACTCCAAGGAGACACACTTATACACACACACACACAGAGACATACACACACACACACAGGCATATACACATACGCGCAAACCTAAAAACTGCACAATATACAGAAAATTTAATTAAAAAAGGATTTTCGGGCTGGAAAGTTGTATGGCTTCGCTTGGCCTCTTCTACAAGTTGCCGTTTAAATTCAGTAGAACCGAAATGAAGTGTGAGGGGGGATAAAGACAGACGAGGAAATAATTTTTCTTCATTTTTGGTTTTTTCTCTTGATTATTTTCCTCTTTTTTTTTTGCCAACGCCATAAGAAAATTCAATTTATAGTTTCCAAAGACGAGACGAGAGCAAAGCAAAAAAGAAAACCCCAAGAAAATGAGAGGCGGCTGCTGATGGTAAATTGCCAAAGACAGACAATGCTATTAATTAATTTAGCAAAGGCGGCAACAGTTAAAACGGGCCTTATGGCCTCCGTTAAAGGACATACATGGGCTTCGTTCCACAGCAAAAGCAAACATGGATACATCGAGACGAGCGGGGAGAAAGAGAAAAACTATTGGTTCTCCTTCATGTCTGTGTATCAAAGTTTTTATACCCTGTATAAGCCAATATTGTAAAGCTATTTTTATTAATTTTCCACCTAGTCTAGGATATCATAATGGCAGAGTCCTTTAAAATCTGTATATATGTATGTATATATGCATATTGTTGTGCATATGAATTTCATTTTACATTGTTTGTTTGATTCTTTTTGTTGTTTCAGGTCATAAAATGATTTTCATGTTGCACATTTAAAATTTTTGCTGTTTTTTCTTTTTTTTGGCTTTTGCTTGTTCAATGCTTTTTTAAATAATTTAATAAACGCTTTTCTTTGTGTGTGTGTGTGTGTGTGTGTCTGTGTGTATTTATGATGATGATAAATACAGCAACAAAAAAAGTAACCTATTTATTGAACAACAAAAAGCTGCAAAATAACGACAACTAAAACAAAAACCGAACTATGACCAATCGAACTTTTCTTGCTGTTGGCCCAGCTAAAGTTTTTGTTTCGTTTTTTTTTTAGTTTTTAATACAATTATTTGACGCTTTAAAAGCTTTTTATAATAGGATAAAGTTATGCAGTATATTGTATTATTCTTATTATTATTGGAGTAAGTTTTAATACAATTAATTAATCATTACTTAATCAAAAAGCCACTAAGCATTTGAAAGTTTGAGCTCTCTTATTGATTAAAATTGTTGTTGTATTTCTTACTAACTTAAAATAAGACTCTAAAACGAGTCGGGCACGATTAAAAATGTGAATTCCGACAAGGGATTTGATTAGAAAACAAGCTCATTTACGAGTATTTAATCAAAAAAGTGGTTCGAAAAGGATTCGTTTGCGATGAGAAATTCATTTCATTGAATAAACAAACAATTTACAATGTTAGTAAAATGTTTTAGTTAGCATTTATGTATAATAAATATCTTATTTCTATTTTTATCTTGACTTAACAAAAGGTTAACTTGAAGTAAATTCAAAGTCTGAGTTCATTATCATTAAATAGATTTTAATTGGACAAGTCATTTCCGCATGCAATTTCCTATATATAGAAAGGTTGTTAAATTGTTAATAAAAGCGTGACTTTTCCGTTTCTTTTACAGTATTTGTTTTGCTTATTAACTTTTTGCTTTGTCCGCTTAATGAGAATATTGCAAGAACTTTGTCATCAAAGTTGACACAAAAAGTTATTCATCAATTTCAATTTCCATTTTCCATAAAAATCTTCGTCACACTTCACTTTGTTTTCATGAATTTGTGTGTGAAGTGAAGTTCGTTCGTTCGTTCGTTGGTTCTTTCTTTCATTCTTTCTTTCAGAGCTAAGCTCATTTTTCATAGCTTATTTCCTGTGGTTTTTCTTTTCTTGCCCCTTTTTGGAGACATTTTCTAATTGTCATCTCATGCCTCGTACCACTTGCAGGATTAGTTTCACCAGAAATGGAAAACCATTGATGGTAGGGTTAGCGATTTGTATGTATGTGTGAAGAGAAAGTAGGGAGCAGGGAGTAGGGGGTGCGAGAGTGGAGAATGGTGGGGGGGTATGTGAAACTTGCCATTATTTATTATGTTGCTCAAGTCTTTCATTACAGCAACATTTCAGCTGCCTTTCATTTGTGTTGCCTCTGCCGTCATTTTGTTCGTTTTGTGTCACATTCCTGCTTTTGCCTTATGCCTCTTATTTACAGTTATTTGGCTGCTCTGTAGATGCAAAAGGCTTAAAAAAACAAGGAAGTGGGTGCCCAAAAAAAACAGAAAAAGAAAAAGAAAAGAAACAAACCATTCCCATCATTATCTGCCGCTAGCTAGAGAAATGCTTACAAGCCTGATTAAACCTTAGTGAAAGTTATCATCATCGTCGTCGTTGTCGTTGACGTCGACGTCGCCGTCAACGTTGTTGTCGTTCAGGCTCATTTGAAGGGATAATTACAGAAGGACGCCATGGAATTTGTTTGGGGTTTTCTCCTATGTTATTTTAGTAACCAAAACTTATTTGGCCTGTTCAGTTCAGTTCAGTTGAGTTTAGGTTTTCATTTTTTTTTTTTTTTTTTTTTTTTTGGTTTGCTTTAGCGGTAATCAATAAATAAATTTTGTAAACATCAATAGATTGCTTTGAAGAAAGGAGAACACAACTTGCCATTAAGACACAAAATGCTTTTGTAAACAATATTTATACCCCCAGCCACCACACACCCCCCTTCCAGTTGACCATCCTCTCGCGCACTGTTTAGTGATGAATGGAAGGTCAATTGCTATGACCCCAAGAGCGATGTCCTGAAAGCGCGTCTATATACATATCTTTATGTATGTATGTGTATGTGTGTGTTTATTCTTCAACCATAGCTCTGACATTTAACACAAAACGACGCGAGCCTGTCAATGCCAATGTGTCCTGGTCTCTGCCAAGAAGGCGCAAAGGGGGCAAAGCGCCGGAATGGGCTTGCTGGGGGAAGGGGAGTATGCCCCACTGCTAGGAATGGTGGAATGTTTATGCGAATGCTTGAGCACAAACATACGTGACATGCCTCATAGTGAGTGAGTGTGTGTGTGTGTGCGTTGCTTAAGCGGCGGAAGCAATGTGCACCAACTGACAGCTGGTAGAGGAAGCAAAACCCAAGTTGATAGCTGAAAGAGTCGCAGATCCTTCACTTGGAAACCCGGCAGGGGGCAGGGTGGGCGGAAAAAAAGATGCCACAACTTGGCTGACAGTTGGCTGCTATTGCTGCTTCAGCCATCGTCACTGATGCTGCTGTGCGAGTTAAGTTCAGTTCAGTTGTTGTCATATTTCTCACAAAAATTGTTGTTCTCCTTTTCTTTCGGTTTCTTTTTCTCTCGCTCAGTCTCTCTGACTTTTCACCACAATTTAAAAAGATATTAAATGCACAGTGTGTCAAAAGCAATACCTAAGCAATTAGTGCCATATTCAATTTACTATTCATTAATCATTTGGATAGTTCATAAAACTATTCCACTCCACTCTAACGATAAATTTCATAACGTTGATGATAACGATAATGATAACGATGATGATTAAGGGAACTATTATGACTTCTAATTGGTCTTATCTACCTCAGTAATTTATTGGTTTCTGCCACTTAAACGAGATTTGTAATGACCATTAACTTGACCTACAGCTTAGTTGAAGCTGTGGGATTAGCATTAGAGAAGGAGGTCAACAAGTGATTTGCAGCAGCAACATGTTAATTGGTTAACTTAAAAACCCATTGAGTAACCACATTCCCAATAAACTTGCATTAATAAACCATTTAAATCTTAAAGCCTTCAAGTTTATTATTTTCTTGATGTATATAAGTTCTGATGTGATTAGCATCACTCATCATCTACGCCAGGATGAACACTTAAGTACCTTCTAACGAATGCTGAAAAAACAACACCAAAACATCATGCTCAACGCAACTCAATGGGAAAAATTGAAGAAGGACGAACAATTTTCTAGGAAATGTTGCCTCTTTTAGGTGGCAGATTGCCATCGGGCAAACCTATTAGCATTTATCTAGTATATATTCTGATGAACACCAAAACAACAGCCAGCACCGAGTACCGAGTCTATTAGTAGTCAGTGTGAATTCTAAAAGAAAAGGCTAAATATTATTCATTATAATCGTGTATCGTGACTTCATTTTTAAAAAGTCAGCCGTCGAAACGAGCTATTGGAAAATTTTACAAATATAAACGAAAGTTCTCAAAAAAACTTGGTATAAAATGTCCTTAAGAGCATATGAAACATCTTCTATGTACCTAGACAGGCCTTTTTCGATGGGAACGTGGCTGTTTTGGGTCAAAGGCGTCCAAAATTACAAAATATGTACATATCAAGCATAGCGATTTGTACCTAAATGCGGATAGATTTCGTTGTATTGTGCTCTTTTTGGTGTCGGTGAAGTGTTTTGTTTCTATTTGCCATGGAGAACCATGGAGATGAAATATGTCTACGGTCTGCCAATGGTTTATAAGTTCGGAAATGCTTTCTTCTATGGGTCGCATGCCCTTGACCAAAATAAGCAAATCCTTTTTTTCTATTTCAATGAGATTACACTTGCAGTCCTTTGATATAAAGTTTTCAGACACCTTTTCTTTAACTCAATTCATCAATCATATATTGACTGTAACTTGTGTTTTTCATATCCGATCTTTTTGAAATTTGTGGATATGATGTTTTGCATTAAAAACTATCGTATTACCAAATTTCATAGAGATACCTAAACTCCTTTACATATTTTTCGCATCTCACGTATTTCAAGAATATTTACTTTATGGGCTCGATAACGTTTTCTTCTCTGCGAGGGTATAAAAACTTATAAATAATTTATTTTTTATATTTTTGCTGCGTTTTAAATCAATTCCTTGCAATTTATATATTTCTTTTGTCACTTGAGAGTTAAATTCGACTTCTTTTTTTAGTAACAAATACAAAAGACTTCTAAGGGACCTTAAAGACCCAAGGGAATTGGTAATAAAAGACAACAGACAAAATCTAGTTGGAAAACTTGGGCCCACTGTGCACTATGCATACATGTACGGTCCAAAAACCAAAACCAAGTGTGGCCCAGCAAATATGTACATATATGTGTGTGTGTGTGTGTGTGTGTGCGTGTAAGTGAGTTTGTCTTTGTGTGCTTTTTGCGCCTGACACATTATGTTAATACATCTACAGTTTAACAGAGGCAAATATTGAACTTCATGTGGCAGTTGCCCATGTTCCATCGAGTAATATGAGTGTACATAGCAACAACAACAACTACACACACACACACACACACAAGCACGCACGCAGTCAGTATATATACACATAACACCAAATTTATGCATATTTTGATGACATTTTGAACGCATAACGTAAAATGTCAAATACATAAAAACGACAACAACAACAAAAAAAAAAGCGGAAAATAAGGAAAAATACAACATGAAAACGAGAAACGCAAGAATAACGAAGTGAAAGAGTAAACCGAATGGCGAAATCATTTCATCAATACCCATACACACACACACACACACACACACACACACAGACATACGCACATTTCAATTCTTTTTGCCGGAAATCGATGACAGCCATTTTGCTGTAAATTGAGGCATTTTGCCAGAGCGCTTTTGTAATTGTATTAGCAGACCGTTATATACATATATGTGTGTGTGTGTGTGTGTGAAAAGGGGATGGGCTAGGGGGAAAAGGCTATTCGCTTCATCTCTTACTGGCGACATATTTGCTTCTCTGCTATTTTTAGCGCCATTTTCATTTAATTTGCTGCCCATGCTGCATAACTAAAATGCCGAACGGTAGCTAAAAGATGAACATAGCAAGTCGGGGGCTGGGGTGTGGTGGGAGGGGGGAGGAGGGTTTGGTTGCGGGGGCGTCACAGCTAGTAGATGGCGAAAGGGATGCTATACAAGGCCAGTTTATGTTTTTCAATTACCCAGACCGCAAAATTTGCAATTTAGATAGCTAAAATTTGAGTTTTTTTGTTAATTTTTTTTATTTTGTTTATACCCTACAAAAGGCATTATGCATATATGCATTAATAATCGATTCAAAACTAACACCGACTATCCTTAGGATTACAAAAATATACATAAATAAAATTAGATAAGCCCAAAATCTAATTGGAAACCTTAAGACAAAATTGAGTAACTTATAAAGTAACTTTTGAGCTAAAAGGGTATCTTTCTGGTCGATAATTCTACCTAATAAGCTGCTTTGTTTCGGTTCTTGTTTTTTTTTTCGTTATTTTTTAGCATATTTTTTTAATATGCATTTTGTTTTCGTTTTTTTTTTTTTGAGGGGGGGGGGGTAATTGTGTGGCAAATAAAAACCAAAACACATAAAGAGAAGGGGAATATAAAGTGAGTCAGCGGCTTTGTTCTTGGTGGCAATTTTTGAGTCAATTATTTAAATTTTAGATAGTTATACTCGGAGAGTTAATTTTAGACTGAAATTGAAATGCAAGCGATTCGTTAATAATAGCTCTTTGCGTGTAATGAAGACATAATTAGATTAGAGATTCGGATTTACAAAGAGAGTCAAATTGAATGCCTTGAATATGCTTGCCATTCATTCCCAAAATAGACGAAAATGATGAAAATTTCAACGCTTCGGTTGTTTATTTAGCCCCTAGTTAACTTGCAATCACATTTAATTGTTATTTGATAATAAATAATTTGCAAGCCATTCAAAGTTGTGTGTTTGCTTTATTGTTTGATTCTTGGAAAATGAATGATTCATTTAGCTGGTCAAAAATAGGATGCCGGAGGAAAACTAAACATGATTTGGTGAAAAATGTAAACTAAATTTTGTAATTTAATTGACATTTAAAGGACATTTAAAATGCAAAATGTGTGCTTGGTTATTTATCGCTCGGCTACTTCAATCTATGCCTTACTGGGTCTTCCCCTTTGCCGTGTCTTGCTGGCATTGCCTTGCATATAACTTGAGTTTCTTTCATTTTCTCAATTCTTTTGCAGTTTTGCATGTGCAGGAACTTGGAAAATCCGTGTGCAACAAAAAAACTAACTATTTTATGTGAAGGCAACGTGGCGTATGATTAATGAAAATGAAATACTGCGCATTCATAAGGATAAAGTTGAAAAGGCAAAATGGAATTGTATTTTCATCTTTTGCCAACTGTGAGAAAGAGAACGAGAACGCGTGTGTGTGTGTGTGTGTGTGTGTGTGTGTGTGTGTGTGTGTGCATAGACAGATAACAAACAATGAAAGAAAAAAAAAAACAATGATAAAAAAAACTGAACTGAACTGAAGTGAACAGAACGAAACTAAACAAAAGTCAAAGCCAAGGACTGAAACTTGCAAAAAGGAATCGATTAAAAACAAAACGTTGATTGAATTTGCCAACACCAACAACAAGTAAATCGTTATGGCGTATAAGAGAAGGATAGGAAAAGGTCAGAGACAAAACCAGAAGCCGAAATAGCGTATAAACGAAATAGTGAGAGGGCGAGAAACAGTGAAATGGAGAGAGATTGAGAGCTGCACACAAAGAAACAATGCAGAACCAATAATAACGGTAGCGCAGCAAAAGTCCTTGTTCCCTCCACACACACATCCCCCTGCCACTCCCCTCCCGTTTCTTTGAAACAGCTATCCCTCTACCCAACGCGACTCCCTCTTCACCCACACCAATCTTTCGAGACAAAAAAAAAAGAGGGAAATAAGCAATTTCAGCAAATAAATCGTAAAAAGTAAAAGTAATAAAATCAAGAAAATGAGAAAACAAACCACACACGCACACACACACACACACACAGAGAGAAACCCATACACATACGTTTCGTGTTCTGTGTCTTTTGCCAAAAAGAAACGCCAAAAAAAGAAAGAAATGAACAGAAAAGATTGCCTTAGCAAATTGCTGGATCGACCAAATATTCACCCTATATACTCAATAAACTAATCACATATCTAAACAAACAAATAAACAAAAAAAACAACAAACAATAATTTGTAGGTAAAATACATAACAATTTGATGTTGTTCATAGCTCCGCTTCAGAGGATCAAACATCTGAGTATGTAGATACCCATCAAAATGAACTTATATGCATACAGGGTATTAAAAATTGATGAGAAAATGAAAATATCGCAGCTATCAAAAACAGACAGCAAACACACAATCACAAAAGCAAGTAGCACACGACGAAGACTGCCAGTGAGTACAACAATTCGAAAATAATAATAAAAAACAAAACAACAACAACAACAAACAATAACAATGCGAGAGAGTGTGGGAAAGATAATCCTTAATGCGGTGCAAACAGTGGGCTAAATTTTTGTCTTCTTTGGGGGGCGGGGAGAAGGGAATATAATCAAATATATATACATATGTATTTCCAATTCATTGCATCCCAATGAAATAGTTTCTACAGATCAGATATATGAATCAATGAGATACATTTGAATAAGTTAGAAGTTTATGAATGCATACTCAATTGAATCAATCAATTGGGTATAGGACTAGACTAGACAATTCATTCTTAGTCCAAGAGAACTGAAAAAACTCGAATACAATTGAAATTTCAAATTAAAATCAATAGCTAAATGTAAAGTTACCAACTCCAATTCTAATTGACTCATTTTCTTTGAATTTTTAAACCATTTTTCTAAATTTTTAATGGCAAATATTAATCAGAAGATTTGCATATTGACAGTTAATCGAAATTGATTTAGTTCATTATGTCAGAATCACTGAACTCGATTCAATTAGGTTCGTTTCGTAGAAAATCTATGTGTATCAGGCACATAGTTGCTATTTCATAAAAGTTTTCTTTAGATTAGAAATCGATATTGATTTGCGCTCACACACAAATAGAAAAGAGTTTTGCAAACTAATCGCTTTATCCATATCAATTGCCAAACGAGAAAGCAAAGAGAGAGAGAGGAGGAGAGAAAAACGAAATGTTAATTCATTTCATAGACAAAACGAAAACCAAATTAAAGAAACTGACAAACTGCCAAAGGAAAACGTTTCTCCATATGAAGTCATACACTTATAACTTTTCCCCACACACACACACACGGAGAGTGAGAGAGAGACAGACATTGAGGAATCAGACAGGCAAAACAAACCACTTTCATTTTGGACAAAGAAAACCCAATTCACCGAAAAACTGCAAACCAACAAATGTCGTGGCTAATATCAAACCATCCCTTAACCACTGTGCAGAAGCAGATAAAGAAACTGAACATAGTTTGGTTTTTTTTTTTTTTTTTGGTTCATTTTTCTTTGCTTTCTTTTTGGTCTATACGAAAGGAAATGAGCAAGACATTGAGTCACCTCCTCAATGACTGTGGGGGAAGGGTGGAGAGAGAGAGAGAGAGAGAGAGATGGCAACGGCATTGTGGGTGAGATGCGAGTGTGGAAAAGCAATCAAAATACGAAACAAAGACAAAAGAAGAAGATAAACAGAGGCAGACAAGCAAAAATATTGCCTTTTAGTGGTCGCAGATGAGAAGAAGCCAACTCAAAGGATGAGCAGGTGTTTAGGCGTTTGAATTTTTTATGCAACAATAAATTAAATCAAAACAGTTAAATTTGACCTTGGTTCAGGACGGGGCAGCAATATCCAGCAGCAGCAAGGCAGAAGCGATGGCGGCAGCATCATCAAGGATATATATGTACATATATGCATTAGGGTCTCACTCACATATAGAGTTAGCCATCCCTTTTTACTTTGAGGCCATGAACCTTGACGTTGTGTGGCCAGCGTGTGTGTGTGTGTGTGTGTGTGTGTGTCAGGACCCCAGTGGCTATGCAGTTTTATCTTCTACTCTCTGCGCAAATAAGCATAACGAGACAAAACTAGAGAGAACCATTATCCTTGGGGATCCAGGATGCACTTTTGCATTACGCATACGCCATGTGACACATACACACATTGACTGTGACAAGGGAACCTTTTGATTATGTCGCCCAAGTTGAAATAATATGCAGGGTCAGCACACATGAGCAAACGAGCATAAATATGAAATGCATTGCAATATATTTACAAAAAAAGTATAATGTCTTTAAGTTATATTACAAAATGCATTATTTGAATTTTTAACACTCTAAGCATAAAGTTTAAGGGCAAATAATGCATTAAAAGGTGACTAGCAAATAAAACACTTACATTAACTGATCTTATTCTGAGAATTGATGCTTCGTTTTAGTTACCCAACACTGTTTTAAAGTGTGACCATATATTCGAATTCAAAATAGACAGCCACACTGTTTACTGATCAGCTGTTATTTAAGTTGCTCTTCCAATGCTTTGATGCCAAGTGTTTGCAGTTTTACTTCAATACAAAGTGTGCGAATTTGTGGAAGAACAACAACAAAGACTACAAAAACAGGATGCATAACCATGTAAACGTGCAAAATGGAGACAACACCGCATAGTTCAGATGAAAAAGGGAGTACAAGAACTGAAGATACACACACATTCACACCACACACACACACTGTTGTTGCGAACAACGCGAGTTTTTCCGCGTTGACTTTTGTTTTGGCAAACAGTATGAAATGAGCTCCAGCTCTGGCTGCTGCTACTGTATTACCCTCCTCGTCCCGCATAGTTGTACTCCGCTTTCTAGGCCGGCATGGACAGCATGGCATCATTAACATTATGTAAGCAACAACCGGCGACAGTGACAGCAACAGCAACAGCAATGGCAACAGACGTTCACAATGTGCACCCCACTCTCGTCTCCCCTTTTTTTTGGGTTTTTTTTGTTACCCTTAACTCCCCTCTTTGCTCTGCCCAGACCGTACGCCCACCACCGCCGACCATCACCACCACCACACTTCAGGTAAGTAGCCCTGAAGTTGTAATTTATGCTCTGACAAAATGGCGCACCAAAAAAAGAAAGAAAGACAGAAGAAGCCTCTCACGTAACAGCGACATAGCAAACTATGCGGGTTGGAGCTGAATGAGACGAGGATGCCGCATAGTTAGCCTATGTATTGCAGTTGATGGGGTAGATATATATGTATATGTATCCATGTATACGCTTATATATATATATATATATATATATATATATATATCTATCTATCTTTGCGTTATGTATATCAGGTGTTTGGCCTTTATGGGCTACATAAATTAAAGCACCAACCATTGAAATCTTTCATTATGAGTTCTGTTCTGTGGTTTGAGGGCGACTCCTGAAATAAAGCTAAGCTGGTGTAATAATATTACAAAAGGGTGTGAGTATTGCAGAACTCGCTGAAAATGAAGGCAAATAAAGACCACTGTGATAAGAATTAAGTTTGGATTATGTTAAACAACGTTTATAATAGAATTAATTACAATAATATTTAACCATTTATGAATCGCTATCGTGAAATCTAAGCAACTGTGTTCATGGCGAACTTCTTTCAAAATCTAGCACAACATTCGTTAATAGAAATTTCAAAATTTAACCACAGAGAACGTTTAATGAGCTAAACTTTTCGCACAAGTACAAAACATAGAAACATTAGAAATGCCGCAGGAATTTCTATTGATAACTTAAATGGGCAAAATTGAAGACAAGAAAGTAAACCAAAACTACAATAGAAATATTTATTTCCTTTATGTAAAACCAATTTAATTTTGAAAAACTTCTTAGTTGATAGCTCTTTCAAAGTTTCCATTTCGTATAATAATAATATACAACAAAAGATTCTTAAATATCCATTATCCTTGATAATCTGCATGTAATTTGACTACAATAAAAAATTCTATGTAGCACATTTTGCTTATTGTCAATGACTTTCCGCCATAAAATAAAAACAAAAAACAAAACACAAGAAAAAGAGAGAAATGCCGCAAAATGTTTATCTTTCCACCGCAACTTTAAGTTGCTCAACAAAAACGAACAAACTTCCGCATATACTTACATACATACATAAGAGAGAGACACAGCTATATATAATATATGTATGTGTATATAGAAAGTATGTACATGGCATTTCACCTAGCAAAAAGTTTTGCTGGCAAACTGCATAAAACGAACTTCTTATAAAGTCTATAAAACGTAATGACTCGCGCTACATGCGCACACCCCTGAAAGTATGCAACAAAAGTTTCGCATTGACTTTGACAACCCAAAGGAACATTCCTGCTCAAAATATAAGAAAGAGAAATACTCATACACACACACATACACACACCGACAGACAAGCACGCACTCATTCATACACTGAGTCTCAGCTGGGCAGGATTTACATATACATACAAACATATGTATGTATGTATGAAATTTAAATATAATTAGAAAAGTTGAATTTAAAAATAACATTCTAGCTAAATTTTGCAACAAAATAATGTTAAATCACTGTTACTAGACCAAAAGTAAATGTAATTTTGCACGCTAAAATGCGTCTGTGTGAGGGTGTCAATTTGTGCGAGTGTGTGTGTGTGCGTGTGAAATGGGAATTGAAATTCATTTGCAAAATGGCAGCTATTTATATTTGTCAATGGGTGAGAGTGAGTACATATACATGCATATATATGTATGTACATATATATGTGCGTATGTGTGTGTGTGCTCGTCGTCTGCACTTGTCACACTGATTTGGCAGATTAGAAATTAATCGAATTTTACTGTCAAATCGAAAGCAAGACCAACGTCAGGCGGAAGTCCCGTTAGTCGTTGGCATGGCAATGCAAAAACAACGCACACACACAGACACACACACACACACATACAAATAAATTGACAGACACTGAATGTTACGCAGTCGGCGGGCGGTCTTTCAAAACACACACACACACACACGCAATCAAACCAAAAAAAAAAGGAAAAAAAATTGAAAGAAAATATACAAGAATACCGTAACATAACATCGTATGCCGTTATTTTACTTGAACGCTGCGTCCCTGTTGTTTTTTTTAACGACGAAACCAATGATAAATTTCCCGCTTCAATTTTAATATCCTTGTATAAGTAAATTAACTGTTATTTACAATGCCTTATCCTTATCTTGGCCCCAAACCCCCTCACCTGTTCCACAATTGTCGTCGACATCTTTGTGCACGCCTTTTTGCACTAAGAAATGGAATTCAATGTGAATCTCTTTCTCTCACTCTCCTTCTGCTTATCTATTGATCACTTTAGTTGCTGTTAATTTTTTTTTTTTTTTTTGGTTATTGGTAAATGTGAGTTTTCATTTGTCTTCCTTGCACATTGTTGTTGTTTCTTTTTGATATTTCTGCTTTGATTTATGAGATTTGATTAAAGTTTGCAACTTAAAACAATGCGCGGCTTGGTCGCGACGAGTTTGTCCTGCTAAAATCAACTAAAAAGGATGGCACAGCAAGGATACGCAGGATACGCACCAGTGTGACCGCACCCAGATGAATTCAAAATCCCTCAAAAATAACCCAGATACAATATATACAAAACAAAAAAAATACCATGTGTATGGCAAAATAAATCTGAAAAGTTGGTATTTATTTAAAAATAATTTGCAAATTTAAAGATTTCAAAATATACATAAAACGTATACATGCAAAACTAAATGTACTGTGGCTATTTTTTTCTTAATAAATATTTATAAATAAATATTTAAAGTTTAACTTATTACGACCATAAAATATCTGAAAATATGTTAAGCCCCTCACAATCGTAGTTTTTTATGAATCAGATTGCAAAACAATTATAAAAAGAAATTCAAATAGAAAACGACTAAAATTTATCATATTTAAATTTCGATTAAAGTCAATATTTTCACGCGTATAGTTGAAATACTAGAAAATACTGAGGCAACTTCGGCTACACTAAAAACAATCGATAAACTTGGCATGTTTATCGATTGCCTTAATTTAACAACACTAAATCAGGTGATAGAAGAGAAAACACGCGGTGTTTTTGTTGTCAAATCGTAATCGTATTCCATTATTATTAAATAAAGCCTGCCCATCAACAAAAATGTTTCGCCTACAACAAGCTCAACCCGATCCCGCAGAGGAACAGAAGCGTGTGTCCTCGGAAGTGCGATTTAATTTCATTGTATTCGGATCACTGTGTGCGATACTTCGCTTAGGTAAAAGAAAAACCTTATGTAAAATTTTCCACAAACTTCCACTGATGAACAAAATTATTAATTAAAAAGGCCATACATCCTTTTAACTATATGGTTTACAATGAAACCGTTCGGATCTACCGAAACATCAAAAAGGAGTGGCTAAATCGTTTTAGTTAATAGAATGTTATAGCAATATAATGCATTTCTAATCGGAAAACATTTAGTGCCAATTAAAAAAGTGGCAATTAAAATCAATTTTTAAGTGAAACTTGATACAAAGTGTTTGATAAGAATTGTCAAGTATTTAAGCAATCAGAATGGACCTTAAATCAAGTGCCTTAAATCAAAGTTGAGTAGCATAATTAACAAGGTTTTTCCCACATTTTTGTTTTGTTCTCTTTTCAGCTCCCATCGTGTTGCAACAATTTAATACTGCCTAAATGGTGACAAATACATCGAGAAATGCATTTATTCTAGAAAACGCACACCAACCAACTGAAAAATAAAATATTAAATTATCAACAATGTTAAATGCATTTTTATTTAGCTTATTGAACGGGTTTTCGTTCCTTACACCTGCACATCGCCCCTTGAAACCATAATCAGCTGGTACTGTTGATACCAGGCGATAGTTGCGCAAATCCTATCGATATATTTTTACTACGTTTATCAACACACACATACACACAGACAGTCGAATTATAAAAAAAAAACAAGTCAAGAAACGGCAGCAGCAACGACAACAACAACAACTGTATAAACAGTTGGCAAGGCAAACGGAAGACGAAGCCAGCGAAAAAAAAAAAAAGAAATGGAAACGTAAAAACAAATTCATTTTTTGCCGATACTGCCAAAACTCTGTTAACTGAATCGCACTTACCTTACCTTACCACTCTATCCTTTACCCCCTGCCCTTTCTTACGCACACACACACAAACACGCAGATAACGGACAAACAAATTACCACAAACCATATGGATCGTCGTTTCCACCTTCCCTCCAATTGTCGTAGTTCCCATAAAGATTCTAAGATAACAAAATAAAGGTAAGCAATGTGTTGCAGTTGTTGCTATTGTTTTTATTATTAGTGTTGTTGTTGTTGTTATGGGTCTTTTCTGTTGCGTAGCAATATTCACTTCCAACTCAGCAACTTGTATATAATTTCTAGTAAGGAAGAAGAGCGAACAGCCCAGAGAGACATTGACAGCGAGAGAGAGAGTGGATCGATCGGAAAAAAAGTGAGGTGCGAAGATAATGGTAGCTGCAAAATATGAACGTCTCAGCACTGGAAGCGGCGGTGAAGGCGGTGGCATTGGTGCCGGCAGCGGCGGCGGCGGCAACGGTGGCGGAGGAAGTGGTGGAAGCACCATTGGTATCGGTAGCGGTGGCGAAGACGATGATTGTGAGGAAGTCGAACTTAGTCTAGATCAAAAAACTGGCCAACTTCAAATACATCAATACGCGGAGCAACAGCAGTGTTGACGGTGGTCCAGCAGCATCTAGTATTGCCACGTCATTAGGCAAAGGGAATTCCAATTCAATGATGATGACACGCCATGCCGATGCACGTTTCATGCAAATGGCTATTGGTACATTGGCCACAATTTTGCTCTATTTGACGTTATCAATCACATTGACATTTTATCAAACTGATATCAATCGTGAGATGCCATTCCCATTGACCATCGTAACGTATCACTTGGTATTAAAATTCATGTTGGCTGCCCTCATACGGCACATCTATCAGATGCGCGTGGGCAAGACTCGTGTGCAATTGGATTGGCGTGTGGCCATACGTAAAATGGCGCCAACTGGTGTGGCCAGTGGAATTGATATTGGCTTCTCCAATTGGGGTCTGGCCTTGGTGCCCATATCACTCTACACCATGACCAAATCATCAACTATTGTCTTTATTCTGCTATTTGCCATCATTTTGGGTCTGGAGCGTAAGGTAAGATTACAAAATGTTGTTCAATTTAATTAAAATTTAACTTAATTTGTTGTTTTGTTTGTGTGTTATTTTTTAGAGCTGGTCTTTGGTCTTCATAGTGGGCCTTATTGGCACAGGCCTCTTCATGTTCACCTATAAATCGACACAGTTTAATGCCTTGGGCTTCTTTTTTCATCCTATTTGCCTCACTGAGCAGTGGTCTACGTTGGAGTTTTGCCCAATTTATAATGCAAAAATCAAAATTGGGTCTACATAATCCCATCGATATGATTTATCATATGCAGCCATGGATGATAGCATCTCTATTGCCATTGGTAATTGGCATTGAAGGTATGTGTGTGTCCTGCTCTAATTGAAAGTTACTCATTCACTCTCTCCCTCTCTCTCTGTTTCTCCTTTTGTTTTTTTTCGTTTGTCTCTGTTGTTTTCAGGTGGAAAGCTTTATGGAGTGGTAGAGAATTTGAAAAACGTTTCGGAGGACATCATTGTATGGACCATAGCGCGCATTACATTAGGTGCCCTCATCGCATTCCTTATGGAGGTCAGCGAATTCATGGTGCTATGCAAAACGTCCAGTTTAACACTGTCGATTGCCGGCATTTTCAAGGACATCTGTCAATTGGTATTGGCTGTAACAATCAAAGGAGATCAATTGAGTTCCATTAATATTGTCGGTTTGGCTGTTTGTTTGGCCGGCATTATATGCCATTTGGGCCACAAATATTCCAATATGGCCCAAGCGGAGAAGCATCAACAAGCATTGCATTTAGATAATGATAATGATGATGATTTAACAGCTGAATATAATTTCCATAGTGTTGCGAGTGGTGGTGATAATGGTGATGGTGGTGCTATCGGTGGTGGCAATTCAATTGTTGGTATCCATAGTGGTGGCAATTCATCATTGACTGTGCCATTGCTGGAGCAAACCGATTCCGATGATGATGATGAGTCTGGCAATGATAAACAGAATTCATCTGATGTTATATTTGATGTACTAAAACGACGCGATATGCAGCGATGAGATTTGATATTCTTGCCAACGATCAGATGAGAGTAACATTCCACTCCACCCCCCCACCTACCCCACCTGACTCCATGGCTCGGAGCAGCTCTTGTAAATGTTGTAAATTCTAATCGATAAAGAGGAGTTTATACTTGGATAGTAGCAGAAATCAATTAACAATCGAAACAAGCAAATAAATAATAAATGTATTAAATGAAATGGTGTCCTTCCCCCCGCCTCTTCTTAGATCCATATCCCAGTATAAATAAACCTCTTTTTAGAATCTTAGCATAGATATACATATACTTTTAATTTAGCACTTATTATATTTTTCAATTTGTTCCTAGTTTATACAAACAAATACTGTATGATGTTTTATCTCCCTCCCTCCAATGACGATATCTTTCCTTTCTTTTCTTTGATTTTTTCTCCCTTGACTAAACAAAATTGCAATGCTTTATTTTTAGGTTTGTAACATCGTTTTTGTTGTTGAATCTTTTATTAAATCTTTTTTTTTTGATGAAATTCCATTTAAATATAACATATATTTATATATATATAATGATTATATACTAAATTCAATGTGATTTTTCAAAAAGCTCTAATTAAAAAAGAAAATACATGGGAAAAGTTAAGATATTTTGTATATGAAGAGGGGGGAATGAAAATGGGATTGGGCTATAGAATCTCAGGTTGATCAGGTACAAATGGTTTTACCTATGGATCTAAATCAAACATTTTTTTATGGCGCTTTTCAAAAGCGTTTACAAAAGAAACAAAAAATTATATTTTCGAAAATATTGACAAACATTTTAGAACACAAAAAAACAGCTTCTGCTGTGTACATATTCGATTGTACTCATATCTTTTTTTGAATTTTAGTCGTTGGGTTGTGCCAAATTTGATGTATTATTAGGAAATCGTAAAAAAAAAAGTCATCTCCGGGCATATTGAACTGTGAATATGAAGGAGAATCATAGGCAAAGTATGACTAGACTGCAAATGCCGATATATTAGTTTTGCATAGAATACATTCCAGTGTATTCATGTGAACTAAATTTTAGTCGGACTTTGCATTTTAATGGGAATTGTCAGAGCTTACATCATATTCGCCACAATGCTTCTTGGGTGGTGTTGGCTCCAGGAGCTCTTTCAAAATTTGGAATTCCTCTTCAGACATTTCTAGTGATAGGTCAGTATCGTCTAATGATATATCAGAGGAGGGGGATTCCTCATGACGTTTACGCTTCATGGACGGTGTTTCATTGTCAGCCGATGATGATTGATCAATATTCTCTTTACTTATTGATTTTATGGTATTGATGGATTGATCAGATAGATGATCATCGTCGGTTTTACAAATAATGGTTGGCTCCTCGTCATCTTTTCCTGTTTGATGATCAGCATTCGGTTGACGTATTTGCTGCACACTTATTATATTGACCGTTTCGCTTCTGTCCACTTTGCTTGGCATTGTTGTATCACAGCCGGAATCAGCATTGGATGAATTCATATAGCCCATACAAACTGACGGGAAAAAAGTTTCCTGCTCCAACTCACTAATGAATGAATTTAAACGTTCCACCGATGTTTTGGTATAATAATGATAAAGTGTTAGGATAACTACATATGGCTCAATAACACGCTCCGAATACGATGTCAATTGGGCCAGCCGCGGCGTCCAGCGTTGGGGCAGGCCGATAACCTGACGGACTGCCGCAATACAGGCGGCTGCCAACAGGGATGGCCGCTCATTGCCAAACCGATGTATACTGATTGTATAATCTGCCATACGAAGCAGTATATGGACCAGATGGGCCAGCATAACCTGAAAGCTGCCATAACGATCATATTCGGGGTGTTCCTCGCACTGTTTCGTGTAGTCCTCAAAATCGGCGCGATTGAAAAAACTACAGGCAAAAAACTCTACGAAACTAACCACAGTTGGGCGTATTAGTTCGAAGTCAAAGTGGGTCAACACTTTGCGTTCCACAGCTCTGTATTCAGATGGTGCATAGGACATGCCATTCATGGTTTTAAGCATGTTATTCATCTCCGTATAACGTGGCACACTGGTATCGATATTCTCGATTTGCGAGGCAATATGGATACAGACGAGAGCGATTAAATACAATTTATCCTGACGGATTTTATAAAAGTCCACAAAGCGATCCATATAGTAGATAGCTGGTGGAGATTTGAGAAGAACACACACCGTTCAGAATGATGGCGGAGGGGGAAGGCAAGGATCAAGGCCACTTACCCAGGTGAAGGGCACAACGCGTCGACTTGTAGGCACTTGCCACATGCTGACATAGTTGCAACATTTTCCTACGATCGCTTAATTGGGGAGATATGTAATACAATGGACGTCGACGTTGCTCGGCCTCCATCAGGGTCTCAAGTATATCGTCAGCATAGTCCTTTACCCAATGACTTTTTATAAGGCGCTGAGAACGGAGAAGGAAAATTCACAAAAAATATTTATGCTACACCCACCACACACAACTCACATTAAATTCATAATTATTTTCCGCATTGTTTTCCTTATCCACAAGAAATATGTCCCCTAGCTCGAAATTAGGCATTTTGCGCTTGTCATGAAGAACGAAGAAGGAATAGGAAGCGCAAACTTATTTGCGAAGTAAAGCGCAAAACAAATGGTAAAAACAAAATGGCTGCCTACACTGGTGGACTGTAACGGTTCTTTCAAATATGTACACACTGATTGCAATTAAGTTGGGCAACTCTATGATTTAATATAACTGAAAACTTGATTTGAATTTTTCCCAATTGTTCTTAAGTTTCTTTTTTTGTTTTAGTTTATCTATTTTAACATAAATGGATTTATTTATTTTGTGTTTTTCATTTTTCAAATAAATTGCAACGTTTTTTTTATTAATGCAATTTAATGACAGATCGTAAATAGAGAATGTAAGTTAGCATATAAAGTGTTTATTAATACTAATTTTTTAATTTATACTATTTTATACATTTAACAGAACCAAGATTTTGTCGGGATGATTCGAGAATCCGTTTTGCTGCGACAGGAGTCCTTGTTCATCTGATAGTGTGCGCATTAATGTATAGAAATTGAGAGACAATAAGCTTATACAATTTACATTAAGGGCAATGAGTCGAAGATATCTATGTATGTATGTTCCCTACTGCTGTGGCTTCTTCTCCAAGCTGTGGTACATCCAGTTCGTCTCACTACTGCTGTGGCTTCTTCTCCAAGCTGTCGTACATCCAGTCCGTCTCACTAATGTAATTAAGCTCCTTGCGCAGTTCCTGTAAACGCAAAATGTGGTTTCCAGTGGTCTTAAGAGCCCTGTCACTTTCCAGTATTGCCTCTGTCTCTGCCGGAATTTCAATTTTCTTTGTCTGACCAAGGACAAGAATAGGAGGACATGAATTTCAATAACAAACAAATCAAATCAAATCAAACCTCAGTGGGAGTCGAAGAAATGCTTATGCCTGAGCTGGCCTCGGATATATTGCAGCGGCTGGTGGATGCTTCTTCAGTGGACATTGTAAAAATGTTCAGATGTATTAATGGCTGAACTAGATGCCTAAATAATGTAACTTTTTGTGTGTAACTTGTAATTTATTGTCAAATAATATACAATATATCTTAAAATAAATTCGCTCAGCTTTTTGAATTCGCTTCCATTTGTTTTCACAGTAATTCGCCCCGGCTAAGTCACTTGTCAACTATTTCATGTGATTTTTTGATAGCTATCGATAACATATCGATAAATTTGCGACAACAGTTTGACCATCCCTAATACCTAACCTCAACTCAGCTGTGCAACAACAAAAACATATTTTGTGTGTGTTGTCTACATCTTTGCGAAGAATTTTGCACAATATATCACATAGAAAAGTGTCAGTTGCCTAAAATTCCAGATTGTTGTGACTAACTGAAAAGAGAAGCTGCCAGTGAGGTCAAACCATATATACATTAGTTTTCTTAAATTCATTGGACATTTCGTTTGGCTAGCCGTTAAAGCGGGCAGGACAAAAAAAAGCAGGAGCGGAGCGGTGTGGAGCAAAGAGACTTGACAACAACATACATTGTCAGAGCGAGATAGATAGTAATAGAGGAGAGGACAGGAGAGACGTAGGGTAGTCGCAGACGCGTGCACACTTTACTTTCAGCAGTGAATTTCATACGGCATTTTGTGGGTGTTCAGCGGAGGAGCGTGTTGGGACTACGCCAGGAAAGATGGTTAAAGCTAAAAAGGGCAAGAAAGAGATATTGACCACAGCGGAAGGAGGTGGCGGTTCCTCAGGGGAAGAGATGTGAGTGCAAGGTGCTGGCCAATTGTCGTGTTGGCAACTTTCTAAAAAAATTGTTTTTCTGATTTACATGTTTTTCTTTTTCTGTTTTTTTTTTTTTTTTTTTGTTTAGCATGAACTCTGACATGGACAGTGACCACCAGGTGAGCGTCAAGAATAAGAAGAATCAGCAGCAGCAGCCGGCAAAAGGAAAAAAAGAAGAACAAGAAAGTGGAATCCGAGGATGAGGAGAGCGCAACTGAAGAGTTATCGAAGGCTGTCAAGAAACTAAATGTCCAGGAGTCCAAGAGTAAAAAAAGTCGAAGACACAATTAGAGGATTCTGATGATGAGGCAACATCCGCTGCAACCAAAAGCAAAGGCAAGGCCCCAAAGAAATCCGCCTTTGAGTTGCTAATGGATGATGATGATGATGACGATGGTGGTAATGCATCGCCGCCAGCAGTGGAAAGCGATCAAGACGATGACAATGAGAAAGTGGCAACAAAAGCCCAGAAGAAGAATGAGAAAAAGGGCAAAAAGTCAAAGCGCAAGGGCAAGGGTGGTGATGATGAGGAGGATTTGGATAAGGTATTGGCTGAACTTCAGGCTGAATATGCTGGTGAAGCACCACCACCAGCCACTACTGTTGTCTCACCCGATGATCTCGACGACGAGGAGTTTAGCAAGAAACGTAAAAATAAGAAAGCACCCAAGGATAAACCAGATGAAAAAAGATGCCGCTGCCAATGATGAGGATGACGATGGCTTGGAGGAGGGCGGCATGAAGACGGCTGCTCAAAAGAAAAAGAGAGAAAAAGGAGCGACAAAAACGTGAAGCGGCATTGGCCAAGCAGCGTGGAGCAACCGAGCCCAAGCCCAAGGCTGCCGAGAAGCCACCACCACCGCCGGCAGAGCCAGAAGCAGCAGCAGCAGAAGAAGAAGTAACAGAGGAGATCAAGCCAGAGACTGAAGGTGATGCCGCCGACGAAAGCGGAAAAGGTGCCAAAAACAACAAGAAGAAGGGTAAAAAGATAAGAAGGCAGAGGCCGAAGATGAGGGCAAGGCCAAGAAGAAGGGTATGTCCGCTGCCATAGTCGCAGCCATGCAGGAGCAGCTCAAGAAGCGTAAAGAGGGAGGAAGATCGTTTGCAACGAGAGGAGGAGGAACGCATTAGGCTTCACGATGAGCGCGAGGAAGCTCGCTTGGAGGCTCTACGCCTGGAGGCCGAAAAAAAGGAAAAGAAAAAACAGCGCGAAGCAGAGCGGAAAGCTCGCCTAAAGGCCGAGGGTAAATTGCTGACCAAGAAGCAAAAGGAAGATCGTGCCCGTGCCCAAGCATTGTTGGAATCACTTAAGGCACAAGGCTTGGAGATTCCAGATCCCAATGAGAAGAGGGCACCACGACCAGGTTGGTATTTGCATTTGTTGCTTCTCTTATTATATTATAACTCATGTGTGTGTGTGTGTGCGTGTGTGCTTTGCAGGTACACGCATACGGCCCAATAAGAAGAAGGGACCCAAAGATGAGGCTGCCGAAGGCGATCAGGACAAAGCCACGGCCGAGGAGAAGGCTAAGGAAGCAGCAGCTGCTGCTGCCACCGCTGCCAGTGAGACTACGGCCAAGGAGGAGGTGGTCAAGGATAGCTGGGATGCCACCGATAGCGAATCAGAACCAAATGCCGAAGATGAATCTTCACAGGCGACCACCAATAATGGCAAAGCCGATGACGATGGAACGGGCGATGATGATAGCAATGATGATGACGACGATGATGAAGATGAGAATGACGATGACGATGACGATAGCGATGCCTCATCCTCATCGGCTGATGAGAAAGAAGATGCCAATCTGGCCAACGATCCCGAATCTCGACGCTTAAGAGCCGAGGCGCGTATTATTAAACGTCAGGCCGAGGCCGAGAAGAAACGCACCACAGATGAACTGCGTGCCGGTGTTGTCTGTGTTCTGGGTCATGTCGATACCGGTAAAACGAAAATTCTCGATAAATTGCGTCGCACCCATGTCCAGGATTCGGAGGCTGGTGGCATTACACAACAGATTGGTGCTACCAATGTGCCAATTGATGCCATTAAGGAGCAAACGAAATATGTGAAGTCAGCCATTGGGTTTGAGCATCGATTGCCTGGTCTGCTGATTATCGATACACCCGGACACGAGTCCTTCAGCAATTTACGTAATCGTGGTTCGTCTCTTTGTGATATAGCCATCCTGGTGGTGGACATTATGCATGGCCTGGAGCCTCAAACCCTTGAATCCATCCAGTTGTTGAAGAAAAAGAAGTGCCCCTTTATTGTTGCCCTCAACAAGATCGATCGTCTATACGATTGGCAAGTGTTGCCACGTCGTGATGTCCGCGATGTGGTCAAGGAGCAGCAGGCCAACACCCAGTTGGAATTCCAACAGCGCACCAAGGAGGTTATTCTCCAATTTGCCGAACAGGGTCTCAATGCCGCTCTCTACTATGAGAATACCGATCCCAAGACCTATATCTCCCTAGTGCCCACGAGCGCCATCACCGGCGAGGGTATGGGTAATCTTCTCTTCATGATTGCCGATTTCTGTCAGAATATGCTGACCAAACGACTGATGTACTCGGAGGAATTGCAAGCCACTGTTCTCGAAGTGAAGGCTCTGCCTGGCCTGGGCACTACCATCGATGCCATTCTAATCAATGGCAAGCTACGCGAGGGTCAAACAATGGTTGTGGCCGGCACAGATGGTCCCATAGTCACACAAATACGTTCCCTTCTCATGCCCCAGCCCATGAGGGAGTTGCGTGTCAAGAATGCCTATGTGGAGCACAAGGAGGTGAAGGCCGCTCAAGGTGTCAAAATCGCTGCCAAAGATCTGGAAAAGGCCATTGCTGGCATCAACCTTCTTATTGCCCATAAACCCGATGAGGTTGAAATATGCAAGTAAGTGAAATTCCCATAATTGTTTTGGCCAAATATTCATTTTTCTTTCTCCTTCACAGAGAGGAAGTTGCCCGTGAGCTAAAGAGCGCATTGAGTCACATTAAATTGGCCCCGTCAGGTGTTTATGTACAGGCTTCCACTTTGGGTTCCTTGGAGGCATTGCTAGAGTTTCTACGTACCTCCAAAATTCCTGTAAGTTTAGCTCAAAAATTAACTAAACAGACTTTATTCGATTCGATTGGAATCATATTCAATGTTTGTCTTCGAATAACAATAGATAAACAAGAAATTTTCCATCAAATGTGATCAAGTTTGAATGCCTTTTGAATGAAACCCTTTCAATTTATGTCTGTATAAACATTTTCTATGCTTTGTAACAGCTTTTGGCAAATGATTTGTGTTTTTCCTCAAATGGAGTATGTTTGTTTTCTTCCTACTAAGTTGAGGTATTCAATTTTGTTAAAGACTTTGTTAGCTGCTTGTATCTGACATCTGTATTACCTTTTAGACGTTAACTACCTTTTGGTCCAAGATTGACTACCAATTGTTAAATTTCTTAGACAAGAAATAAAGCCATAATTTTTAGTTCCTACATCATTTTCATCCTAATATTTCTTAAAATATTTCAAAAACTGATCAATTTGTCTTGTATTTCTTCACAAATATCGCTTAATTCCTTGGACTTGCACAGCTTTTCTTATGAATTAAAACTAAATACATGCTAGTTGTTAGGTTTTTTATGGAAAAATAGAATCTTCTACATATCCATTCTGATTTATGTATGTTTATATCAAAAGTTTATTTCCTTAGCTTCCAAATTGAATCTTGTAAGCGATTTTAAGTTCAAAACTTGCAAACATCTTTGTATGTTTAATTGAAATATTATAAATAACGAGCGTATTATGGAATTCAGAGCTAATGCAGAGCAATTTTGCTTTAATCACTTTAAAATTAAGCTCTTTGCTAGTTAAAATTGTTTTTTCTAATCAAATTTTAAGTGTTTGGTTTTAAATATCAATTTAGTTCACAGACCTTTAGTTAGTATTCATACACTATCCAACTAAAAATTAGAAAAATTATGTCTTTTGTTTTATACCCTTGCAAAAAGGGTATACTTATTAATTTTGGTCAGAAGTGTGCAACGCATAGAAGGAAGCATCTCCGACCATATAAACTATATATATTCTCGATCATCACGACGAGACGAGTTTGCATGTAGGCCTATATATTTCGCATTCAGCCGGATCGGACCACTATATCATATAGCTCCCATACAAACGGCAAAGTCACAAATAGTGACTTTTCTCAATAACTTCGTTATTTTCTAAGCTATTGGCGTGAAATGAAATATTTATTACACCTATAAACAACTGTGCCAAATGTGATTAGGATCGGGTGACTATTATCATATAGCTCCCATTGGAACGATATGTGGAAAACGGTGACTTTGATTAATGCTAAGATTTTAGGCCGTGCTTTCGCCTTTTTAGATAAAACTTTTTTCACTTTGATGGGTATAGCTAAGAAAAGAGTTACCAAAACAAGCAAGGGTATTGCAAGGGTATACAAACTTTGACACGGTCGAAGTTGGACCCGGCCCTCTGGTTTTTACTAGAATTTCCCTAAGGGAAAGAATGTTAAACGGTTTTTCGTTTTAGAATTGGTAAAAATTAAACATTAAGAAAAACAAGCAACAAAAGGATATTTTCCTTGTTAATTTATAACAAATTTTCAAGCTGTGGGTGTTAAAGTTTTCTTATATAGCTGATGTTAAAAAATATTTAGATTAGACCACATTACAACGTTTGGGCTAACAAATTTGATAAAATTTTTATATACAAAGACATTAAACAACTACAACAATAAATATTGTTGTATTTCTATACTACAGGAAAATTGCAAGACAGTCAGTTCATTAGGTTTTCAGAAAATTTTGTTATCAACGGGAAAAAAACCCACAACTCATTTAAAATTTTAAAAATCGACAAAAACAAGTAACTTAAATATATCTCTGAAATTATTATTATTAAAATAGTTATATAGTTGGAAACTATCAACCTAACAATATTTTAAAAGCACTGGCAACTAAGGCCTTCGGCTTTGACGAAAACTACATCCATACATCCGGGATTCGAAACCGGATCCTAGTTGTTCAGTTGACTAAATGTCTGGGCCACGTAGACAACTCATCTAGCGAGGACTATGATCTCTGAGTTTGAATTCCCAACTACTTTTAGCGTTGAAAGTATGGTATGGCCATTACAGCTGTCGATTCTTTAGCAAAATCTGCTGATGATAGACCTGATCACCTTTTGTGCTGCCTAGGGTTTAAAATCTTATGAATTAGTAAGATTTATTGGGCTTTGGCCCAGTTTTGATTAACTTCAAAAAAGGTAAAAATCTAGACAAACATTTGGAAAAATTTAAAAATTTTTTCGGAATATAAGCAATATCCAATTGTGCTGTAACATCCATCTCATCCGGGGTATCAATTAGTACCACATCATTTTGCAAAAGGTAGATGCAATTCCCCATTTTAGGCAAATTAATATGAAGTAAAGCTCGTTTATCAAGGCATTGCTTAGAATGGGCATTGGCAAATTGGTTTTAACATTGAATTTCCCATCTTTCGGAACTACCATCAAGGCAAACATTTGGCATCGACTCCTTTGTATCCTTTGCTGCAACATGGCCTTAATGACAGCAGATTTTCCATTTGAAGTCCGTCCAAAGAAGACAACATTCATGCATTTTCTCGCCAACCCAGTAGCAATGCTCGAAATTCTATGGGAAAAACTCTTCAATTGAACGAGAATTTGCTGCTTCTTGTTGGAATCATAAGATTGAAAGTTCTCTTGCAGCATTTCAGTAATATTGGCTGCATATTTGCCTAGATCTTGATATAGATTCCTTAACTCTGACTTGGCTTTGACAAAATCAGTCAAATTGGTACAGTTAAGACTCGTTATTTGAAAATATCAAAATATAAATATTTTAGCTTTATATGATTTGAAACGTACTTTTTCAAAATATATTTTATATGTCTTTAAATATTTAAATTGGATTAAGATTTTGTCAGTATATTTAGTTAATTCCTCATATTAGATGCTATCAACATTTTCTATGGAGGAGTAAAACAGGAATTTTCCCAACCTCTTAAGATAAGTTTTATCTTTTAGAAAGAAACTAAACTATAGTTTTCATACTAAGAAGGGTTTCCTTCGGCAAGTAAAAAATAATAACAATAATAATAATATTAATAGGCAATTGGAAAAAGTAAAGAAAAATCGTGTTGCACCTACTTAAATTCTTCAAGCACATTTCACATTTTGCATATTTCTCAATAATGTTTGTTTAGACAATTATCCAAATGGTTATGGCAAAGGGGTGGATGAATGGTGTGGGGCAGGGAGGATTAGGAATTTACCTTTCATTTGTTCAACTTTTTGCAATTTATGTACAAACATATTATTTATTTCTTTTGCTCTTTAGGGGGGCATATGTACATATATTTCTTTAGCAGCTCGTATTATATATGCTTATTGATAAACAAAATTCAAAAACGAAAACCAACAAAATTACGCAGTTTGAAAAAGAAAAGAAATTTCGTTTTTCATTTATATTTGAATATTTATTTCTTATTGTTTGTCGATTTCCTTTGCAAATTGAATCTAATACGTGACAAAGTTGTAAATTTCTATATTTTTTTTTTTGTTTATTGTAAAGAGAAATTATGAGCGAGTGTTGTGTGTGTGTGTATGTGCGTATGGATAATTAAAAGAGGGTGGCAAGTGTAAGAGGAAGATTGAAATAGTTTTTGAATTGTCGTCTTCTTCTTTTAGTTTTACCGGAGACGGCGTAAACATAAAATGCGTATTTTTGGTGTAAAATGCAAGGCAAATAGTTGCAAACCCGGCCATGTCGCACATCATCATCATCATGATGACGATCATGATCATTATGTTGTTTGCTGATGCTGCTGATGATTCATGCCACAGGCAGCTAAGAACGACGGGCGCGTAGCCAACACGACGCACTATTCCCCTCTACCCCCCACCCCCTACCTTTCTTCAGCCATCCTTCTATACACATTACATTTCATTTACTGTCTGCCCCCAGTCTCGGTTGAGATTGAAAATCCAACTAAAAATACTGACGCGCGCTCTATATACCATTTAGATATAGGAAATATTTATATAGCCACACCGTGCAAAAACACATACACCTAGATATACATTCAGGGATGGATTATACAAATAAGACCACTTTGATCTTGGATTGCTCGCAAAATCTATAAACAAATGAATACATTTGAAGGACTTTCCCTTTAGTATTTCAATTGCAAATCAAATGAAGTTATCTTCGAGCTTAGCTAAACACAGACTTATGTCTAATTCTCTATGCTGCCAAAGATAAAGATTGAGCCGACTTGGGGCAAAGCACTTCGGCCCTTGGCCCAAAATGTAAAAAAAATGTGCTCCTGTATTCATTAAACGAACGGATATGACAACTCAAATTGCAAATTCCAATTTCATATTCGATTTTCGCATGAATCAATTTCACGCGCCTTAAACGTATCAATTGATTTGCGTTTCGTTTCGTTTTTTTTTTTTTTGCCAATTTAATAAACATAATTATAATAACATTTTTTCGCTTAGCTCAGGCTATCATGACACAGAAAATAAATTACATATAGATTTTATATAAATCCATATATATATATAAATATATATCACTTTATTTGAGCTTTTGTTGTTTCCTTTTCTGCACTAGCAGCAATTTTCTATTTTCAAAGTAAATAATTTGTGTTTTGAGGGTCGTCGTTGGTTTTTCTCTGTGTGTGTGTGTGTGTGTGTGTTTATCTTTCTTGTTTTTGTCGTTTCTTTTCTCTTTTGTTTGTATTAAAATTTTTTGTGCTGACACTACAAGCTCATTAGTAGCACACAGCCCACATTTGCTAAGGTTTCCCACAGTGTCATCATTATTATCATCATCATCATCATCAAGCCGCAACACTTTCCCAAGCAAATGCTGCTATAAGGTTCCAAATCGAAAAACGCCAACGCCAAAGACCGCAAGAGAGGCGAAATAAAAAAAATGAACTATGCAAATTAGCTACCAAATGCAGCCAAAGGCGCGTGGTTGTGATGTGAATGAATGAATGACTGACTTAATGTATGAATAAATGAATGAGTGACCTGTGTGTAGCTGAGTTTGAGCCTAAAACA
This sequence comes from Drosophila equinoxialis, assembly GCA_018150345.1. NCBI lineage: Eukaryota > Metazoa > Arthropoda > Insecta > Diptera > Drosophilidae > Drosophila > Drosophila equinoxialis. The sequence continues at coordinate 354,533 of JAECWI010000696.1, forward strand.
GGAGCGAATTCATCTATTTGAGCATAAGGCTCTTTTCCCTTTTCACTCTAAATATGAAAAGAATAACTGCCTTTAGTTCTTGACCTCCTAATCGATTCTTCTATATAATATTTAAGAAACACCTGTCGTATACGTAAGGCGGCATACGTTACTCATACGACAAGTAAACTCCAAAATGTCAGCCTAAACTGGGAGAGAAGGAATACCATTAGAATACGATGATAAGATTTCGAATGAGATTCTTTAACCTCTTTTAGAAGTATTTTTGCCTGTAGGGCAAACCAGGACCTACCTTAATTTCATTTCATTTTCATGTTTTGTTCTTTTGTCCATTTAAATTCAGTTCTTAAATGGTTATTGATCGAAATAATGTGCATCATTTGATTATTTATATTAATTTTCCTTGAAAATAACGCTTAAGATAATAAAATATTAAAACAAATTTGATCTTGTTGTATCCTTGTACTGAAATATCAATTTATGTTAGTCGCAAAAGGGGAATAGATTATGCCCAATGAGCCAAAGATGTTTTCCACATGATTATTATAGACTTCTTTGAACTCGTCACATTTGGTTTGTTTCTTATCAGTTTGAAGGGCTATACTATACCTATCAATACATTGAATTGTTAATTTCGCTTGCGTTTTTCAGTTTCTAAATCTTCAAAGCATTAGATTTGATTGAGGTCTACTTCCTTTTGCCCCTGGCCATGTCATTTCCCGCCCTCTTACTCTGTGTAGAACTATAAACTGAATCAATTAATAAGTGTGTGTGTCTTTTTTTTTCTTTCGTTTTTCTTCTGCAATTCTATGCACATGTTGTCCATATGGATATTTAAGCCTTTGCTTTGGTTTCTTGTTTTTTTGCTCATTTTTGTCACATTTTAGACAAACGAAATTTGTCGCCGTCATGTTTGCTGCCGTTTATGTTGTTGTTTTGTAGTTGTGCTCAATTTTTTTTTTTCGAAAATCAATTATGGCCAAAAGAGTTGAATGTGTGACTGACAAACTGGCAAACTGACAGACAGCAGTCTTGCCTGCTGCTGCTGCTGTTGGCTAGTGGCTAGATATAGATACATATGCATATATACATATATATCTCATTCATTCATTCATTCATGAATTTGAAGTTTTCTTTGAGCTGCTCTGAGAGATGACCATGTGGGTAGCCTACCGGCCGGCTGGCTACGGCTACGTAACAAGTTTCGCCTTCATTTAAACCAAATTTAGTAACTAGCTTTAGGAGACTTTTGGACCGAGCTGTGGCCGGGGCTCCATGTAAAATGCCATAAAATTTTATAGTTATCGCTTTTATAGCCTAGAGTCATTTTCTCCCTCTCTCTCTTGTGCTCTTGCTCTAGCCACCCACATGGCCATACACTCTGCTTTTAATTTTAGTTAATTTTTGCTTTATTTTTTGTATATTCATTTCGTTTTTTTTTTCTCTTTTTTTATTTCATTCGCTTTTTGGCTTGAGTTTTGCTGCTGCTGTTTGTGCTGGCTGCGTGGCCGTTGAAATACGAGCAGGGTTGCCAATTTATTGGCACTGCCAAACTGACGGCCGGAAATTGTCATTTGAGTTGTTAGTCAGTCGCGTTGGATGTGCCACTGTGTGTGTATGTGTGTGTGTGTGTGTGCGTGTGGTGAATGCCGCCGTCACCGCCTGCTTTTGGCAGATACAAAAATTTTTTTGCGTAGCCCATTAATTTCTGACACGTTGCGTTTTTTTCATTTCCCCTCAAGTCCAACTGTCTCCTCTTTTTTTTTTTTTTTTTTTTGCTTTGATACTTTTTGGAGTTTAAATCTCTAGCATAAAATCAAAAATCATTTTATTTAATTTCTCTAAAGCTTAATTGTGAAAGTTATTAAAAATATTGATATTTTTTAATCTCTCTTTACCAAACAATTTACAATTGAAGCCAAGAATTTCTGAACTATCGAAATACAAATCATATTAAGGGCCAATTGGACCGATAAAGACAAAAGTTTGTTATTAATATTCTATTTGAATAGATTAATTTGTCTGCATATCTGCCCACTTCCTTGGGGCGGAAATTGAAAGAAAACTCTTCCCAGTTCCAAAAAGGTCAAATCCTAGTTATGTAAAAGAAAAGTTCCATCATTTTCTATCTAAGTATCCAACAACTTAATAACACACACAGATTTTAGGTATATTTAGGAATATGACAATGGAAAGCCATTCCGTTTGATGTTTATGTTTTGATGTACCGATCAAAATGGAGTAAAAGATTCGTAACGAATCAAAGTTTGATTTTAACTGACTGAAAGAAGAAGAATTCAAATCCATTTTTCACCTTGGTCTCTTTTTATTAAATGGATTTGCCATTACAATTGTATTTGAGTAATTAAAATGTATTTAAATAAAAACTAAGAAAGAATTTTCGTGGGACAAGATAGAAAAAGTTGACATTACATAGCAGAGACTTAAAGATAAGTTAATTTGTCAGACAGACAACGAATGCGTTTGCCATATATAACATTTTGTTTTCGAGTTTAATTAATTGACAATACCAAAAAAAAAAAAAAACAAAAAACAGCAAAAACACAAAAAGTGAACCCCCGCCAAAATAACCAAAAATAAACTAAACATCTACACAGACACACAATAAATTGTATGGAAAACAAATCAATTACCACTGTATGTGATGTGTGGTGTGTGTACTGTGTAGTGTGCTGTGTGTTGTGGTGTGTTGTTGTCACACACAAAGCTACAACTAACCGCTCTTTACTCCGCCAACGCCATCGCCACCGCCAAATGGAACAGGCCACGCGATACAAAGATACAGAGACAGAGACGCTTTCTGGTCTTTTTATGAAAGTTGCTCGAGAGAGAGAGAGAGATAGTGGTGGAGAGGGGGGGTTGGTGGTAGACAGACAGACACTACTTGCTTGTACAATAATTCATTTCATTGATCAAATAAACATTTGCTACACATTTCGATAAATTAAACACGATGCGCGGCAGGGCGTAACGACGGCGGCAACTAGCAGAGCACAGCAGAGAAGAGGAGAATAGAGAACCAGCAGCCGATCAGTTGTTGGCCGCGTTTTTCCATTCATAAAAATTGATTGCACTTGTTGAGGGTCTTGTTAGCTCGCTATCTTCCCCTTCTTCTCTCTCTTTCTATGGATGACCATGTGGCCATTGTGCGTCACAATTGAGATTAGGCCTTTGCTAACGAAAATTCAAGCAACCAACCGTACCCATCCAACCCAACCCAACCACCCACCCAATTAGCCACTACTTCCATCTGCCCATCTTGCTTGCTCCACCCATTTCTTACGCTAATTCATATGAGTTTTGTGAAAACACATTAGGCTAGGCTATTGATTTCTATTTTCTAACACGGGAGCTGCCGCTGTTGCATTCCTTTCGCCATTCCCATATTACGTCATGTGGCAGATTTATGGTCCGTTGGTTGCACATTTTTATGATTGGCCTGCCGGAACACAGTACCCAAATGCCGAAGAGGAAAACCAAAACCAAGAGAAAAAGACAAGCCAACAACAACGATAAATGAATGAACGAATGAATGAATGAATGGACTAAGCAACGGGAACGAGTTGTACTTATACACATACATACATACATATGTACATAGCTATACCAGTCTCTATCTCTCTCTATCACCTTACATTGCTTCACCATTTCTCCCTCAGTCAGTAAGTCCGCCAGTCTGTCTGTCTTGGAGTCTCTCTGTTTCACTGTATTGCAAACACCGTTATGCATTTGGCCTGCAATTTCATTCGGTTGCGTTGACTTCATTAACATTTGCACCTCGTAGCCTCCCCTCCCCTGCTCCCTGCCAAATATGGTGGTTGTGTCTGCTGCCGCTGCTGCCATTCATAAAAAGCAACAACGATGACGAAAAAGAAAGAAAAAAAAAACTGCAACTGCAACCAGCTCCTTCTTCTTTTGTGCCCAAATGAACCACCCCTCGCCCTCTTCCTCTCCTGGCACTTGACTTTTGTTTTGTTTTTTTTGGTTTTCTTCTTTGCTTATACAACAAGAGTTTAGCTGTTGTTGTTGCCACATTGGGTTTCAGGCTGGCTGATGGCTACACCCGCAACATCATTGTTATTTGCTGTTGCTGTTATTGTTGGTTCATTCATACATTTTGCAATGCATCTATGTATCTTTCTATCTGTCTATCTACCCTACCTACTTACCTACCAATCAGAGGCACAGAGGCTCACCATAATTATAAAGGGGCTAAAAAAGGAAACGGTCAACAAAGAAACAAATTTCAACCTGCCTTCAAATCTGATATTAATCCAATCGGTCCGATTTCCATTAGTTAATTACTTATTCTTCTTTTCGACTTTGAAATCTTAAATATATATGTAGATGTAATGTTTGTATTATGTAGATGTAAAACTATTATGTTCATCTTATTTTCTTTGACTTTATTACTTATTTTGATATGAATTTAGTAATTGAGAGATGAAAACGAATATGAATAGAAAAATGTTTTCCTTTTAATAATTGCTTGTAATGACATATCCAATCCCATTGTCTACGCTCCAAAAACAGAAAAGAAGAAATATATATGTATTTGCACAACAAATTTTCCCGCAACTCTGTTGTTTTTTAAATGAAAAATTGCACATGCAGACCTACACAGAGACACACACACACTCACATATACACTTAGGCATAGACATAGAGTCGTCTAGATAACGTGTTGGTACTTCTCCAACCTGCCAGTTTGTCTTTGTTGCCATCTGCGAGGTTTTCCAGCTGCTGCTGCTACGGCTGCTTGCTGCCTGCTTTTGACTTTTTGGGCTAAAATGTAATTATGTAGCCATCAACCATTTCTATGCATTGTTGCTGGTTACCTGCTGTTACTGCTGCCAGCGGTTGTGGTGGTGCGGTTACTTTTTGCCATAATTGTGTGTGCCACTTTGGGTGGGTAGGTAGGTAGGTCGGTCGGTCGGTCGGTCGGTCGGTTGGTGGCTTTGCTTTGCTTTGGTTTGGTTACCTCGGTTAGCTTGGTTTGCTTGGTGGGTAGGCTGGCTGCTGCTGCTGCTTCTACGTACGTAATTTGATTCCCACATGCATTTTAATTAAAAGTAAACAACAGAGAATTTCGCAAGCCATCATGTGTTGTAGTTGTAGTTATAGCTGCTCACCCCGACTACGTTTTTTCCATTTGTAATCGAGACTTATTTGTATATACTACACACACACACACAGATACCTATGTATATACGAATATATATATATTTATATTTATATAGTTGCATGCAAAATAATGCGAGCGTTATGGCAACGTCACTTGCCATTGACGAGAGTGACGCCCCCCGCATGTGTGTAGGCATCCCAATTTGGTATCGGCCAAAAACACAAAAAAAAAAAAAAAATCAAAATAATAATTGGCCACTTTGGTCAACCGAGAAAAATATTTTTACATACTACGTGGAAAATTCACATCTTTTAACAGGAACCTGGCAAAATGTCAACTAACAAAGCAGCAGCAGCAGCAGCAGCGCAACAGCTGCATCCTTTTATCCTTTGCCATCCTTTTAGTTGTGTAGCTTCAACAAAAACTTTTTCAACAACACTAATCAAAAAGCTTTTAAAATTTATCAAAGGTTGAAACACTCAATACACATATAATCCAATTATCTAGTAGAGACTTTCATAAATGCATTTAAATCGAATAAGGCTTAAAACTCAAATAAATTGAGCAAACACAAGTGTTGGTTTAGTAGAAGAGCTTACATTCATTTAAAGGAATTCATTGCTTGCAGTTGCATTCAAATTGTTTACTTACTTGAAATAGTATGCGGCTAATTGTCTTTTCTTCTCAATGTATTGGTGTAGTCCTCGGATAGTGAGATGATGGCAATTAAAAATCATTAAATCAAATGATGAATTAAACTTACAATTAGATAAGGTGAGGTTAAACCAGCTGCTGTTCCTCCTCGCTACATTTAGAGATATTAAAACCTATACACACACACACACACACACACACAAAATGTGTTTACATTTAATCGAACGATTAGTTTTAGATGTTGTCTAATTTTTAAAATTCATGTTAGGCAAATGTCATTTCCTCTGTTCCTTTCCTACTATTTTCTTTGTTTCTGTCATCCCTATTAGAAAATAATACCATTAAGACCCAAAGTTAAGATCGTCCCCAAATCGATAAGTACCATTGGGCTTTTTACGGTGTGTCTTAAAAAGTTTCATCTTCAATCAAACTTAACTCTGTCTTTTATGTTTGATAGTTAAGCTATTTCTTATTCGAAGTCTTTTATAGCCGAAACTTAGTAGAATCTTGGAAATGATTTTCTATAAAGCATAGATCTAAAAGTATTGTGAGGCGACTCGTACAAGGTTTTGCTTTCCTTTTTGAAATCCATATCTTTTCTGGGTTATATTTTCGAACAAATTTGTTCAGATTCCAGTTCTTTAAACTGTTGTCTTATATTTCAATTTTAATATGGGAAAGTGATAAAACATCCAAACTTAGTTTTAATAGCATTTTGATCAACGTTGCGTATACGTAATATAATAATATATAGATATATAGAGATCCTGCAAATGAGATAAATGTGAGCCTGTCTCTGTATATATGGGGTAAATAGATGATGATGATTAGGTCATGGCTTGAAGAGTTATGAAAGAAAAGAAATCTACACACACCACACACACACACACACAGGCATAAGGCCTTGCTTGGCGTTGTAGCGTGACGCCTCGTTTCATTCATGAGTCGACCAAAAAAGTAAACATAAACCCAAAGCAACCAAGCAAACCTAACCTTACCAACAATAACAATAACAACCATCCTCCTCCCCCCTCCTTTCTCCCTCTCTCTCTCTTTTTCTCTCGCTCTCTCACACTCTCTCTTTCTCCCTCAATCACCATGGGTTGATTTTCATGAATGAATTTAATTTTGTGCGCCTTCTGTTGTTCTTGTTATTTGTTGGGTTTTTTTTCCCATTCTTTTAGAAAGGAAGGAAGTGAGGGAAGAACAAGAACAAGAAGAAGGCGACGACGACGACGAAGCGGAGGCAGACAATGCCAACGTTTTCATTAATGCGCGGCGTAGTTGCCAAGAACAACAACAGCAACAACAACAACAAAGGGGCAAAGAAAGACAAAAACAATGAATGACTGAAGCAAAGCAAGCGAATGAGTAAATGAATGAATGTATAAATGAGATACGAAAACAGCAGCAGCAACAACAACAACAACAACAACGGAAGCAATTCTTCCTGCCCTCACACACACACAGGCACATCGAAAGAGCTTATTGCTTAATTTTCATTCATAAACACGTCGCACAACCGCATTTTCAATGAAATCAAATGCCCAACATGACGACGACGACAGTTAAAGGAAGTCCATAGATGTATATATATATATATATCAATATAAACGCGAGTGTGTGTGTAAGAATGAAAACCGAAACGGAAGTTCTCCAGCGAAAAAAAAAGCTTAATTTTCCAAAATTTCTCAAAAAAAAAAAAAAAAAAAGCGACCTCCCCCTAGTCAGATACAACGTTTCCGCACGTTACCCTTTTGGCACATAATGGAAATACATAAATATTAGATGGTGATCATTTTTTTAATGGTCAACTGGCCCTTATTGGCTGAATTCCTTTGATTTGCAACTTTCTGAGATGAACACTTGGGCCAACATCTTGAAATTGTTTCTTGGTTTTGACATTGACATGAATATAATATTAATTCTTGGCCAGAGATTATTGGCCAGAAGTATTTATGGTATAGGATCTAGATTATATATAGATTTAAATACCTACTAATATTTGGTGAACAAATGCAACCAAAGGCGACTCCATTACTTAAATTATGCTGAAAACAAAAGAGATATTAGCTTTTTTTTTTATTCCTGAGATATGCTGAAATCGACTTTGACTCTATAAAACGTTATGAATGTTCATGTAAATATTTGACTATTTAAGAAAAGAAACAACTTGTGTTTGATCCAATAGTATTCATTATGTGATTGGCCCTATTCTTATATTCTATTTGACATTAATCAGCTGTTTGGTTTAAGATTGACGTTCGCTTCAATGCCAAAAGTCAATGAAAGAATGAATGGTGAATGGGCTGGGCTGGGCAATGAGAGGTGATGAGAGTCTAGTCTCAATTGCTACGAATCGCTATTAATTTTAGTTGGTTGGCATTGCTTTTCAATGATTTGTTGACGTCAGCAACAGCAATAGGCATCACCTGTGCCATTTACCTCGTTTGTTGCTAATTAGCTTTCAGTTTGTTTCGCCTTTTACGCATTTCCATCATCGTCATCGCCATCATCATCATCATCATCATCATCATCATTATCAGCATCAGGCAATTTCTCCATCCGCCCACCGAATTTCCGGAAAATCTTATTCTTGTGTGTTATTTTATGGTCACTAAGAAGCAGAGGAAGCAAAATAGAGTGAATGTGGAGAAGGCGCTGTGGGTGTTGGGTGGTGGGTGGCGGGTTGGCGGGTGGAGGTTAGGTAAACGGAAATGGAATTGCTCTTTTATTTAAAATTCAATTACAATTCACGCGCAGCCCACTTTGACTGGGGAATGAGTTGATGACGATATTGAAAAAGTCCGCCACGTGGAAACGCGTCTTGCAATCTACCTCTGCCTTTCCCCGCCCCTCAATCCATTATTCTTTTGCATTTCCTCCAAGTATAAGTAACAATATATATTTATGTATGTATCTATATGTAGTAGATATCTATGTATTGTATTGTATACACACTTCTAACCCATAAAATGAGCATTTTTCGCTATCACTTCCGTTTGCCGCCAGTTCAACCAACCAAACGACTACAATTACCCGACTTTTTTTCTCTTCTGTGTGTGTGTGTGTGTGTGTGTGAATGTAAGTGTGTGCTACAATTGCATACAACAATAAACTTCCGATTTCATTCATTGTTTTGTCGATTGCAAAACTCTTTTTTCCTTTTTTTTATACCCCCCTTCTTTTCTCTCGCTCTTCTATTTATCATTCTTTCTTTCTTTCCGTATGTGTTGTATTTGTATTTACTTTTCCCGTTAGTTACACAGACTACAATTTCTTTCATACAACTCTTTGACGGTGTCAAACGACGACAACAACAACAACAACACCGACGGTTGCTTTGAAAATACATAATGAATGAAATGAATGAACAATGAATCAGGACGATTACAAGTGCCCAACTGTCTGATCAATTCGCCAATATCAACCATTGATTGCATTGATTGAATAACTTTATCAAATAGTCTATTATATATAAATATTTTTGTCCTCATTTTCATTGATTCCATCTTCTCGTTAGGAATCGTATAACTTTTCCCTGATTGACATCAATCATTTTGAAAGTGGACAGAACAGGATTCCTTTTGTCGAAAATAAGCAAATGAGAATATCTTTTATCAACATTTCCGACAGAATAAAACCTCTGTTTCTAACTAACAACTCATCATAATGTATTATGGTTAGTTATGTTTATTTAATTGCCACATGCTTTTACTTGATTATTTGTCCATTCATGCGCAATTCCTTTGCCAATTAGGCGACTAAATTTCCACTAGTTTGAAATAGTTTACAATAAAAACATTGTTTTATACAGAACAGCAAAATATTTTTGCTTGTTTTGGTGTGCAAAGGATGCAAACGAAAGGATGACAAATGTGGGAAAGTGTATGTTGTTTTTTTTTTTTTTTGCTGCTTTCCTTTGTAGATGTAATTCTTGTAAATGAATGAGAATATAGAACTCCAAATATTATAGAATACTAAGGCAAAATTAGTTGACAGTCAATTATTTTTCATTCCACTGACTGAAAGACAAAACAATTGAAAGCCAAAGCAGGTCTCGAATGCGTTTCCGGCAAAATCAAGGCATTTGAAATCGAAAACCAGGAACAACAGGCCTAATTACCATTTGTGTATAGAATTAACTCTACTGTTTTGAGTTACTCACTGTGTGTAATTTGGGTAAATTTTTTCTCTTGTTATGTCGACATCTTCATCTACCATTTACCTGATGTTTTCGTTTTTGTTAATGAACGGATTTAAATGTCAAATGAATTTTGCCTGCTTGGCTTAATAACTAGCCAAGAGAAGTAAAGAGATTAGAGAGATGCCTGCAGCAAATTAGTATCGTTAGCTTATCAGTCTCTGTCTCTCTGGCTCTTTCTCTACATATCGTGCATATCCGGTGGCGCAATTAAGTTGCTATCGAAAGTAAACTTTTTGTTTTTGTTTTCCCCCTTATTTCATTGAAGCGACGTGCCCATCCATCTGACCATTCATTCATGTCAGACACTCTAATATATACACACTTGTACGTCTATGTATATGTGTGTGCTGTTATTTTTATCAATGATCATTTGTAATCATCTGGCAGACTGATGCGACTAGTGTGTGCCTAGTGCCTACATCTATGCTCCCTTCCCCGACCTCCACCGACGTCATCATCGTCGGCGTCTTCGTCCCGTTCGACATTCGAGTTCGAGTCAGCGAAATTGAACATCTTCGATGTGAATGAACTCATGTTGGGGCCTGTGGTGGAGGTCTTATTTATCCTAATCTATTCCCCTAAAGCGCCCCCCTTTTTTTTCCTATGCTGCTGGGCCCCACTTGTAGGCCATTTAGTTTAGATTTGTTTTTTTTTTTCTTTTTCTTGGTGTGTTTTTATGGCAATGCTCCTAAAAATATCTCCTAAACGTCTCTTTGGGTCAGACAACTAAGAGAAAATCCACAGACAAATCACATGGACGAACGAATTTCGTATGCCCTATGATGGGGCTATCTCTCTCTCTTTCTCTTTCTCTTTATCATAAATACTCTAACATATTTTTTTTCTTTCTTTTTTTGCTTGCAGTATTCGGCTATTCGCATTGGTCCTGTGGTTAAACGTGATGTAATGAAGGCTTCCACCATGCTGGAGCATGAGGCACAGTAAGTTAACTCATGAAATGAAACAAAATTCGCTGAATTTTGCAATTTCCTCACTTGGTTTTGTTTCGTTTTGGTTTTCCGCATTCTAACTATCAAATTCATATCGGTTGGTTTATTGAATGGATTGCGCAAAAGCAAAAAACAAAAACAGAAATTTTCTGTTGACTACTTTGAAATTGTAAACCATCGGAAAAGAACAGAGAGTTCTGGTTAGCGGGGTTGGCGGGTGCCGGAGGGAGGGTCAGACTATTGACTAACTCTAGATTACATAAACATTTTTTTCTGTGAATGAATTGCTTAAAAAGAGAATATTGTCTGTTACCATCCACCAACCTACATACATAAATAGCTTTAAAATAATAATTGAATGAAACTCTTTTTGCGATTATTTATCATAGAAGATTGAATGTCAGATTTCAATTGCTTGGCGTTGCCTTTGTTTATAGATTTGCTGTATTCATTTATTATTACAATTAGCTGGCTTTATCTGGAACTCTAGTGCAATGGGTGGCAAAATGTTTTCGAGTCAAATTAGCTAAATCAGCATTTCATTTCTCTTTGTTTACAGTGAAAAAGAGTTGAATAATAATCAATAATAGATTCTGAAATGTTTTTGCACTCAATCGAAAAGATTTTTCTTAGAATATTTCATTAGATATTCAAAAAGAAGTTTCAGCATTTATTTGCTAAACTAAATATGGATGGGAATTCAGTAGAACAATCGTTTCATATTATCATCCTATTCGTAGCAATTGTTTAATACTGAAAGTGATTAACTAGGGCAAGTGATAGTCCATATTTTCTTTGGTCTAGTATATAGAGCACTGTTTATCTTTAGCAAATATCTTTCATTCAGAATGAGTTAGTTATAGTTCTTACAAGCATATGAAATTCTTTAGTGGGAATCAATCAATCTGTGCTAATGTCTATAATCCTAATCTGTAATCGAATAGAATAGATTAAAAAGATGGGCAACTTAAGTAGTAGACGATTCACATTAAGTGCAAATGAATTATTTATGTATATATGTATTTATCAATTAAGATATGTGTTTCTATAGAATAAAAATATTGCCCTTTTTCTTTCGTTTTGCGATAAACTTTTTAATGGCAAATTGAAAATCCATTAAAGATGAAAACGACCAGCAACATCAGCGCTCAGTTTAGATCAGTTTTGGCATTAGCATTTTAGCATTCAAAATCAAATTCATTTCAATGATTTCCAAATCTGTAACCACATTAAAATTTATGGCGATCATTTTCGATCATATTTAATTACTCTCGTGCCCCGAAGCCACTCACCATCAGCACCACTCACACTCGAAGTGGTGCCACTCTTTGTGATATTCACTAAAATGAAAAGAAAAAACGAAACAAAAACCGAACCAGAATTGTCGATGCATAAAAAGTTCACATAAAAACAGTTAAATATTTTATGGGTGACGAGCAATGAAGAAAGATAAATGCGCGCAAGGCCCCGGACACGGACCCGGACCCATATATTTATGCCCTCTTCTAACCGGCACCCGTAGCCTCTTTCCTCTTTATCCCCTTTTAAAAACCTCCATAATCTATCCATAGTCGAGAAGAAGAAGGAGATCTCCTCCTTCTACTCTTCCTTGTCCTCCTCCTCTATCCACAAAAGGCACTCAGACAAATTTTTTTCTTGTTTTTTTTTGTTTTTTTTTTTTTTTTTATGATCGCTCAGCGTAAAATGCAAAATTTTATGGTTAAAAAATTCCACACGCGTAAAAATCATAAATAAATGAAGAGCAAGCCAACACATAGTAAAAAACTACAACAACAACACCAACAGCCGCCAACAAACGAACGAAACAAATAAGAAGAAAATTAAGAAAAACTGAGTGTTGCTAAGTGAATAAGTCTCTGATGAGGGGCTTATCATTCAGCTTAGAGGTTGTTGGGGTGTTTTTTCAAGGATGCATTAATGCCTGCGCGCCTGTATGTGTGTGTGTGTGTATGTGTGTGTAGGGCCACCGGAAGTGTATGCAAACTGAACGGAAATGCTGCATCTATCATTCGCTCAGCTCAGCGTAAAAAAAAAACAAGATACAAAATGTATTTGTATCTCAAAGATATATATATATATATATATTTTAGTTGTAATCTGAGTGGGCCGTTGCCGTTTACTTTCTGTGTAGGCTAGGTTGTTGTTGTTTTTGCCAAGCAGAGCACGAAAATGCATACAAATAGTTTTAGTTGTATTTTTTTTTTTTGCAATTGAAAACTAGTAACAGATAGAAACCGAAACACAGAGACAGAGCAAGAGATAAATAGAGAAAGGTATGGTGAAGGGGTTGGTGGAACGGGGCGGGGTGGGGCGAGGCGGGGGGATTGGCAATGGACACCACTTAACGTCCACTCTGAGACGCTAATGAGACAAAGCTGCCGTCATTGTCGGGCAAATATTTAAAGGTTTGCTCTCTATAATAAATCATGAGGATCGCTTTCCACTCCATTCCACACAGAGATACACTCTCCCCCACACCGCAGTGCATTGTAAAGTGCATTTTGTGATTGCCGCTAAATGAATCACTTAACCCGACCCACAAGCTACTCCTTAACTTATGGTTTTTGTTTTTTTCTTTCTTTCTTTTTGTTGTCGGCTATATCACACACAATCTTCAAAGATCCGTCTTTGTTCTGTGGCCATTGTGATAAGGGGCGAAGAGGGGCCTTAACGGCAGAAGAGGCATGGCGGGGGGGGGGGTGGGGTTTGCGATGAATTGTGTTAATGAAGTTAAGCGGCAATAAAATTGCATTGTACGTTGTCATATATCAAAAAGTCGTTTAGCCTATCCTCCTCTTTCTCCCTCTGGGTTTGGGGGACGTCTTGCTGGGTTTTTTAAGTGTTCGAATATGGCGCATTTAAATTGGGTACAATGTTACTGGCCAGTTTAGCCCAGACAACTGGAGGACGTTTTGCCATAATGATGAAATGTTACCCTCAACTTATAAATGAGTTGATGGATATCGGTCTACAAGGAGAGGAATAAATTTAACTAAAAATCAACTCAGCAATCAGTCAAAATCTTATCGAATTTTATCTTTACTACCCACTGAAGACTCCTTTACATATATAAAAAGTATTTAGCAATTTTTGATTCGACTTTAGATTTGTTTTCTTTACCCAATTATTGTTACAAAAATTGCAAATTGTTGTTCCAATTATCCAGAATATTAAAATGGGAACAGATTCTAACGAATTAAAACAGTTTATATTTAGTCCTAAGGAAATGTTTATTAGTCTACAATGAGCGAAAAATTTGGTCTCTTAAATCCTTTAGGTTTTAACTTTAAATTTAGCAAATGCCCTTAAGGAAAATTCTAAAGAAATTTTATCAAATCTTTTAGACTTTAACTTTAAATGAACCAAGTGCATCTATGGAAAAGAATTCTAAAGAAAGTTAATAAAAGCTTGCATCTAAATAATTTCTAATGAACATTTAGTTTCCCAAACTATACTTTAGTTTTCATTTAATAGAAACTAGTAAAAGGTTCTAACCAATTCCCTGAAAACAGAGATTTAAATAAGATCTTTCAAGGGTTTTTGACAAGAACTGCAAAAAATACTTTAAAATTTGAGATTTTGCCTTTAAGTGAACGAGACATTTAAATATGTAATTGAAATTTTAAACACACAGATTATTTTGGCGAGGGGGGGAACTCAATGGTAGACACAAACAGGAACTAATTCGTATACAAATTGTTAATATTTCATAGATCGTTAGTCTTCGACAATTTAAAAAGCATTAAATTGCCAACATTTTGCCTTTTCCTGTATACAAAATCGAAAAATGCCGCTCATTAAGTCACCGACGTCGTCACCGTCACCGTCAACGTCCCCATCCCCGTCTTCGTTATTTCAAAGACTATCAAAAGCAGCCAGCACATAATTTGTAGACCCTTCCTGTTGGCGGCGCCACCACCGCCAAGCAAAGCAAACTAAACTACCATCAAACCACCAGCCAAATGCCTTGGACTCTGTTGCCGTGCCGTGTCGTGTGCATGAGTCAAGAGTCGAGAGTCTTGAATCTTGAAATGCGAACTGTTAGTCCGTCGATTTTTTCCATCCATCCATCTGTCTGTCTGCCTGTCGTTTCCTGTCATTGAAAGCGCGCCGAGCGCAAGTTGACCAAGCTAAAATCAACAATAATAATAATAATAATAGTAATAATAATAAAAGAAACACCGGACAAGACCCGAATCGAACCCGAGATTTTCTTCTTGCTGCTGTTGTGATTTCAATTATTAACGCTTCCTGGCCTGGCTTGGTCGCCATGTGGCAAGCTCATTAACAAACAAACAGAGACACAGACAACAGTCTTAAAGCTGGATTCAAGATCTATCCATTATCATTATCATTATGCTTATTATTCTTTTGTTTAATTATGTTTTTTTGTTTTGTTTTTGTAAGTAACCCTTTCTCTTTTGCCCTTTTAGATATGCAACAATTTTGGCTTTTGATGTTAAAGTGGAGCGTGAGGCTCAGGAAATGGCCGATTCGTTGGGCGTTAAGATATTCCAAGCGGACATTATCTATCATCTGTTCGACAAGTTCACCGCATATCGTGAGGAGCTAAAGAACAAGAAACGTGAAGAGTTCCGTTCCATAGCAGTCTTTCCATGCAAACTAAAGGTAAGACCAAAACGTAAAAAAAAACAAACTTTCTTACACTTAACTCAATTTGCTTCATCAACACGATGACCAGTGGTTCCCCCAAGAAAAGGGGAAAAGACCAAAGTATTATTAGATTAGAGAAGAAAGAAACTGACTGAAGAATCAGTAACTGAAATATAATTAGGGGAAAGGAATCTCTACTATATAAGGCTGATAAATTGATGTAAATATAGAATCCATATAGACGATAATAGCTCACGGGATAAGCTATATAATCTATAAAAGAGGATTGAGATATGTGATGGGGAAAAATCAAATGTGAGATTTTAAAATATAAGAAGGAAGGTTGATATGGTTGATATTTGACCACATTTAAAATGGATCCCCCTTTTTGTTTTTATTGATATGCCACTGGTTTGGTGTCATTATGGGCATTATTTTAATGTGGCCAGCCTGCAATTACCCCCAAAAGAAGCTACAGGTGTAAAATGCAATCTGCTTTGACTTGAAAACACCAAGTGGAACTTGAACTCGTTGAACACCACAAAACACTATCAACACCAATACCAACAAGATCGACTGGGCAATCTAGTGTATACATATGTACATGACGATGGCAGCAATAGACCGATCTCCAGCTGTGGCTTGTCTAGTCTTGGCCTGTCTTAATGATGCTGCCGCTGTTGCTGTTGCAGTTACTGCTGCTGCTGTTGCTGTTGCTGGCCCAAGAACCACTAACCAAGAGCCAACAGGCACAACTAAAGCCAGCCACTCAACAAGCGATTAAAGCTCTTGAGTTGCCCCTCATCACAGATAGACAGACATACATACATACATACTAGACGCCTGCATCACGTCCACACTTCCTGCTCAAATAATGTTTAAACAGCGTATTTGATTTATAGGCAATCATTAGATTATGGTCGTATGCAATGTTAAGGCCCTCGCTCTATCTCTCTCTCTCTCTCTTTCTCTGTTAGAGCTCTTGGTTCTCGATTCTTGTCTCAAGACTCTGGGGCTAGCTAGCTAAATATCCAGCTAGATACTTATATCCCTCACTAGAGCTCCCACTGTGCTGGTAATTGGACACATAGCGCACAGCTGTTAGTCTATTCGTCCCAGTGGCTTTTCTTGCTCTTGGTGTTCTTGTTATTGGTGTTTCTCCTCCTCCCAGTCCAACATCTTTTTGTAATAACAATGACGTTGTTTAGCTTGAGTTATTAACTCGCCTTGTGTCTCCCCCATGCCACCTACTTACCTACCTCTCTTAAAGTTAAAACCCGTAAGAGTTGGACATATCTTTCTTTCTCTCTCGCTCTCTATTCTGGGCTACTTTTTCTTGCTACGTGCGATCGTTTTCTATGATGGGATGCAATTCCTCCTCAAGCTGATCCACCTCTTTCTCCTTCTCCAGCTTCAGGCGGCAAACCATTTGAGGCCTTCTGCACCATCAGTTGACGCAACGGAAATTGAGTTGTTCTTGGGTAGTCCAATTTATTTTCTTTCTTTTTAAACATTCAACCATAACGAAAACGAAATGCTCTAAAAAAGCAAAGTGAACCTTTTGGTTAAACTTACAAACAGCGGGCAGCTTTTAACAATTTTGAGTTATATTGATTTTTATCACTAATTTCTAATGTGTTCCATCTACAAAAAATAAACTTAAGGGTTAAATGTGCTAAACTTCTATACAAATATTTTATTTTTATCTATTGTACTAGACAAAAAATTTAAATTTGATTTTTTGTTTTATGAAAAACTTGGTTTTTAAAAAACAACAAGCTCTGCTTAATCCTTTGTCCGTTTTAATAGATCAAAAGATATTTATTTAAGTATAATGTTCCCTAGTTGAATATATCTAGACTTCTAATTGAAATTCATTAGTTAGGGCAATTCCAAGATAGATTTCTATTGAGATTCACAGCTGAGACTAATTACTCTAGCTGAATATATTAAGTATTTCAAAATCTAATCTAATCCTACTTAGCATCTAAGCTTATTTACTTCTTTTGATGGGTTTTGTAGAGTGCATGGCACACGAACAGACAGACAGCTGATGGTCAATTACAGTTTGGGATGCGTTTGCAAACTGTTGCTAGCATCGCCCGACTTGGCCAGTATACATATACATATATGTAATTATGCAGTGTTATTTAAAAAGTAGTTAAGAGTTGTTCAACCCATTGTTATCGATCGTTCTAGATTAAGCCGCTTATTAGTTAAGGCATCATTGAACTAATTTCATTTGAATCTTTTCATTAACATCGTTTTCGTTTTTTTTCTTTTTTTGTTCTTAGATACTGCCACAGTTTATATTCAATAGTCGTGATCCAATTGTGATGGGTGTCATGGTGGAGAATGGCATTGTTAAAGTTGGAACACCAATTTGTGTGCCCAGCAAGGAGGTAAGTGTCTATAAGCTAACTCTCTCTCAAAAAAATCATTTGCATCTTCTTGAATGATTATTGAATGGTAATGAGCTGTACGAAAATATATATATAAGTATACATACATACATATATATATGTATGTATATGTAGGTATATAGGCTTCTAACACTCGTAGTAGATACTTCAGTGCGATTTCTATTGCGTCTTGGATAAACCATAAAGAAATAAAAAAAACGGAAAAGAAGAAGAGAAAAACGTAACAATGAAAGTCCTTGTCGTTTTATATATGTACTTATAATGAAAGGAAAAACGTGTCAAGTATCTAGATATTGTAATGAGCTTATTTGTATTTGATTTGCGTTTTTACCTACCTATCTACCTATCTTCTTGTACCTATACCTACCTCTATCAAACAATCAGACCATCGTGGTGGTATCTGTATCTTTGGCTAGGGGTAGCTTTTGCTTTTGCCATTGTTGACACAGGTGCGTGTGGTTGTTGTTGTGTGTTCCATGATGCAGTTGAGTTGAAGAACATGACAAATAATTATTAGCTCATCGTCTCAAAAAAATTGCGTCGCAATGTTGTTTTTTTTGTTTATTTTTGTATTTTTAAAATTCTTTCATAATAACTTGAGCCCAACTCGATTCGTTTTAACTGACGATTGCAGCAGCTTCTCCATTCAATTATGGTTATCCTGCTGCTGCTGATGCATTTCGAGACAATGTTGTGGATGAATGATGATTATTATGATAAAGGGGTAAAGGGGTTGGAGTTGGAAAGACAGGCAGGAGGAGTGTCATGGTAAACGGACGGAGGCAGCACTCATTTCAATTTATGCGCTGACATGTCCTGTTTCCCGTTTGCCAGCAGCAGCAGCAACAACAACGACAGCCAAGAGGAACAACTGTTTCCTCTTGGCGAAACAACAAAAGACAACGACAACGACACCAGCGTTGGCTACTACTACGACTACTACTACTACTACAACTATACGACTCCATACATTTTTTGCCTCGATCTTGGCAAGGGTTCGCCTTATTCTTGTGTCCACTTCCCTTCTCTGTCTCTGTCTTCCACCCTCCCTCTGAGTGTGTGTGTGTTTCTCCCTTGTTGTGTGCTCTTGACTTTTGCCAGCTGGTGGACAATCAGTTTGGTCGCTTAAGTCGTCGTCGTCCCAGCCCAGCCGGCTGGCAGGCATTCATTGGCAATTATAACTTCCTCAATTATCCAGCAGAGCGCAGCTAAGCTGTGCGCTTCCCGTCATTCATCGTCATTCTTTTTAACGTTTTCTTTCTTCTTTTCAAAAGAAGACTCAAAACTGATTTTGTTGCTCTTCAATTTTTTTTTCGTAGTTTTTGTGTTCTCGTAATGCTCTCTATACACCCTACAACAATATCTAAAATGTTTTGGGTTATATTCAGAATTTTGCAAAAAAAACAACAAATGGTCTTCAAAATGATCAAGTGAATGAATTTACTTTGGTATATAAACTATTCTAATTAGTTCTAGATGCCATTTTGCATTCAAATTGTCAGAGTAAAGCCTTAAGATTAAAAATATTTAGATGTCTGGTTAAGTTAATGCTGGTTTTACTTTGGATAATGATACTTCTTATCAGTTTATAACCTTATAATTCCTTGAGAAATGCTAAAATATATGAAAATATCTGAATCTTGGAAGGTATAATCCTGTTTGATTAGATATCGTATACATCTGTACATATGTAGATGAATGTTTTAAAAGATGTTTGAAATGGGTATCATTTTGTGATTTTGGGTCTGAGATGATTGATCTATATGTCCATTTGTGGATATACAATAATCTATATGGATTTTAAGTCTCCAGTTTTGAAAGCAAATTTACTTTATACTAATGTCAATTTTGATTTTATTTTTCCTTTTAATTCCTTCTTTTTAATAGTTCATTTAACAAGTCGCCATGATAGTTTCAATCAATGTTTCTCATGTGTGTTTGGATGTGTGTGTGTGTGTGTGTGACACACATGTAGAGATACATATGTTCGTTTGTCTCTGATTGTCTCCCCTCTCAGATCAAACTCCACTTTAAAACTGGGCACATTATTTCAGACTAAGAATGCTGCTCGTAGTCGTTGTTTCAATTTTTTCTTTCATTTCGCCTTGCGATTTCCGTTGACTTGTCTCTTCCTCTCTTTGATTTGTATACCCTTGCATAAAAGAAGGGTATATACAGCTTGAATAAGAGACACGAATTAAACAAACAAATTACTTATATTTTTATAGTAAGAAGTAGTTAATTGGCAAAACAGTTTTCGGTCTAGCAACTGTTTCTGAGAACAGAAATATATTATAGAGTATTCGAAACTTCTACATGAAATTAAGACCCTCTTAGTACGATTCTTTTTCTTTTTGCTGTCTCCCCAGCGACAACTTCCTTTCGCCGCGTATCGTTTGATGGGCATGCGTGCCAGAGTGCCAAAGCCATTTAGCCGAGATACCGAGTCCGGAGTGCAGAGAGTTTTGTTGTCTTGCCAGTTGGTTGATTACATTTATTAATTATATAATTAAATCTGTAATATCAGCAGTTGCTTTTGTTTTTGCATTGTTGCCACTTCCCAGTTGAACCACTAACTGAAAAAAAAAAAAAAAAAAAAAAAAAAAACTTCCGTTCTCACAGGCGTTTGGTTTTGGCTCAAAAAAGAAAACCACTTCCACTTCCCGTTTTTTGGTTAATCCTCATTGAAGACAAAGTATAGGAGTTAACAGGTGATATATAATTGTGAGTACTTGAACAACCCTTAACCCAAAGGACAAATTGAGTTCACAGAAAAGTGCACACGCAACACGCACAAGGAGGAGGAGTGGGGAATGATTGTTGTCAGTAAGTGTCAGAAAGGTGTAAAATGATATTGACCAACTGTCAGAAACGGAAAAAGGGCGAGTTCATTTGGGGTTAATCATTGGGGTTAAGTACCAGGACCACACTGAAACTTTTTGATTTATTAATTGCTTTTGGGGTTTGTTTCCATTTTTGTTGGTTTCCTTTTTAATAAGGCCAATTTAGAAGCTTCTTATAGCTTCGATTTGATTGTACATCAAACAGTTTGTGTTTATCGCATCACAATCAAACTTAAACACGCCCCACTCGCTCACTTACTCACTCAGTCAATCATTTATTTATACATTCATCCATTCACTTACCCCCATTCAAATCTCTTACTGACATCACCCAACCGCACAGCAGACTTGCGATAGTTGATGTTGATGATGATCATAATCATCTTTGCCAAGGAATACTACGTTTCCATTATTTTCCCCTCCTTTTCATCTCTCTCCATCTGGCCTCTATGTTTCTGTATGTGTGTGTCGATAATCTTTACACAAAACCAAAACAGCAAACGGAAGTTGGAGGCGTTACCCAGCGCCAAATCCGTCCGTATGTATGTATATATACTCGTAGACAACGAGAATACAAAATCTACTGGTGGCTCTACATAGCCAAATGATCCAAATGATTGTTGGCCACCTTTATAGACGGTCTTTAAAAAGAAAAAATAAAGACAGCAGACCATTTGTGATATACCCTGTAACGGGTAAGGGTATATTGAAGAGGGCCTTAGACAAAAATCCCTTATAAATTCGATTCCAAATGCAATCTTCTTTGAAAATCCTATTCAAAATGATGTCCTTAAGCAAGATCAGAAATCAAATTCGACATATCCATAAACTTTTTTTAAGGTTTCTTCATCAATCAGATGGAAATAAGGTATATACCAAAACGATACCTTAATCTAATATGATAAAGAATCGTTTCGGGATGGCAAAGAGTTTTGCATTTGTTAATGTTAAGAGCGAGTGAGAAGGAGAAAGAGGGGGAGAGATCTTGTTCAGCGAGTTCCTTGCAAAACCACAAAGAAAACAAGAAATCTGTGAGCAAAAGTTTTTTTTGTTATTTTTTTTTTTGTTTTTTCTTTTCTTTTTCGGTTGCAACACTTGAGTGAGATCGAGCACCAGCAGCAGCAGCAGTAGTAGGCAGGCAGGCAGATCAATATCTTTTAATATTTTCATTCATGCCTCAACCCTGTTATTGTTGTTGTTGTTGTTTGTGTTGTTGTTGGTGTTGTGGCAAGTGTTTGCTGTTGCTGTAGCGGAAATGAAAGCTCATTCAATGTGCTGCTACTGCTGGTTTTTGTTAATTAAATGCCTTTGGGGGCCTTGCAATTTTTTGTTTCTTTTCTTTTTCGATTTATACAATACATGTACATATATGCATATATTGAGGTGCACTTGTAGCCAGTTTGCCTTGCCCTGCCCAATCTCAATTCCAGTTAAAGTCCCAGTTGGCAGCCTCAATTTGCAGCCCCATCCCATCCACCACAGGCAGACATCGTGTTGATCTTGCTTAATTTATGGTCTCTATATTGGGTAAGGTTTTTTTGAGGTAAGGGAGAGTCTCGAGTCAGTCAGTCGTCGTCGTTGTCGTTGTCGTCTGGTTGATTTTGTGGTTGTAGCCTGACATTTTTAGCCAAAAGATTTCAATTTCTGTTTACCTTCATGGCTTATGATTTCCGTTGTGACTTCTCAATGATGTTGCTGCTGCTGTTGGTGGGGTAATAACAATAACTAAAATGAGCAACATTGCTTTATGCAGGTGATAATCATCTTTATTGGCCAACAGGTATCGATGGTTGTAAATGAACCTTGTATTTCAAGAGAGAGAGTGAGAGGGATATGCAACAAGTAATATAAATTCTTTTTATTTAATCATGCTTATTATGTTTAATATAAGCAGGTAGAATGTGCGCATTGTGAAATAAATTTAAGTTGCATGGAAAACGTGTATTCATTTGACTTCATATTATTACTCTGGTCTAAGCTTTCAAGCTGTTCTCTTATGAAAATTAATTTTTTTACATCAAAAATTGATGTATTTATTGTTGAACACAATGTTTAAGGTCTTTTTGGAATGTTATTCTAGCCAACAACAAGTTAGAGATATCATTTTCTTAGTCTGGTTCTTAATCTTTCAGTCCTAATCGGTTTTATATAGGCTTGGGGTGTCATTTGTTTTTAAGACCCACGTATATCCTTTATATAATCCGACATTTAATAGGGCATTCACTTTAATTCTCAGCATTGGTCATGAAGAGTTCCTTTTGGGGTATCCTTATTTACTTCCTTCCGTTTTGTATTATTACTCTTATGACAAAAAAGGAAGTAATATTTGCTTAGAAGGCTGAAATCTTGTGTGTGTGTGTGTGAGTGTGCGTTGAGCAAGCAAATCGGATAGACGACGATACGTGTGATGACAAAAGACCATTTTTTTGTTCTCTTCTTTTTTGTTTTGTGAACATAAGGCGATAAGAAGGCGATGGAAAACAGCGTTAAGAACCGGAACAAGTAATTAAATACAAAAGAAATTGCAGCTGTAAGCGAATGGAGTGAAGTGTGTAAAGAAGGAGACGGGACTGGAGAGGTGGAGGGAAAAGGGAATGAGAAGCGGTCATGGAAGCGGGCCAAAAAGGCAGCTGTAGTAGGTCCCGCATCTGGCTGCTGGCAGAACGGAAGCAACAACGCTAACGTCAACAGCGGCAGAACGGAAGTGAATACTTCCGCACGTAGCAAAACGTATGAATGAATGAATGAATGAAATGTGTGTGCGAGATACCAAAAACTTAAGTAAGTACTTGAGAAATGCTGTTAGCAATTGGAAGTAACCAGGCAAAAAGCAACCCCTAAGCGAGAGAGACAAATCCCTCCTCTACCTAACTCGCACCTCTATTTCACAAAGAAGAAAAAAATATACGTACACACAGACAGAAAATCAAAAAGAAAAGAAGGGCAGGTGTTCCTTATGCCGTTGACTCAAAGAATTTATGAATGAAAATTTATGAATCTCGTTTTGCTGTCGTCAGCAGAGACATCAGCGGCATCCAAAGGCGGCGAACATTTCATAATCATAGAAAATTTATTGTCAAGTGTGTGGGCGGGTTCACTCACTTTGTCTTTTATATATCTAAGATATATACACACACACACACACAAAAGATATAATAAAAGCTTCTAATATAAAATGACAAAACAAAACAAAGAAAGATTATAACAAACAACCATATTAAATATACGATTTATATAAGGAATATATCTCTACAATATAATTCTTTATCTTTCTGGCTGATTGGGACAAACCACACCTAAATCAAACAGATAGATTATGATATAAAAATAATTTGTTTGAAGAATTTTTAGAAATCGTTGAGAAATTTCTTCAAGATTATGTTTGAACTGTTTTGAACTAAATAAATGGATTGTATCACAGCATCCCGTAAGTGTATATGATGAGTTACTATATTACTCTGGAATTCTGGATATTTTAGGAAGATCTATGTATTCCCAGAGAAATTAATCTCTCAATTATCAATATTAGAAACTTATTCTTAAAATAATTTCAAAAAACTTACCGTTTTTTGGGTTTTATCCCCTTAAAAGGAACAAATGAAAATGACTTATAGGTTCGATTGATGTCGACCGCATTACGCATACGTCAAGTAATCCTTTGATTACAAATTGGAGACAAATAGAGACAAGATTCATATTGAGAACATGTTAAATTTTGAACATTTCCTCATAATTTTCCTTAAAACAAGGAAAACAAGGTTGAAAGCGATTTTAACAGTGCCTTGATCCTTGTTCTTTCCATGTTATGATTATAATGTTATCTAACATTGACTGTTAAACTCTTAAGCTTAGTCCCCCCTCACTGGCCGGTAGGTCTTGCAAAATATTTAGCTAAACATTTTGCTTATAACTGTAACTGCTGCGCCTCTTTTGCTTACTATATATGTATCTGTATAAGTGCTCTCTCTGCTTCTGCTCTCTCACTGTATGTGTGTGCGTGTGTATCTCGCTTTCGTTTCATTCATAAAAATGCTTATTTCCTGTTGTTGTCTAGGCTAGGCGCGGGCTTCATCTTTCGTCTGTTAGTTTGCACAGTCATAAAATACATACACACAGAAAGTCATTCAAGCAAACGATAAGATAATAAAATCCGCTTAGATACGTTTTTTTTTTTTTGTTTTTTTGCGCCTTTCGCGTCTTGCCGGCTCTCTCGCTCTTGCTCTTGCTCTCACTCTGACTGCGGCAAATGTATCTGTAGCTATGAGTGCTTTATATTTACTATGAAAATAAACAGCAACAGCAGCAGCAACAATGGCTGGCGATTACAAATGGCAATTGCAATAAAAAGCGGGGCAAAGGCAACAACAAACGAAATTAGCGTAATTAGCAAATTACTCAAAGCTTTTTTTTGTTTTCTCTCTTTTTCTCCCTCTCACTTGCTGAATTTGTGCGGCTTAAAAATTGACGTCGTTGTTTTTGGTGGGCTTACATACATTTATCTGTGTGTGTGTGTGTGCTCTAGGAGGTGGTTGGTGGTGGTGATAGGGGGGAACGTGAATAGAAGGCGGGAAGAACTGTATTTTGCGCTCTGCTGTTGGTTCGTTTGGTCAGTTGGTTTGCCATCGTCACATTTCAGTTTTTCTTGGCCGGAAATGCTGAATTTGCACAAAAACGACGGAAAAATGGCATAAAAATGTTTAGTATTTTTTTTTTATTCTTCCCTTCTTTTTTCTTTGTCTCCTTCTCTCACTCACTCTTTTCTTTCTTCTTCATGGGGTCTATTTAATATTATTTTTTTTTGGTTACACGCGCGCCCAAAATAAATATACTTAATTGACGTTTGTTTAATCGCAACCGAAACAGAGTGGGCTAAGACGAGGCAAGAAGGGCAAAAGAGTGTGAGACAGAGAGAGAGAAAGGGAGAGCGAGTAGGTGTGTTCTATGCCTGCACGTTATAAAAGTTAGACAAAAAACAACATATATACATATATATTTAAAAAAAAAAACCAAACAACAAATATTAGCAGACGATGGCAACAGACAGCGACGCCAAAGCCAGCGCCGACGTCGACGTCGACGCCAGCAAAGTTGATGATGACGCCTACGCAAAATTTTCCTAAGTAGAACAATAAACCATAAAGGGCTGACAATTTGTCTGGTGTGGTTGCTGCCCGCCTCCCCCTGCTCCCTTTTTTGTTTTTTTGCTAGCTAAGAGAAATGAATTGTAGATGATGAGAAATGGACGCTGGATTGGGGGGAGGGCGCGAGGGCGGTTCTGTTGCCATGTGACCGTCAATTAGTCAAAGCCATCAGCCTAGTTGTTGTTTTTGGATGCTATAATTTTTACGTTTGCGGTGTGTTGCACGTGCTCAAAAAACCAAAAATAAAATACAAGAAAAGAGACTTCAAAATGTACAAAGAGAATGAAGCTTTTATTTTTTCATTTACCAATTTATATGCATTTTATGGCAACATATTCAAATTATTTATAAGAGAGATTTCGATTTTTGATAGTTGAAACTATTTTTCCCATGGGGAAATACAAAGAAATTACTTATTCAAGGAACTTTCTTTCTCAAACATTGAAATTTCTTGACAAAATCCTTGTGTATCTCTTAAATCTTATATTCCTCCAAGTAATATCGTAAGCTTAAAGCAAAATGATCGAAGCGACTTGAAATTTGAACTCAATATTCTTGACTATATTGAATACGGAACAGACATATATAGGCTATGTCCACAATTTTAGTCCCCGCCAAATTATTATTACCCATCCACATGTAGGGCATAATTAGTTGATTAGACAACTAATCGTAACAATGGAAAAGGAAATTGAACAATTGTATTATAAAGTTTTCGGTTTTTCCCCCTCTCGCCTGAATGGGCGACGGTGTATTGCCATGCCCTACAACAATCATAATTCACTTAACTTTGTTCAAGAGAGAGAGAGAGAGAGAGAGAGGTCTGATAAAACAATAATAATATTGTAAACCTTCTATACACAACCACCAATAACACTTTACGAAGGTTAAACGAAAATAACCTTGGTCTCTATGCCATTATACAACAACAAAAGCATGTCAGGCATTGAACTTGATACCAGAATGATTACCAGAGAAACAGCAAGAGAATCGAGTGTATGGCTAACCAACTATAGCACCTTACCTTGTGCAAATTGTGCGGACTCACTTCCTTTTGCAGAGTCCATCTCCCTTCCTCTCTTCATTCTAACTAACGATTGCAATTGTGACGGTTAGAGCCATATCGTTCGCACTTCGAATATAATTATCAATACCCAACACACATACACACACACACACACACTATGCACACCACCCGCAGTTGTTCTCCTCTCATCGTATTATGCCTGCCTTTTATCAACGACTTGGTGTGTATGTGTGTGTGTGTATTTCATTCATTCACTCTCGTAATTGATTGTTTTGCACTTGGATTAATTTATGTGGGCAAACGTTTCCAATATTATTGATTACTGATTAATGGCAATAAACAATGAAACTCTGGAGTGGGTAAGTGGGGAGTATCTATAAGTATTTCCGATTTACTGATACCAAAATCAATGAAAATGAATTAAACAATACAATATTTTTGTTTTTGTTTTTTGTTTTTGCCAGACACTAATTAAAAAACATAAAACAAAAAAAAAAAAAAAAATACTACAACAACTAAATAGTAACTTAGAGTTGGCAATACACTCGTCCCTATCTATTGCCCTCTGTCTCTAACTTGTTGATGTGTTGGAAGTGAGTGGTTTTTATCAATGAAGGTAAGCCAAAACAACACCCACTGGACTAGATAGATAGATGATAGAGAGGTAAAAGAGTGGCTGCTGCTTTTTTGCTGTTGCCTTGTCTTGTCTCAAAGGGGGGAATTATACGTTTATGTAACTGAGCTCGGAGTGTTGCCCACTAACTTCCTGTGAGTGAAAGACTTTTGTTTGTTACATACATACATATGTATGTATATGTATGTATGGAGCACTCCTACACGAGCTCTGATTCTCTTTGGTTGTTGTTGTTGTAGGCGTTGTGGGCGACACTGTTGCATTCACTGATGCAAATGCTAATGAGCATGACTAGACATATGGCCCTATGTCTATAGATAATAATGATGATGATTATGATGAAAATTCGTTGGTTGGCTCATTTAGTAGGTGTTGTTGGCATTGTTATTACCGTTGAAAGCCTCTTCAATTGACGTTGCCGAGTTGTCAGCTTTGCCTTTGCCTGTTAGTCGGTTGGCGGGTTACTCGGTTGGGTATTTGAAATTGCTTTAAATGAAGTATTTTTTGCTAAACCACATTGCCTTGTGCTGTGGTGGGCAGTAGCTAGAATTGTAAGTGCATTGTCAAGTGATGTGGGGTTTGCAGGAAACTAACGAACTAGAAAATGCATTTCACTAATCGAGTTTGTGTAGTTTGGTAAACTAATCATATCGCTATAATAAATAGCAAAAGGAAACACTTGTAAAGATTAAATTGCTGACCTTTAGTTACAGTCCCAAATGTTTACAACACTGGTCGATTCGAAATTGACTTTACAACACTGGCCGATTTCGTTTTTTCCCAAGTCAAGACTATCTATTTTCTGGAATAATTTCCTAGCTGATTATGCAACCCTGCTTAGCTTGGTCACTCTCTCTCTCTGTCCCCATGTCCTAGCATCCACATTTCGCATTTGTGTTCTTTTTAGAAGTGTTTTTGTAGGCAGATGACGACGAGTGCGTGTGTGTATGTTAGGCTGAGTGTGGGGTTATCTGATTGGTTGCTGATCATGATGATGACGACTATATAACTGCGCTTCCTCAATATGTAGGCCCTAACTGACTGACTGCCCGTCTGAGTGTCTTCTGTCTTCTGTCTTTGTGGCTGGTTAGTTGGCTGTTTGACTGTTGCAAGTAACACTCGAATCAGCGACAAGTTCTTCATCTCTCAAAAACACATGACGTAGGCAACTTTCTGACTGTTGTTGTTATTGGTAGCTTTTATTTGTTGTTTGTGCTGCTCGCCTCTTCGATTCATTTGAAAAATACACACACACACACACACACACATCCAGAGAAATATATGTAGGTATATATAGAGAAATATAGACATTGATGTTGCCACTGGCTACTGGTTTGTGTCGTTGTTGAATGGAAACGAAGTTGCAGCTGCTAATATCATTCTGATGACGTTGCCAAATCTTTTTTGTATACAAAAACACCAAGAGAGACAGGGCGAAAGAGAGACAGAGACAGAGATAGTGCGAGAGATCGAGATCAACGACGGATGTTGCGAATTTCTGTAGCTTTTTTTCGGCACTCTGATTTATCATATACACATTATATATATATATATATATATATTTGTATCTATGTACGTATACGTAATTCTCTCTGCCGTCAACTAATTTAGTGTTTCCTGCTGACAACAGCAGTTTAAGCTTTTTTCAATAAAATGAGAGAGAGAGAGAGAGAGAGAGAATGCGAGAGTGAAAGAAATTACGGAACTGTGTCAAAAAATGTTTGTACTATATACCATATACAAATACATCAATATAGATATGTATGTAGTGCTTTGTCTTAAACATTTTACTAAGAAGAAAACAGTTTTCCAATGCCCTCGCCCCGTATTACACTCAATTAGCTTTAAGCAGGGTTAAAAACTTAAAAATCTAGGTATATATCTACATATATTCACTCTGCACTGGCCAAAATCAATGTACCTCTGGTTTTTTTTTTCACAAAAAATAAAATTGATTTTGATTTTGTTTTTGTGTTGCCTCATTCATTTCTACAACGAACGATGATGATGATGTTGTTGTTGTTGTTGTATTAAAATAGACGACATCCGGTCTGCACGAAATATATAAATCATATTTTTAGATAAACGTTGATACACACACGCAGCGCAGAGCAGCGCAGTCGCTGCCTCTGTCTCTGCCTCTGCCCATTGCCAGCAAGAGAAAAAAAGTTGTATTAGAAAATCCAAAAAGAAAAATTGAAAAAAAAAAAAAAACGAGAAACAAGATTATTTGTTTTTCTTTTATATTTAGAAACAAAAAGAAAACAATAATTCATAATTTTCAATTTGTTTATGGCCACACAACCAAAATAAGTAACAATTGTAGTTAAATGATTAATAAGGATACAACTGTCACATGTATAAAGTTTCAAATTGCTAAACAGGACCTCTACGGAGACCTACGACATCCTTGTTTACAAGTTTATCCTTGTAAAATCATAAAATGGGGAATCAATGTAAGAAAACGTACGCTCTACGTTAAAAGAAGATGAAAAGATAGAGAATTTGAGAATTTGTTGATAGTTTTAAGATTTAAATGCATTTGAAGAGACACAACCAATCTGCAGTTTGTTGTTTTGATCAATGAATTTGCCTGCCCTTTGAGTATTCCATTTGTCTAGCATCCGACAAGCAGGCGAATTTGTTATGACTGTAATAACTTCCTCGATCATAAATATCACTCACTCTGAGGAGATACTTACCAATTCTCCTCCCCTCTTTCACACTGGAGCATCAGAAGCAGCAAGCGCAAAAGAACAAAAATTGTGTGGAAATGGAAAGAAATTAACACATTTAATGAAAAATTTTAGAGCTAAAAAAAAAATAATAATAAAGAAAGCAAAACCGAATGGGCATACAGAGCGTATGAGTAATCAACGACAGGAAATAGTGACAAATATGCCCCTGCCCATCCCTAACCCTAACATGTGTGTGTGTGTGTGTGTTCGAGAGTGTGTTTTGGTGTGTAAATGTGTTGTAGCTATTTGCACCGATAGCAACAAGCCAAAAAAAAAAAGAAAAAAATTTCAATAATTTATTTGGTTTGAATGAAATACGAACGACGAATACGACTAAGGCGACGACGGAGACGACGGAGACGACGAGGTGGCCGCCATTGGGGCGCCCACAGGAAACGCTGAGTGAGGCGTCACAAGCACCAGCAACAGCAGCAGAAGCAGCAGTCGTCCGACGACGTCAACGTTTTGGCTTGGCAACAGTTTCCTGTGTTGTTGTTGTTGTTGTTGTTGACGCTGAATGCAAACGGGTTACGACAACAAACATGTTACAATTTGGTTCAATGACTTTGGCCAGGCCATAGATATACAAATAATACACTTGACGAAATTTGAAACTAAACAAATTCAAAAACAAAACTAACACTACTACTTACCCCCTGAAAATTGGTTAGCAAATAATGTAAACTTGAATTCGATGTTGCAATTTGATTTTATTTGAAAACAATAAGCCACAATATTTTGTGCATTGCATAAAGTTTACATTCAATGAAGTTTACAGACTTATTAGCTCTTAGTTCTTAATAAATTGAAGCCATCCATGGCCAGAATTTGAAGCAAATCTATTAAGAGTTAAAAACTGTTTTCAATACTCTGTAAATATTAATCGATAAATCGATTTAAAATCGTCCATACACAGTTAATGGAATCGTTAAAATATAAAAAACACGATAAACCAATTGTATTTGAGTGACTAACTAAATTAGTATTGATATTTTTAGGATCACACAAACAAAAACTCAATATGATAGAAACGGAATAGTAACCTTATATCGGACTAATTTTGGTCAGTTAAGGATATTAGATTATCCTTCAAGAATTTGCCTTTAGTTAGAATCTTCAATCTTCTTGAGGGACTTTTTTGTCAGTGTAAGTGGCGAGTTTATTCAGGGAGGCGAAATGTTGGTGAATGAATGTTGGTTTCGTTCGTTATCTAACCTCCCACTCCTAATTGTGGCACCACCCACAAGTTTTTGTATACATACATATATACATATATTGTTTATCAGTTGGCGGCAATATTGAGGAAGTGGTCGCCGCCGCTGTCGCTGTCGCCGTCGCCGTCACCGTCGACGACCTCGCTACCGCCACACATGGAACTTGGGCCAGATGCGCTGATAAGCTTAACATTTACCACACATTGTTCATGCCCGCTGCTGCTTCTTCACATTTTGGCAAACCTTTGTTGTTGTGCGTGTGTCTGTGTGTGCGTGTGTGTAAAGCTATTTTATTGTTTACTCCCCTACACCCTTTAGCCTCTCTTTGCATACAAAATGAGCTTGTGAAACTTATCAGTGACCAACCATTTACCTCCCACCACCTCTCTCCCCTCTCTCTCTCTCTCTTAACTTAACTAATGTGTCATATTACACATACGCCGCATAAGCCAGATCAGATGTATGCACAAATATTGATAAAACTCTATCTCTCTTGCTCTATCTTTAATCATTCGAACATTTCCTTTACCCTTAAATTTTCATTTCAATTCAGTTGTGAAATTTTCTTCCTTTCCTCTTATTAGCTATGAGCAATAAATACTTGTTTGTTTATAAATTGAAATATTAAACATGCTAAAGAAATAAATTTATAATTAATTATCTTCTTACGATTTTGCAACTTTCTTTGCAGTTTGTGGACATTGGCATTGTCACATCGATTGAATCGAATCACAAGCAAATCGAATTTGCGCGCAAAGGTCAAGAGATTTGTATAAAAATCGAACCAATTCCTGGTGAATCACCAAAAATGTTTGGACGCCACTTTGAGGCGGATGATATGCTTGTCAGTAAGGTACGTTAAAAATCAACAAAAACAACAAAATATTTAATTAACCAATACATGACAAAAATGAAAAAAAAAGAATCAAAACCAAACAACAAGCACTTGTGGCTTGCGTCTCTCAAGTGGCACTTGGCCCACTTCAGTTGGCCAGTATCCATCATAGCGAAAACGACTTTTAGGCGTTATCCGCAGATAAGACTAAGACCCAAGGAGCGGAACAATCTACTTGGAAATTTTTAGCTCTTGTTGTTCTTATTTAATAATAATAACAATAATACTAGGTAATCATTGCTCAACCTGTCGTTTTTCTTGTGTTGCTAGTTCGCTTACTCATTAAGATAGTCTTTATTAATCTTTTCATCGCAATAAAATGACTTGGCGATTCATTCAGTTATTTTAACGCATTTTTAAGCTTCAAGTCTTTAGTTGGTGGTCATGTTATAAATCAGTTAAAAATCTGTTTCTAAATCTTCATTTAAATTGCATGCTCTTGCAATATTAACTACTCTTTTAAGTGGTCGTGCCACTAGGCTGCCAGTGTTAGCTTAGTTAGTTTGTATTTTAAACATATGTTAATTAGATGTAAAGATGGTTTACTGTTTCCTGTAATCGTTTTCAAGGGAAAAGGTATTCCTATTGTAGTCTTTTGTTATTGCTAATCGGTTTGTTTCTGTTATTCACTTTGTAATTAATATGTCTTTTATTGCTGCTTATTGGCTTGGAAAGAAAGATATCGGTGGTCATTGTTTAGTTGGGGAATGGAGTACCCAAAAGCTTTCTGTAATATTGTTAATAATCGTTTGTTTTTTGAGAATTCTCAGCAGTTATCTTTTGATATCCTCTTATGGTTGTTATCGTTTATCATTTCCAATTGTGTTTCATTTTGGCTTATCGAATCGTTTTATGTTGATAATCGCTGCCAATCGGCTTGTAAGAAAAGTTATCGTTGGTTTTCGTTTAGTAGGGAAATTACGTTTCGATATATTAAACTTATAAACTATATGCTTCTTATAGTTTCTACACGGTTAATTCGATTTGGCTTAAAAAGTCTCAAGTGATATTTCTGTATATCGTTTATCGTTTGTTAACCTCGAATGGCTGTTATCGTTTAGATTTCTAATCGTGCTCCACCGTGGTCTAGCGGAAATTATTTTTCTTTGTCTTGTGTGTTTGTTTGGTAATCATTTTGCAAGTTGATTGCCGCCCACTTGCTATCATTTGTCATTGCCAATCGCCTTTTGTTGTAAAAGGTTAAAGGTTACATTCGATAGGTGTAACAACACTACTCCGACCATAATTACCTATCAATTAGGCAATAAATAATTACGTCTGTCACTTAAGTTTTAGTCTAGAGCAATCAACTGACCGCTTCACTGCTGCCTTGTCGATGCCCTAAAATGCCAAAAGCTGTCAATTGCTAATAGTTTGGCGTTAGAATCTGCTGTAGTGGATAGACCACATTTTGTTCACCTGCCCCTGGCCCCCTGCCTCCACTCTAAATAATTTCACCTATCGTTTGTTCTAGCGTGAGCACTTAAACTTTGCCAGTTGCCTTATCAAATTACATGGCCAAGTTGCTGCTGCTGTTGCTTGTCGCTGTCTTAAGTGGCGTTAAAAGGTTTCTTCCCCATTCTACACCACCATCTATATCTATGTATGTATGTGTGTGTATATACTATGCTCCTGGTTTCTCCTTACCTTGGCGCTGATTGTGTAAAGTTCTATCATTTGATTAACAATTACTTAAAAACCACGCTGACGTCAAAAGGAGTGGAGTGGTGGTTCTGATGATGATGATGATGATGTAGGTGGTGGAAAATTGACAGCGAAAAACCAGAAAAAAAAAATCAATAATCAACTTAATTTTTCACATTATTTTAGTTTGTTTTTCTCTCTCTCTCTCTCTCTCTCTCTCTCTCTCTCTCTCTCTCTCTCTCTCTTTCTCTTGCATCTTTCTCCCTGTGTGACGTCAGCAATTTGCCAAGACTAGGAGAGGGGGATGGTCTATAATTGTTCATTGAGTTCACTTTGCTGTCAGTTTGATTCAATTAATGTCGTATATAGCTTGTATTTTTAGGCCTCTACAAAAAAAAAAATTGAATAATAATAATAATATTGAGAACATCACACAAAAAGCTCTCAAGGATAAAGGCGACGCTTGGTTGGTTGGCTGTCTGGCTGGCTGTTTTGGTTGTTGTTGATGATTTTTCGCTTTCGTTACAATGAAAGACCAAGCAAGCGACCTTCCTATTCTATTTTGAGATATTTTTTGGCTATTTTTAGCACTCAATATCTTCTTTTTGCTCTACACAACGGCAACAACAACGACGACCACGATGATGATGATGATGCTCATTTTAGTGGGAGCCATGAAAGAGTATTATGTCATGGCTGACCTGTTGGATCGACAAAGTCCCTTTTTTCCATTCTCCTCGTAGCCTTTTGTCACTCTGACGTCACGTGTTACCTTCCACGGCAATTGCACTAGCTGCAGCATCCACAACGTTCATTGACTTTTAAGCATCTCTACGACGACAACAGTCACAGTCATAGCCACCATGTTCACGATGTCGTCGACATCGTCGTCGTCATCGTCATCGAGTAACCCAGTTTCTTTTTTTTTTTTTGCCGCCTCCGACGCCGCCTTGTGTTGTGTTTTCGGGCACTCACTTGACCCAGTTGCCAGTTTATGTTGCAACTGGATTCGGGGATTCTAACTGGGGGTTGGGTTTCAGTGTTCAGTTTTCAGCATTGTGCAAATTGAGCTGTGGCTATGACTTTAAAATAATGTATGCTATGACGCATTTGTCGACCCGGGCGTTTGACTAGGCAACAACCCACCAATGTGTAGCTTTAACCCAGTTTGATTCTGGCCTTGCCTTGCCTTGCCCTGCCCCCTACCCTACCCAACCGTCAGTTCAACCAAATTGGGCAAGGCCTTTCTATTATTATTATTATTTTGAATGTAACTAAAAATAGCTTGTAAATTAGTTAAGACTGAATGGATATACCGATAGATGCTACTCACAGTGGACGATTGAGTGAAATGAAGTGTAGCGACTGGTGATGCCAATTAAACATAATCTTATCATCATGATATGAATCATCGTCTCTAGATTAGTTTGAAGAACTTTGTCAATTTTATTCTATTAAATTTGATCTGTTGTCAATTGTCTCTAGGGCAAGTCATTTTTTGATAGAAAAGGTCATTCATAAGGTCAAGTAATACGACAATTCCGCGCTGGCTGTTTTTGTGTTCTTTTCGTTTAGTGGAAAAAGCAATAATAAGAATGGAATTGCCGAACCACATAATATTTTGAAAATTTATGGCAACAGTCCCACGTGTTTTTAGTTTTCCAGCTTAATGAGAATAATAGAAGAGGGCTAGAGTTTCCACGTGTTTCTGAACTTTCTTTTGTAGTCGTTGTTAGATATATATTGATGATTCTTTGGTGTTTTAACTGAATCTCGTTTTCTCTGTTCTTAAGGGGGAATCATTTGCTATTCTATTTACATATCTGAATCGTTATGAGAACTTGAGCAAATATGTGATTAAGGCACTTCCCTTTTATCACTCCACTGGTTATTTAGACCACACAAATTATTTAATAGTTATTTTATAGTAATTTATTCTTGAAACATGATCCGATTGCCATTTTTTATATGGTGGTGGGGGGGGATACCTTTTCGAATTTTAATAACTACCGGCAAATGGCAAAAGCCATTAAAAACCAAAAAGAGAAAAAGAAACTGAATAAAAATATTCGATTCTCTCTCTACGATATTTAATTCCAACTTCGTCTTAATGGCAACTACTAACTATAGTTACAGCCTACAGCTCTGTCTATATACATATATATATATGTATATTATAGATATCTGAAGTATTTTTATCCTTTAAAGTCAAACAAAAGACTTGA
This sequence comes from Drosophila equinoxialis, assembly GCA_018150345.1. Classification (NCBI taxonomy): domain Eukaryota; kingdom Metazoa; phylum Arthropoda; class Insecta; order Diptera; family Drosophilidae; genus Drosophila; species Drosophila equinoxialis. The sequence continues at coordinate 390,909 of JAECWI010000696.1, forward strand.
AGTTTTTAGTATGCAAAAGTCATAAAGGCGGCGGCAGACCCAACCACGGGGAAGAGAGAGAGAGAGCCAACGATTCTGTTTCAGATTCCGGGGCCTTATCATATAAAGGCATCTTTTGTCTGGGCCAGGCTTGAATCGAGTTGAATTGAATTGAGAGGAGAAACCTATTCAATAAATATGTTGAAAATAATCAAAACCATTGATCGGTGGGGCCCCAAAAGGCTAATTAATATGCCAGTCGCCAAAAATAATAATTAAACGTGAAAAATAAAGTCGCCGCTGCCGCTGCCTAGAAGTCAAGGGCAGAGATTGACTCTCCGACTTGAAGTCAGAGGGGACGACCGAGAAGATTCAAGAGTCTGTCTTTTTCTCGTCTCTCCCACTATCCATAAATGTTAAACATTAAAAAAAACGCATTAAATAAAGAAGAAAAATGCCGTAAAAAATGGCGACACTAAAATATCTCCGATAAGGCTTTAATAAAATGTTGAAATATCAAAAGAGGGCGGCAGCTAGAAAGAGACAGGATGAGAGTAGAGAGAGGGAGAACAACGGGGTAACAGAAAACGATATCGAAAGAAAAACAAAAAAGTTTTTATTCAAAATCATTTTAATTATTATGCGTCTGTTGTCCAGGGGGGATGAAGAAGCGGGGGGAGCTGGGGGGAAGAACACACACACGTGCCGAGCTGCTGCCCTGTTGTTTGATTGATGGAGCAACCGCAGCCAATATGCGCATCCTGAAAGCGGAGGTCTCAACTTATGACAATTGGCACGTTCCAATTATAAATAAAAAAAAAAGAAAAGAAGAAAAAAAACCAAACCAAAACAAAGTTGATAATGTGAATAATGAAAACTGAAATGAATGATTTATGTATTGAAAAAATACCTGGTGTGGGCAATAATTCATAGATTTCTCTATATATATACATAATAATGTATTATATATATATAATTTGTTTTATTTTCAGATATCTCGCCAGAGTATTGATGCCTGCAAGGATTATTTCCGCGATGATCTGATTAAGGCCGATTGGGCATTGATGGTCGAACTGAAGAAACTCTTTGAGATTTTATAAATCCATCTCTCCTGATTGTCTATGATCTCTAGTGATCATATTTGCCAAAATACACAAGAAGAAACGTACAACAACAACAACCACAAGAAGAAAACGAAGAAGAAGTAGACGAAGAAGCAACAAACAACTCTATTAACTATTTGAAACTTGCAGACTGTGTGCACCCTTTCTCAATGATAATGATCAAGTCAAATGATCATGATGATGATGATGAAGATGATGATGATGATGATTAATGACCCCGGCCAAGTTGATTCAGTTGTTGATTCCTTTAAACACCTTCATTTTTTCCATCTATCTCCCTTGTTATTTAACTCTCTCTCCCTCCCTGTCTGTGAATCCTTCTCTTTCACTCTATTTCTTTAGTTTTTTTTTTTTCACTATATTGAATACTTGTGCAGTCAATGGAGTCAATCAATCGATCGATCAGTCAATGAGTCGTGGTCATTTTCATTGTCGCTTAATAATTGTGTTAATGGTTTTTAAAATCGAAATTTGTAAAACGCTTTTCAATGCAACATTTTTTGCCTGAGCCTTTTTAAAATTTTTTGTTATACGCCTATATAGAGAATAAACAAAAAAGAAGGAAAACCTCAAAAAATATAAAACTAAATGAAACAACAAATAAAACACGAAAACAAGAAACAAAATGAAAACATTGCATTGCGTATACGCGACCGAGTCCAGAGAGGAGACAGACGACTAGAAGAGCCAAATAGAAAAGTTGTGGAAGAAGTTTTTTTGGGTGAATTGGCGGTAAGGAGGGGGGTCGGTGATGGCATAACTGTGTCACCGATGACGTCATGACGCCGCATTGTGAGTGTTGCATGACGTGGGCGTTGGTAACCTCCATAAAGGATATTGACCCACTTGGCATGCGCATACCCTGAAAAAAAAACCAAAAAAAAACTAAAACCGTCGACGTTTTGCCGCTGCTGTTGCTGGCTTTCATTCATAGCCTTAGTCCGCCGGCCGTTGGTGGTAATGCTGCAGCTGCAGCTGGTTGGTTTGGCTGTGTCATTGAACGGCACAAGGATGCCTATGAATGGAGGATGCCTGGCAACGGCTGCTGCAGCAGCAGCAGCACAATAAAAAATAAAAAGAATGAAAACTGGGTCAGACCGGGTCTCGGGTTTGTTCAACCTGCAACGATGATGACGATGACGACGACGATGATAGTCATGGGCATGTCCTGATATCTCTGCCCCTCTTTTCTCTCTCTCTCTCTCTGTCTCTCTCTGTTTCTGTTGCTCTTTAGCTCATGTGGTAAGGACAATTGTGTCGTTCATAGTTATGAGCTTCATTCTGACGATGAGAGTTGTATATAGACGGTATATGGTGGGTATATAGACGGAAGAAGTGTTCCAGTTTTCCTTCTTTTTGTGAATGACGCAAATGTAAGCAGGCAGGCACTTGTATGCTCTACACGTAAGTCCTTGAAACATATCTACATACATATAGATTCCCTTGTCTCCGATCTCCCCCTATCATCCATCGGCCATGTGTCCTCCATTTTCTGGTCATTCATCCTCTCTTGAACTCTTTGGCTTAAGTGCTTCTCGTTTGAATTGGCTTTGGCTTTGTCTCCCTCATAATGGTTGCCTGTGTGTGTGTGAGTTTTCAAGTGCGTCAATTAATGAGCCACCATTAGAACTAGTTTTTCCCTTGAAAAAAATGGACCCAAATCTGCCAATTAACCAAGGATTCAAACGTTATTGAAGAGGGTCAACAGTTTGGCATTTAAAACGTAATCATATCCAAGTGCATATGAACATTCAATCAATCAACAATTGATTGCTTAAGAATTTTGTAGTTAAACCATTTAAACTTGCCTGAAAATCTTTTAAATTAGTTGGTACTAATCTTACAAAAGTGAAGTATGTACATAAATAAGCGTTTCCAATATATGTCATAAGATGTACTTTTATTTTATATACACATTTGATCAGCATCATCTTATATATGAGCACTCAGATCTCGAAGACCATGGCCATCAAATTTGCCAGTTAGACTCATCTATATCTTGTATTACATCTATGTATGTACACTTCACAAAAAAAAAGAAGTTGCAAAATAACAAGGAGTTCATTTGATTTTAATGCCAAGACATCTGATAGTGGATAACCCCACAATATATTGAAAATTTGGAAATTCCATTTTGTACGCAGACTTTTAAGGTGACATGGTTTTCAGTTTTTAAATAGTATGAAAAATAAACTTTGTCCAAATTGAGTTATAATTATATGGAAAAGAACCAATAACTGAATATAAAAAACTTTTTTTTTCTAGGTGTTCGCGGAGTTTTGCGAGCAAGTGTATAGGTTTTAGTCCGGCGACATCCAATCAAAGCAAATTACCCCTCCCACCCATTAACACCGTAAAGAGAGGCACAAAAAAGCCCAAAATGCTTATGTATTTGTAAAGTTCAAGAGAAGTTCGTGAAAATAGGAGTAAAAGGGACGCATACATCACTTGATTAACCGTTACCCGATCGTAGCTTGGCTGCAGGTCCGAGAATTTGAACGCTCCTCTCTCTTTCGTATTTCGCTCTCTCTCTCCCTCTCTTCTTCCTTCACACTTTTAGTTTTGCCGCATACGTGAGCGTGCTCAGTTATCCCGTTTAAAGTGCAATTATTAATTTTTTTTTGTGTTTCAAAAGTGTTAACAAATTAGTTTGGTGTGAAGATAACGCATTTCTCTCTTAATGTGTGTTATTTGCATTGCATATTGGTAGAAGAAAAGAAGATTATGGAAAAAGTAAGCGTACTGCAGCGCTGCTTCGCAGTCGACGTCACAAGCACAAGAAAAAGAGAGTTTTGTATAGCTTCTAGTGTTGTAAAATGCATGATTCGCTAATAGGATCTAATATGTATGTACATACATATGTATGTATATATAAAATATTTGGTTAATAAAAGAGTTTAAGAAGATAGGTATGCTATTTATTTGGTTTTTTTTTTATGTGTATGCAGTGTTTTTTGTTTTGTGTTTGTGTGTGACTGAGAAAGCAATCGAACAGCTCATGGAACGGAAAAGGTAAGGTAAGTTATCATTTTATTATAAATACATACATGCATATGTAGATATGTATGTATGTATGTATATCTTCATATCTGCTTATGTACTTGGAAATCTATTCTGGGGAAACATCGTTTTAGAAGAAAAATTTCCCTGTTTTTATCTAAATTTGATTAGGTTCAGAGGGGGATGGGTATTGGCCTGAATTTCCCTTCCAAAGGGAACCATAATAATACGATCGTTTCAAACAAAGAGCCAAACTATGTTTTGCTTTACAATTCTTTAAATTTTTGTTCTAAAAATAGAAATTGTATCTCTTTTACCTTTGAAACTGTTCGTGAATTATTATTTTGTTATAAAATTTGACCATTTTTCTTTGCAAAGAGTTCAAATGGTTCATCAAAACCTGAGGAAAAACCCTTTGTGCAAGTTCGTGACTTGGACTTGGTCAACAAATAAGCTGATAATGTTGGAGCAAGTTGGCCCAGACGAACCCCTGGCGGAGACCTCTTCCTCAGGTTAATAAGAAGAAATATATAAGCCTCTCGTTGCTCAAGTGATTGGAAAAAACGTGATTAGGCTCAAGTAATTAACTGTGAAAGGGCTAATGCAGAATGAAGATCGATAAAATCAATTGGGATGAATATATTTGCCTTTGGTTTTTTTCCAGCAAAGCTTTGAATGGTTTGTTAAATGCTTCAAGTGCCATAAAGTTTTAAAGTGTCTACCCAAAAGTGCAATAATAATGCGAATTGTGCAATAAATATCAGCATTTATGATACACACACAATCACCCACACTCACACACACACACACACACACACACACATCATATCGAACGTTGTGGAATGTCCCCAGTATATGTTTTAGTATCGTATTACGTTGATTCTGGCACGTAGCAAAAATCAACTGCACCTATGGGGGGTATATATCGACACACACCACACACACACCAGATGAGAATTTATTATATTGAAGGAAATTCTTTGCGAAAATGGAAAGAGTTTCCTTCATTACATTTTTGGCCATAAAAAATCATAAGTAAGCGTTATATATTTATGTCCCTGTCTGTGTTCCTGTCTCTCTCTCCCTCTCTCTCTGTCTGTGTGTGTGTATACACCAACCGGGTGTGTATGTGTGTGTGTCTGTGAAATTTCATTGACTAAAATATAGATATACATAGAGGGAAAAAGAGACGGGGATACATGTTTTCATGTTCATTCATTGATTTTTTTTTTTTTCTTACTTGGCCCAACTCTAAGCCAGGCCAAGCTATTGCCTTGGGGCAGGCGCAGAGGTAACAATGACATGTGGCAAAAAGAAAGAAACTCGAGCAAGGAAACTTTATTCAATGACGCCACAAATCTCCTACCGAGAGAAAGAGAGGGGAGAGCTGGCGCGAGATTTTCATTCACAAGGCAATTCGCCCAAATGGTATCCACAAAAAGGGCTCACTGGGTCTAGCTACATAGCTGGCTGGCTGCCTGTTGGGTGGCCTCGCCCTGACCTGGTGGTGAATGATGTTGAGTAAAAAGAAGAAGACAATGTTGAGAATGTGGAACTAGGGCAGCACTGGTGGCGCTGTTTGGCTGAATCTATACATATATACTATGTGTGTGTGTGTGTGTGTGTGTGTGTGTGTGTGTGTGTGTGTGTGTGTGTGTGTGTGTGTGTGTGTGTGTGTGTGTGTGTGTGTGTGTGTGTGTGTGTGTGTGTGTGTGTGTGTGTGTGTGTGTGTGTGTGTGTGTGTGTGTGTGTGTGGGTGAGTGGGCTGGGTAGGTTGGGTTGGCTGATGATGGTCGTCGTCGTTTTGAATTCATTGAGAAAAACGAAACGACTGGCGAAGGACTCACATGGCCACTTGAGCGTGCCAGCTTAAAATGCTTAGCAAATAAATGCCACAACGTCGTCTCCTCCACTCTCATCTCAATCTCTCTCCCTCAATCTCTCTCTCTTTCTCCTCTGTGTGTGTGTGTGTGTATTGGCTCTGCATGAATGAAAAGGAGAAATAAAAGTCAAATGGAAATTTATACAACGTTTTTCCTTTGAATTATGCAAATTTATCAATTTGGCTCGTCGTCTATCATCAATATTAATCAGACTCAAATTCGAAAAATCACACAAAAACATAATAATCATTTTTCCTTTGACAATTATTTAATGTAAGACAAAATTTCCAACGAAAGATTCTAATAAAAGCTTAATTAAAACATATTTCTGCATTTGACAAATTTTCTTTTGTCTTGTCTAAGTTTACTTCAACTAACCGAAATGACATTTACAAAAAGGAATGAATCTTACCTTATGCTCTCTTTAGCCTCCTTTAACCTCATGCCTCGTCCATAGGTGCAGGAGGAGGAGGATTTTCACCTCCCCTTCGATTCTACATAAGCTATAGAAACTTTAATTACATTTCAAGCATAGACGAATCTTAAAAACATTTTCTTCGTTTCAAAAAAATCACAATTTTCGAGCTAAAATATCAAAGACGATAACTTCGGCTATGCCGAAGTTTATATACCCTTGCAGTCCTTCACAAAAATAGTTTTACATGTTGAAATTTCTTTCCCTGAAACTCAATTCTTCAATGAACAAACAAAACATTCAAATTATTACTCTTTTCACTACAATTTTTTCTTCCTCCATCATTCCCTAAGCAAAGCACGGCACGTATGCACATACAGTTCATGTAGCGTTGTGTCTGTGTGTGTATGCATGTGATCTGTTGACTTGATGATGACGTAGGCAGCGCTTGAACCGATTTGTATTGACTGTAACTTGTGTTCTATTTATCTGATCAGATTCAAAGTTTGGGATCTGAGGTTTTATATCCCATACTATCATATTAGTAAATTTTAGGGGGATACTCCAATTTCTGCAAAAATATATCTTCTAGAGCTATATGATATAGTGGTCCGATCCTGACAATTTCCATACTTTGTCTGCTTCGAGCTAAAAGTAGCTCAAATATCAAATTTCATTCCGATAGCTCTTAAGATGGCTGAGTAAAACGCATACGCACAGACGGACGAACAGACGGAACATGCTGATCTCCTTCTGTGCGTTACAAACATCTGACCAATTTTCTAATACCCTCTGCAAGGGTATAACAATGTAATAATTTAAACTGTTGACATTTTGTCAATATGAGAATGACGAAAAGTCAATGGCTGAGCTTAAGGAAATCGAGAAAGGGTCAAAATTATGGGAGAGAAATTTTGGAAGTTTGCTCAGACTCACCCCCTGCGATCGGTGCATGATTTAAAGCGATTTTGGGAGGATTTAGATCAAGGAATACATTTTGTTTCGAAATTGCAGTTTGATTTTCGTTCCAACTCCACAAAAAATATCAATGGATTCTTTTCGAATGTCGAGAATGGGGGGAGGAGTCCCTCTAATATAAAATAGCATTCCATTGTCTTTTAGACGCCGAATAGACGGCGAATTGGTTTTCCTTAGATCTTCGTGTTAAGTCGTTGGAAAAGGTAAGCCAATTAATAGGGGAACCTTGCCAGAGTGCGCCACTGAGCCAAGGGAATTTTCCCTTTGTATAAGTATTCCAAGGGGTTCGAAAAAGTAAGAAAAGCTAAAGAGAAAGGTCACAGAAAAGTGTTCGATTTTAAAAAAGCCTTTTTGAAATGCTGCACTAAAATCAATTTAATTTAACACACACATATGTACACATACACACACACACACACACACACACACACACATACTCATTTTGCACGTGAGTTTTGTGTCTATTAAATTGCCATGAGATTGTTCATGTTTATACATTTCACCTCGGCAATGCAGACAAAGATTATCTAGGACACTTGTGACGTCAGAGGCCACAGAACGAAATTTATACATATTGCAAATTGAATGCACACAAACACACGCACACACATACAGCAAAAGAGATGGAATGAGAGAGAGAGAGAGAGAGAGAGAGAGTGAGAGAAAGACAAACACGACAAAAAAAAAACTTAGTCATAAAAAATCAAAATTCAATTTAAAGAGGCAAAAAATAGAATTTCCTTTTGCCAGCCCGTTTTGCGTTTAACAAAATTGAATTTAAATTTAAATTTTAAATTTTTTTTACTCTATATAGTCAGGTACTACATATCTATTAGTATGTATAGTAGGACGAAGTATTATCCTTTTCGCATGAAAATCCTGTCGATTGATTTAATCAATGGCAGATACATATGTCGATAGACTGAGGAATTGAAAAGTATTCAATGAGAAACAATAAAGTAAAACGATAGTCGATACTTTAAAGGCGGTAAGAGCGAATGTTTTGGGGGTTCTCCACTTATTTTTGCCTCATTTAGTTGTAATTCTCAACTAGTTTGCGCGCTTATGATGTGGTTTTCGTTTTTGAGTGTCTCTCTTCGCCATTCAATAATGCTTCTGATTTCAATGTCTGACTTACCTCAAGCCGGCTAATATCCAAGATTTGCAAAAGCAAAAATTGAGTGGCTTAGTGCATGATCAACACTATCGATTATTTTGAAACAGCTATCACCGTCTATCGATGGTTTGTCATCGCTAAAAGCGTGTAAAAGTGTTTAATATCCGAAATGTGGTCATTAAGTTAGATTACTTGCTAAAATCCGTGTATTCTTTATTAAAGTCGTTGTAAAACTTATTCGGACACTCGAATTAATTCATATAATTCTTGGGAAAGTATTTTATGTGTTCATTTTATTTCAGATGTTTTAGGCAAATAGTTTTCTCAAAAAAATAAATAGCCAACTGGAACTTTTTAAATGTTAATAAGATGGATATATCGAACAGTTTCTCCCTCTTTTTACATAAAACAAGTTGAAAGAAAAATAATCATAAAATTTACTACAGTTTTCACTTCCAAAATAAAAAAAAAAAAAAAACAATTGCTTCATTAATATCTTTAATCAACTTCAAACCTTTCGGGCTTAACCCAGGAACTATTGTCTGGATGTTGACGCGTACAATGCGAAGTATGTAGGTTCAAGTGGCCCATGCGACACCAGGACTGTTCACCAGAGACCTATCCACCTCCCGCCCGACCGACCGTGGAGCCCATCTGTATGTCGGACGGAACGATCGCGTGGACAAATACAAATAAAACGGACAAACAATTAAAATATGATTAACTATAGCGAAGGTTTTCGCGCTTCTGATCTGATTACGGGATACAGAAGATTGTAATCAGAACATGGGACTCGAAAAGGTTCATGCAAAGAATAGTTAGAAATAGTTTTAGTAGGTCTACGGGGTACAGATACGTTTAACTGGGTCAATAGCTCAGAAGAGTCTATTTCACCTATTCAAAGTTTGTGAATAAAACATTACTCTACGATTAATTAAAGAAGGAAGATTGATTAAGAGAACCCTACTGGAGTATGATGGCAAATTGACATTGCGATCCCAATTTAGACCGCGAAGAGCAAAAAACAAAAATTTGACTTTGCTGCGTCTCATATTAAGGTGACCATATGCAAGAACCGTACTCTAAGATAGGACGGATTAATGAAGTACACAGAATTTTGGTTGTTTACGGATCGTCAAACTCTTTTGACCTTCGTTTGACAAACCCAAGAACATTCATGGCTTTCATAACTATGGTCCATAAGAACACCTAAGTCATTGATAATATCTAACCGCTTTAAGGCAGTGACGTTAAGATAATAAGTTGCCAAGTATGGAGTGCATCTATAAGAAGACATGACTTTACATTGAACCCGAGAGGGTTAGTATTTTTGTTGGAGTACGACCCCAATAAGGCAACGACTAAAAAGGACTCCAACTCATCAAACTCGGTCTAAGCCCACTCAGTTCACTCATTTCAATCAGTTTGTTTGAAACATTGTTAACTCGACTTGGCAGTAACAAGAATTTTATACGCACAGACAAGGACTAACAAGGATATTTTCAACAACTTTGTAATCTTCTGTTACTGGGTGGGAACTTTTCAAATAGCAATTGACATGATCAAATAAAGATCATCATCCATACATATTAACATATTAGTTAGCTCTAGGTCAGCTTTTCTTAGTATATTACTAAATCGTTTAGCTAACTTACTCAATCCTTTGAAGTCCTTTTGAAAAGTCGTCATATTTACTAGGCCTTAAGAAGATGTCAGTTACTTATTGAATGACCCTCGTCTTTTTACTAAATAAAACATTTATATATTTGGATATTTATATATATGTATATGTATATGAATTTCATTTTTGTTGTTGTTGTTGTTTTTATATGCCTCCCATATGTGGCGCTCGCAAAGTGGCCGCTTCGAAACGTCTCGCGTCTCGTCCACCAAATTTGGTGCCGCATTCGACCGGATGTCGTTGAAAATTATATTGAAATCTTTATTGTTTTCACTGATTAATTTATGGGGCAGTAAACGAAATGAGTTTTTGCTGGGGCCCGCCAATAAGCCAAACACACTAGCAACAACAACAACAACAACAAGAGCCAATTCAATTTAATTAAAAAGCCAAAATAAAATTAAAAAACCCAAAAGAAACCAAGCAAAAAGAAATAAATAAAATGAAAATAGCATACGAAAATGAATAAAGGAAAACCTGAAGAAGAATATATTCGATATTCTTATATTTCGATAATTTGAGGCATTTTTGCCAATGTGTTGGCAACTCTGGTCATCAGCTGGCACTGGCACTCTGGGTGGGAGTTTCAATGTCGAGGTCACGCCCACCGAAGGACGCTCATTGGGCAGGAAATGCATTGTATGTGTGGGCGGATGGGCGGTCATTGAACGATGCAGTGCATATAAAATGGCCGCCAAAATGGAATGACCTTGAAAGCTGCACAGTCATTGGCTAAGCCATTTCAGTCAACTGAATACACACACACACACGCACGCACGCACACAGGAAGAAGGAGTAGGAAAGTAGAGACGATTGGGAATGGGGGGGAGAAGACACAATTAAAAGCTGCACCCCCTTCTCTGCCCTTAAACAGTAGCAAAAATGTATGCAACAAATTATTATGGGCAATGTTTTAGGCAGTCACTCAGTCACTCATCCAAATGGCAAATACTGGAAAACCTATTGCCTACGCACTTTTCGGCTCTGACCAAACACAGCAGGCAACAGGACACGACAGGAGCAACCACAAATCGTGCCTACATAGAAATGTGTATGTGTAGGCAGGAGATGCAACGAGTCGAGGCATCCTTTCGGCAACCAAAATGGCAACGATTCGTCTCAGTTGGTCTAGTCGTCGTCGTCGTCGTCGTCATCGTCGTCGTCGGTTCCAAATTCTCGTGCCCCCTTTTGTGGGCTCTCGAGGAATGCAGCTGCGATGCAAATGCCGTGCAACGTTGTCTCAGTAACTGGACGAACGTCAACAAGCATTCAACGTGCAAGCTCTCTGGAATCTTCAAAAACCAACTAACCCAAATGACTAACCAGCAGCTAACTAACTAAACAACTAACCAACTAAGAGTTAACTAAAAATCTTGAACAAAATCAGTCAAAAAACAAAAAAAAAAACATTGCATAATAAATATAATTGTTAATTAAACAAAATAGACCGTAGTTCAATAGTTTTTTTTTTTTGTGTGTAAAATAAAATAAACCCAGTGACATATTAAAACAAAGTGTCTACTAATAACAATTAACATTAAGTACATATAACCAATCCATATATATAACCATAAACATTAGGTTATTTAAACATTTTTGGGTACAGTTGCCGCAAAAAGCTATTGACATTCAAAATAAGTTGATTCCACAAGAGTGTTGTACGTATGTTTGTTTGTGTGTGTATGTCTCATTTATCAAAGTGAAGTCTCCATTAACTGGTAAGTAACTAACTTGTAGCTTGCCAATCTCCATCTACATACTATCTAAATAATAACTATATTCTTCTATATCCACCCATTCGTTTATCCATTTTGACACAACACTCAATTCCATTTATTGTTAGTGGGCCTAAATGGTCCAAAAGTCAAAAGTCACACACACAATCACACATTTAATTCATTTCATTTTCAAGTCGGAATAGACTGTGAAATTGATTAAGAAATCATTATGCCAATCTCTTACATAAAATTCTGTTGAAATGCGATAATTGCCCGATTTTATGAATTTTGGTAAGCCACTTTTATCCGGTAAAATGGTCCAATAATAATTTCCCTACAATTACAATTTTTATCAGAGATTTTTCATTTGGTCAATCATATTGACTTACCTCCTTGATGGGACAACCTTTGGGTAAATTACTAACTTTATAGAAATTCTCAATCCAAAAATGTATCAAACTTACACCCTTCCCGGCTCTAATCAACTGACAGGCATTCACATTGTATGAGAATATATTCTTATAGCCATGGGAGTTGCCGTCACGTTGGGCCAAACTGCATTTGAACCATATATCCGATGTTAGATTCCTTTTAATGTCAACCGTATTGTTTACTATCTGACGATCCTCACTGATGGTGGCCGAGAAATTTCGAATATATTTTGGTGAAAAATCACTAACAATTTTCGTATAAGTGACGTGACTTATGCTCTAAATAAAAGTGAAAGAAATCAACGAATGACACATATTCAAAGGATTCATTTACCTTACGTCCTTCGGTGTATAGAATTAAAGTAAAGCTTATAAAACATATAAGGCAAAATATCATGGGTTTAGCCCGATCCATTATTATGAACACTTTCGAATCACTTGACAAAATGGTTCAAATTTCAATTGAATTTGTGGTTTTTGTGAATCGGACAGACCATTAACAGTTCGTAATGCTAATGATTCACATGGAACTAGAGGATGGGGGGGGGGGAATGGTTAATTATCAGTGAAAAAAATTGAAATTATTGACCAGACATCTGAAAGAGACATCAGAATGCTTATCAGATTAACTTGATGCAGGCTAATGTAAGCAATTAGTGAAAATTTCCATTTTGTTTTTTTTTTTTTTTTTTTGTTGGGGGGGAAATTCTTTGTTAAAATTTCATTCAAGCATTAAATTGATTTAAATAATCAAGAAAAAGACATGAAAAATGACAATTTAATCTCGATCGAATATATCTCTAGTGATTGCTAGTCAAATTACTTTAGTTCAAGTTAGATTACACAGGCCAACATGATTTTTGGATTTGACATTAACCTGAGAGGTGTTCCTAACTAATTCTGACTGCATACTAAGTTTGTGTCTATCACATGCCGATTTTGTGCAATTAGGGGATCTAAGGTTGGAAAATAGGCACCCAAAAAGTACACTATATAAAGTTAAAAATTGTTTTTCTACACTTTTGAACAAATTTTAGAATTTCTTGGTCAAGCAAAGTAGCTATTGTTTGAATAAACAATTTGATAGATGCATAAAATCCAAATAATTCTTTAAAATTAACAAAATGCTAATGCTTCGAATCTTTATAGCATACTTTTTGGTTCAAATTTTACTCATTTTGGAATCATATCCAAATAACAAATAAGAATGGTGACATTTTGAACAATTCCGACGCATCTTTTCGAAATCCCGACGTGATGGGCAAAAACCAAGTACAGGGCCGTAATCAGCGCCCCCAAATTACTATAAAAAACGTATTGAACTTGGAACACTCTTTCATGACCTCGAAAACAAACCATTTTCGATTTGTTGTTGAACTGATTTTGATATATTAGAAAATCAATTGATTTGTTTCTATATTTTAGTTTTATTATGTTTTTTGTCAATTAAATGAAGCACTTGTAATGATTTTCCTATCAACAGGATGTAAATAGTTTACTTTTATCCCAAAAACTATGCTATACAAAATATGGAGATCTTCAAGTGAAATGTAAGCAAAGACTTGTTGAAATCCTCTTTGATTTGAAGTTTATTAAGTTGAAAATTATTTTCAAAAATTTGTAAAAGTTGAAGTAACAATCTTTGATCTCTGATAACAACAATTTGCAACTATATGTATTTTCGATTTTTCGGATTGCCTCCAAAGGCAAAAATCAAAAGCTGTCGACTTCAGTTTAGACCTTCTCCGAGGAATGCCATAAATCATTTTAAGTCACAAAAGCAGAGGAGAAGAAAAGGAAAGAAAAGAAAAGAAGAAACACAACTTTAGCTCGAGACAAGGCTCTTAAGTTAATTTAGTACTTTGTGTGTCTGTGTCTGTGTGTGTGTGTGAATGTGTGTGTATATGTTGTGCAAGATCATTAAAATTATTTGGCGACTTTGAAAAATTCGAAACAGTAGCCCACAAATACCGACAGCTGAACGAATCACAAAATGAAATTGGTTTGTTCATCGTGAGGATGAAGATCGTGTCTGATGACGATGATGATGATGATAATGATGATGATGATGCTGTAGATTTGAAACCCGCTGGGTTGTCTGCAGATGTCTCATAAACATAAAACTCAAGCAGGGGCACACACAGAGAGCCCCAGACAACCAAATTTGTATAATCTGTACGCGAATCACAATGACGCAAAATCTAGATTAGCGCCCTCAAAAAAAGCTTTGACCTGGGCCCCCAGACAGTAAACACCTCACTTTTGCCTTTATTTTTTTATTGTTATCGCATAATATTGAAAAAATAACTCTAACCCCCATATGAAAGGCATCATATTTCTTTAATTATGAACTATTTTGAAAAGTGGACTAATATGCTTCATTTTGACGGGATCTGATTTGGCCCTGTTCTCCCTTTTGATTCCGAGCCAATTTCTTTTTCAAATGTTTTATTTTCAATCCTCCTCATCTCCTGAATATTTGTCTAGTATTCTTCAATAAGTTAAGACCAATATTAGCCATAAATATTTGAATATTTGTTCATTTGTTAGAACTAGCTTGGAATTGGTTTCAAAAAGAAATACTTGTTTTATTTTTAGTCAGTATTTGTACTCCAAATAATTATAAAGCTTGGTAACCCTGTAGGCGATACAGAAATGCAGTAGAATCCGGTTATGACGACGCTTTTATCGTTATATCCGGAAGACGTACTAACCGGAGACCTTTCACAGAAGTTTGTATTGGGACCAACCAATAACTCATCGAACTTTAGTCGTTATAACCGCACGGACGTTATACGCGGAATCGTTATAACAGGATTCTACTGTAATTCTTTCCCCCTAAGACTAATTACTTGAATGCTCATTCCTCTAGTTCAAAAAACCACATAAACTTAACTTATGTAGGGTAAACTAAGGTTTAGTACCAAATTTTTTTTAACTGATCGGCTTTTGACTTTATAGAGTCGGAAAAGTCTTCTTCTCTACCATATATGTATGTATGTAGGATCGCGGGATGGGCAGTAGTAGAGGAGACTTCAAGTAAGAATCGGTATCGATAGAATATCGATAAGAAACGATATACGATATGCATGTGGAGTAGAGAGTCTAGCAGGCAGTCTGTGGAGGAGAGTCTGGGAGTAGAGTGCATCTAGAAAGCTGTGTCAAGAGAAAGAGTGAGTTGAGTTGCGTCTCGAAGTGTGTGTGCACTACAGTCCGAAGAACAAAGAGAAACCTTGTGAGTTTATGAATTGATTTTGTTAATAAGCTAAGCTTTATTGGCTAACATAAGACAATAAAGCTATTAAGTTCGAATCTCATAACTTTGGGACTCGTTCGGGATATATCGACTTGAAAATATCGTCCGGGAAAGGTTGAACTTTCCATATGTATGAATTTTGACCAATTTCAAGAATTCTCAAAATTCGTAGATTAGATTAGTCTAAAATGAGACATTTTGTTTATCTTATGAAAACAAACGATTTCGCATTGAATGTCGAGAATTTTGAAATGTTCATTGCCATAGTTTGACAGTTTATTTGTCGGCTAGGCCCATCTGAGGGTTAAATAATCTCTCATGCAAAGAATTAGCCCAAAAAACGAAGACCACAACTAATGCTTAGTTCCATCCCGATTGTCAAAAGGAATTTTGGGCCCGTCCAAGATCCAGATCCAGAAACAGGCTTGGCTTGGTCATTGCTGCTTGATCATATCCCCCCGCCCCCTTGAAGCATAATAAGTTTGTTCATTTTCCCAAGTTGACAGCGGATGTGGCTACTGTTGGTCGACCAATCGGTCGATGTGACCTTTTTTTGGTTCCTTCTGTCCCCTCTCTGGGTCAATTGCTCTTTGGTGGTCAGTTGTACCATAATTGGTTTACCTGAATGCGTCGCGTGTGTGTGTGTGTGTGTGTGTGTGTGTGTGTTGTTCCCATTTATGGTTTGAGGTGGCCACCCAATGTAATTATGTATAAATGGGCCATGTGGGCAACACCCCCGCCGCCTTTATACTACTTTGACTATGACTCTCTGTACTCTCCACCGACTCTACCGATATGCGTTCCAACTTTGTGGTGGGCTGTGTATTGCGAGTATGCGACGGAAGCGAGTTGGCGTTGCGATTGTCACAATTTGTTTAGCTAAAATATTGAAAAGTTAAATAGTTTTTAGATTTCTCAGCCAATGTGTGTGTGTGTGTGTGTGTGTGTGTGTGTGTGTGGGGTTTGGAGTGCCTTCCCCTGATACCGCTATAACCACTAACACCACCAGCACCACCACCGCCACCATCAGCACTTTGCTTATTTATGATATGCAAAGCCGCGGGGAAAGCGTCAGCTTCAGCTTCAGTTTCAGCCTCAACTTGAGCTTCAGTTTGGAGCTCTTTGAGCCTACTCTTTTTTTTTTTTTTTTTTTGGCCAAGTCGGCGTGTCCAAATTCGGTTGTAATTTAAATATGCATTTTTTATGGCTCTGGTTGCCAAATGAAAGGCATAAAATTTCCAGTTTTATGGTGACATTTTTTATCATTTTTAGTGCATAATATATGTATGTATATATGTGTGTGTGAGTGTGTGTGTGTGTGTGTGTAGTAAGTCTGTTTATGCATAATTTTCAACTCAACCGAGGGATATACATTTAAGTAGCTCATTAACGCTATGGGTAAAATCAAAACATGCCATTCTTGTGCTTTGATTCGTTTTCGTTTATTTAATATATATTTTTTTTCGTACATATTTCTTTACATTTTATATTCGTTCATAAACATGTCAATTGGCATTATTGAACCTATAAGAGAGATTCCTTTCATCAATAAATGGGCTAAAATAATAATAATAATAATAAAAAATAAAATAATAAAAATAACTTCGCAAATAATAAGTTTCTGCAAATACGGCAGTTAGCTAATCGAAGACACTGTTACAATTAAAGAAGAAGATTAACAAAGATTGACAATTATCAGCGGAAAACAATCGAAAAATCGACTTCGTGCTAAACTCGATTATTTGAAAATCAACGTCAATTCCTCTTTTTTATCTTTGATTTCAATTACTTATTTGAATGTTAAGTGAATCTGCCTATTGGAATAGCTTTAAAGAATCCAATGAAGTAAGTAAATCATCAAGCATACGAGCACACTAGCGCCCCCACCCGCCAACGGCCATCTCCGGCCTTATCCAAAAACGTTTATATGCATAACTCAGCTTTTTTTTTGTCCAATTTTGATCAAATTTGGTATTTTGCTGGGTATTACTATCAAATTTAAGTGTGCCAAATTTGATTGCACAAGGTAAAAAATTACGGGAGATAATCGAGTTTTTCAAATTTCGGGGGCGGAAAGGGGCGTGGCAAAAACTTTATACATACAAAATGTGCGCATTTACTATGCAAATACACATACCAAATTTGGTATCTCTAGCTGCAATAGTTTTTGAGATAAACTTTTTTTTCTGAATTGCGGGGGCGGAAAGGGGCGTGGCAAAAATTTGAAATAAACTTGATCCTTCTACATACTAGACGAGCCTACATCCCAAATTTGGTGGCTCTATCTCTTATAGCCTCCGAGATTTAGCTGTTCGTACAGACGGACATGGCTATATCGACTCGGCTGTTGATGCTGATCAAGAATATACTTTATGGGGTCGGAAAAGCTTCCTTCTGCCTATTACATACATTTTGAAGAAACCCAAAAAGGTTCAACAAAATTATTTGAAATTCAGTTCTTAATAATAAACAATTTCTGTTTAGAAATGCTTCAAGAATAAAAATGTTGACTATGCTTATAAATTAATAAACATTTATAAAACAAAGAGGAGTTCTTATTTAAAGTCAATTCTGCGAATTTAGAAATGAAATCACAGGAAAATGGCAAACAACAACAATAACAAATATTGACAAATATAAACATATCAATCAAAAGTGGGTTTAGCTTCTTTGAAAAAACCAACAAATAACAAACTGGCATTGTTTATATTGTGTTCACTAATTGTACACCAGAAAACGCGACCACTGAACTTTGTTTGCCAATTTTATATGAAAAAAATGTGAACTCTTTGTCAGTTTTACTTTCATTTCAATAAAATCAAATGCAGAAGCCCTCAAGGCGAAATTGTAAATCAAATCAAATTAAAAACACAGTAAACGATAGAGAACTGCATGAATGAGGGAAAAGTCAAAGTCAAATGAATCCATTCGAATCGAATTCAAATGCATGAGTGACAACTACACAATGAAATGAATCAGTGTGAGTTAGTACTTGTCAAATCTCTAAAAATACGTAACTCTGCTTAATGGAAGGCAATGAATTGAGTGTCAAAGCATTAAATTGTACTAAGGCACTCGAATCATTCGAGTTATTCGAATTGTCTCAGTTTTACTGGGAAAATAATGACCAAATGAGGGCTATTAAAACTTGCTATACACAAAAACTTTAGGACAAATCTTGGAAAATCTAATTTAGAAGGATTTCCTAGTTGCCACTAACCGAGAAGACATAAGTAAGGCTATCTAATATATTATACAAAATTTTATTCACTAATCCATCATCATATATACACGACGTATCTAACTTTTAATATTCTCTGATCTCTGTAGGGGGTTCTCGTACCCTATAACAACACTGAGTAGGTCTGAGTAGGTCCTCACTGAGCCACCGACCACACTAATTTAGTCGTATAGTAATCACATATAGTTCAAGAATATACAATACAAATATATACAAAATACTAAAATCAGAATTGGGATTCGAATGCATTTGAATCATAGCAACTTATTCTATTCGTTTTGTTTCGTTTGAATGTTGTGCGACTGAATTTGACGTCGCACACTCATTTACTTCAAGTTGATTTTCATTTGGTTATGAATGTTGTTAACTCCAATTTTTCTAACTTTCATGCAGCTCCAGTAAACGATAGAAGCAAATAGATTGAAATGGAAAAATGATACGGGAAACTGGAGAAGCTGACACGAAAGTTGGGAAATTGAATGCCAGCTGGAAACATTCATTTTAGCCATTCTGATGAAAGTCAGAGTGATGGCATACTAAATATCGCTCAAAGCTGTTACTATTTGTCCTAGAACAAAAGGATTTAAGAGCAACTAATAACGGCAGGCCTCAAAAAATCTCGCCTTGTCTCTGATCCATCCAACTACCCATGAACCAAGTGTTTAAAGTTAATGTCAATGTTTGCAGCTTCCATTAGAAAGTAAAATGTTTAATTGACAAAAAGAATTCTAGGGCGAAAAAATGCTTCTTTGTTTTTAGTTTTGTTGCATGGCCAAAGTCACGAGTGAGGCAAAGTCACGAGTTAGTTGATAAATTGATAAATGTTTCCACAAGTATCGAATGGAATTTGCTTATCTAAAGTGTTGGACCCACCATGAAAGATATTGTCCAGTTTCACGTAGAATTCTAAGGCTGGTGAAAGTTGTTTTGACTCTAGATAAGGTATATAGAATTCCAGATATCAATACTTATATGTGGATTGCATATATGCTGGATTTGCATATGTGTTAACCCAATTCATCAAACTAGGCCCAGATGCCATGTTTGTAAGAAACTAAAATTGGAAAAACCTGAGTAGAACTTGTTGTAGACATATTGGGGAAAGAGCCTCACTAAAAGTCGAGAAACTTGCTTTAAATGAGGCGTTATGTAAATGCCGTTGCTTGTTTCTGTTTCTGTTTCTGCTGCTGTTGCTATTGTTGTAGTTGTTGTAAATAGTAGATCTAACCAAATGTGGAACACCCACGCCCATTAAGAAGACGCTGTAGGCAAACACACAAAAGCAAAAATCAAAAAATAAAAACCAAACTATTGAAAATTCATTATACGCCACAAAGTCTGCAGAGTTGAAAAAGATTTGCCATATACGAGAAACTGACAAACAAAAAAAGAATTACCAAAAGCCTTCGAATCGAATTGCCAAATGCCCTTCTGCATATAAAAACTAAATTCATATGTATATCTACTTTATTTATTATTTCATTTATTTAACGACTAAACCAAACACAAAATGTTCAATCCTTTTAATTCTAGCATAGCCCATATTCATATATATGGATTAGAATCTTTGCAATAACCTGAATAAGTTTTCTAAAGAATATTTGCTGAGATAAAACAATTTGTCTCTAAGAGAGGCGCAGAGATCACAAGGACTTAAAGGTAAAGGCAGGATAAAGACCACTTTTGAGATTTGGTTGAAAATTTACAGATTTACGGATTCATGAAATTTAGGCTTAAGATATTTTTAAAATAATCTTGGTGATTCCACCCATTTTCTTCAAATTGTATTTTTTTTTTTGCCGATTTCTAACCTAATTTTAAAAAATTATATCTCAATTTAAATAACAATTTTGTATATTTTAATACGACATTGAAAAGCTTCGAATTTTCACGACTGAGTTTTAGGGTTTTAGTGCAAACTTAAATTTAACTTTTTGATGAGAAAAATGATGTAAGCATTCTGAAACTCGATCGAAAATTGTCAGAATTACAATAGGGTTCACAAAGGGTCCTTAACATCGGTCGGTCCCTTAAGCGCCGTTATAACCGGATTCTACTGTACTCAAAAAAATGACAAAATTAAGGCTACATGAAGTTAAGGATTAAGGGTAAACTTCGTTATTTTTTTGAATTTTTTGCATCTTTGCTTGAAAAGATAACATGATTAAACTATAATAAGCAGCATTTACAAGCTTTAAAGAAATATATATCCTTTGAAAATCGATTAAAACAGAATTAGAGATTCGCAAAGTGAAGGGTTTTCAGAATTTGTTCAACATTAAACGAACATTTTGTTCAACATGTTTAATAAACAAAATTTCTTTGCCAAAATGCAATTAGCCACCCTTTAAAAGGGCATCTAAAAACATATAGAAATATCAAAGAAGCTAACTTCGGCTTTGCCAAAGTTTATATACCCTTGCAGTCCTTAACAAAAATAGTTTTACATGTTGAAATTTCTTTCCCTGAAAGTCAATTCTTCAATGAACAAACAAAACATTTAAATTGTTACTCTTTTCACTACAATTTTTTCTTCATCCATCATTCTCTAAGCAAAGCACGGCACGCATGCACATACAGTTCATGTTGCGTTGTGTCTGTGTGTGTATGCATGTGATCTCTTGATTAGGCAGCGCTTGAGCCGATTTATATTGACTGTAACTTGTGTTCTATTTTTCTGATCAGATTCAAATTTTGTGATCTGAGCTTTTATATCCAATATTGTCTTATTAGTAAATTTCATGGGGATATTTCAATTTCTTCCTTAATGTTTCTTCTATAACTATATGATATAGTGGTCCGATCCTGACAATTTTCATACTTTATCTGCTCCAGGCTGAAAGTAGCTCAAATATCGAATTTCATTCCTATAGCTGTTAAGATGGCTGAGTAAAACGCATACGCACGGACGAACAGACGGAACATGCTGATCAAGAATATATATACTTTATGGGGTCGGAAACGTCCCCTTCTGTGCGTTACAAACATCTGACCAATTTAATAATACCCTCTGCAAGGGTATAAAAAGGGCCAACAATTTGATATATAGAAATACGAAACGTAGGCATTAAACTAATACATACTAATATATAAGTATGTATATGTTATTTTGTTTGTTTTTGGTGTTTTTCGTATATTTCTGGTTGATTTATGGCGACGACAAGTCTGACATCCAGAGTTCTGAAATTTTTTTTGAACTTTCCCCAATGCAAAACAATAAAAAAAAACGGGCAACAACAACAACAAAAAATTGCAAGCTATTGATAAAAATCAATATAAATAAATTGCTTAACAAAATCCACGAAACACAACAAGAATTTCATATAAATAAAATTAAAACAAAGTACTTGAATTTATATTATGTATATGTATGTACATACATACATATAAGCGCACATATGTACATATGTGTGTATGTATGTATTCGTCTAGCAAAAAAAAAACCGAAGCAAAAACACAAAATTTTTTCTTTGCGAGGCCGAGAGGCGTTTGTTGTTGGTATTTTTCATTCATATAAATGCCATTCATAAAAAAAACCGAAGCGAAGGCGAATTAGAAAAAAAAAGAGCGCACAACAAGAGAGAGAGAGAGAGTGAGAGCGAAATTTGCTTTGAATTCGCTTGAGTTTATTTTGAGATAATTTTGTATCTGCAATTGAGAGAGCGAAAGAGAGAGAATCTAGTGTTGAGTGTATGTTACTATGCCTATTCCCGACCCCCCCCCGCCCACCATCTTTCCATTTATCGGATTCCCCTCCTCTTTCTAAAATTTTTTTGGTTTGCTTTTCGCTCAGTTGGAGTTTCCTTTTTCGTATTGAATTTTAGTTTTTCACACAATTTAAGCTAGTCTTAATCTTATCTAATCGCCGGCCAAACCAAATCCTAGGACAATTTTTACATTGGTTCTATAGTTTTGTAGTTTATATTTTTGAAAAACCAATTTGAACGTGTTTGTCGACTCTTCATTCATAATCGAAATTTTTTTGAAACTTTTTTATTAATTGGTGGTATCTTTTCTCTCTCTCTCTCTCTTTCTTTCCCTCTCTCTTTAAGTAATGTATTAAATTGGTGAATTAAATTGGTTTATCAATATGAATAATATTTACAATTTTATGAATAAAATGTCTGTTATTCACATTTCATTTTTATGAAAAATTATAAAATTTCCGTTTCTTCAAATTTTTGTATTTCTGATCAATTACCCTTGGATAGATCGAATGTTATTAACTATTATCTTTGATTCAAGGATATAGACAGGAATTGGGGGCCAAAAGTATGAATCTGGTGAGAAAGATTCACTCGCTACGCCCATGCGTAGGCAAGCCAGTTGTTGTATCTCTGTATCTATGGGCTAAATAGACGCAGGGGGTTCGGCCATTGCGGGGGGTCGGCAGACGTCTGTTGTTGTTGTTGTTGCTGTTGCTTGTTTGTTTGTTTGTGCGCTGTTTGTATTTAAATTTAAATGAATGAAAAAGAAACTGGCATGAATTCGCCTCGACATACACTCAAAACCCCCTCGCCCGGCACCAACCTCCCGCCCTCCGCCCCTCTCGTCTTACGCCGACCTGCGCTAAACGACAAGCGAGCGCGCCTACAAGTTGGCATATTTTCAATTTCCGTTTTTTACACAAACACACCAACACACACACACACACACGTACAATTTTTACACAGACATTCACATAGAGGGCTCTCCACTGACAAAGCTCATGTTGGCGCCCAAGTTGGGGCCAATGCGGGGCTGTGACAGTAGTCGCGGGGGAGAAAAGGAGCGCGGTAACGTCCGGTTGGTTTTTAGTCGCCGTCGTTTGTCTCTCTCCCTCTCCGTTCCCGTTGCCGTCAGCACCTCACCATCTCTCGCTCTCTCTTTCTCTCTCTCTCTCTGCATCATGGAGTTGATTAGCTAGCAAAGCCAGTCGTAGGGGTTTGGGTGGGAGGGGTGGAGGTACTGATGTTGGCATCGTGGTGTAGTTTGTTGTGGATAGAATGAGCAAAGGGAGGCAAGGAAGGTTTTACAATATAATATTCATTTTGTAGTTGTAAATTTTAGTATGTAAAATAATCAATTCGCCCTATACTCTCTCACTCGACCGTTCGTTCGCTCTCGCTCTCACTCTTTCGAATTCGCTTTATTCATACAGCCACATTTCCTGTGTGTGAGTGTGAATGCTGCCGTTTGTGTCTTTAGTTATCAGTTAAATAAAATGATATTTTTGTGAAATTTGTTCATATTTTCAATATGTTCAAAATGAAATCTTTACAAATTGACTTGATTTTAAAACTAAACGATTAGAGATAGCTCAAAAACTGCCAGTAAAATGCCCATTCAGCAATAGATCAGCACACCGACGCGCACACACACACAAATACACAACATTATTTTGCTCAATTAAAATATGCGGCGAAGATCGCAGCCGGAATTCGCTTTGCCCGCTCTCCCTCTCTCACTCTCTTGAGTCATGTTACCTTAACAGTATCATGCATTTTAACAGAAGTCTCGTTTTACTTAACAGTCGCACATCAACTTTAGCAGACGTAACAGTCTCAATTTAATGTAAAAGAAACGTAACAGGCTCATTTCAATAGTACAACCACTCGAACTGGTCTAACATCACTCGAGCATTGAGAAATTTTCAAACTTTGTTGTTGCTAGTGTTGTTCGCCGTTAACATTAACTTAACATTAACATTAACTTAACAGTCTCATTTCGCTTCAAAACCTCGTGCTGAGCGGTTGCCGCGTATATTTCGGATTAATTTTTTTTTTTTAAATAATAAAGTATCTAAACACTAAACACATCAACTAAACAAAATATATAAATTATCACATATTTATATATATTTCTATATATTTGCTATTACATATATATTTACATATATAAGTAAGCGAGTGCCGTTGTTCATTTTTTTTGTTTTTGTTAATTCTGAATAAAGAAATTGTTGTTGGTCCGCCGCAGCCTGGCAAAAAAGAAGAAAACTTAACACAATTGTTGAAAATTGTTGTTTGTTTTTTTTTTAAACAAAAAAAAAATTTTTTTTTTTGCAAAAGAAGGAAAATACGACAAGGCAAGAAAGAGAGAGAGAGATAAAGAGAGTGAATTGTGAAAATTATTATAAATAAATAAATTGCTTCCAATGGAAATCATGTGCCTAAATATGCAAATTGCGCAAAGAAAATCAACGTCTATTTAAAAGTCCAACAACAACAACAACAACAAAATTCAAATACAAAACGTGTTGAGAGCAAAAAAGAAAAAGAAAAAAATAATAATAATAAAGATCCAACAACAGCAACAAAATACAACAAAAGTTTAACACAAAACCAACAACAACAACAACAGCAGCAGCAACAACAACAACAACATTAGCAGCAGTCGCCGTCACCGCCAGCAGCAGCAGCAACAACAGCAACAACATATAGAAAAATTGCATAAAAATATATATTTTTTTTAACTCAAGCCGCCGCTTACACACACACACACACACACATAAACATAAACATATATATATAACCGATATACGATTAGGCGACGACGTGGCTTTTGCATGTGTTGTGTGTCGTGCAGCAGCAGCGCGCCATGTGTGTGTAACAACAACAACAACAACAACAAGCAAATCTAAAAGAAACGCTGTCGCCGTTGACGCAGTCGCAACAGCAGCAGCAGCAGCAGCGGGCGTTCGTTTGTTCCGTTCATCTTTCTCATATTATTATTATTTTTTTGGCACGCAAACCTAAAAAAGAAGAAAAAAAAAAACAAACCGAAAACAACAAAATTAAACAAAAATTCTTCAGCAAATCAAATAAATACAACATACACACACAAACACGCACATATATATGTATATATATATGTGTGTATATATATATAGAGGTTCTCTGCCGCTAATAACGTCCACGTCCACAACAACGTCGGCTTCAACGTCAACGTCGACGTCAACGTCAGTGTCTCGCGCATCGTTTTTGTGTTAATTAAATTTACTTTTGTGAATGAAATGCGAAAAAAAAACGCAAAGCGAAAAATCATTTTTAATAAATGCTAAATAAATACAAGTAAAAATACCTACACACACACACACACACACACACACAGGCACACGCATACCAATACCTGAGTATATCTATTATATTTATACGATCGCGTAAACTCTCCCTTTCGGCCCCCCCTCACGACGTAAAGTGCCAAATCGCGCGACGACCTCATCTACCGCCCCCCACCGCCAACTCCTCCAACTCAACTATAACTTACTGCTGCTGCTTCTTCAACTGGATACAACAACAACAACAAATACAACACTAGATCAACTCTCGAATCGAATCAATATATATATATATATATGTGGATATATATATGTATATATGCAACAACTTTCTGGATTGCTTTTGAAAATCAATGTAAGTTTAGTTTATTTCAGCAAGTCTTATGTATGTGTGTGTGTGAGTGTGTGTGTGTGTCAGGAAATGTTTGCTATTTCCACTTTTTCTTCTTGCTGTTGTTGCTTTTAGTCATTAATTCGATTCAAACATTTTGGAGGTTAAAGTAAATATCAGGAAACTATATTTTGATTAGAACAAGGAAATTTCATAGATACCTACTATATGATTTATTAGTGATCGATCGAATTGTCTATAAGTCACAAGTTTTCTTTCTATTTGCATCAATTTTATTATGCAGACTCTTTAGTTTAGATTCAAGCAAATATTTTTCAGTTCTTGTCGAGGTTTTTCATTAGTTTTCGATGTTTTTCAACTAAACTTGAACTTATTTCATTAGTCTCTGTAATTTCAATCGGCGAAGATTGATAAACTTTTCCAAGAAACGTTCAACAAACATTGGCAAACAATGAAAAAGAAAGCATCAAATTGGTCACCAATGTCAAAGAACAGGAATAAAGTGAGCCTCAATCATGTCTAACCCTTTAGCGGCTAAAGTTTAGCCCTTCATCTATGTACATACAGTGAGTCAAAAAGTATTGACACACGCACAAAGTTGAAGTTTTTCGTGCTATAACTTTTCATCCAATAACAAATTTAAAAAATTTAAAACACTATTTTCTAAATTCATGGTTTTATTATACATCTAAACAAAACAAAAAATAAATTTCAACGTTTTTTTACAAGTTTAAGCTTAAAAAGTAAAAAAAGGCACAAATTTACATCAAAAAAGTATTGGTACAGGTATCGAAATCAGCTTGCTCCTTTGCAGGTGTACCGGGCTAATACTTTGTGGGTCCTCCTTTTGACTGAATGACGGCCTGTAAACGCCTTTTCATGCTGTTCACCAGATTTGCAGTTTCTGCAATTAGTGCCTCTTTTAGGGAATCCTTCGAAGTTATGTGGTGAGATCTTATCCTACGCTCCAGAAGATGCCACACATGCTCAATCGGATTTAAGTCCGGCGATTGTGGGGGTGTTTTCAGCTGTTTGCAATGGTATATCAACCACTCTTGAACAAGATAAGATGAATATTTCGGGTCATTATCTTGTTGAAATTGCCAAGTTGTACCATTAAGGCCCATTTTTTCAACGCTTGGGCTTAAATTTTCTTTAAGAATGTCTCGATATGCATGCTTATCCATTGTCTCATTTATAAAGAACAGATTTCTATAAAAAATGAGGCAAAGTACGAAACTTTTTCTTGCTATACACTAAAAAAACGGTTTAGCTAAAACACTTTGATGAAAATGTTTCGAAAAGTGTTTAAATGCATCATAACGAACCAGATTTAAGGGAATTTGATAGCCAGAGAGAGAATATCTTTCTTTTCTGACAAGTCGAATGGTTTCCGAAGTGCCGTTGCATTTCTAGTGTATGTGAGACGGCAGCGGCCGTGCCGACCACTGATCTATATTATCTTCCAGATCCTTTAGTTCATTATGAAACATAAAACCTTTACATTTATTTCTAGAGCCAAATCATGGGAAAAGATGATAAACTTGTCGTCCTTCAGTCATGTTCTGCAGGTTTGTCAGTTTGAATCAAAAGTGAATGGTTAATTACGATTTGTGAATGAATATTAAGTAGATTCACTTTCAAAATGTTTCGGAAATGAAAATATTCCTTTTCGATCTGAAATTGAAATATAAATAAAATGTTTTAACTGACATTTTGAAGTTGTTTGTTTGTTGTTTGTCTGCTGCGGCGGCGGCGGCGGCGGCGGCGGCAGCGGGGTCGCTGCTCTCTCGCTGGCCCCAGACACAGATAATTCTACCTTATATATATATATATTCAATATTTGTATACTACAGCCACAAATTGAAAATGATTGTACATATATATATATACAGATTCTTTCTATATAGTTGCCATATGCAATTGATTTCATTGTTGCTCAAATCTTCTCATTCACTCAGTCACTCAATCGATCAGTCAATATGTGATAAGGAAGTCAACATTTCACCCCCCCCCATACCATGCCCGTCCCACCGCCGTTCATATGGTATATTTTCCATTCAGTAAATTCAGCAAATGATTGTACATATATATTTGCCTGATCTGAACGATCTGTTTAGAACAGTTCCCGGTTTTGGTTTTGGCGTGATGTGGCAAACCTTTGGACACACATTGAGAGCACTTGAAATCGATTCGAATCGAATCTATTTTTAAGTCATATATACTTAATTTAATCTAAACTAAAAGCGTAAAAACCAAAAAGGGAAAAATGTTTCTCTAGGTTGGGTTTATTTTCTTCATTTTCTTTAACTTTCGTTTCGTCATCGATGCATTTTGAACGATAAGGCAGAGCCCAGCAAAGCCCCAAGACATACGTGGGCTAGGCCATGCTGACTAATCAGATACTCTACAGAAAGTCATTCACTCATTCTCACAGAGAAAACCTTTGCCACTTGCCCCATTTACAGGGTATCCAGTTGTTTGTTGGCCCCAGAGAGCTCCAAATTGATATCAAAGTTTATTTACTTTTTGCTTTTGAATGGAAGGGGGGGGGTGAGGCTAACGGAAACGCCTCGCCGAGCTAAGAGAATAAAAAAAACAAAAAATACTTTTCAACCGATAAGTCCGAAGTGGGCATGTTAACATTATTTTTGGTTTTTTTGTTTGATCGATGGTCTTGCTGTTCCACATACATAACCCAAGCTCCCCCCACCCCAAACTCCCTCTCTGCCCCTTCCCCCAGCAATTGGTAAGTTTTCGGTTTTTGGTATCGTTTTCTTTTCTTTTTTTGATAATTATGACATTTTTCAATGGAATCATGAATTTGCAAACGATTTATATGTATATATATATATATATATATATATATATGTATGAATAGTTTTTATCAAGCACATTTAGCGATTTAATTTAATTAAGTGGCCTCCGCCAAGAAGAAGAAGAACAAATAAATAACAACTTTGTATTTATGTCATAGCCAAAAATACGTTTTTTGATTTTGTGTTTGTTGGCCCCAAAAACACAAAATTCATTCATAAAGAGAGAGATAGAGATAGATGGCTAGAGGAGGGGGAGAGAGAGCGAAAGACATTCTCTCTCACGTTTAATGAATATAAATAAATAAATTAAATGCTTAATTTTTATTAGCCTAATAAAACCAGCAGAAGAAGAACAAATTCTACAATGACCGTTGATGATGTCAGGAAAATGGCAACAACAACAACAACAAAAAGAACTAAAAACAGATTACCAAACGTCGCCAAAACCAAGAGAAAATCCTAGAAACAAAAAACTCTTTCAAAATTTCGTTTTGAATTGGAAAATTGTTGGACCAAAGAAAGTAAAGCAATAACCATAAATTGATTGACTGATAAATTGGCTTAGTTTTTTGTTAGTTTAATAAATGTTTTCAAATTGAATTGAATTTTTGTTTATACTTGTATCTTTCTCCGTAGTTCAAGAATAAATTCAATCAACAAGAGCAACAACAACAACAACAAATGACAGCAAATTAATTGCATATGCTAACTATAAATAGTATAAACATATATATATTAGATGAGCAGGTAAAATGTGACGCCAACAACCGAAACAAAGACGTCGAGAACAAAAACAACAACAACAACAACAATTGCTTCAATTTTGTTTATAAAATTGCATAAAAATATCCCATCGAAAAACAAAAAAAAAAAGCAACACACAGATGGAAAAGAAAAGTTGGCCAAGTGGTGGCGAGAATTTTCTTTAGCCATGTGACATTTACTGTGCGAAGAGAGGGGGTTGGGGGGTGGGGGTAAGCTATGGGCGTACGCTTGAATGGGATTGTGTTTGGCTAAGATTCAGAAGAAGAATCAACATATATATATATATATATAGAAGACGTATCTGAAAGATGCCAACAAAGCAATACGCCAAAATGACAAACCAGCAACAACAACAACAACAACAAAGGCAAAGCTAAATCAAAGACACCCCCCCCATCCCCCCATACATATGTATATATGTATATATATCTATATAAATGTGAAAAAGAAGCATTTTATGATGCCGCAAGCAAACATGTGATTTTCATTATTTTTGTCGTCGCGAAATTTTTATTTTTGAAAATTATAATTTTTAAAAATAAACTTAAGAACAACAATAATAACAGCCACGCAATGACTTAGGCCATACACATACATACATACATATGTGTAGATGTATTTGTATGTATACATATGTGTGTGTATATGTGCAACAGAGAGAGAGAGAGAGGGGGGAGAGTGAGGAGGAAGGATTCCAGACAAGGTCCTTCTTTTTGGTCAGAAGTGTGCAACGCATAGAAGGAAGCATCTCCGACCATATAAACTATATATATTCTTGATCAGCACGACGAGACGAGTTCAAATAGCCATGTCCGTCCGTACCTCCGTCCGGATCTGTGTGAAATTTTGCATGTAGGCACAGTTTGTATATCTCGGATTCAGCCGGATCGGACCACTATATCATATGGATCCCATACAAACCTCAAAGTCAATAACTTTGTTATTTTCTAAGCTATTGTCGTGAAATTTAATATTCGTGCGTTTTATGCAGCTGTAAACGACTGTGCCGAATTCGATAAAGATCGGGTGACTATATCATATAGCTCCCATAGGAACGATCGGTCGAAAACAGTGACTTTTGTCAATAACTTCGTTACTTTTGACGCGATTGCTTTCAAATTAAACTTTTGTCAGTTTTAGGTATCTGTAATTGACAATGCTGAATTTGATAAAGATCGGGTGACTATATCATTTTTATATTTGACGCGGTCGAAGTTAGCCCAGGCCCAGGCAGAAATATTTTCGAATTGAGTTAATGGCTATTCAAAATGATTCAAAGTATTCAAAGAGATTCAATTTTAAACGCCGAAAACTTTGATCAATATTCAAATAATAAAAATAGTCAAAAAAGAAGTAGGCATAGAAAGTATTTTTCCTCTTCTTGTTTTTTCTCTCTCTCTCTCTCTTTTCTAATTAGTAGATCATTTCGGGCAAGGCCAATGCAAAAATTGTGATGAAGCTTAGCTTTGCGTTAAGACGCATTTCATGTGTTTGTTTTGTTTTCTATTTTGGTTTCGCTTTGTGCTGTGTTGTCCATTAGCCGTAGAGTAAGCCAACACGCTGCTGCCACACCCACATAGGCACCCACATGTACTTCAAGTACACTTCCGTTTGTTAGTTTTTGCATGTACACGGCAACGGCATTGCCCCACCGCCCCTCGTCCTCGTCCTGGATGGGGCCCCACCAAGAAGTAGCTTCTTCTTTGACTTTGACTGTTTGGTCGAGCAGAGCATACAAAAATGCTCATTAAACACACATGTCTCGGTGTGTGTGGGCCATAGAATTGTCGTCGTCAATGAATAGACTTAAGGCCCAGACTTTATTCATACAGAATGAAGTGTGGAAATTGAGCGAATTGTGAGAATCTCCTCCTCCTGTAATTGGGACTGAGACTGTCTGAGTGTGACCTTTTGACACCTGCACTGTAGGAGGAGGAAACGAGAGGGAGACAAGTTGGTCAAAAATACCTGACAAGGGCGGGACAGCGAGATTTTGCCGCCTTTTTTCGCGTAGGCAGACAGCAGCAAACAGAAGCTCTGCCCCCGCCCCCTCCCCCCAACCGCATCTAGTTTTAGGGTGCTGTGCGTAGGTGACCTCAAGACGAGCCCACGCAATCCTTGTGGGCGTTATGCTATGCCTCTAGCCAGACACACACCGAGAGAGAGCGAGAGAGAGAGAAACAGAGACACACACTTTAAGCGTCAGTTACATACACATATACACATTTATATATGTATGTATGTATATATACATATATATGTATTCATGTATCTGTATGGCGATATTTTGTAGGTTTTGGCAATGGTTGTGGCTTTCCGCTTCTATTCAGTCGCACGAAAAATGTGCTCGGTTTTTGCCCATGTCTAAAAATAGATTTACACCCAAAGTGGAAAAACATAACGAGACAGACAGTTAAATAAATGTGTGTGTGTGTGTGTGTGTGTGTGTGTGTGTGTGTGTGTGTGTGTGTGTAATATTATTCGTATTAGTTTTGGCGATGACAGAGTGACCCGAGTCTAAAAAAAAAAAAGTTTTTTATCTCATTTCATTGACTAAACGAGGCCTAAACGAAACTGCCTTGCAAAATTTGAGTATTTCATGATATATATTCATAATTTAGTCAAAGTTTTGAGTATTTATGAATATTTGTGGTATCCTAGTTTTAGAGATAGATTTCATTTCATGGCCAATCGAATTAAATTATAATCATTATCATGTCAATTTGAGTATTCGAAAGTACTCATAGCTAAAATTTTGTATTTTTGAGTTTTATAACGATTTTGAAACTGAAATCCAAGTGAAATCTATTTTATGGCTCAAGCAAATCAAAAATATCAGTATTCGAAAGTACTCATGGTAGATTTGAATGATATTTACATTGATTTTCAGTTTGACATCTCTAATATCCTTAATATTGTGTGTGTGTGTGTGTGTGTGTGTGTTTGTTTGTGTCTGTGCATTGAAGCATCAAACAGCTGCCTCACGCGCCTTAGTCTACGCTTTGATAAACTTTTCGTCTCTGATAGCAGCAGCAGCTAAGTCGGTTGGTTGGGGTTTGAGGGGGAGGCGGATGTGGGGTCTGGGTCCTTTACATTGGGGCGGGTCAGGTTGTTTACATTGCTGCTGCTGGGGGGAAACTTTTCTTATTTTTTTCGCCAAGCCAAAAAGGAGGCCGTTGTCGTCTCTTCAATTGTTGTTGCTATTTTGGGTAAAGGCTCTATAAATAGGCTATCTTTTGGTATCTCTGTGTGTAAGTGTGTGTGTGTGTGTGTGTGTGTCGGAAAATTTATGTATATAAGAGACAGACAGAAGTGTTCGTACGTGTTTGCTTGTTAGCGGGTGTGTGTGTGTGTGTGTGTGAAATTTCATTGACGTCATCACCAGCATGTCATGAATTTTTGGGCAAGCCAATGAACATTGCCTATGCTCGCCCTCTCTCTTTCTCTCTCTTTTTCGGCGAAACTCTCCCACACTCTCTCTCTCTCTGTATCCAATTCTTTAGCTCTTTCCCAGCTGTCGCCGGCTGCCGCCTATTGAGCCCCGTAGCTGTCGCCGTTTGCGTCTCTGCCTCAGCTGCTGCTGCTTCTGTGTGTGGGCGTTTGCGCGTGTAAGGATGTGAGCGGAATTTTTGAATAGCAAACGCAAATTAGATATAGAAAATTATGTGTATGCCATGCTCGGGTCGGCTATGATGGGCGGCTCTATGGCTTTATTAGTGGGTTCTCTTTTCTCGTCTTCGTCTTCAAAGCCCTGTCTATCCGTTTGCCCCCCTCTTCTGTATACACGTTTTGGGGGGACTGTCTTTACAATTGTTTCATTTCACTGAAACTTATAAAGCACTTTCCAGCACTGAAAAGAAGTAAGATAACAACTTGGGATTTCTAATGAAATAGTTTCTTCTTTACAATTTCAATCAGACACATTAGTTTTGTTTTATTCTTTCTAATATCTTGTTAACACTGAAAACAAAAGCTTATAAATCACTTTCCAATACTGGCAATACAAATTTGTCATGAGAAGTCATGTCATAGATCCCAAAAATGCATTGTCTTCTCATTTATGTTCTATTTGAATACGTTTACTTATACATACATAGATCTGATGCTGTTTCATCGAATTTTCCTTCATTCAAGTAAACATAATTCACCGCTTTTGCTTCTTCTACAACAATTTCATTCGAATCATTCAGTTTCTGTGTTTATTATTCTTTTTGCTTCCTCACATCCATCGAGAGAGAAGGAGGAAAGGAAAAAAAAAAACTATTTTGCTTTTGTTCTCAATTCAAGAATGAAGCAATGCAATGAACTATTGAGTTTTAGAACAACAACAGCGGAGATACGCACACACACACACACACACACACATGTATACACGAACATAGATAAAGAACAACCAAGACCGAAAAGACGAAGAAATGCTCACAATGAAACATAGAAAACATCTGTTGGATGCGCGTCTATGAAACGCGCAAACGGATGAACGAACATTTGTTGTTGTTGCAGACAAAAGGTGTGCAACAACAACAATGAAACAGCACTTACGCACACCAGCAACAGCAGCAGCATCAGCAGCAGCAACACATGTTGCAGCTTCCTTTTTGGCTGCCACTTAACTGCAACTCACTTTAGTTGAAATTGAATAGAGAGGAAAGCTGAAACGAACCGAAGGAGCAAAGAAAAGAAGTTGAGATTTTTCTACCTGAAATCTACCTACTTTACACACACACACACACACACACACACACACACACACTGGCACACTTACGCAGCTGACGCGTCTAGAGGGAAAATTGTTGTTTAGCCAAAGAGAGGCGAGAGACGAGAGACAAAGAAAATCTTAAGGTCGATCACTTGTAGTTTATGGGGCTTCTTCTACTTTTCTATGTTGTCTTGCTGCTCTTGTTCTTCTTCTTACACTATTTCTGAGCTGAGCAGGCCCAAAAAAACTAAGAACTAGTTCTGATTCCATTTCCTTGTTTTCTACTTCTACCCTAAGAAAATTCTTGTGCAAATGTTTAGTGTTTAATATTAAGTTTAGCATTAATTCCCTCTCTCTCTCTCTTTCTCTCTCTGTTGAAACAGATTAGAATGATTCCCAGTTTCTAGTTGGTTTTGCTAGATCTTTTTAAGATTTGGTTGGCTCTTTAGATTGTTGGTTACTTACAACGTCAAATAAATAGTTAAATAGTTGGATATTGCTTGAGTTTCCAGTTTTCCCCCCTACTCCTCCCCCCTCTAGATAACCTTTCTCCCTCTCTATCTGTCCATCTCTCTTTCTCTAGTCATCATATCTGTAACGTTGTTTGATGCTGCTGCTGGAGCTCAACTCATTTGTTGATGATTTGATCTGTTGGTCATCTTCTCTTTCTCTCTCATCTCCCTTTTGCCATTATCTTCTTGGTCTTCTTCTGTGAGTTGGCTTCAATGATTTCTATAAAAGTGAAGATGGCCCAGAGGAGAGAGAGAGAGAGAGAGAAAGAGAGGGAGAGAACATAGTCATCATTATGATAATTATTATAACCCAAGACTTCTTCTTTCATTAACACATGAGCCCTTTGCCCAGATGATGATGATGATGATGATGGTGTGTGTGTGTGTGTGTATGTGTGTGTATGTGTGTGTGTGCCACATGTGCTGCTCATTTGCTTTGAAAACTATTAGCTGCCCTTTTGCTGCCGCACTGCATCCAACCAACATATGGTCGGTTAGTTGGTTGGTTGCTCGTTCTTCTCCTCCATCTTCATCTTCATCAGCATTTCCATTTCCATTCTCTTTCATCTGCCTTTTGGCTGGGCATTTAAATAGTTTAATGATCTGTGGCTCTCTCTCCCTCTCCATCTCTCTGGGCTTTGCCAACATGACAGGGTTCCCGTTCCCGTTTTGCGTTCTCGTTTTCTTATATGCGGGCATCATCACTGAGCCTAGCAACATCATCATCATCATCATCATCATCAACATCATCATCGTCGTCGACAGCGTCGCCTGCAGTCATTAGCGTTTCCTGTGTAGGTTTTTCATCTGTCGCTTGTCTTTTGTCTCTTTCCCTCTCTTTTACTCCGCACATGTTTGGTTGTTGTCTTTTTTTTTTTTACTTACTTTCATTTTCCATTTCCAGAACTTGACAAAAAATATAAAAAATAAAAAGGTGTTTAATGCATACAGAGCATTAATTTGTTAAAACAATAATTGGCTATTTTTCAATAAATATTTATTAAAAAAGAGAAAGAGACATGAATTCCAGACATGACCAACTGCATCTCTTCCCCTCTCTCTCTTTGTCTCTGTCTCTGTTGGTGTCGTCATTGCTGCTGACTGAAACAAAAAGAGTTTTTATTATTGAATCAGCATTTAATTGTAAATCAACGATAATTACCATTGGAATTTTCATTTTCATTTTTTTTTTTTTGAGTTTGTTTATTTTGTTTTTACTCAGCATATTAAACCATTTGGCCAATACGTTAGTTATGGCTTTAATTGCTACGATTTCATATTGTTAGAACAAATTGCCAAAGTTTTCTCATCGTCAAGAGTTGAAAATCTTTATTAACAATTAACCAACAATCACCCCCCCCCCCACACACACACACACACCTTTTGTCATTAGCTATTTCTTCACTTTGTCGATCAGTTTATGTTGTTTATAACCAAAGAAAGAGCAAGCAAAGCCGCCGCAAAGAAGAAGAAGAAGCAAAAGTAAAACCTGTTTGCATTTGATTTTGCCAAAGTTTATTTTTATATTATTAATATACATGTACATATATATATATATATACATATACGCTTTGTCGTCGGTCAGTCGGTCGCTCGCTGTCTCTTTCCCCCTACGTCAACACTCCTAACTCTGCCCCCTGCCCACCGTTTGGCTTGGGTTTGGCCTTAAACAATTTTATTTGAATCGCAACTGGCAGTGACACTTGTTTGAGCAAACAAACAAACAAACAAACATACCAACAAAAGAAATACCCTATATATGTATACATATAGTCATTGTGGGTCGGGGATGCCAAATGAACATGAGAAATCAAAGGGTATCTCCATAGTCGACTTGTTTTTGTCTGCTCTGTTCTGATCTGTATTCTTTTTTTTTTTTGGTTTTTGGTTTTTGGTGTTTGAATGAATTAAGTGTAGTCGTTGTGGTCGTCGTCTTTTCTCTGTCTCTTTCATTGGCATCTTGCTTTCCCTGTCTGTCAGGAGGTCTCCTGTCTCTTTCTTCTGGCGATCACTTATTAATGAAAACGTTTCGAATGGCACATTTCACAGGTTTTTGTTGCTTCACTATTGAATGACTTCTATAAAATCAAAAGAATAGAATGTGAGAGAGACAGAGAGAGAGAGAGAGAGAGAGAGAAGAAAAATTGGCAGCAATTTTTTGTTTTTTTTTTTTTTTTGGCCTGCTGCTTGCTGTGCGTTCCAAGGTCAAAGTTTGCCTTGGCAAGAGAATTCTAGCGCAATTAAAAATAAGAAAAACAAAAAAAAATTGAAATTGAAAAAAATCCATTTTTTTCTCTGGTTTTTTCCTATTTTTTTAATTACGTATTCTCTCTCATGGCTTTTGTTGCTATTTGTGGCCAATTAATTTAAGAATGAAATCGAAATCTTGGCATTACTATAGAGGATGGGGAGGGGGCAGGGGGGAGGGGGTACAATTTGTCTCTCATTAACTAAAAATATATTTCAATTGATATAGAATCGAATCGAAACTGAAATAAGGCATAAAACGACTAAAATAAAGCCAAGACTTGGCCAAGATGAATTCCAAATAGTTGTTGATTAAGCACTTCAAAAGCAATGGCAATTAGTTACCATCCCCCCTCTCGCCCCATCACCCCTCACCTGCTACCCCCAAAAATATATAAATTACAACTTGGAAATCGAAAAATGCTAAAAATGATTTCACAAAATTCATTTCGAAAATTAAATGACGTTCTTCACGTTCTCGTTGTTGTTTATTAGAGATTTTTCTTATTGGCCATCAGTTGGCTAACCCCCCCCTCCTCACTGTGCCTCCCCCACTCCCTCTCATATCCCCGTTTGTTTATTTCTATTTTGTTTTTCTCAATTGTGGTCATTCTCGAAAATTGTTTTTGAGTACCGGACATGACGTCAATAAGTGGGCGTTTTGTGTTAATTTCTTCAGCACGTCGCCTACCCCCGGCGCCTCACAGCAGGGATTGCTCCCCCCACCCACCCACACACACACACACACACACACATATATGTATGAGAAATCTGTTGTTGGCGTTTCTCTTCGTTTTGGCAAGTGAAATGAACATTTTTCGTAGGCGCTAAAAGCAATTTTTATGCGGCATAATAATAATTCTTGAAGCTTTTTATCGGCCAATGCTCATGCCTATATACGATAGGTATACATATACATATATATCATACATATATATACATGAATAATCAGTTGATTTCAGTTAGTTAAGACAAAAGCCAAAGAATCTATCACAAATTGTTGCATGTTTTGAAGTTTAGGCTTGTTTTAGTTGATTTAGTGTGAACCAACCCCCCCCTCCCCTATCAACTCGCCAGTTATTAATTTCCTGTATTTCCTTATTTGCATGGATAAGTAAGGGGTGGGTGGGGGGTTTGGGTGGGGGGTTTAGAACTTTTTAATTATGTGTAAACAAATATTTATCTAAATGCGACGCAACGACAAAAAGCTTCTCTGTCTCTCTCTCTCTCTTTGTCTCTGTCTCTGTCTGATCGTATTACTCATACAACGTGTTGTCCAGGATGGTTAGGGGGATCGGAAGGGGTGGGAACGAAGGGGGGCGTTAAAGAGATTAACACAATTTGCCATAAATCTACAAAAAACATGCCATAAAAATACAGTTGTTTTGCCATAAAAATGTTTTATATGCCTCGATCTTGTTTCACCCTCCTCCTCACTTTTGCCTCTCCTTACACACACACACACACACACATACACACACACACACACACATACATACATACATACATCAACTTGGACAATCGATCGTGCCATATCATCAACAAAATATGCTCATTCGTCCAGTCAAAGTTCAATTAGCAGCAAAAAACGAAACAAAAAGCGGCAATTTTGTTCCTTCTTCTTCTTCTACATTTGTATGCTGTTTTTTTTTTTTTTTTTTTTGAATTATTATTTTATATACGAATATTTGTATGTTTATTTTATTTTATTTTTTTCATCTTCTCTTAATATATGCAAATTGGATATCGTATCTTAGGCGCCTTTTAAACTGCGGCTAGCTGGTTTTCTTCTTCTTCTTTTTTTGGCAAAAAAAAAAAAAAAAAGAATTATTAAAGTTTCTTTTTATTGCTTAGACGTAATAACGAGTTTATCAGCAACAGAGCGGAAATACACAATTTGTACAAATACAAATAAAAGAAATGGAAATAAATATAAATAAACATTAAACATATATGCTTGAAGGAGCAGGAGAAGGGTGGAGCGCGGGGAGAGAGAGGGGAAATGTGTGTGTGTGAAGATTGAATACAATTGGAAAGCCGTTTATTACTTTTTACTTTTTTTGTTTTTTATTAATATTATTTTATTGTAGAAAGTGAGAGGAAATTGAATGAAATTTTGTTGTATTCTTATTGTTGTTCCTTTTATTTTCTGCGCGCTTGTGTGTGTGTGTGTGTGTGTTTTGTCGGCTTTTGGTTTTTGTTTTTTCAAATATATTAGAAATAAGAGATAATCGTGGGTTATAAATGTCGAGGACGGCCACTTGGAAACATGCAAAGTGAAAATAATGATACCCTGTAGACAAAACAAAAAGGCCCATTCAAATAGGCCCTAATGAGTTTAGTCTATTTGATTAGAGTTCTGACTTGTTCTTGTTAGTTGGTTAGTCTAGTCTTTGGTTTATGTTTAGCCAATTGGGTAGAGGGGAAAAGTTTTGTGCTTTCTTATTGAGCAAGTTCATCTTGGCCATGTACTTTGGACTTGATTTAAGGCCACTGGGCGGCATGCCTGGCCTCACCCCGCCCGCCTCACCTAACCTCAGGTTGTCCAAGTTTTTGTTTATCCCATAAACTCAATGTACGTGATATTTTGCCTTGGCCACTTGCTTATTGGCGGAAGTTTGAGGTGTGAAAATTTATTCATGGGGATTGAGGAATTTCTGAAAAATAAATTCTATATACATGTGTAGACAGAGAGAGAGAGAGAGAGGGGAAGAGAGAGAGAGGGGGAGAGAGAGTAAATCTAATGTAAAAACTAACATTAAACAAATTGAATCACATTTAGGCCACTTAAACGTTTAACTATAGCCTACTTTTTGTGGGCCTAAATCATATTTAATTGATGAGAATTTCCCTTTTCTTTATATTTGCAGAAAGCAATCAGAATTGATTTTGTCCTGCAACCTGCATCAGCGACTGCAAAAGGATGAAGGCACATAAAGCTGATACCGTTCGCAGAATTTACCGAAGACATTGAGGAGAGGAGAGGATTTGGGAAAATCTAGAGAAATACAACTTAGAGAGATAGTGAGAGAAGTAAAAGACACTTACAACTAAGAAAGAGTAAGTGGAGAACAGAGTGAGAGAGAGAGAGCGAAAGATAGAGAAGCAGCTGGAGCTGGGTTTGGTTTTTTTTTCTGTCGGTGTATCACTACACCCGGAAACCCAGAACCTAGACCAGCCAGGCGAAGGAGAAGAAAGGGCGAAAGAATTGGTCACAACAACGCTACATGGATCGCAGAAATGGCGGCGATCCCTTGGCGCCACCCCGGCCCCCTAAGCTATTACCGCGCGTGCATCGACCAAGGGCGCCGGAGCCGACGTTAAGTGGGGAGCAACAGCATCAGCAACAGCAACTAGCACAGATACAGATTAATAATAATCCACAACAACAACAACAACAGCAGCAGCAACAACAGCAACTTAGTATTACCAACACGACAGCAGCAACGACGACGACGACGGCGACAACGGCGAATAATAATACGATATCAATCATACCCGCATCGGCCGATTTTGACGATTATCAAATCCATCATTTGACATTTCTGCCTCAGCGACCAAGCAGTTTGAGTCGCAATAGCAGTAACGCTTCCTCATCGACAGCCACGGCGAATAGTAGTTCAGCTGGTTCTGGTATTGGTGGCATTGGTTCTGGAACGGGATCAAGTTTTACACGTCGCCGACCGCCAGCGCCGACACCATTGTTGGATAATCATCATCAAATCAACATAAATAATAATAATAACAACAACAACTTCCTTAGTCATTTCCAAAGCGCTGATCCAGTGTCCACACTGGGACAGCCGCCCGCCTCACCAGTCACACTGGCTCAACCGCGACCCGAATCCGAAAGGCTAACCAATGAGTATGTGGACACGCCGCTGCAACATGCGACGCGTTCCCAGCACCCGGCCGGCCAGCAGGATAATGGTCAAACAACGACGCATCATCTATTGCTCCTGCCACAGCGACAACAGCACCAACACCAGCATCAACACCAGCATCAACACCAACATCAACACCAACATCATCATCATCAATCCACGCAATCCCATGTCCGACTGGCAACGACGGCCACGACGGCAGCAACGGCAGCAGCTGCTGGAGCGACGGCGGCGACGACGCCGACACTTGGTCAGGATCATACCGATGGCTTATTACATTCGCACGCGTATACGCCTCATCTAAATGGTCATGGCAAAGCCTCAACAACACCTGCCTCAAAGCTACCACCGGCTCCACCAAGAACTATTGGCCATGGAGGTGGAGGAGGCATAAGCGGATTAGGTTTGGGTTTGGGTTTAGTTACAACAACAACAACAACAACAGCATCACAACCCATCACACAACCCATTACCAAACAACCCACACCCGCCTCGCAGATAAGTAAAGAGCATATGCACGCTCTGGAGGAGCTACTGCAACAGCCATTGGCAGGCAGTCAGCTGGGTCAACTAGGCGGCGGAGGTATCGGCGGCGGCGGCGGCATTGGCGGCATCAGTGGACCCATTGTCATGGGCGGCGATCCCTCGCTCCTGAATCCAATCGTATGTCCACGCTGCGGACGCTGTCGCTGCGAGCAGTGCCAAAGTCCTCGGCCCCTACCCCAGACCTGGGTATGCAACAAGACCTGTCTCTGCA
The DNA here is from genome assembly GCA_018150345.1 of Drosophila equinoxialis. NCBI lineage: Eukaryota > Metazoa > Arthropoda > Insecta > Diptera > Drosophilidae > Drosophila > Drosophila equinoxialis. The sequence goes on from JAECWI010000696.1 coordinate 432,803, forward strand.
GTGCCGAATCCATTATCGACTATGCCTCGTGTCTGTGCTGTGCCAAGGCCTTGTTCTATCACTGTGCCCGGGACAATGACATGGACTGCGACGATGGCACCGGCACACCGTGTGTGGACAATCCCTGCTCATGCGGTCCCTACAAGCGGACCCAGCGCTGGGGCTGGCTGGGCGCCTTGTCCATTGTGTTGCCCTGCCTGTGGTTCTATTGGCCGATGCGGGGATGCATGAAACTCTGCGAGAAATGCTACGGCCGTTTCGCTGGACGAGGTTGCCGCTGCCAGAGCGGTGCCGGTGGCATCGGTTCCACCAGCAGCATGCTGCCCATTGTTCCACTTGGCGTGAATGGGCCCAATGGGGCAACGGTCATTAATGGTGCCATTAGTGGCATCAATGCCAGCCAGAATGGTGGAGGCGTCACCCTTAGTCAGAGCAATGGCAAGGCCATGGATCATGGCTGCAGTGCAGCCAGCCGTATCCTACGCAAAGGTGATCTGACGCCCGAGAAGCGACTCCTAGACTCCAGTCCGGATTATTAAGCAAAAATCAATTGAAACCTACACCTCTCCCAAGCCTCCCTCCCATCCATACCTCCCCCCCCATTTATCTACCCTTCCTGTCCCATCCCGCGCCCATGTGGGCGTCTTTTTTCCTCTAACGGAAAAATAGGCCACACAGAGAGGAGGGCGAATTCATTGCAGAAAAACGCTGGAGAAAATCTGTGGAAATTTCAAAAAAACAAATGAAAGGAAAACCCCATTAAAAACACATCCACACACACACACACACACACACACACACACATACACACACACAAAATTTATATACATTATATTTTAAACAGAATATATTTAATATGATTTAAAAAAAAGAAACAAAAAACAAATAAAAACAAGAAAGGAAAAAAATTAAATAACCAAAGACTGCAAACAGATAATTATTAATTATTAGAAATGTTATTTAAAAAATAATTTCGCTTAATTTAAAAACACAAATACAAAAAAAAAAAAAACAATATAAAAAAAAAACAAACTGAAAAAGCGAGCAAAGCGACAAGCGACAAAATATAAAATACACTACGGTTTTTTTTTTTTTTTTTTTTTTATTACTATTCGAACGATTTAATTAATTAATTATTATAATTTTTGCGCTATAAAATTATTGTTTAACATTTTGATTTTTGTTCAATTTCTAAGTCAATTTTTACTTTAAAAACAAACAACAACAACAAGAAGAAGAAAAACATGAAGATAAATACAAAATAATAATTAAATAAATAATTCCAATGAATTTTCCACAAAAGAGAAAAAGCAAACGAGACAGAGATAGAAGATAGAAAGTGAGAGCGAAAGAAAAGTGTAAGGAAGTAAAGTAAAGTAAATAATAAGAGAAACTGAAGAAACATAACAAAATACCAGACTATACATATACATATATATATATATACACACACACACACACAGAGACACACAGACACGGCAAACAAAAAGAGAAAAAGGCATAAAAAACAAAGGGAAAACCAATACAAATTAAAGGCAAACCTTTTTTTTTTTTTTTTTTTTGATATATACAAATATTTATATACACACATACAGACATATAAATCTCAAATATATGTATCTATGTGTGTGTGAAGGAAAACTTTTAGAAAAATATTGCAAAAACAAAAATATATAAATGGGCCTCCCCCTTACACCCCCCGCTCCAAAGTATATTAGTCAAATATTGTAAACAAAAAAGAAATGAAGATGAAATATTATAAAATTATATAGAGAAGTAAAACAAAAACCAGTCCATTTTTGATGTTGTAGACAATGAGAAAACTTTTTAGTAGAGAACAATATATTAGAGACACAACAACAACAACAACAACAAAATATATAAATGTATTAATAGAGAGCCACATAGATTTCGGCAAGCCGAAGTTTTTATACCCTTCAAATACAATTATCGCAAATATTTTGACCGATTCTGAGATCGAAATCTCCAAAAACCAAAAAGAATCAACCAAATGGTTCTGATTCCTGAATCTAGGCAAAGGATTCCTTTTCACGAGGCAAACGATTCCTTTTTGAGGACAAAGTGATAGTGAGAGTGAATGAATCTTCACGAGATCTTTACACAATATTTATTGGTTATATATCTATACATTTATTCAATCAAATTTCCATTCGCTGCTATAACCTTCTCGATCCGGGACCTAAAACGATTGCAAATCGATTCGCATCAAATGATCCTTACTCATATTGACCATAACGTGTTATGAGGACATATACGCCCCATACGGAACAATCCAGGGAATTAGGGTCATAAGGTCGGGTTTATGTGGTCATGGAAATTCTCAATCATCCGATCTTGTGTAATGGAGCAGAGTCTTGCTGAAAGATGTATGAATATTATTGAGTATAAACGTATGTCAAGGGTATAAACTATTTTTTTTAACACACACACACACACATACACACACACACAGTACGAATTTAACTATTTTTGGCTTTTATTTTCTTTTTTGTTTGCAATTTTTGATAAAAAAAAAAAAGAAAAAAACAAAAAAAAGTCTCAATGTGCTTACATATATATATGTGTATGTGGTTAACCAGTTAAACAAAACAGCAAAAAATCTACTTTACCAAAATTCAAGAAATAAAAAACTAAAACAAAAAAACACAGAAAGAAAGTACAGAGAAAAGAAACACTTTTTTGACAAAAACAAAATTAAATTCTTACAAATATATATACATATATATTTTGTATGGAAATTGTCACTATATATATATATATATACCTATATATACACGTTTTTTTTTTTTAAATATTTTATTTAATTTTTTTGTATATAACAGAAAACCAAGAGAAAGAAGAAGGCGAAAAAAAGAAAAAGCAGCAGGCAAAAAACTTTTATAATAAAACAAAAAAAACAAAAACAAAATAAAAAAAATAAATGCAAGCAAATTCCAAAAACCATAAATAAAGCCTAACAAAATATATACATACATATTAGCAAAAAAAAAAAAAAACAAAACAAAACAAAAAAACATAAATAAAACTGTAAAATTAAAAACTGAAAAATCCAAAATCCAAAAAATGCAGCAAAGTAAAATAACACAAAAAGCGTAAAATGAGAGAAATGAAATGCAATTTTGTTTTTTATTTTTTATTTTTTTTTTGTATGAACAAAATTCAGAGAAAACAACTTAAAAAGAAAATGAAATAAAAAACACACAAAAAACAACAAAAAAAATATAAAATTATACACTAATTAAATTAATATATATATGTATATATATGTATGCATGTGTGTGTGTGTGTATATACATATGTATGTGTATATGCATATATATATACATCTACATATATATACATATACGATCTATATATATATATATATATATTGTATGCCTAGCTGTAAAACGAAAAAGAAAACAAAACCAAGATGAAAAACTATGCTTAAATCCTAACCTTACAAACTGAAAAAGTAAGAAGTAAAAATCCCTCTTAACACACACACACACACTCACACACACACACACACACACACGCGAAGAAACATAAACTGAAAATGCAGACAAGAAATCCTTAAAAATTAGAAACAAAATGAAAAATATTACACAGAATGCAAAATCAATGAGAAATATGCAAAAAATATATATAAAAACAAAAACATTTAAAGATTTAAGACACACACCAACACACACACACACACACACACACACACACACCAACACACACACACAAACACACACCAACACACACTATATATACAAGCTCTATACATAATGAATATTTATTTTATTTGTACATTTTATTATAATAAAATAAACTGAATTGATGAAAGATTGATGAACGATGATGATGAAGATGATGATGATGATGATGATGATGATCAATGCAAAGATGAGTTGATGTAGATGATGGATAAGTTTGATGATCATTATGAACTTGATGATGATGAATGATGGCAAGTTATGAAGAACTTTATGTAATGTTTTTAGAATGTATGTTCCGTTAAAAACTACAAAATAAACAAACAAAAAACAACAACAAAAAAAAAAACAAAAAACAACAAACAACAACAACAAAAAAGAAACAAATAAAAAAAATCATATAATACTAAATTATGAAATTGTGTGTTTTTTTTCGCCTTTTCTTTCTATATTTGTTCTACCTCCATTTAGCTACTCTTACATTTAGCCTCCTCATTCATCGCCTCCGCCTGCGCCTCCTCCTCCTGCTGCTCTGACAACGCCACAAAGCAGTGTCTCGATCTCTCTCTCTCTCTCTGTCTCTGTCCCTGTCTCTCTATCTGCCTGTGTGTGTGTGTGTGTGCCAAATGGCTATGGCAAAATAAAACTAAAGCAGCTGTTTCCGGTATTTGATTGATAGTGAACTGGCAGTTTGTTTATCTCGCGCACACACACACACACAGAGAGACGACTACACTATTCGGACTCGGATTCGGATTCAGTTTTTGGGATTGGTAGTAATACCTAGTGCCTCGATTCTCGATTGGGGCTGCACACGCATGCGTTCCTATATACCCAAACCATGCCATGCCACATGTGTGTGTGTGTGAGTGTGTGTGTGTGTGTGTGTGTGTGTGTGTGCATATGGCAATCCAGCGGCAACGGCTGCATTTTGATGCTATTTGGGGCCGCCGTCGGCGCACTTATTTTTAAATTACTGACAAAAAAAAAAAAAGAAAACTATGTATACTCTGAATACTCTGTGTGTGTGTGTGAGTGTGTTGCCGACGTCGTCGTTTTAGTCGGCATTGCGGGCGGACGATGAAAAAAAAAAAAAATGTACAACGGAAGACGCGCATCAAATGTTGCAAGCATTCACATACTTAATTTAAATTTAACTGCAAAATATTTCACTCTTGCAAACTGGAAAGGGAAGTGCTCGTCGTTGTCGTCGTTGTGGTTATATTTAGAGGGCGGGGGCGGGATAACGGGGCATGGGGCATCCATTTCACATTGGCAATTTAACTATGTGTGTGTGTGTGTGTGTGTGTGTGTGTGCACGAACGACGAACTCTTTTCGTTGTTGTTGTTATTGTTGTTAAACTAAACGTGTTAAGCCGTCACTTTAGCTTTTTGTAAGCTTAAGCCCCTGGTTGATGATGGTCAACCTCGAGATTAGCACGTGCGAAACTGTGTCAGCTATTTGGTGAGCAGTATCTATCTTATTCGAGCATGTCTGTGTGTGTGTGTTACAATACCGTGTACTCAAATGGCAAACAATGGTATATTAAATGGGCAGGAGAAGGAAGCAAAGTAAGAGCTACAAACTTTGCCATTATTTTGATAGTTTTTTCATGGATATATTCACAGTAGCTTTGTAAAATTTGGTATACTAATATATATGATCATTATTTATTAGTCTACCAAATTTCATAAAGATTGCATATAAAATGGCAAAGTTAATGGCGATGTCTCAACATGCGAAAATTGCAAAAAGTTCGGCATTTGCTGGTAAGAGAAAGGGAGAATAAAATAGATTGTGTGGAGTGTATAGACTTTATGCATGGTATAACAAAGTCGTGGCAATGACTTAATATTGCACACTTCATTTGTTTTTGGTTTTTTTTTTTCATTTTATATTTTGTTAATTAATGCAAAGTGCAGTAACCGTTTTGCATAATTGACTCTCTCGCTCTCGCTAAATATCTTTGTGTGTTGTGTGTGTGTATGTGTGTGGATTTGGGTGTATTATGTGGCCATTTGGGGCATTTTTCATTATTCAATCATAATTCGCGCGCTTAAACGCAAATTACAAACAGTTTGTGGCCGCCAGCGATAACCTTAAGATGGTTCGGCCTGGGTTTGGGGTCTCGTTTGGGGTCACCTTTGGGCTATGCAAAATAAAAATAAAAATAAATAAAACAAAACTAATAATAATACAACAAAAAAGACATACATATGTATGTACATGTTGTAGTACATGTAATCAGCAAATGACTTTTGCGGCACACTACAGACAGTCTCAGAGACAGAGACGAAGACGGAGACTGAGATTCAGTCTCAAACCTTCTTCCGAAACTCGATCTTCTTGATTGACACACTTTATGAGGCGCGCGGATTCGCCTCGGGTTGTTATACATACATATGTATGTATGTATGTACATATATATATTTTTTTCCTTTTTTTTATTATATATATTTGATTTTTATTTCATCTTCTATTTGATGAATGGAACTCAAAGTGCCAGGAGAGCGAAATGATGATGATGACGATGACGATTGTTGCTTCGGCTTTTGCTGATTTTGATTCTGATTCCTTCTGTTTCTGATTGAAGTGTGTGCTATATTTAACAAATGTAGAAATGAGTACATTGCATGCAAGTCTGCCAATTCGAATAACTGTTATATATATGTATGATGGATGGGATGGGGGCAGTGCCAACGGCAGTGGCACTGACAGCACCAATGAATGAAATTGATAAGGAACAAAAGTGGCCACTTTATGCACCACCCAATTGGAATATCACATTAGAATATCTAGAGTTTCTTACTCAAACAAACTAAAGAGTTATAAAATATTAAGAAAAAAGTTATTAACATTTTGTCTTTAAAGAAATACAACTTATGTTTAATTATTCTACAAGAAATTAATTTATTTATATATTTGAACTTGAAGTCTATAATCTTACCTGATTGCATTATAATCCAATATAAGAGTGAAATAAATGAAAGTGAATTAAAACTGTAGCACTTTTTTATTGAGTCTTATAAGAGAGAAAGAAAACAATAATTTGCTTCATTTTGTTATGATTCTCAATTAGTTTTAGCGTTGAAAAATGGTAAGAACATTGTAATATGGACTATATTCTTTTGCTTTTAGATGACATCGGGAAAATATTGAATCATTATTCCAAAATGATATGAAAATTCAACCGATTAATGAATAATATCATCGATCAATTGTATATACTATATATAGAAAAGAACTTCCATCGGGGACAATGGAAAAGATTGTGAATTATCGAATAATTTGTTCTCTCTTTCTCATTTTTTAAGAAAATTAAGCAATTGAAAGGGTTTGATGAAATTCCATAATGTCATTCATTTTTTTAATATTGTCCATGGTATGATTTAATTTCATTCATACAGATATTTTGTATTTTTCTTAGGCATTTTGCTGTATTCTAAATTATTTTCAAAGTTATCAATTCGCAAAAGATCTCATCGGCATTTGGAATTTTTTGCTTTGAAGATTTTGTCAGTATTTCTCCTATGAATGAAGGCAGAGCACGCAACTTTTTGATTCGATCCGATCGAAAGATAAGTACGGAACAATATGCGGTTTTTGTGTGATATTTTTTCTACACGGTCGCTTCAATTTGCTCTTGTCCAATGCATTTCCATTTCGATTTTCCTTCACACACACACCGGGTGAAAGAGAGAGGGAGAGAGAGAGAGAGAGAGTCAATGGTGATAACTAACTGCATATTGAATGGGTGTGCCCGCATAAAATTACCGTTGAACTGAAAGAGAGTCGTAGTCCCCCTCTCACTCGTCAGCCACCCCTACCTCTGACATGTCTCTCGTCGTCTATCATGGCTAATGCCTATCCGGCTGTCACTTGTGTGTCTCTGGCTGAAGGTGAATCTTTCTATGTATGTAGTGAAGATTGCCTTTTCTAATGAGCAAGGAAGCATTGATAAGGCCATATCAGTCTATATGCACACGCACACACACACACAGGCGTATATATACCGGCATAATCTGTAGAAATTTATACATATATACACACTCACACAGCAAGAGATATTTGTATGTAGAGCGACTGCAAGAAGCGCTTCTCATTGCAGACATGCTGGAAGCTCCTGAATGACAGATCAATGAAATCATTATGAATTCGCCGAAATCGAAGCGCAAGAACAACAGGCCAAAAGAACGATCTATATATACATACATACATATGTATATATGTATGTATGTATATGTAGAAATATGCCAACTCATGAACAGGTTTCATCTCCTCCCTGCTGCACTCTCTTGTGATCCTGCGGCGGAAGTTGCTTGTGGTTTGTTTTTGCTTGTGCTTTTGCCTTGAGTTTTGTATGCAACGCTCGTCGCCTGCCCATTCTGTCCTCCTCCCTCCATACTACATTTTGTTCCTTGGGTTCTTTGGCTTGCCATTTCCTTTATTTGGCCCCGACCGAATGTTCGCTCGTTCGCTCTTTTGATGTCTGAATGTGTTTGCTCCTACCTCTCTCTCTCTCTCTCTCTCTCTGTCTCCTTTTCTCTTTCTTGTATAGCTGCTGCTCCTTCTCCTTCTCCTGTCGTTCGTTTCTCGTGTTTTTTTAATGGCAACAGGTGCAAATGTTTCACGAAAAATCTCAACAAATATTCACATCCGCTTTTTGGTTATGCCGCACCAGAGTTTGTGTGTGCGTGTGTGTGTGTGTTTGTTTGTGAGAATGGGGGAGTGGGGGGAACGGAAGCACCTGTATATGGTCGTAGATCGCACGTGATTCTTTGATTGCCCACTACTTTGCTCTGTCTCTCCATCTCTCTTCCTCTCTAGGTCCTTCCTCTTGGCACAACAATTAAATTTGTTTTTATTGTCAAAAATGAAAAAGAAGAAGGAGAAAAAAATTGCCCCAAAGTGCTGTACATGTCTAAGAGTTTGATCCGAGCTCAAACCCCTTACTCACCCCCCCACACTCTGCTTCTCCTCCTCCTTCTCACACTCCACTCGCCCCCTCTTGAGTCTGACAAATTCATTTGACACTTTGTATGGTTGCCAGCCTTATCGTAGTTGTTGTTGTTGCTGTAGTTGTTGCTTTTGAGAGCTGTGGAAACTTGTTTCGGCTTTCGGGCTAAGCTTGGGCCTGGGCTGGGGGGACGCACTCAGTTTCTGCTGTTGCTGTTGCTGTTTGCTGGTTGAAGCACATAATTACCGCAGCGCGTATTTAATCCGACAAATGGTTTCAACCTTAGTTGAACTTTGGCTATGGGCCACCACTCGAATTCATGTTGTAGTTGTAGTTGTTGTTTGGCATTTCTAATATTTCATGACAGGCCGCTTCGAAGTCGAAGCATTCTTAGTAATTTTTGTTGTTATTTTTTTCATTTTTTTCCTCTCCTTTTTTTTTGTCTTTTGTGGTTACGATGTAATAAACCTTGACAAGCCTCGAATGGTACAACAACAACAACAACAACAAAATCAGTGCGTATACCAAAGAGCATTGAAGAAGTAACGAATGGGCGATATCCTATATCAACATTATACCCCATTCCCACACACCAGGACGATTCCATTCCATCCATTTACTAAAAAAGATTCTAGCTCTTTCTATTATTGCAACTTAACACCAAAAGTGAGCCAGGGAACGAATGGAAATGAAACAATCGTTTGCCGCAAATGTGTATTGTGGGTACAGGGGTATAAACTATTATTTAATTTACTTTTTTCCAACTTTTAATGCAATTTTATAGAAAATGGCATATCCACGGGAGGTGTTATTAGGAAACATCGGCTCCCCCTTTCCCCTAAAAAGCGATTTTTTGACTTCTTACTTGCTATTCTTGGTTTTATATTAGAAGCTAGTAGATCTCTTTGGGCAATGTAACATATTTTTCTAAGCTGTTTCCAGAATTAATAAGCTTTTCACCATCTTGAATTCACAGAAAATAAGCTGAGCTTGCTTTCCTTCCATTCGAAAATTCTTCTTCTCCTTTCTCCTTTTTTATAAATTATATCATATATGTATGTATGTACGTCTTAAACGTCTTCAATTCGTGTCCGCCACTGTATGTAGGATATACCCTTCTTTAATGACTACAGGGTATCTTGAACGTTAATGTTGATGATGTCAAGTGTTTTTTTTTTTGTTTAATGAAAATCATTTTATAAACGATAAGAAGAAAAACTGCAAATTGTAATTGTGGCAATTATCAATAGGTAAGTAGTATGTATTTATTTTTATAAACAAAGCGAGTTCTTGCGTCATTAGCAATTTCGTATACTAACCAAAAGAGAAAAATCAAAAAACCCTTCAGAAATAGTTTAATAAAGATGATTTCAGGTCTTGTTTGGAGACCAAAATAGGTTTTAAGTTTATCCCATTAACTTTAATTAACAAGAGGTATTAACTCAAAGAGAATTTTGAAATATTTTCATTGGAATACAACATTTTAATTTATGTTTTAACTAACCTACTAACTGCTACTTGAAGTTTTCAGAATTGACTCTTGAGTTAGTTGAAATTGGAATAGAAATTTGGGGAACTGACTCTTTTGGTTAATTGAAATTGAAACTCAAAAGTCCATTCTCCAAATTTCAAGTATCTAAACTGACTAAAACATTGAAATTTTTCATTATTTTGGCTTAGCTCACGTCGAAGAATGTTCTGAAGTTTTTATTTTTATTGTTTTTACACTAATGATTGTTATATTTAGATTAAAGCTAGCTATATATATATTTCAGAGTTTGCCTTATTATATGTATGTACATACATCACTTTTAGCTGAGATATTAAATAATATTATTATTTTGTACAATGATCTGTATTTACAAGGCAAAGGAAAAAGGGAATAGGAAAACCCTAATAAGATTCAAGCTTATCGGGTTTTGCTCATATTTATATCTATCTATATATATGTATGTATATGTGTTAGCTTGAAATGAGTTTTGAACTATGCTTCAGAGACATAAGTATGTATGTAATTGTCAACATATTTCATAAGGGGGAAATGTAGTCTGCCTTTAGGATAGGTGTTGCATGCCGCAAATGAAAAAAAAAAAAAACACAAACTGATGTTGCTTTGAACTGCTCTAGACTCCGCACCTGTCAACCCTCATAAGACACACCAACACACACACACAAACACATACACACATAGATAGACACATATATGCCTCATGTTGAGGCAGCAGCAGCAACATTTGCCAAAGATCCCCCCCATCAACATAATCTTCATCATAGTATTTTGCACTCTTTCTTTCCTGCTTTCGCCCCACCCCAGTCGATGCTTTATCTTTTCCGCCCATCTATCTGCATAAATATACAAGCACACAAGCACACACACACACACACAACCACACATACACATAAACAGATGCTCCCTCTCCACATGTTGCTTCATTCATCCCAAAACCCAATCCCCCAAACTGACGGACTATGATAAATAAAGTAAAGTGCATTTCCGTCAAAACAAGTTTGTTCTATTAATATTTTCAATACTTCGAATTCAGACTGAGGACGTTGGCAGACAGCAGCAGCAGCGGCAGCAGTCGGCGGCAGTCGCTGTCGCTGTTGCTGTCTCTGCCGCCGTTGCTGTTGCCGTTTGCAGAGCAAACTTTCACTGCAGGCGACTTGAGAGAAGATCACTAGAATCATTATACCCTACAATATTCAAGTATGTAAAAATTGGGGTATATCAACATACATGCACACATATGCAAATGTATATGTATGTAAAGTAAGAGAAGGAGGGGGAATAGTAAGCTTTAGGGGGAGTCAGTGAATGATTGAGCTTCTTTTGGCTTAAAGTTGACTAAGAGAGAAGGAGAAAGGATAACCTTTGGCCGAAGACGAAAGCGAAAAGGGTATCTCAAAGTCGTTATACCAACTTGACATGAATACTGATTTGTTGTTGTTGTTTTGTCTTCTTTTTTTTCTGGTTGTATTTTGCTGTTATAGCGGCTGAAAAGAGTCGAGGCTAGAGAACGATGGGTAGGGGGAGTGCGGGCGGGGTGGGGGCGGGAGGTTGGGTAGGTTATGTGCTTAGGTGCAGAGGCATAATTTTAATTTGGCTGCTGTGTTGGCTCTGGCTCTGTGCGATCTCCCTAGAAATCTACAAAATGAACCAAAAAAAAAAAAAAATATATGCAAAAGAGACCCCCGAGAGCATTTACAGTTATTTTTATTGGAGCCAAGCAGCGCGACAATTCATCCATCATTTTCTGTTATGATTTTGAATATACATACATACATACATACATAGCCCCTCCCCCACTAGCGCCTCGTCCTGTCTTACCACCCCCTTCCCTTTTGCCTTTTTAATGTTTTGCTCTGTTTTGCTTTTGGCATGTGCGTTGGAAGGGATGGTGGAGGGAGGTTGAGGTTGAGGGGTAAGGCACTTCAAGTCTTCTTCTCTCCCTCCCACTGCTAATGTCTACCCGTCTCACTCTCTCTCTCATTCTCTCTCACTCACGCTCCCCACTTTTTTTCTGTTTTTCTCCTTTTTTTTTTAGTCAGCATCCGGTAATTATGCGACACGCTGATTAAAATGCGTTAAACGCACACCAACACGCACAACAAATGCGTGTGTGTGTGTGTGTGTATAGAGACATGGACCTGGGTCTCTTAGGTGGGTCTGACGACCGGGTCGTACGTCTGCCAAAGTAAAATCTTTACTTGCATTAACGAGTTTTCCGTGACGCGTCGTCGTTGTTGTTGTTCTTCTTCTTCTTCTTTTTATTTAGCTTCTTCTTTGTTTTCTTCTTCCTCTGCTGCTTCTTTTTCTTCTTCTTGGTTGTTTTCTTTAAGCCCGCTGCTCTTATTCTTTTGCCTCCACTTTGCTTTGCTACACTTGATTTCCACACACAGAGAAAGAGAGCGATAGAGAGAGCGAGAGCGAGAGAGTAAAGACTGTATTGGTAACGTCTCCTGATATGCTGGCTATGCTCTATAGTGATCAGGTTACCTGCTCTGGGGTATACACAGTGAAGCAGGGGCAGGGGCAGGAGCAAAGGCGGAGGCAGGTGGCCAGCCAACCAGCTATCGGAGGTTCTTTTTGGTTTGATGAGGCTCTGGCTCTGACTTTGGCTTTGGCTCTGTTACCTTGCCGGTTGCATGGATTTCATCTAAAGTCATCGTCATTGACATATCCTATAAAATTTTATTCAATTGTTACACGTTTTCCATAGACTACACACACACACACAGACAATGCGATTTTTTTGGCAAAGATTTTTTTGTTGCATACTTTAAGGCTGACAAGCTGAGAATCATTTTCAAATGCTGGGCATATAATTGGTCGACTCTTTTTGTATGTTTTGCTTTATTGTTGTTGTTGTCATTATTCTTTAGCCTTTTTCTTTCACTTGCCGTTGCTGCTGTTATTTTTTCTTGCATTGCATTGCACACGGCATTCGTCCTCCAACAGAAGAAGAACAAAAACAAGAAAGAATAAAACGAAGCAAGGCAAAGTCGTAAACGCAGCAACGGCAACAACAACAACAACAGTCAAAGTTTTTACCCCTTTCCCCCTTTCTTGGATCTGGCAAACACACCGCCCACCGTCCCCTCCACACACACACACACACACACCACGCTGGAGCTCTGGTAATATAAAAGTTCTTGCTGGTTGCCTCGGTTTTTTTTTTTTTATCGTATTTTCTAACTCGCCGTCGTCGTCGTTGTGCGTGGCTCTGGTTGCTGTTGTTGTTGTTGTTGGCTTGTCTCGTTTATTGATCGTGTTGCTGTGCACACACACACACACATACAACTGCAGTTCCATACGCAATTCAATGAAGAAATGCCCCAAGTCAATGACCCGGAAATTGTGTCTAAAAAGGCAACAACAACAACAACAACACATTGACGACTGCAACAACATAGAACTTTTACCTAGACGATACAAACCAACGGCGCATGCGGTCTATACGTCGACTGAGACAGAGACGTTGTTGTTATTGTTGTTGTTGTTGTTGTTGTCGTTGAATGCAGTCCAATGAACTGCAGTATTCGCAACCCGCAGCTTTTTGCAACGAATTGCCACGAAGCTGCGATTGCAACAATTGCACACTGAGCACAGCAGCACCAGCAGCAACAACAACAAGAAACAACGATGACAATCAACGCAATTAATGCTCATCCGGCCTCCAGAGTGATTCTGCTTGGACTTCCTCCTATAAAGCCTCCTCCCCTTTTTTCCACCCTATCAATTCACCGACCGACCCACCCCACACCCTAGACCAACATCCTTACCTCACCTATACCCCCGTCAATATGCATCTCTAGGGAGAGAGCCTAAAAAGAAACATTGTCATTTCGATCTGACTTATAGGTCATTCTAGCCAATATGTACACACTAGATACTAGATTTAATCTCCTCCCTCCTCAACCACCCCTCCCTCACTCACTCACTCTTTCGGCAACCCCCATTGGCCATATTCAATTTATTGCATATCGAAAAAAATTAAGCACAAAAAGTTCAGTGCCATAGGCCAAGATGTTGTCGCTGTCGTCTTCCACTTGTAATGAGAATTTATGTACTGCACGCACACACACACACACACAAGATGTGCATAGGTTCTTAAACTAGAAAAAGCCGTACAGAAAATGCCGGCAAACATGCCACATGCCCGCCGAATCTCCCACATTGCCCCCTTATGCAATTAAATGGCTATAGGAATACGAAATTATTGCATATTCTCAATCTTTGCTCACATAAATTCTTGAAATTTGTTTAGTTTTTTGCGAATCGTATGAATCTAGATGTAGGTGAAATCGATCGCTATGAAAGGGAAATCTATCTTTTCTATCGATTTTTGATAAGTTTTCATATATTTGGATATATCCCATCAAAATCGTTTAAACATTTGTTCTGTGCCTTCATCTTGATCATGAAAGGCAGTTTCTTTAATAGAAATTACTCTGAATTTGCGGTGGGGCTTAACTCTTTTCTACTATAGCGGCTCAAATCTTTTGATTCTTCGATTCAGATTGATGTTTAGGACAAAGAAGAAGACATACTTATATTGTTGTTTTGTGATTAGGAAAAACTAGTTGATAAGTCCAGGAAACTCGCTCACTTTAAGAGCTCTATTAGAATGAACCTTGGTACTTTAGTAAAAGACTATTTGAAAGGATTTCAATTAATCGTGAGTCCAAGAGATTTTAGCTCTTTCAGGACCATTGTCAACCTTATGTGAATACTTTGTGTGGACCCATTTCAATCCATTCAAAGACATTAGTACTCGAAGTTATAACGTTTTAGAAAAAGCCAGCAGACTAAAGATTAAATAACAAAGAAAAACTGGCAAAACCTTAAACTTGTTTGCTTGCATTCTTTTAGAAATTTATATTAAGTTTTAAGCTTTGTAAGTTGATTTATAAATTTATTTTGTTTTTAATAAGTTTCCTCTGCTTGTTGCTCAAAGACATTATTGTCAGCTATTCCCAGACTTTGTGCAATATCAAATCACTTGCATATAGTATGTCTGTCTGTAGAAGTTGCTTCTGGTATATTGAAAGGGGTCAAAGTTGCAGTCTCACGACACAATTCGCAGGCTTTTGTTGGAAAGGAAAAACTGAAAACTGAAAACTGGGACTTGGACTTGTGCATTGTGCGGCAAATGCAATTGCAATTCCAATCGAAACGGGAGATGTGCCCCTGAACATTATTTGGATGCAGCAGCAGTTGCTCTACATTTAAGATATTAACAAAAAAATGAAATAAACACAAAACAACAACAAAGAGATCTCGAATGATGAGATGATGCGTGTGCTCGGCTTTTAGGTTTCCTCTGTGTGTGTGTGTGTGTTGTTTCACATTTAATGCAATTAACCTCAAACTAAATGGCAATCACTTTAATTTGCTTTAATTAAGCTTTATATGCCTATGAAAAGAGATGATGATTATGATGAGAAGAAGAAGGAGGAGGATGAGGAGATGAGAAGAGGTGTTGGTGGTTGGGGGAGGGGGTGAGTGCAGGTGGAAGTGGGTGGAGGTAGCCAAAAACCTATATGGCATGACTGACGGTTCTTTAATTAATTACAAACCGACGCGGCTGACAATGATGATGATGATGATGATCATGGCGGTCATGATGATCATGATGATGACGATGAGAAGTTCCTCAACATCATTTCTCGGTCTCGGCACTCAACGCCCACTTTTCGATTGGTAACTAGGCATGTTTCCTGTTCATGTTCTGTTCGTTCGTTCATCTTTCATTTTCATATTTTCAAGTGCAAGTGCCTCTCAGGATGCACACGGTCGGTCGGTTGGTCGGTTGGTCGTTTGGTCTCTGCATCTCCGGCATCTACTTCTTTGAATTGGAATCGACACTCACACACACACACACACAGACACTGACAAAAGAGAGCGATCCACGCATGCGCACACTTAATGAACGCTTAACGGATGTTTCCATCCATCTCGCTCTGGCATTGTGGGCTGACACTTGTAACATAAGCATGGGCATGGGCATGGGCATGGGTCTGAAAACCTCAGCCCAAAGACAGCCTGACATTTGTTTCCCTGCCTGCCGGCCTGCCTGACTGCCTGATGTCTTCCTACTCCTCCTCCTACTTCTCGTTTTCGTTCTTCTTCTCCTCCATCATAGACATCGCCATTGCCACCACCACTTGAGTTGAGTTCAGTTGAGTTGAGTCTCGTACGTGCCCAGATGCGTGGGAATGACGAGACGTCTGGAGGACTCTGTGCAAGGCGCTGGAGCAAGTTGCTCATAACTCAAAGCCGGGCGAAATTCGAGACTTGTTAATGCGGCAAATTATATGCGGCGACAGCGCGCATGCCTGACATTCACATAGAGCGACAGAGACACAGATCATATGTACCTACATACATACATCCATATATCTATGTATATATAGGTATGTATATATATGTACATATGTTTGTACATATCTGCCAAATATATTGAAAAATAAAACAACCGAAAATGGTCAATGATTAAATAGAACTACATTTGGCAAAGAAGAAAAATGCATTAGATCTAACAATGTGTCTAGAGATGCATATATGTCTCGCTACACAACCTGATAAAGAGTTTGATTTATTTTGGATTCAAAATTTCAATTGTCTTTCAGTCAATTTATTTGTTTCGTTTGGTAAATGAATAAAAATTGAATCAACTTTTGAGGATGAAAAATCATCGTATCTCTCGTAGTAAAGGGACCAAAAATATTTGCTAATCCTGCACTGATTGTCTACTGATGAGCAGAGTCACTCTTGAGAAGACTTACTTAAATAAAGATTCTTTTCTTTTTTCATCAACTTCCAACCAACTCTCAAGTAGGCATAAAAATATAAATATTCTCTATATATTGAAGTTATTATTGGCCACCTTCTTGAACTCTTGAGCAAACGTTAAGAGGTAAGCTGGCCCCAGGCTGTTATGGGGAAAGAAGTGGTCTGGCTTAAAGTCTTTTGGTAAAATTTGCTAATAAGGTGACTTATGTAAGGGTCATGTTATCTTCTGCCTTAGAATGACTTTGAGCCCCAAATCACTTTAGTCAAAGCAACATTCTTATTCCTTCGATAACTTTTATTTGGTTGATTCCAACACTTTTTGGCCACTTTGATCGAATTCCATTACCTTACTTACTACCTTACTGCATATGGGTTGTAGTATTGGTAAGAGGGCCAAACAGTAAATTGAAAACTTCAAGCAAATTGACAGAGATGCTCCATAAGAAATACGCAATGATCACGCCACAGCACAGTCAGGAAAGGAAACGAACATCCTCAAAGAAAAAGCAAAAAAAAATAAACTATATATGTATGTGTATATATATTTATTCATATATATGATGAGGCAAACTCCAGCCTGGTTTTATTTTTTTTTTTTTTTTCTTCTTCTCTCAATTCTTGTTGCGAATTTATGAATGTATCTTTTCAGTTTCTTTCACGAGAACGTGAAACGGGGCAAACTGTGTGCAAAAAGCCAATGGCGAAGCCAACATGCAATGCAATCTCTGAAGGATCGCGTCTGGAATGTGGCTTAAATTATGACTTAAATGGCGTTGGCAGTTTATGCGGCTGCCGTGTGGTTTGGCATTGCTTGACGATCACGATGACGACGACAACGGCAACGATGGTGATAATCATGATGATGATGATGATGACTTTGTGTGGACTGGTCAGCATAGTCAGCGGAAACGCCGCTCTCGAAAGATCTTTGGGGCTCTTGAGCTTCTCACAAGCCTCGCAAGTCTGGGCCGTTTCGCTGGCTTTCTTTTCTCTACCTCCACCCCATTAAACAGCCTGCTCTCCTCATCCTCCTCCTCCTCTGACTCATCCCCCTTCTAAATCTCTCCCCCTTCTCTATGTGTGCGTGTGTGTTTCTCAATGCTGTTTCGCCCATTCTTAAGAGTCTCGAGTTGAGTCTAAAGTTGTTTGCTTTATTTGGTTAGTTTGCTTGACGTTAAGTTTTTGTTTTTTTTTTCTTTTTTTTTCTTTTTTTTTCTGTTTTTTGTCTCTCATTTCTTTTCTGTTTCGCTTCTTTCGCTGTTTTTGGTTGTGGCTCGCATTCTTGGCCACATCCTTCACAAGGTCATGCCAAGTGAAGACGAGGCGAGTCAGCCAGCTCAACTCAGCTCAGCTCAGTGGAGTAATAATAAAAGACAAGTAAAACACACACACACACGCAAACACACATACACATATAATAAATTCTATCTAGCTAGTTGTAGAAGAGACTTGTAATCTTTAAGCAAATAATTGTATGTAGACGGTATACAATTTCTGTTTGACTGAAGAGAACAGATGTAGAGAGAGAAAGAGAGGTAAAATACCAATACCCCCAAAAACCTCAGACCAAAAATCCAAAACCCAAACCCAAACCCAAACCCATGCCCTGGTCAAATCCAGCGTCATCATCGTTCTCGTTGTCGTTGTCCATGTTTGCACAAATTGTTAGTGACTGCCACAGAGATACAGTTTGTTTTGGGTGTTCTTGTTGTTTTGGCTCATTATACCGTGCAACCATGGGGTGAAATGATATATTAAAGTCGCCAAAATCTATGTAACAGGCAGAAGAAAGCTTTTCCGACCCCCATAAATACATACATTTATCCGTCCGTATGAACACCTAGATCTCGGATACTATAAGACATAAAGCGACCAAATCTGGTATGTAGGCTCGATTATCTTCCATCATTTGATCAAAATCGGACTAAAAATAGCCAAGTTATGCATATAAACGTTTTTCCATAAGGCCGGAGTTGGCCGTTGGCTTGTGGGGGGCGCTAGTGTGCTCGTATGCTTGAGTGTGCGACATGCTTACAAAAACATGTTAATATATTCGATTCACCTGGTGCATGGTATACCCAAGTCGGCGAGACGACTTACTTACTTCATTTTTTTTACGGTTTGCCACGGGGCATGTTCTTATGTGTAGATGTATGTATGTATGTATGTACTTACATACAAGAGACAGGGCTGGAGACCAGATTGAGAATTAAGTTAAAAAGTTTAGTTCCACGCAAAATCTGTATGAGTGGACAGAAAGAGTATGTACGTTTGGACCAATTTTCAACCATCTATCTATCAATCTTCAGCCCTCTTCTCATCTCCCTTAACTATGCCACACCACATATGTATGTGTGTGTGTGTATGTGTGTATGATGGCGATACGAAATACCGATATAACACCCCAAACATTTCCCCATCCCCCAAAATAACCGAAAAAAAAAACATCTATACGACATATTTGAAGCGTCGTTGTCGCCTGTCGTCCGTCTCCTACCTCTACTATATGTAGATATATTCAGTTTGTGCGGCGATTTCGAGTTGTGTGTTGGGGTGTTAATAAGATATCAAATATGCATGTGGCCAGACCCAGACCCAGTCCAAAACTGAATGCCCAAAAGACCAGACTGCGTCTCCCCGGCCCTTGTCTCTTTCTCTATCACTATCTCGCTGTCTGTGCATGTGTGTGTGTGTGTGTGTGTGTGTGTACGCTAACGAGGCGCGTTTGAAAATGCAGCATACTACAACAACAGCAACAAAATTTGAAAGATATTTAACGGTCATTATGAAACATTATATACCCTTTAACCATCTTTGTACTTCTTTCTTTCTCGCCTAAAAGAAAAAAAAACACACATAATTAAAAATATTAAAAAATATTAGAAAATAGAAAGGAATAATAAATTTAAGAAGAAAAAAACGTAGAAAACACAAAGAACCACAAGAAAAACAAATCATAGAGACAAAAAACAAAATTATATTAAAAAAACAACAACAACAACATAAGAAATACAATTTTAAAACAAACAAATTAACATTAAAAAACAAAAACAAAAAATGTAAACAAAAAATATTAGCAAATAAAATAAAACTAAATTGGGAAACCAAAAAAAGGAAAGATTATGAAAATAATTAAAGGAAAAAAACACAATTAAATTAGGAAAACAAATTAAAAATAAAAATAAAACATAAAAAAAAAAAAAAAAAATTTTAAAATTACAATAATAAAAAAAAAGAAACACTAAATATAAAAATTAGAAACGAAAACCGTTAGGAAAATAAATTAGGAAACAAAAAATCTTAAAAAAAGTTCTCAAACAAGAAAAATGAAACTAAAATCTTTCAATACGTATACGTAATATAATGGTTGATAAAGTGTTGGAAAATACCCTTTACTTTTGATGTCAAAATCCAGATGATGGAATCAATATTTAACGAATTCTTTAGCAGCTAGTAGCTAAAATTGATAAGATTCTTAGAGATTGGATATCTGGGTTAAGAGAAATCTCCTAGTCCTAGTTCGAAAGAGAAACTTTAGACAACTTCATCTGATTTATTTGTGTTTTAAGAAATAAGAACTCTCTCTCTATGATAATGTTAATATGCCAGAATACTCTCTATAAGGGTAAAACCAAACAAACAGAGAAAAAAACAAACTCAAACCCAAACGGCAGCAGCCAAAAAGCGCGACAGCCGGCGTTGAATGTGCCTGGGTTCAGTGTGTGTGTGTGTGTGTGTGTGTGTTTTCGCTTTTTGTTTATTTTTTAAAGATTAAAAAATAAAAAACGAGACAGCTCCAACAACTCCAGCAGCCTCTCGGTGCACCCCCCTCCACTCATCCCCAATTCCAACTCCATTTCCATCTCCATCTCTCTCATACCCAGAGACTCGGCACCAAGTCCATAACAAATGCCCCCAAGCACTCAAAAGCTTTTCTTATTTATTTTATTTCAGATTTCTTTATTATTCCATTCAAATTAATTTTTGTATTCCCCCCTCTCTCCATCTCTCTCTCTCTCTCCGTCGCTCTCTCTCTGTCTTTCTCTCTTGGTTTTTACATTATTATTTCTTTTATTTTTGGTGCGCAGGCGCAACTTGATGAGGATTTTTGTTCAGTGTAGCTGCTCGTAAAGCAAAAGCGTAGCACAGTAGCCACAGCCGGGGATACACACAGACACACACACAAACACACAATAAGTGTGCGGTTGTCTGTGTGTGTGAACGATGACGCTGGTGAAAAAAAATACAATAATGAATAAAAGAAAACCTGTACACAAAAAAAAATCAAAGAAAGAAAGAAGAAGAAAAAAACACGACAGACAAATAAACCAAATACAAAAGCCTTCTTCTTCTGCTTGGTCGGTCGGTCGGTCGGTCATTTGGGTTTAGTGCGTGCGGCTTAACTGCAGCAGCAGCAGCAGAAGCAGCAAACTGGTCGAAGACTTGAGGATCCCCCAACCTCCAACCAGAGCATAGGCGTTGGGTCATGAAGGGGGGGCTGCGGGGGGGCGGGAACAGTAGAGTTGAGGTAATGCACAGTAGCCGCGCGCATGCTGGCAAAATTCTCTTCAGCATCCATCGATGCTCGAGTTGCCTTCTCGTTTGTGAGGGGCCTTCACGGACAGACCACATTATGGCTAATAGTCTCTCTCTTTTGCCCTCTCGTTCTTTCTCGCTTGTGCTCCTATTCGGTCTCTTTCTGTTCGACTGTGCCTGATTCTTGTGCAAAAGGCTGACTAGGCGTGGCAGCAGCCACAGCCAACAGCAGCTTTATTATTATGCACTGTTGTTTTTGTTGTTGTTGCTGTTGTTGTTGTTGTTGCTTGTGTATATAGTATTGGAGGGCCTCCAGCTTGGGACTTCACCTCAGTTCAGTTTCAGCTCCAAAACTGCCTTCATTCTGTCTTTTGAGCGACTGTTTTTGCGTTTTCTAGAGAAATCTCTAAGCATTTTTTCTTACGTCCTTTAAGGTCATTAAACGTGTGTTGTTGTTGTTGTTGTATATTTGTTTTTCCGTTTTGTTGGTGTTGGGTTAGATTCGCTTGAAATTACCTAAGAACAGAGTGCACAACTTTTGCCTTTAACATCGTAAACACTTGTAAAAGAATTTCAATCCTGAAATCGATTTTAGTTTTCCTATGAGAAATTAAAGAGCATTAAATCAATCCAAAGGGCTTAGCAATTGATATGATTATTAATTAAACAGATTCCCTAATACTGTAGTTCCCAAAAGTATGCTATGAAAAACTTACCAACTAATTGTAAGACTTACAAAATATACCTCATCAAAGGTAACACAAAAAAAAAAATCAGAAATTATAAAAAAAGCAATACCTATTCCAGTCAAATGATAGGAATTATGCCCCCTAAAGTATGCAATAAGCAGTCAAAGTATTCGCTTATTAAAGCCTATCTAAAGACATTTCTCGTCTTGTTAATAAAAAAAAACAATAATTCTTGAAGTAAACATTACTTATAAACCATTTTGAAGTTACATTTATTAAATTTGTTGTAAGCAATGAATATTTGTTTAGTCTATTGCATACTTTAGGGGGCAAAGTTTCCCCCCTTTCACAGGCGTAGACTATAGAGCCCAAAGTCTGCTAATAATAGAATTTAGAGGCTTTTAATATAACTATACAGACAATTTGCTCAGATTTTTGGCACTTCAATGGACTACATCGTGATCAGTTTCCATTTGTAGACAACGGACATATCATGCGAAAGGGTTTCGGTCTTAATACTAGAAAAATCATTGCAATTTTTTCCTCAATCAATGGCAAATGCAAAATATTCATACATATGCCTCTTCGATTGTCTAATTAGAATTTTCATTTGAAGATCCTTCTATTTGTTCATTTTGGCATTCCAAAATGAGTCACATCATTTAGTATGGTTTTTCATTGGGCTTAATCATCATCATTCATTCAAGTTCAACATCAGAGGTCGGGAGGCGATTATTACTGTAATGACATATTTCTTAAAAGTGCCAAATGCCGACACTTAAGATGAGCGTGACACAAAAGGGTTGAGCTTTAATTAATTAATCAAATCGACAAGGAATTTTTATGGTTTTACTGTTAAAATAAAATATACATTCTGCTGATCTGCTGATCTGTGCTGGGTGTGAGTCAGAGAAGATTTCTCTGGTCACTTTGGGGTCAATTCTGGAGGTACAGTGTGCATTAATCGTTTCTCTTTTTGAATATTAACTTAATTAGCTGTTAACTGTAAAAAAAAAAAAGAAACGAAACGAAACGAAACACCAAACTGGCCACCAACGGAAATGATTGCGTATGGGCATCAGAGAGTGCCTAGGCGACGACGAGTAAAGTATAAGTAAGTAAAGTAAATGCCAAGTTGTAAGTAATAATTATGTTGATGGAATATTCATAACAGGAAATCCCTTTTACAACAGCTTTGGTCATGTGTGTGTGTGTGTGTGAGAGTTGTGATTAAAATTACATAGAGTCATGCACAATCAATGCAAATGGGAATGTAAATGTAAATGTACAACAACTACAACTACAACAAATATTGTACGCAGCCCATTCACAATGGTTTTTTGTTGCTGTGCAGTTGCTCACTGAATATCAAATTACTTTCAGTTTGGATTCAAATTGAGTGTGCGTGTGTGTGTGTGTGTGTGTTTGAACGTTTGAGTGGGGTGCACTACACTCAAAATGAATGGATGACTGAATGATTGAATGGCTAGAGCATTTTCTCTCCATTTTTATCCAAATATACTCACATATACATACATCTATGTATATGTATATATCTTTATATATACAATTATCGTTTTGTAAATACAATCGATGTTTTCCGTTCAAAGAAACATTGAAGTGCTACGTGAAATTACGAAAACTTTGAGAAACCATCTAACACTTGTGGAAAATGCCATTAAAATTGATTTTAATTTGAATACTTTCCCATTTTATTATTTTACATAACTTTATTTTATCCAAATTTTCATTAAGATAATTTTCAGCCAAAAATTTACAATATTTTTCGTACAAATTTCAGTTTAAACAAATTTCTCTCATTTTTCTTCAGCTGATTTCCACTTGAATGCCAAAACTTTACCAACTAATTTTACATTTTTCAAATTGTCAATAAACTTATGTATAAATGAACAACTTGAGAAAAAAATATTGAAGATCTAAAAAACATTAAGATCCACATTAACAAATTAATATTTTTGTCTTTCGAGGAGGGGGGCCAATTGAAAATGTGAGTTTTGCTTCTATTTTGGTCGTTTTTTATGTCACTTGGCCTCGTTTTTTGTTCCTTATGAAGTCTTTCAATAAACAATAAATTAATTAAAATATAAAACGATTAAAATTAGTTAGGGTATGCACATAAAAAAGGTGGAATATGCCGTTGCAAGCTTTGCCGTTCTTTTCTCGCTTCATGTCGTTTGAATTCCCAACTACTTTTAGCGTTGAAGATATGGTATGGCCATTACAACTGTGGATTCTTTAGCGAAGTCTGCTGATGATAGAACTTGTTAGGACTATACAGACATCCTGCTCACCTTTTGTGCTGCCTATGATTTAAAATCTTATAAAATTAGTAAGATTGACCTGAAGCCGGCTCATACCCAGTTTTGATTAGTCAAATTAAATAGATATTTTCCATCTTTTCACAAAACGTTGCACTTTTTTCTTCAAGATCTTTTGTCTCGTTTTTGAACTTATTCAATTAAATATTATATATTTTATATTTATTACTTTGGCCAGTACCAAAAAAACCATTTCGATTATACAGATACGACGAGACGATCTTATATAAGTCTGCCCCCCCCGAGCTCTGCTTTGTCCTCAATTCAAATTACAACTATAATTTTTACTTTGCAAGTTTTTATTTCATTTCATATTTCTTATTTTCTGTTACATTTTTATTAAAGTTGTGTTTTCTCTGTTTTTTTCGGGAATTATTAACGATTATAGAAATCTTATAGGGACTTACATATCTTTCAAATATTTTGTCAATTCAATTACTCTTATTTAAGTACTTACTAAACCAAGAATAAATTGTAATTCGGTTTGCCCTTTGGCCCTTGAGTTCTAAGTAATATGAAGATTTATTAAAATTCAAAATGAGTTTTCATATTTATTTATAAACCCTTTGACCATTGTTTAAAAAAAAAAAGAATCTATTGATTTGTAGCGCCCTTCAAGAGTCGTTGTAAATGTAAATATGGAAAAGTTTTGTTTTTTTTTTTTTTTGTATTCCCCGATTCGATTCCGAGGTGAAACTATAGTATCTGCTTACATATTTAGATAGCTAATCAAACTCTGCCTTGCACAGTAGTTATCGCATGTGTGTGTGTGTGTGTGTGTGTGTGTGTGTGTGTGTGTAGGTATGTGCACACATTTGCACATCCACATGAAATGCGATTTATTTATTAGCACCCCACAGCAGTCAGCGGCAGTTGAGGCAGTTGTTACTTTATACAATGCCGCAGCTTATTTGGATAAACATAAACCCTACGCGACATGAGGCTCGATCCAAACGATCCAAGCGATCCAGCAATCCAGCGATCCAACGATCCAACGATCCGCCGATCCATGTGAGGAGGCCACACACACACACACACACACACACACACACACACAGGCACAATCAGTCATTCATCCAAGCCAAAGCGACCATCCATCCATCCATCCAACCATCCATCCATCCATCCATCGTTTGGCTGGCTCCCCCACTCTTTACCAGCTCCCCAATACCACCAACGTCTCCCCCCGATGCTACTCCTCTTCTTCGTCTTCCTCCCCCCCTTTTCCTTCCTATATGACGATGCCATCAACTGACGCCGCCGCCGCCGCCACCGCTTTGCCTATTTCTGTATGCGTAAAGCAATCTATTCATAAAATAAAATTAAATAAAATAAAAAAAATTACAAAAAAACAACCAACAACAGCAACAACATAGACAACAGCAGCAACAATAACAACAACAAGAAAATACATATTTTCATTTACATCATTTTCAAGACCGGAAGAGCACTTCCTCTCCGATGTGTGTGCTGTGCATGTATATATGTACATACATACATACATACATACATACATATATGTATGCTTATACATACATATGTACATATTTATGTAGATAGATTCATTCCATCAATCGCAGCACCCGCACCAAGCCATAGACCCACAATTGAGGTTGCAGTTTGCAGTTGAAAGCGGAAAAGCCGTTTCCATGAGGAGAGAAATCAAACCCTTTGCCACGCCCCCTCCCAACAGTCATCTCAATTACATATTAAAACTAAACAAAATACTTAAGAATTAACAATCCAAAAAGAGGTCAAACCTTTTACATTGTTTGGAAAGATCTACAAATAGGAATTACCTTGCCCATACCTTAACTGAGAATGATCTAAGTGATCTTCCGAAAGCCTTCAATCGAGTCTACTCAGGATCCACTTGGATCTTATTTTCCTGAGATTACTACAAAATTTTGACATGGAAAGGGTTTTGACCTTTTCACTAACTTGGAAACATTTGCTAATTGTAAGAGATTTATATATATCTGTTGGATCCTTTGAATGGATTTGTTTACAGACTTCCTTCTGACAGTTCTAATCTATAACATTACGTCATTGGTGTATTGAGGTTATGTCCAAATTGCTATTGCTGTCAATTGTGGTACAGTTAACTGGCGTTGCCATATCTGCACATAGTTCAAACATCTTTCGCGCTCTCTCTATCGTTTGTTACCTACTGTGTTAATTGGGTGGGGACGTGGGGGGTAAGGAGGAGGCAGTCCAAACATTTTTTTCAAATGCGAAATTTTCCGCAAATAAAACACAAAGAAAAATATTTCAAATAACATTTAGCGAAAAACTGGCGCCAGCAATTGCTGCTGGCCTCTATCCCCCAACACCCATAGACCAAACACACACACACACACAGCCGCCCCCCTCCCTCCAATCCATTATACCCGGCAACTGGGCTACCACCTGAAGTGCTCATTAAAATTAAAGCGTAAAAATTGGAAAATTCAAATGAAAATCTTCATCAGAGTGAAAGCGATCGAGCAAACGATTGAGTGTAGTGGCCAGAGTGAGACACACACCCCCACCCACAGGGAGGGATGGAGACGAAGAGAGGGACAACGCTGCTGCTGAGGATGAGGAAATAAATTCGAACCATGGCCATGGGTATATGTACTTATTTACGGCATGGATATTTATAGTTTTAACCTCAAACAGGTGTAAACCGTAAAATGGCAAAACATTGTTTAAATCATTTAATTGTAAACTTTTTATTCTTGCCACAAACGTCAGCAGAGTGACTTGAGGGCTGAGAAGGAGGGAGGGCCAAAGGAGATCGTGCCATATTCCATCCCCCCCTCCGCACTCTACCAACGTTCCCACCATCAACTGCAATGGGTCAATCAAATTTGCTTAGCAGAACAAAAATTAAAAAACTTATATAATTCAATTCGCACCGACATTTCTATACCCTTTGCCAAGGCCATTCCAAACGATATTCTTATAACATATTGGATTCTATCGAACCAATTTGCAGATCGTTGTCAAAGTTATAGATTAACGATCTTTTTTAGTTGAAGAAGGAACCAAATTTTAAATACATATATTTATTTTGAGTTTCATTTAATATTTCATGTATACTAAAGAGTATAAGATGAACAAAACAAAACAACAAAAACAAAAAACAAAAAAAACAAACAAACATTTAGCTAGTGGCTAAAAAAGATCGCTTCCAGGAAACCCTGTGAACAATTTCTGCTGAGGTCGAGATCTCTTGTTCTTTTGGCTGTCTTTTATTTTTTAATGTAGTTCATCAAAATTGTATTATTATATTTTATTTTGGCACGCGGCCCCTTGCCGGGCCATTGTCATCCACACACACACACACACATACAGATACAGATACTTCTTCTGGTTCATCTGGTGAAGAGGTCGGAGCTTAATTTGAATTATTTGGCCGTAAATAAGGCACAATGGTAGCAAAAGCGGGCGGGAATCAGAATCTGAATCTCCGATCTCTTCCTCTTGTCCGGGTGAAATGTGGGGGGGGAATTTGTTTTTTTATGTCGTTTCGTTTTCTGTCACCGACTTCAGTAGTATATATATGTATATATAGTACAGAGAGCTCAAGAAAGCATAAATATTTATTATCATAAAATGCGGCAGTAGAAAGAAGCTGACGCAGCATTCAACATCAGCAGCCGCCCCACTGAAAAGGAAAACAATTTCTCAATGTCTTTTATATCGCAGCAGAACCGATGAAAGAGCCCAGCTCAGTTCTTCATATGACCCCGTCCCCTTCGCCCCGGACTCCACCACCAAACTCCACCCAGTTATAAACCTTTTGTGCTGCGACCATCAAAAAAAAAACTACATACAATTATTTTAGATCCACGGGGTTCGACTAGATGATGATGATCAGTTTTCACTTGAAATTAGCTCAACTTCTTTCACCATAAAACTTAAGGATCTAAGCGAGTTCCCACAGGACAAACTTTGGCTTAATTGAAGATCGAAAAACCATTTTGATATAAAGCCTTGTTTAAAATTATTTTTAAAGTGAAAAAGATAGCTAAAATTAGAAACAAACAACATAGTTTTGTTTTTTGAGGGGGAAATATAAGAGTTGCAGGAGTCAGTTTGGTATATTCAGATTTCAGATCCTATCTAGATTACAACCTCCTTAAAATTTGAATCAAACCCTGCATTTAAGCCGGTTTGAGTATCCTTCAAAGAAAGATTATTTCAAAAAGGTGAAAAATCTGTTCTATTATCAGCAGACATCCTTTCCTTTTCAGATATATTGATTTGGTTGGTTACTAAGCGTAGTTCTTATATTAAATGTTTAAAATTATATATATTTTAGTACAGGATTTGGTTGTTAACTATCTAACTAGTTTGTACAAGGCTAAGCAACTTTAAATGTTAAAAATCTATATCGTTTTTAATAAGATTACAAATTTAACAACTAACATTATTATTAAATTCAAATCAATATTTCGTTTTCGTTATTATGCGAATAATTCGTGTTTACATATTCAATTCGATTTCTATCCAGACTATATAGAAGATCTGATTAGGAAAACAGCTTGTAACATCATTATCAGTTAGATTCAAAATCTGACTTGGATTTTAAGCACTTAAACTTTGATGTATCAAAATTATCAATTGATAATCTAATTTGAATTTAAATGAATTCAATTAAGTCAGCTACAACTATTGGGCCTACTAGAAGAACTACTAGAAGAAGTTGGAGTTATTAAGGGATTCAAGAACTGAAGCTTTATAATGAATATAGAATCTATATATATCTTTATGATTTGTTCAGATTGTTAGATTGTCAATAAACAATTAACCCCCTAAGAAGTATTGCCCCAAATGCGGGCAGGGTATCAAAAAACAACAACCAACAAAAACAGCAAGCAAGACAAGACACAAAAGACAAAGACGTGCTTTGGCCCCACTCCCCCTTCACTCTGCTTCCCCCCTGTTCTACTCCATTCTACTTCACTCTACTTTGGTTTTGCTTTACTCTGATCGTTGTTGGAACCGATCGAGAAACTTGTTTAGCACGCGTTACAACGGCTGCCTGTATTCGGGAGGCCTCTCAAAATGTTTGCGGTCGGTCACTCTTCACCCCCATCTCCATATACATATACATATATATATATACATATATATATATATGTGTATTTACCTTATTTTCAGCCTCTCACCACTGGAGCTGCCACTGCTGTTGCCGCCGCCTGCCGCGCCCACTCATAGCTTATATATATATATATAGTATTGGTATATATATTTGTTTATTCCACATGTAACAAACGCAGTCAGCAAAAACCGTCTCTTGCCTTAATCCGTTCGGCTAAACGTTGATTATACAGATTTTTCCCCTCCTGCCTGCCATGACATGGGCCTGGGCCTTAAGTTACCTTACCTAACCTAACCTTACCTTAGCATACCCAATATCCGTACCCAATACCCATGCCACCAGCTTCAACCTCAGCCCAAGTCACTGCGTGGGCTCATTGTGGAATTTCTACACTCATTCTTGATTGTTTCGTTTCGTTTTACGCTCTGGGCCATATGTGTTTTTGTTTGCTGCATTCCAGTTGAATTGGTTTTGGGTTGAGGGGAAAAAAAAAACCCAAAAATCAAGAATCGAGCAAAGAAACCAAGCCCGAGAATGAAAACGAGGAACATCTTCAGATAATAAATTTGAATTTCAATAAATTATTTTGTTGCTACAAGACAGACGATGTCCAAAAGGGGCCGGGTTCGGGTAAGATCTTCTTCTACTTCATTGTTTCCCCATCTGAATGGTCAACGTTGATCTTGTTTTTTTTTTGTATATATATATATATAGATATATGTACATTTTGTTGTTGTTTTTGTTGCCTTGCGTGAATTTCATTCAACATTTTTTTTCTTTTCTGACTTTAGCAATTTCTTTTTGGCCCTGTTGTTGGATGTTTTTTGTCTTTTTTGTATATAAATTTTGCAGTCATTGTTGGCCAAGGCTGAAGATCGATTGTATACATATGTAAGTATGTGTGTGTGTGTGTATGTGTGTGTGTGTGTAAATACCAAAAGTTATTTGTAGTAGTTATGGGTCCGATGAAGTGATCAGGCCTTGACATTGATCAAATGCCAGAGTGCCAGAGAAATGAACATGAAGAGCATGAAAATAGCAAACGTTTCTCTTCAATTATAATATTAGACAGATTTTTGCATAAACTTGTATTTCAAAAATGTTTGAATGTTTTTTATTTCTATCAGGAATGGCGAAATCTGTAAAGAAAATAATGAAAAAAGGGTTAATTTTATGAAGTTCTCTTCAAAAATGATTCAAACACTTTCCGTTTTTAGTAAATGGACTAAAAATTGTATCCAATCAAATTTCTCTAAACATCATTAGAATTATAATTTCTAAATCTGATCTAGTTGTTTTTAGCAATAATTTTGTAGTCGTACAATTTGCAAGCAGAAATATTAAGATTTAAATTGTAGACAAAAGAGAAAAGTGAAAATTGATTAGAAATTTTTGCCTGTGATATTCTAAACTATAAATATCTTAAAAAAGTGGCTCAAATCCTATAAACGATTTAGCAAACCATATTTTTTTTCGACTTCTCTTCATCTCTTTCTCTCTCTCTCTCTATCTCTCTCTGTCTCTGTCTCTGTTTCTCAAGATTTCCATTCAACTAATCTATAATCATCTAAACATAAAATTCCAGCTTGACGCAGCTTGACATCTGTTTGGGCATAAAAATCGTATATATAGTATAATGCATATAAATTGACAGACACCTGAGGAGAAGCAACCGAACCCGAACATCCAATAACCGAACAAGCTAATGATCATGATCACAATGATCACCAAAATGATCACCATGATGATGATGATGATGATGATGATTGTTGGTGGTGGACATAATCCGGCAGCAACATTAATTCATGGAAATTCCATCAAAAGAAATTTTTCTCTTCTCTATTTTGGTGTAAGCTCTCTCGGACTGGCACTTCTCCCCTCCTACACCGGCTACTACTACTACTAATACTACTATTTCTACTACTACTACTACTATCATTCGCCTCGGAATCTCTTTGCACTCACACAGCAGCAACCAGTTTAGATACATATATGTACATACATATGAATATTATACCCTATAAAAAGGGTAGATTCATTTCTTAATAATATTCAACACATACAAAGTTTGAGTATGAAATGCAAAATGAATGTTCATCACATTAAAAAATGGTTAAAAAAATATCTGTTAAACTTTGTCTCCCAATGAAAAACTTCATTTAAGCGGCTTTAACATTGTCTGACAAGAATTTTTCGAATATGGCTCAAAACTTAAGCAATTTTGTTGGTACTTACATGCAATCCTACAAAACTTCCTATTAGTCATATCAGGTTAATATGTAGTCTTTGGTTCGATATCAACTGAGAGAAATGCCGGATCAGAGGAAGTTATCAAAATCGTCAATTTTTCCTATTATTAAGTATTTGGCTGATTTAGACTTGAAGATTTAAAGAGTAGTTAGATCCACAACTAAATTACTTTAATTAGTGCCGAAATAATGCAAATTAGAAAATCAACGATTCGTATTTTCAGCAATTTAGCTTATTTTGAAATGGCTTCCAATGGCTTCAGAAGTTTCAGTCAATTTCCATAAACTTTTCATTGATTAAGAAAATCTCTCTCTGGAATGGAGGGTCGCTTGTCCGGAATTTGCTAGACCGGCACTGACTTTATTGCAGGGTATTGTTGAGGTCGTTGTAGTTAAATAGATCTATAGATATTAGTATTTTGAGTTGTGTTTGGTTGTTGTCTTTTTGGCAACGGCGTCAACTCACAAACAACCTTCGTCATTAGCCAAACTATGGCATGTCAACGAAAATTAGCATTTTTTTATATTTTTTTTATTTATTTACAGCGGGAGGCCGACCAAGCGAGCAACCGACGGACCGACAGACCGACCAGCCGGAGACAACTCGATTTACACTCTCTGATGGTTGGAGCTTTAACACGACCATCTCAGTTCAGTTCAGTTGATTTGAGTTTACCTAAAATCAGCTAGAGTCTCTTGATGAACTATATCCCACATCATACAAAGACACACACACACACACACGCACACCTTTTGATAGTGAGACATAGACCCGGTCTCGGCCGCGGTCTGAGTTGCCGGCTTGACTGCCTGCCTGACTGACTGCCTCTCAGTCTGCCTACGCATCTTTTGCAATTTCGTTTGAGACGCCCACGCATTCAAGTTTGCTTAGAAATAAAACGGCAAACGGGGCAACCTACAAATTCAAATTAAAGTTGTATTCGCGCATTATTTTCTTGGTATTTACTTCAAAACATTTCGTGGGCTTGAATGTGGAAAAAACAAACATAGAGATATGATTTTAGAGCCAGTCTGTCTAACATTTTACCACTATTTCCAACCTCCATCTAACTATGTATCTATCTATCTATCGAGCTAAACCTCTAAAGTGCCATAGATTATTATAGTACATACATATATGTATGTATACATGCGCTTTGACTATTCCTGCGGTTAGCCAAAAAAAAAAAAACAACAACTCAGGCACGCCACGCCACATACACACCCAGACCCTAGGTGTCTCCCCGAGGAGAGACCTTGCCTTGCCTTATGCCTCACCTTATGCGCGAATTAGAAAAGCGCTGTCAACAATGCAACGGTAAAGAAAATGAATTACATACAGGGAAAACCAAAAATAAACGGAAATGCTATGACAGCCAGAGAAGGTGAGGTAAGCTAAACCCAAAGTTAAGGTGAGGTTAGACTAAGGAGGTTTTTCTTTCTAATTGGGTGGGGATTCAGGAATTCTAGCGTAACGAAGTGGTAAATATTTCAACTAATGAATCCACATAAATCTCAGTCTTTGTTGCTGTTGGATATACATACATACATATGTACATATGTATGTACATATGTAAGAACAACAATAAGCAAAGTTGTGAAAATTTCATTATTTTACTCAGAGGTTAAAGTTTAAGAAACACAAAGGCTTCTTCGTCTCCTTTGTTAAGACAGGATATGGATATGTCTTAGGTTAAGGGCAAACAACTATAATGATTGTTAAACAATTTATCTCAATCTATTGCATATCTGTCACTAAGAATTTAACAATATTTGTATGAGTTGATTTGAAGTTTAAGAACAGGACTAGGCCCATTTTTTACCATGCATCCATAGAGTGAAATGATGTATTAATGTCGCCAAAATGTATGGAACAGGCAGAAGGAACCATAAAGTTTATACATTCTTGATCAGCATCAACAGCCGAGTCGATCCAGCCATGTCCGTCTGTCCGGCCGTATAAACACCTAGATCTCGGAGACTATGGAAGCTACAGCCACCAAATTTGGTTTATACACTCGTATAGTAAGTAAATTGATCAAGTTTATTTCATATTTTTTCCACGCCCCCTTCCGCCTCCGTAATTTGAAAAAAAAATATATATATAGCTACATAACATACAGCAACATTCCGAACTTGATCGATATCAGACGAAAAATAGTTAAGCTATGCGTATAAACGTTTTCCCAAAAGGCCGTAATTGGCCGTTGGCTAGTGGCGGCGCCAGTGTGCTAAAACGCATTTGTTATTATAAATTGAAAATATATATTTTTTACTGGTGCATGGTATACCAAAGTCGGCGAGACGACTTACTTACTTCATTTATTTTTAGAGATGCGAAATTCAACAAAGAAAAGCACTAAAAGGAAACCGAATGAGAATTTCTCAATCTGCAACTTCAGTGAAGATAATTGCATATATTTTCAAAATTTAAACAAGTTTTTCAATTTGATAATCGAAATATATCTATATTTTGACATTTGTTCTAAGCAAAAATCTAACTTGAACAGTATAGAAAGACTGGGAGCAATTAAATTTGAAAAAGGATATTAAAAATAAATATATATTGCATTGAGAGTCCAAAAATTTGATTAAATTGAAATCATAATTGATGTTCAGGCATGCGAATATTTCCATGCAATTAGAAGAGACATAGATACATATGTATGTAGTTAATTTGAATTCATTTGAATTGATTGCAATTGCCTGAGTTTCCAAATTTTAATGATTTATCCATTCAGTTGTGCAAACTAAGGGGGGTGCGGAGGGAGGGTGGTAAAATCATAGAGAGTCGACCTACATATGTACCTTAACTTTAGCCAACTCTCAGTGATTTACCCCATTGGCCTAACCACATATACATATATAACGCATACGCAGCGTATGCAAGCATATTGAGTTGCATTTGTCAAACGGTTCAAAACGCCATGCAACACATGGCCCCTTCTCCATATCCAACCGCAACCCTTTTGACACTGTTCTCGTTCTGCAACCATAAGGATTGTTATGGGCAGCCATCATCAGACTTGGACAACGTTTTCCATCAACTGTCAGACACGGACAGATTTAATTATCGAAAAGCCAGCAGCATTTCCACTTGCCTGGCAACAGTCGATTGGAAAGCCAGTTGGAGGTTTCATTTGGTGTTTTTTTTTTTTTTTTTTGGTCTCCAATTTTGGGCGTCGGCGTCGCTGTTGCCGCCGTCGTCGTCGCTCCATCAATGTGAACGTCAACGTCAACGCCAACGCAACGCCGCCAACGTTGAATGAAATTTCATTCACAAAAATTCACAAAAAAAAAAAAAACAACCAACGAGCGAATGAAACCAAAAAGGCAATGGACACAAGTCACGCATGCGCGCAGCGTCTGAAATTTTACTGAATGGACTAGGGGCTGCTAGGGGGAGTGGTGGTGCTGCTGGTGGTGGGGCGGGGGCGGCATAGAGAGGGATGGATTGTTGCTGTTGTCAGCGAATTACAGCGAAAAATATGCAGGCAGGCAGCCCAAGCCAATCCAAGCCAGGCCAGACCAGACCAGGCAATGCCTTTCATGTCGCTGTCGTTGTGCAGCATTCAAACCGGAAGTATTAAATTCCAATTATGGCGACCAGATTTTTGCTTCGTCTCCTCCTCCATTTCCTTCA
This sequence comes from Drosophila equinoxialis, assembly GCA_018150345.1. Taxonomy (NCBI): domain Eukaryota; kingdom Metazoa; phylum Arthropoda; class Insecta; order Diptera; family Drosophilidae; genus Drosophila; species Drosophila equinoxialis. Next base: position 468,309 of record JAECWI010000696.1, read on the forward strand.
TCACCATCTCCACCACCTCCGCCTATACCTCTACCTCCTCCCCAAGTGAGAGACAACATTGTGTTGTTTTGTTGTGTTTTGCTTTTATTATAAATTTATTCATAAGAAAACTCCAAAAGTGAGAGCGAGAGCGAATAAGAGAGAATTGAGATACCTCCTAGCTGCCTACGGCTTCGATCAGACGCCGTTGAAGTCGTTGACGTACATCATCAAATTCGGGCATTGGCACCAGATTCAATTCCTCACCAGAATCCAAACGGTGATCATACAATTCCTCGCCATAAATATCATTCCAATCTGGAAACATCAAAGTCCATTCTCATCACAATAATACTTGATATCTGAAACCCTTGAAACTAACCTCGACTAAAGTTGTGAGCATGAAATCGTATCCATAATGTATAACGATACAAATCGGTACGCAGACTATAGCCCATTATTTTGATATTACGCAATTTGGGCTTATCACTATTTGGATGCTTTGTGGGTAACATTCCAGGACGTGGATATTGACTCAATGCCACATAGTTCTCACCTTGAATATGGTATCTCAAAATGTGTAGCTTTTTTTGGGGGTGGCCAGCCAGGCCAGTGGCAAAAACTTACCCAAATGCAAGCCCTTCAATTGGGGATACAAACTTTTGCCCTCACCACAAGTGAGAACATTTCGATTAGTGGCATCGCATGGCGGTAATCTTGGCAAATGGGCCAAGTCCACCAGAGTGGGAAAGACATCCAGCAATTCGGTAATGCCATGATAACGTCTCATCTCGTTCAATGGGAACTCCGGAGTGCGCAGAATGAATGGAACACGCAGAGCCACCTCAAAGTTACTATATTTCGCCCATTCGGCATGCTCGCCAAGGGACCAACCATGATCGCCCAGTACTATGACCACTGTGTGCTCCAAATCGAGACCCGCAATCAGTTTACCAAATAAATCATCCACATACGACACAGAAGCATAGTACGCCTGACGTATCTGGGCCGATTGATATCTAGAAATCGGGCCATATGGAAATGATATATTCGTATGCTTGAAATCATCTCTGGCCCTGACATCTGTATAGGGATTCCAGGCAACTGGTGGCATATCTGGTGGCTTAACATCATCCTCTGTATAGTTAAAGAACTGAGAGATATCAAATTTATGAAGAAATTGTCGTGGAAAACGAAAATTGATATGTGGCTTATGGAAACCCACGGCCAAGAAGTAGGGCTGTTGCTTTCTTTCATTTCCATGCGATTCAATAAAGCGCAAAGCCTCCGCTACGGACTCAATATCTGGCAGAGTCTTATACGGTTGCGTTTGCAATTGCACCGGACATATTAGATTCTTACGGAGTATACCATTGCCATCCGGACACACTGGTGAGTTCATAAACTGTTCGGTTCGTGGCCGGAATGGTGGCTTTGACCAACTCATGGGATAATCGTCACTATTATTTGAGGATAGGCCAGGATGAAAGACTTTCCCACAGCTATAGGTATAATAGCCATGATCCTTAAAGTATTGCGGCAATGTGGTGAAATTTCCAACAAAATTTCGCCAATAACTATAAAAGTCATACAGATGCAACGTGTCCGGACGACGGCCAGTAAGCAAAGAATTGCGACTGGGAGCGCAGAGAGCTTGCTAGAAGCGAAACTAGAACTAATAATGGGATAGAAAGAAGATGGCAAACATTTTACTCACCTGACTATAGGCATGGGTAAATAGATGACTTCCCTTGGCAAAGGCATCCAAATAGGGTGTAAGGGCCAATGTATCGCCATAGGCGCCCAACACTGGACGCAGATCATCAAAGATAACCATCACTACATTGTACGGGGCAGATGCTGCTGCCGCCGACGAGCCCACGTCGGCGCAGAGCAAGAGGAGAAGAAGGTGGACCAACAGGCAAAGCGGTAAACAAATTGTAGACATGATGTCGATAAAGCGAGACATTTGCGACTGCCTGCACATCTCAAAGATGCTGACACGGCGGATGTTGCCGGATGCCGGCGAATATTTGTTATTTTACCCTATGGCCATGAAATCCGACAGGTGGGCATATCGGTTAAATCATACAGATAAATACAGATCCAAATTATCAATCTGTACTTCATTTCCACAAACAACAACTAATTAGATTTCTATTCCAGTTGTAATAGTTCGATTTTTTTCTTTGTATTTCTTTTATTTATGATTATACACATAATATTAAGTTTTATTTGCCCCAAAAATGATGATTTCAATTCTTGAATTTAACAAATATGTTTCCACCTTCACGATAATTTATGGCAAATGTCAATATATGTATTTATGTATATTAGAATTTGTTACCAAAAATATATATATGTATGTACTTATATAGGAAGGAATGTGACTGACCAAGACTTTATAGATATATCCAATATATTTGTAATCTTTCTTGTAGATTAAGCCACTTGGTTTTTGTTTTAATATTGCAAATTGGGACTCTCTCTCTCAATTTTCATTAATTTTCCATACAATTGGCTATAAATTTAACTGCTTCACCTACTTTTAGTTCATTTTGCATCTATCACAAGTGTTTCCCTTACTTGCTGTGAGTTTAAAACTTACAGGGTGTTTCTTAGTCGTTCGCAACAACTTGAACAAGTAAAACGGTCATCGTAATTTAAAACCTCCCCCATTATATTTCAATTAAATTTAACGGAAGCGCGGCTCGACAACAACATTGGATGGACATATACCTATACATATACACATATACATATATAGAGAATCCGAGAGAATATATTTTTATAACAGCATTCGTATAGAATGTAAAAGACCGAAGAAGATAAAGAGAAAGAGAGAGACTTGACATAAATCTGACTGCTTACATATTTACAGATAATGGTTTAATGATTAAAAGGCTAACAATTAACAACGAATAATAGTTTGTGAATCTATGCATACATATAAACAAAAAACAAAACATAGTCACAATGATGATGAGCATTTTGAATGCCAATTTGTATTGCCCTTTTTTCGACTCCTTCATTCTTCTCCCATACTCCTTATGCATTTCTAACCAATTCCCAACTGTTACTCCATTGATTTTTAAAAAACGGTTCCACAATTACTGCAGCGTTTCTCTCGCATAGCTAGACAGCACAGCAGGCCGACAGGAAAAAAGAAAATGGCACAAAAGACGCCCAATGCCGAATAGGTATCCTGGAGGTAACCAATTCTACATGCCGGACACCCTCCTATTACAATAATTTCTGTGGGCAGAGCCACTGGCGCTGGCTGCACAATCACACTCACTGGTGTCGTTTCGAATGCTCCATATGTTGCCACATGCGTATTTGGAGGCGGAGCCGTCGCTTCACCATGATGCACTCCCGCTATGGTGCCTAAAAACAAAAATACGCACGTACAATTATCCCCTGAAGTGTCTTTTTCTAGAACTTTTGAACTTTACTTTACCTTGCGATGTGGATGTGTTGTTCATGACGTCTTCATAGCTGGGCGGCGCTGCATCTTTTCTGGGATCTGTTGCCATTGCGGCAATGGTTTCTCCTCCCGGTGAGTCACTTCTATTGGATAATGTTTTTTGTTAATATTATTATTGTTTTGATTAGTATTTGACTGTCGCAATGATTATCGGAATTCATCACTGGCTAGTGTTGAATAATAATCGAAATTGAAAGCAGCTATAACTAGCCATTAATTGGCTAACTTTAAGGCAACACTGTTTGTTTCAGTTATTTTTGAAAAATTTGAATTTCTTTATTTAATGTTGACAGATTAAATAAATATTTTCCACTCAAATTGATTAATAAATGCTAAGGCATTCCATCGTAAATGTAAAGAAAACCCATTTATACATATTTCTGCAGCAAATTGACATAAAAACGACAGAGAAAGCATGCGTTTAATGTGAAAGAGAAGGGTATCGAAATCTAATACAGGGTGTGTGCCAAGAAACTCATAGACCGAATTTTCAAAAACGTTAAATATCAATTTTATTAGAGAAATTTATAAGCAAACTTATAATAAGCATCGATTTGCGCTTGAGTCAGCGATGACTTCTGTCTGTTTAGGACCTTTTCAAAATCCTGCCACTCAATTGCCGTAGCATCGAAATCTCTTTGGATAGACTCAATGGCAGCCTCATTGCAGAGATTACACAAATCGGCTCCAGAATAGCGCGACGTAAGCTGAGCTATGTTCTCTAGATTCACATCGCAATGAAATGGCATACGTTTCGCTTGCAATTTAAGCAACGCGACACGAGATTCCAAATCTGGAGCAGGAATATGGATGAGCTTATCAAAACGTCCGGGACGCATCAAGGCATCATCTATCATATCTGGACGATTTGTGGCGGCCACCACCAATATATGATGCTGACTTTGGCCCCCAATAATTCCATCCATTTCGGTGAGTAATGTGGAGAGAATTCTCATTTGAACTTGGCCACTTCCTCCAGTGCCTCCTCCAGTAGTCGTACGACGGCCAACAAGGGAATCTGCAAAGATTTTAGTTTATTTATGTGGTCTTTATTTCTAAGATCATCTAACTTACCAATCTCATCGAGAAAAATCAAACATGGAGCATTCTTTCTAGCTGTATCAAATATCCTAGATATGAATCTCTCTGCACAGCCCACATAAGGGGAATATACTTCTGCCGCTGAAGTGGCTATGAATGTCATACTTGCCTCCTTCGCCAAACACTTGGCTACGGTAGTTTTGGCACATCCAGGTGGACCGTAAAGCAAAACTCCCTTGGGCAAACTTAAGCCAAAACGGGCAAAAGCAGTAGATTGGCTTAAACCCGCTAGAACCGTGACTCTAAGAGTTTTCTTAAGAGACTCCATGCCACCTATAATCTCAAATCCATCGGACATCTTCACAACACGTACATCCGTGGATCGAGAGGCACTTGGTTGATGTGCTAGCAATAATTCCCTTATAGTGTGTTCAAATGCGGAGAAGTTTTTATTCACCATTTTCTGGTGAATTTGACGAGCTAACAAGACCATATCGGCCAGTACATAACCTTGGCTATTTCTAGCCAAATGCTCGAGTAGAATGCCTGGCAGCTCTAAATCGCAGAGCAGATCATGAAAAATTTGTCTACGCTGCTCCTCTTTAGGCATTTGTATAGAGATCTCTTGACCAAATCTCCCAGCCCTGCGAGCCTGCTCATGCAGTGAATCTGGATAACCTGTGCTAGCTAGGCACAAGATTCCTGGTGGCAAATTGTCCACTAATCTATAAAGTTCAGAAGAGATGCGCAGTGAGTTGGTGGGTTCTTTGGTAGAAGCTGGACAAAGCAGTTCTAAATCTTCCAGGACCAGTATAATGGGTACTGAAAAATAAGAAGGCAGAACAATTAATCTTAATGTGGTTGTGGATATTTGTTTATGGGGGGATGGGTTACATTTCGGGCGCAGTTTCTGTCGAAAACTCTCAGCTGCATGGAAAACTCTTCTTAATTCCTCTTCCGTTTCGCCAGGATATGATTGTAGCACTTTGGAGGCTGTGACATAAAAACAATTGGCTTGCTGGCGATTCAAGAATTCGGATAGTATAGTGCTCTTGCCACAGCCCATGGGACCAACTAGCAGGATTTTCGATGAATACTTTCTCTTGGATAAATTTAACTGCTCCTCCAATTCCTCCATGACCGTCTCAAAGCTATAACTTAGATATTTGGTATGTTCTCGTAAGACCATTGGCATTTCCAATTTGATATCGACTATCAGCAGAGGAGTCTTCTCTTCAATTTCAAAAATTTCGCTCTCCTGCAGGCCAGGAACATTACATATTTCCACACCGGCTATGCCTATCTTTTGGAGCCGTTCGTGCTGCACATGACAATTTTTGGTTAGTTTGAGATGACGCAAAAATATGCGTAAATCCTCTCGTAATTCATCCACAGAAATGTGAGTGTTTGTATGCAGGAATCTCTCGCTTATGGTCAGTACACAGGCAACTTCATGGACAGTTTCTGTGGCCAGTAAAAGTGGTTCCACTCGAGTTAGATGCTGATTGGTCACAACTAGCTGGGCCTTTGAACTGACCATGCTGTCCAAGAAGCAACAGGTCTCGCTGCCCGCACGAGTTTGACTGACCCAACAAATTGAATGACTGCCATCGGAAAACCAGCATCGGGACCAGCCTTTAGCTTTAATGTCGGACACACATTGTGGTAGGAAGCAGCGTTGTGGCTCCAGGTCATTGTTATCCACCAAATGCAAGGGCAACGTTAATAAGTTCACATCGCACATTTTGCCTGCAAAAGAGTAAACAAAAACCAATAGCCATCATGTGGCAAGTGCAGAAGATAGCGCAAAAAAAATCCGATAATACGTCATTAATGCTTACGTTATGGTGGATAGCTGGTGTTAATACATATGTGGGTGTGCATGAATGACGTCACAACAATTCGCCGTTATCTTGTCTGCCATTGTGTAGGGATGGGTATCAGAATCGGATACTTTCAGGTATCGATACTTGGTGTACCAAGTATCGATTTTTTGACGCGATACTTCCATCTCGCCGATACTGTAGGTATCGATACTTGTGCAGACGATACTACACGCAATACTGCCGATACCTGGGTCGAGTTTTGATGTATTGTTATCTCTTTCTACTTTCGGCGTGATATGAAAGAGATGAACATAGTGTTCTAAGTGTGATCTGACAATTAGTTGAAAGTTGAAAGCGTCCAAGTTTGTACATTTCATTATATGTTGTGTTGTTTGACGTAACCGTTTGAAAAATACAAAATGTTTAAACTAAGTGGAGCGAGAAACCATTTTGATATAAGTGGAAAAAAAGCTAAGTGCAATTTATGCGGGCGACAATATACTTTTTGCGGCAATACGACAAATTTGTGGAAACATTTGCGGTTGCACCACAATATCCAGAAAGATGGGACAGCGAAGAATGCCGATGACACTGGACAATCAGCTTCATCTTCGAATTCCGATACAAGATGTATATCTGCAGAGGTAAGCTTTGATTGAACACTGTATTGAGTAACATATTTTATACTTATAGACACCTTGAAATCATTTTCATTTCCTATAAAACTTTTTTGAGTGGATGAAATTAGCACGAAAATGACACGTTTTACTTACACTTCTAATTTTTTTAATAAATAACAAATAAGCAAATACATAACGTATATATATGTGATGTGATATATGTACATATGTATATATAATATGTGATTTGGCTCATTCTTTATTTATTTCAAAAACTAGAAATGTAAGTTAAACGAATCATTTTTGTAGTACTTTCCTCACTTTAAATCAAAATAGAAAAAATTTTCATGAAAAAGAAAATGATTGCAAGGTGTCTCTCGGCCCGCGATATCTCACGATATTTTGGTGGGATTACCAGGGTTGTGAATACGGTAAAATTTAAAAAAAATTTTTTATTTCATGTTGCAGACAGTAACAACGATGTCTGTTCCGGAGTACAACAGTGTGGCACAAAATCTTAAGCAATTCCTTATTGCCGAACTTGATAGGCGCTTCAACAAAATTGAACACAACATGATCTGTGCAACAGCGACTCTTCTAGATCCAAGATTTATGAAACATTACTTCCGAGAACCATTGGCAGTCTCAAATGCTTTGACGCTTATGGAAAAGGAGATGTTGAAAAATTGGAAAAAAAGAAGCAGACGAATCATGTTCGAATGAGAACAAAAAACCTGCCGCTGATCCAACAATTAACTCCAGAGAAAATTTTTGGGGAACTCATGATGTAATGATTACCCAAAATCAAAGCACAAATCTTGATGATTTGCCAAGCCACGCATGGATGGAAATGAGAGCTTTTTTTAGCAGACCTTTGGAGAACAGGAACACGAATCCACTCGAGTCTTGGAAGCAGCTGAAAATTCAATTCCCTGGTCTCAGCAAATTGGCGGATATCTTCTTATCCATGCCTGCAACATCAGTACCTTCTGAAAGGCTCTTTTCTCGTGCCGGATTAATTATGTCTGATGAGGGAAACCGTTTGTCGTCTACTCACCTTCAACAACGACTGTTTTTAGCATCTTTATATGACGAATTGTGGTTTCTTTAATTTTTTATTGCAGTTTATTTTGATGTTGGTTACGTCAAAGCAATAAGGAGCAGCTTTGAATCAAAATTCTTTAAAAAGAAATAAAATAATAATTTATATAAAAAGCCTTCGAAAGTGCCTCGTTTTTTAACCGATACCACCAACCGATACTTGCAAGTATCGATACTTGAAGGCTTCAAGAATCGTGGTATCGATGTTGACTCATTAAAGTATCGTGATACCAAAGTATCGATACTTCAACCTCCGATACCCATCCCTACCATTGTGTGCTTCTCTTCAGCGGGTGTAGGCGTGATGGTAACCTGTTATCGCCGGCGGCGTCAATAATTATCGACTACTTACCGGTTATCGGTACGCTTTTATTCGATTCTCACGCAAATGCAGCTCTGCAACTGCATTTTCTTGAGCGACGCAAAAGTTAATTTTACAAGAAACGAAAATTGAATTAATTTAGCAAATTAGTTAACCGAAAAAGTTTTTTAAAAGTAATTTAAGAATTGGATGTACCCAATTGCCCATCCCATAGGCGAGTGAGTGATGTTTATTTAGTGTTTGAAGACAATTCTTTTTTACTCACTGTACAAATCGATCGGCTTTTTTCTCTACCATTTTCTGTATGTGTGTTGTGTGTGCGTGTGTATATACTATGTGCATACATATATAAAATATATATTTATATGTGCGTACCATGCTTGTGTGTGTGTGTGTGTGTATGTATGTATGCCTCATTCTCATCTCATTCAGCAGAAGACGAAGGTAAACAAATGCGTGACATGGCCGACTTGGACGCAGTGCATCTTGGTCTGGACGAGAATGAAGCCGATATAGCTGAGGAGTTGCAGGATTTTGAGTTTAATACACGAAGTGAGGCATCCGAATCCAATGGCGGTGCCAGCTCGGATGACTCTGAGCCGAGTATAAGCTCGGTGAGTACGGCACCATCCTCAAGTGGTAAGCGAAAGACCACGAAAACCAAGGCCAAGGTCAAGGAGTTGCCACAAAAGAAATCAAAACGGGAGGCTTCGCCCCAAGAGGAGGAATTGAATGGTGCCAAGAAGAAGAAGCAACGTCAATCCAAGACAAAAAAATCATCAACAACCACAACAACTACAACAACAACAACAACGAGTAACGAATCAACCAAATCGACGCCACCTGCAGAATTCGAGTCCAAGAAATCCCGTCACAAAAAATCATCAACATCCACAATAACAAATCCCACTGAATCGCAAAGAAAATCCGATGTTAGCGATGCCGAAGATGAAAAGCCGCCAGCACCACCGGCGCTTGAGTCGGACAGTGAGTCCTCCGATTCGGATTCGGGTACACAGCACAAAAGAAATGGCGGCACTGGCAGCGGACGTGGCAAAACTAGCTCCAAGAGCTCAACGCCTGAGAAAGATGACAATAATCAAGGCGGCGGCGCTTCAGGTGGCAACTCACAGAAAGCCTATGATTATATGACCAAACTGAACTATCTATTTCGGGATACACGTTTCTTTCTGATTAAGTCCAATAATAGCGATAATGTCCAACTGTCCAAGAGCAAGAATGTATGGGCCACTTTGCCCCAGAACGATGCCAATTTGAATCAGGCATTTAAAGAGGCCAGAAATGTTTTGCTGATCTTTTCCGTCAATGAGAGCGGTAAGCCATCGATTCCATTCTGATCCGCGGTGGATTCAAAAATTTTAATTCAATATTCTTTTGTTTTGTCCCACCTCCCCCCACCCCCAAATTCCGTCTATTAAATCTATCCGACAGGTAAATTCGCCGGTTTTGCTCGCATGGCGGCTCCGTCACGCCGGGACATTCCCCAAGTTGCCTGGGTCTTGCCTCTCTAGCATCTCGCCGAAGGCTCTGGGCGGTGTTATTGAGTTGGACTGGATTTGCCGCAAGGAACTTTCGTTTAATGCCACCTTGCATTTGCACAACTCCTGGAATGAGGGCAAGCCGGTGAAGATTGGCCGAGACGGACAGGAAATCGAACCGAAGATCGGCGGCGAACTATGTCGGCTATTCCCCGAGGACGAGCAGATTGAATTGACGCCCATTTTGAGAAAATCCAAAGAGACGGCACGCGTGATGAGAGAGAAGGGTATTCACGTAATTTATAAAGCGCCAAGGAGTCTCTCCTCGCGAGGGCATGGCGTTCGTGGAGGCGGCAGTCAACTTGGTCCCATGCGCCACAAGAGGAGCTATCATGGCGGCGGCGGCGCCGGCGGGGGAGGAGGACCACCACCACATCACCATCATCGTCCTTATCGTCATCATCATAATTATCCACCAGGCGGTGGTTTCAAGAGGAACGGATCACCCTATCGGCAAATGGGTGGTGCAGCTCCTGGTGGCGGCGCAGCCGGCGACATGACCTTGCCCTCATGGGAGCGTTATATGTCTTCGGCTGCTGCAGCCGAAGCCTACGTGGCGGATTACATGAGGAACATGCATGGCCAACTGCCGCCGCTGCCATTTGTTCCACCATTCGCCCAGCTGCCACTGCCCGGCGCAGGGGCTGGGGGTGCAGCCGGCTCAGTGCCTCCTGGTGCAAATGCATCGATGTATGAACAATTACCGCCTCCTGTGCGCTATTACGATGGCCCTGGACCACCACCGCTGCCAGATTACCCACCACCGCAACCGATGCGGCCACCTCCGCCAGGATTCGACAAGGCCCCAAGCTATGAGGACTTTGCCGCTTGGAAGAATGCGGGCTTGCCTACAGTTCCGCCTCCGGGATTTCCAAGTGTATATGGAGCTGCAGCCAATGGTGGCAGTAATGGTGCTGCTGGAGTCGCAGTCACTGCCGGAGTTGGTGGCGTCAGTGGTGGATCCTCAGGATCTGGTGATCGCAGCGGTGGCGGTCCGGGTTCCTATCGCAGTCGGGATAATAATGGCTCAGCCGGCAGTCGACGACGCGACTACGGCGGCGGCGGCAATCGGAGTGGAGTCGGCGGTGGATCTTCGCGAGATTCGCGTCCGTTTCGTGGTGGCCAGCGAAGTTATCGGGATACCAGGCGTTGAGATCGGTTGTTGTTAATCGGCTAATTGTGTAATCCTCACCAGAAATTGTGTGCGCGCGTGTGTAATGAAGCAGCATAGAGCCGCCTCGCCTCTCCCTTATATCGATATACACAACACTCCAACTCTCTCTCTCTCTCTCTATCTATCTATCTATCTATTATCCCGCCCCTCCCCTATCTCTTTCTCACTCACTATTTGTCTGTCTGTCTTGCTTACTGTCCCCTGCAATCGACCCCCATTAAAAACAAAAAAAAAAAACCCTGACCCCTTTACACCCCACCCACCCCTCTCAACATCTACTACCCCTCAAAAAAAAAAAAAAAAAAAACTCTTTATAAGATTTAAACAAAACTTACGAAATAAGCAAATTTCAAATTCAAGCAGAAAAATCAATCTAATTAAAAAAATATTTTAAACGAAAAAAAAAAATGAGAAAAATGAAATAAGAGAATATTATGTAAAATGTGGAACTTTATTTAAAAACGTATAAAGCAACAACAACAACCAAAAAAGACTGAAATCAAGAGACGCCCAAACACCAATAGCAAACAACAACAAGTAACTGCAACAACAACAAACTAACCCTACAACAAGAACAACTATAGCAACAACAAGAACAACGTACCGTTTAAACTGTGCAAATCCAAAGCAGTGCAATTTTTTATGTGTGTGTGTGTGTCCCGCTGCCCCCTCCCCTCTAAAAATATTTTGGTCCCTGTGCTTCGCCCCTTTCCCCCCACCCCCCACAAAACCAACCAAACCTCGTCAAACAAAGCCAAAAGCAAAACAAAAAAAAAAAAAAATAAAAAGGGAAAAAAAAAAAAGCAAAACCAAGAAGAAGAAGAAAGAAAAAACGATGAGAGTTGGACCACAAAACCCAAGAAATATCGAAAGCATCGAAATATCCAATCCCATCGAATCGAATTCAATTGAAATCCAAGAGACTTTCTTATACCAAAAAAAAAAGAAAAGAAAAGAATTTTCATTTGGTATAAACCAAAAAGCTAAACAAAGTAATCAAAAACGCAAAACAAAACCGAAAAGAAAGTTTGCCAAAAACCATTTGTTAACTATATTTATATATCATATATATGTATATGTATCCAAATGCATATGTATGCACATACATATGTATCTATGCATGTATGTGTAGGGTATACATATGTGGATTTAGAACGACATTTATTCGTAAGGACACACAAAACAGCCTCAACCCACTCAATCTCAACTGTACCACCTGCTGCTCTGTACCTCGTTTCCAGAGATTCTAGCCAAACTTATTTTCGAATCAATCATTCGCTCACACTTGGTCGTTAGTAGACCTCCTTCCCGTCAATAGATTTCCTCTCCGTACTGTAGGAGACAAAACTGCATATCAAAAACTTCAAGCTAAAATTTCAACACAAAAACACAAAGCAAAACGAACAAAACTGAAACCCCCAAACCAAAGCATCAATTTTGAGACTTTCAGCAGACTGCAAAGTAGATGATTTTTTTCGGACAATTTCGGACTGTGGCTAGGAATGTGGATTTTTTTTTTTTTTTTTTTTTTTTGTCTTGTTTGCTTTTTCATTACAGAGCCGCAGGAGCGAGAGAGGACAACAATTAAGTAAGGATTCAAGGCCCAACTGAGAGAGAGAGACTCTGAGACTGATGATATAACAAGGATCTTTTAAGGATCTACACTTGGCTAATGCAAAAAAGTCAACCAAAATTCTTTTTTTTTTTTATTTTTGTTTTTATTTTGCCTTAAATCGTATGTGAATGAAAAGTTGTGTGTTTTCAAAATAAAAGCGAAAAAAGAACAACAATTTGGGCCATCTGATAGATCACAATAAATGTCATGTTGATGAGTCATCATTGAGCAAACATATAAGAAGGGGCTTCCCCGTTTTCGCACAATCTTGATAGTCTTTGGATATTAATGTACAAAATTTATCACATAATCCAACATTTCCAATATTCGAACAAACATAAATTACTTGGTGTTACTTTCTTATAATTAATACTATTTGCACGGCCTTTAATTACCAAATAATGGCTCATCATCGTCAGAAAGATCAAGCAAGGCCTCTCTATTCGACGTTTCCATTAAATCGGCCATTTTTTCAATTTGGCCTTGAACCTCTGGCAATGTCTCTTCGGGTGTGGACAAGATGGCAGCGGTTATCAAGGCCGATGTCGATGGAGCAGGATCTTCTAGTTCAGGTGTTTGATGATTAATCACTCCGTGTTCCGCCTCACGTCGTTTGGTCAATACGACGGCTGTGCTGTAGAATATACAAAGGGGTACTATGACCACCAGGCCCACGGTGATGAGGAATATCGTCATGTTAACTTCGCGCTGGCAGCACTTTAATTCATCGGACCATTTTAGGCGAGTGCGATTCATCTGCAAGCAATCAATCAATCAATTGGTATTGGCACACTACTATTCGACTTACACTGTCCTGGAGATCAAAGCACACATGTCCTTTGTTAGCCTTATCCATTTCAAGGTAGAAAGTATTTAAGGTAAGATAGTCGATTTTGCAATTGGTACACGGGGACTCGTGGTGTTTATTCAGGCAACCATCAAATGCATTCCACAGCTCTTCATAGCGTTCTGAATGGTTTCCCCGAAAGCAATCTGAAACCAAGATAGCTTCATTGTTAAGATATTCCATATGAGAAGCAACATGGATGACTAACCATCACAATTGGCCTTGTTCCACATATAGATTAACACCTCCTGAGTGGTAGATACTATGTTGATACGATCTGTGTTTAAATAGATCTTCGAACAGTTCTCAATCGACATCAAAGTCTGGTAGGCGTAGCTCATATTGTCATAAAGTGGCTTGCAGCCAACACAAAGCCCTACAGGAACCGAATGATCGGTGACACAGTACACAAATTTGCTTTGTGAATCGCCCAGTTCGCCTAGCAGTTTTTTACATGACTTTTGTGTTTCATACGAAACTGCATTGTGGCAACAACCAACTAGGACTAGAAAGCTCAGAATTTTCTTGTACATTTTATCATTTAATTACAAATAAAGATAAACAAACTTGCGCGAAATACCAGACAAGTGTGACCAGATTTTTTATATATTTGCAGGGCTGGAGAATATAATTTGCACATTGCACTGTGGCGCCGCCATCTAGGGCTAACAGATCCCACTATTTGAATATCACAAATACGGGGAACCGGATAAAAGCAGCGACATCGTAATCGATCATCGGTAAATATCGATGTTCAAAAATGTTGATTTATCGATGTTGCTACCATCACTCGATTTGTTGTTTTTCTTATTGTTGTTTTTGTTCTCTTGTGGAAAAGACGTGGGTGGAAATGAGCGCGCAACGCAAAGTGAAAATTTAACCGAAAGAAGTGCCAAAACGAGAAAAGAAAAAATTAATTCATAATTCAAATTACCAAAATTGCCAATATCGTATTAAACTACACAAATTCTACCATCTCTTCTGAAACGTAACGTATTATTTTCGCGCTCGTGTGTGTGTGTGTGTGTGTATTTAATTCCACATTTTTATTTTTTTTATACCTGTTGCTCTATTTCTTGTTGTTGACTTGGCTAGCGTTGCCGCTGTTGCGCCGGCGTTTTGGAACGCGGCTAATTCTAATTGTTAACCCAAAAAGAAGAAAAAAATCAAGCTTCAAATCTGGTTTTACGCTTGTTATTAAGGCCAAAAAAGAAAAAATGAAAAACAAAAACTCCAAGCGCAACAAGTGACAAAAATTCTTAAGCATAAATTAAAACAGCATCCCAAAAACTAAAAAAAAAAAAAAACAACGAAAACTGGAATTTCTTTTGTAAATACACAATTCTCTATTCTTTTTTTTTTTAAGATTTCATCTTTGCGCCTTTAACACTTTTTTTTTGTTTTTTTGTTTTCTGTTTTTATACTCTTTGGCAAAAAATAGGAAAAAAACGTGTATATTGAGTTTGGCCAGAATAACAAGCGTCTCCTAATTAGATTATATAGATGTGTGTGTGTGTGTGTGTGTGTAGATACACATACATACATACATTCCGGATCAACTGAAAGCTGTGTAAATACAATGAATTAAATTAGGATTTTAATTATATTAATTCGATTTCTTTAACAAATCGGTTCAGTTTAGATCGGAAAGCGTGTAGAGATTTCGTTGCGTCTCTCTATGGTTTTTCCTTCATTTTTTTTTTGTGTTCTTTCTCTTCATCAACTTCAACAACAACAAAAAGAACAACAACAACTTTCCGGTTTTTCCACCAACTTCTTCAACTTGGTGCTTTTTTTTTTCATTTTTATTTTGTATTTTTTTTTTTAAACATCTTCGTGTCTTACGCGTCTCATGGTCTTTCAGCATCATTTGCGGAGGGAAAGGAGGAGAAAGATCGTAAACAAGCAAATAGAGTGAAAAATAAATAAAAATTCAATTCACGGCGATTGTGTGTGTGTAACAGAAAGGGAAAGAACGAAGGAAAGAGAGCGATCGAGAGCGGGAACGAGATAGAAACATACAAAAATACATCTATAGTTGTTGTTGTTTTCTTTTGTCTGCCCAAGGATATTGACATAAATCATTCACGCTGGATTTGGGATACTACGAGGCTGTCAAAGGTAAGAGCCAATTAAATACTAATAAGAATATTAAAAAAAATGCAACATTTAAGTTTTATAGCCAACACACACACACACACCACGCACGCACACATCACGCCCACTTAAAAAATCTTACATAATCTGGTCTTGGGCCCAGTTTCATTCAAACTGTAAAAGGGCATTCCTTTGCGTGTCAAGTCGTTAAAAAAAAAAAATGGCAAAATTGTTGTCAAATTGCTGGGAATTTGCATGAAATATGGAGAGCGTGTGTGAGAGAGAGAGAGATACATAGAAGAGGGGGGTATGTGGCCATAGTTCACACCTGATGCAGCAGTGTAGAGGTAGAGTCGGTGCTACTATGGAATTTCTGCCCCCCCCACTCTCTTTGTCTCTTTACAGGTGCGACGTGTTTAAAGCCCGACTTTATCTCTCTCTCTCTCTCTTTCTCTGGCTCTCTGCGGTCGTAAACTAGGCTAAATAGGGTCTTAGGCAAAGCACGTTTTAGTCTCTCTCTCTATTGGTATGTCTCTATCTCTCTTGCTCTCTCCGCTCACTTGCTGACTTAAACCGCATTCCGCTTTTGAGTTTGCTCATTAGGCAACCCGTTAGGTCGGCACAGTTGGAGAGCCATTGCACACAAACAAAAAAAAAAAAGCCAAAAGAAATAATAATAATAATAATAATAACGCTTACTATAATCACAATTATATCTACAACAATGCAAAAAAAAAGTTAAAATTAAATTACGCTTAAACGTGGAAAGAGATAGCTTAAGATTAGAGTGAGAGAGAGAGAGAGAGAGAGAGTGTCAGATGCCATTGCCCTTAACCCCCACCGCCAGCTCTCTCCGCACTCCCATAAATTTAAACAGATGCCCTGATGGCAAAATATGCAGACGAAACAAGAACAAAAAAAAAAAAAAAAACTGCAGCATCAACGGATTAAAAATAATATCAGCCAGCCAGCTATCCAGCGCTTCTCAAACCCCCCATTCCATTTACTTCATACAGATTGTTGTATGGGAAATTATAATTTGATTGTTTAACTTTCTAACGGGATTCAACTAGATTCTGATTATATCGACTTGGATTATAATGCACTTGCATTGAGAGAGAGAGAGAGAGAGAGAGAGAGAGGGATAGAGAGAAATATAAGATGGGGATATAAGTGAAATATAATTCCTATTTGCCAAACCAAATTGGTCCATTTTTTGGTTTCTTTTTTACAATCCCCCCCCCTTCCCCGCCTACACACAAACACACACACACACACACACTTGTATGCATTCTGTCTGCACATTGTTGTTTGTTCTCCCTTTCATGGCAATTAGAAGTCGTTGCGGCTGCTGCAGCTGGCCATGGTCTGGTCTGGTCTGGCCTGGGCCTCGGCCTCGGCCTGGGTCTGGCATTCTTAAGCATATATTTTGCTCAATTTGTGTGCTGTACTTTTCTTTATACATACATACATATATATGTATGTATATGTGTGTATGCATATGTATATGTATCTCCATATGATATTGTCTTTTGGGCTTTTGGGCAACCTTGCCTAATCCTCACATTCCCTCTAAATCAATCAATCAATCACATTTGCCCAATTCGCCCCTTTTGTGGCGCTGCTTACCAATCAATCAAAGCCAATCTATAAAATAAAATTAGTACAATTTGTGTGTGTGTGTTTCGTAAATCAAATAAGTATTTCACATTCAACATTGTAAAGATAAAGTTTTATAATTGCCACAAACCAGGCTAATTGTTTGGGGTTGAAGTTGTTGCATTTAATTAAGTGAAAGAGAGCAAAGTGAATCAAGAGCAACTCGACCGAGCGACCAATTGACTGATTTGAACTTGCACTGCAAATTGTTTAATCATAAACGATAAAAACCTCCTCCATTTCAAGTGAAAACAAAGAAAAAATAAAACTTACAACTTTGCAAATTTTATAAATCATTTGACAGACAGAGTTTGGCACGATGGACTCCTGTTTAAACTCAAGTCTCTGCTCCCCCTTTCTTTCTCTTGTTCAAATCATCTTCTACATCAGATGTGACACTGCGGTATCCCGAATTGAGAAAGTGAAGGCAGGTGTCCCTCAGGAAAGCGTCCTTGGCCCCATCTTGTACACCATATACACGTCTGATCTCCCAGCTCTCCAGTCACACGATCTACTTATAGCAACCTATGCCGATGACACTGCGTTTATAGGATCAGCCTCAACTCGAAGTCAAGCCACCGAAATTGTACAAAGACAGCTGAACATTATTGAGCCTTGGCTGCTCAGATGGAACATCGCCGTAAACACAACTAAATGCAACCATATCACTTTTGCTACACGAATGGGTGACTGTCCTTCAGTCAGTCTGTACGGGACTCCTCTGCCCACAGGTGACAAGGTGAAATACCTCGGCCTCACCCTCGACCGAAGACTTAACTGGAAGGCTCACATCAAGGTAAAGACAATGCAGCTTAATTTGAAGGCAAGAAGAATCCAATGGCTCATCAGTCACAAATCGCAGATCAGTACATCAAACAAGGTGCTGCTGTATAAAGCCATACTGAAGCCCATTCGGACATACGGCATTCAGCTGTGGGGTACGGCGAGTCATTCCAACGTTGAAATCTTGCAAAGATTTCAAAATAAGCTTCTGCGCAAACTGGTGCGTGCGCCGTTCTACGTCCGAAATTGAGTTTTACATAGGGACTTGAAAATCCCGTCAGTCCACAAGGAGATCCCCAGATATGGGGTCCGCCACCTCGACAGACTCACCAGTCACATCAACAGGCTTGCAGCCGACCTAGCAGATGACCAGAGGTTGCATCCTCTTGACCTCCCCTTCATGACAGATCCCAATTGGTAGTGCAACTAATTTCGGCCAGTGAAGAGCGATGACCCCAAACCAACAAACCCTGCAGCGGCTTTTCATTTCATTTCATTGTTACGTACAACATGGCCGTTAACAAATTTAATTATTGTCCTACAGTGGACAGATTTTAAATATACTTAAACACAAAAAAAAAAAAAAAAATCTTCGGTTTAATGAAATACTTTGAATTCATTCATTGGAATTCGTTTGCCTCGCTCAAGTACTGATAAAAGTAGCGTAATTAACATTCAAATGAAATCATTTGAAATTCGGCAATGTTAAAAGTTTAGCAATTTGGATCAGTCAGAAATGTGAAAAATCGTTTGACATTTGCCAATCCTGCTATATGGCTAATTCGGTACTGCATTCTAATTGGGTTTGTAATTAGGAATTACTTTTCGCATTCCTTTTCTTCTTCGTCTATGTAGTTCATTTCGATCAATGACAAATAAATCAGTTTTAGTCATATTTATTATTGAATAGCATTTGTTGTTATCAGCATGAATTTGTTTTTGCTCATTTATAGTATATAACTAAGTCCATATTAGAAATATTTAAACCATATACTATACATAATTAATAAATGTATTTAAATTTAGCTCATGTCATGCGACATTGAAAGGCTTTGACTGTTGCTTGTTGATAAGAATTGATCAGGGACTGGTCACTTGACACGTTGATTTTGAATGATGATGACAACAATTTTGGGCGGGGGAAAGTGCAAAGTGGGCGTGGGAAAGGTAACTAAGTATATAAGTATTGACAGATATCAATTACTTATCGTTTTTTGTTTTGTTTTTGCAACTATGTCATATATAGATAGATAGTTAATCCAAAGTAATTTGCATTCCTAACCTCCATTCCACACACACAGAGTGAGAGAGCGTGGGGGGGGAAGGGGAAATACAAATACAGTTCTATAATAGAATAGATAAGTTCCAATTGGTTGACTGGCGATCTGTTTGCCAAGTGTGTCAGAGCTCCCATGCAAATTGCTGAAAAGGCAATTAGAAAAAAAGCCACACACAAATATATTTATATATATATATGTATGTATGTATGTGTGTGTGTGTATATATGTAAATAACCGTAAGCAAAGTGCAAAACCGCTAGGAGAATGAGAAAATGAGAAGGCAACAGTCATTTATGCTTGGACAGGTTAATTCTCTCTCTCTCTCTCTCTCTCTCTCTCGAACTCTAGCATCTAGCTCTCTCATTTCACTTGTCTATCAAATATAAACATATATATATAGTTGTTGTTGTTTTTGTTTTTTGGCTAAAACTTGGTTAAAACTTTAACTCGTTTTTTTATTAATTTTTTTATGTGTGTTTGTGTGAGTGTGTGTGTGTGTGTGTTATTGTTGTTGCTGTACAAGTAGTTTTTTTTTTAAGCTCGCGCCAAAAACCTAAGGAAAAAAACTTACACAGAAATGCACATTCAAGGCTACAACAACAATTGCAACAACATCAACCAAGTTTCTCGGAAAACTGGTTCTTGTCTCTCGCACCCCTCCCCCATCTCACCGCTCCCTGACCACCACACCCGCCTTCTTTCATACTCTTTTTGGGTTGGTTAATCGTGGTTTGCTTTCTTTTTTTTTTTGCCTGTCTTAAATGCAGTGTGGCCAAAAATATGCCAAGAGCTTATCAACAACAACAATAAGCAGAAAATTTGCAGGAAATACCCACACAACACACACACACACACACACTGAGAGATACAAAATGTTTACATTTTGGATTTGTAATTTCACTGAAATTCAATTTTTAATTGAGGTTATGTGAAAGATCAAACACTCGTTCGATAAGTGAGCGATAAATAACTTACATATTTTTACGGCAAATGCACTGCAAAAAATTGATAACAACAATCTCAATCTAAGGCGACATTACATCGACAGAGATCCGTCCTTTTGACCTCTACTAAAAAACTGCTTTATGATCGGAAAACAAAAATGGATCACTTAATAGCAATAAAACTAAGACTAACTGTAATTGCAGGCATTGTCCTTAGTCCTTACTAAGGACAAACAAAAAATGATGCAAGTTTATAAAACTTTATGAAATCCTCTTCCCATTCGATATTTATCCCTTTCGAAAGGTTCCCAATTTGTTTACTTCCTCCACTTTCTAACTAATATGTAATAGTAAATGTAAACTATAATATGTAGATGGAATGATGACATTGTTTCGTCATATAACGGGTAAACTATAGAAGAAATGTATCCCATTAAACTTTCTCGATGTTCTTTCCTGGCTTTCGATTTTGATTTTGAAAGAAACTAAAACTGAATCCAAAGACAACGCCAACTGTCAGCAACCTTGAAACTTGCTTTTTCGTTGTCTTCCTTCTTTTCCTTCCTTTTTTTGTTGTTGCCATCAGTGAAATTGGTCAGGCAATGCTTCTTCTTGTTCTTGTCTCAACCCCTTCCACCCCCCCCCACACACACACAATCTACCCGATTTTCGAGTTTTCGAAGCATTCGAGAACTTGATTTTTGACTCTTGTTCTTTTGGGATATGAAAACGGAAGTGGTTAAAATGATGTCTAAGCTTATCAGTATTAATTCACTAGAGGCACCCCCTTTCACCCCCCTCCACTCAGCAATAATCTACAAACATTTTAACCTTGATTTATGTTTGGTTTGTTTTTAATTTGAGCAAATTGGCAATCATCTTGAACACACAAAATAAAACAATAAGAGAGAGAGAGAGAGAGAAACAAACAAAATTTAATGATCTTTGTGACAAGCAGCAGCAGCAGCAGCAAATTGTTGTTCCCTCTTCATTGTTTGTTGTTTTTCGCATGGCGTCGAATCAAAATATTTAGTTTATTAGTTGCACAAAGTCAACAAACAAACGAAACGAAACGAAACTTAGAGACAGAAGAAGGGGCAACTTTGTAATCGAGATGAAAGAAAGGATGCCATCTGATCTTGGTCTTCTTTCTCTGAAGAAGAAGAAGAAGTTGAATGGTTGTTGCTGGGGCAATTAATTACATTTTGCGCACTTTATTTCCGTTTTGCACCGACAGCGGTTGAGTTTCGTAATTGTTTCTTTTGTTGTCTGGCGGGGGAGAGGGGGGCACAAACTATGTTTTCAAGTTTTCAATGATATTTCGATTTTTACAGAGTACTTTTTGTGTTTATATTGTTGTGAGCCAAGTCAAAACATTTTAAGACAAAAGGGCTAAGAACCGAGAAGAAGCAGATACAATATGAAGCCATAAAAGTGCCGCTTGTTCTGGGTCTCTGGCTTTTGTATTTGTGCATCTGAGGGACGAAAGACATGTGGTAGAAGAAGAAGGTGTTGATGTTGATGATAGCCCCCCACACACACACACACACAGCCCTACATTCCCCCTGCTAGTGTGTGTGGGGGGGGCATTGATTTTAATGCCTTAATGCCAGCAGGCTAGCTGGATGGCTAGAGGAATGGGCTGAAAGCCAACCAGCCAGCCAGTACACGGGTTTGAAGAACAATGCGCATGTGCTGTACTCGTAAATTGTTTTCTTTTTTGTACTTTGCATATACACTTCATGCTATATACATATAGATATATATATATATATATCTACGTGCTGCTGCTGACGACCGACCATCGACATCGATCGAAATCAAAAAGCGTAACAGAGTGAGAGAGGAGGAGGACAGCAGCAAAGCTGAAAATGCCAAATATTCAAAGCAGTTCCACCAACGGTCTCAGCTCAGCTGTGAAGACTGAGTTCTACACTGAAAGAAATTCTAGATTCAATTCTTCAACCATCTTAGCCATCAAAGAATGAACATAATTAACATTCTTCGTCTGGCCAGAACTTTTTAGACTTTAGACACGATCATTTAGTGTAGTTTATGAGTCTTAAGCCTTGTTAAGTCTAACTAACTTAAGTACTTTTATACTTGATAACGAGAAAACTTGTAAATGATTCTTTTACATACTAACAAAATGTATGGCTTACAGAGGCGGATCTAGGGCTGTAAAATGGATGAAAATTTGCCCCTTAAAGTATGCCCAGGAATGCAACTAGGCGTAAATAACCATCTTCGAAGCAAACATTGTTGATAAAGTCTTTTTAAATTACAAGGCATACATACATAAAGAAAAGTTATAAATTTTTATGCATATTGCATACCTAAAGGGGCTAATTTCCCCCATTTCACAGCCCTAGATTCGACCATGATGGCTTAAAGACGGCAAAACTGAAACCATTTTCTCCCTACCCAAGAGTCATTTGTGATCAGACTATAAGCTCATTAAGACCAATCTTAATTTAGATAACTCCTTAAAACTTGATTCTTTATTGATCGATATATAACCTTTTTGCAAGATTTCTAAAGCTATACTTGGTCAAAGGTCTGTACAAAATGTATGCATTCCATATGGAATTTGTTGTATTTTTCATTGAAAGATCGACATGTTAACCCAATTGTTGACTTTCTTTAATGGTCATTTAGGTCATCTCTGTTACTGCTTGGTTTTTTTCATAAGCTACGTTTTTAGATTCCTAAAACAAATATAGAAAGATGATTTAGGCTAAATTCTTTAGCTAATTTTATTTGCATGGCCAATTCTTCAAGTGTATGGGACAAGAAAGCCATGCTTGAGCCCTCTTTTTAAGGCTTACCTTGCTGGAGGCTTTTTTTGTTTTTGCCCTGTTGTTGTTGTTGTTGTTGTCTTGCCGCTTTGGTTGGCGGCTCCCTACCCTACATACATCCCAATTCCAATCCCAAGCGATCCGATACGAGAATGTAGTGGGTACCTACATTTTGGCATACTTTGGCGTACTTTTTTCTCTCTGTGTGTGTGTGTGTGTGAGTGTTTTGGTTTATGTTATGGGCATTATGCGTTCCACTTCTTTCACATGGGGAGACTCTTACCTTGAATACCAATATATTGGCCGTTGTTCCATCCGTCCAACCAACCGGTAGATCGGTGAAAACGTTTTAGCCGAAAATTCTCATGGATAAACATCATGACGATGACGATGATGATGATGATGATGATGACAAAAGCAAAAATAAAATGAATTGTCTTGGTGTAATCCAGGCACCCATTTCATTTCTCTTTTTGTTTGTTTTATTTTAGCAAAATTACTCAGAAAGTCGCAATGTTATCTGTCTAATGAGGCTAAGGTTCTGTTTTTTTTTTTTTTTTTTATTATTCCTTAGCCTAGCGGAAAAGGTGACTTAGCTCAAAAGCTAATTTTACAAGCAATTTATGACTTTCTTTCAGTTTGCCTTTAGTGGACTTTTTACCGGTATCTTTCAACTTCTATATATATGTCTTTGTTCACATATAGATCTATTTATTTCCAACAGATAGTGCCCAGTGCTGGAACCTCTTGTTGCTCTTATCAATTCTACAAATGCGATAAACTTTAAAGTATTGCAAAAATGAAATGAAGAAGAAATATTGATGTGACACAAACTGCAATGTGCAGAAATTGATAGCTCAAAATGATGTCAGCAGTAAATTCAGACAAAAATTAAACGTTCAAGTATGTCTGAGAATGACTCAGCTTGAGAATAGTATAAAACTAAGTTGATTAATTAGCTGGGAATGTGAACGCCAAAAAGAGACCCCCAACTGGAGAGTCTAGACTCAGATCGAGTCGAGATCATTTTGTCTCTGCCTCTCTTACACTGTTTTTGTGTCTCTCTCAACCAATTTGCATTTAACCTTGAAGAACAACTGCAACAACTGCATTAACAAATAGTTATTACTACTACATAAGTACTTCGATTTAGTATAGAAAGTCATCCGATTGCATCAAGTAACAAATTCGTTTTGTCTTTTTTTTCTTTTGCTCCATCTCAAAATAAAATTACACGCTTAAATAACAAAAAATACATATTTGCTTAAATGCTGACATCAGACAATTACTATATATATACATATACATATATGTATATATATTTGAGAGCGGGGAGAACAGAGACGTCAGCTACGTGGTGGAGCTGAAATTCTTTTGGGGCTGGAGTTGTTTTTCTTTTTGAGTTTTTTACCGGTTTTCTTAAAACTGTTTCGTCTGTTTAGCATTGTAGCGTGAAGTCTTGAGACTACCAAACAAATATACATACATATATACATATGTATTTATGTTGGTTTGTTTGTCTTATTTACGATTACGATTTTTATTATGACAAAGTCGTCGCCGTTGTCGTCTTCTTTTCTCTTCATCGACAACAGTTTTTGAAGGCGGCAAAAACTGAACAAATTCAAAAACAAACAACCAAAATTTGCATATGCCGCAAGGCAACAAAAAAAAAAAACATATTCTGTTCCCATAATAAAAAGGTTATTATTCAGTTTATAAAGATGAAAACTCCAAAATGCTGCAAATCTATCGATAAGAATAACTCTTATCTCGACAAACTCGACAAAAATCATTGAAATATGCAACAGAATCGAAAATGTCATTGAAATATTGGCAAAAGTCTTAATATTTTTTCAACGAAACCTTTCGAAAACATTTTCTAGACCCCTTACATGGAATTAAAGGAAGGAAGCTTTGAAATTTTTGCCAAAATGAACAAAAGTTTTTATTCAAACATGGTTTTTGAAATTGTGAGTCATTGTTTCCGTTCGGAAATGAGTATTCTAAATTAATATCAATTTGCCGTCAATGTTCTTCCCCCCTCGAAATGCTTGCCAAGGGAACTTCAGCTATAATACAAATAAAGGTTTAAGATATTCAAACTCGATCTTATCAAAATTTGATTGAAATCTATGGCGAAAAAACGAACTTCCTTTGGCATTTAAATCAATATTTGGCTTCCACTTCTTCCTTTAACATTTTTCATAACAGAAATTCTAAGAGGCTTATCTTATTTTTGAATTGGCCTGAAAATATAAAAAATTTCAAAGTTGCCCTGCCCAATTAATCGATTCCAAGTTTTCCTTAGGTTATTTGTTTTTTGAAGCGTGAGAGAGAGAGACTTTCTCTTTAGCTCTTATAATGAAGATTATTGTAAAGCCCTTCAAGAAATAGAAACATGTAGAAGAAAATGAAATCATCAGTCATCTGCATTCATATTCTCGGGGGATTCTCCAATTAATAAGCATTGTCTCTGCCACCCACTTTCCTCTGAGTCTCTCTCTCTCTCGCCCTCATTGTCGTGACTTAATCTCAGATCATTTGCATATAGAGAAGAAAACAAGATCAACCAACACGTGTGAAATCGAAACCAATAACCAAAACTGAACAAAAAATAATAATAATGTGACTCAGACTGTCTGTAAATGTTAATGAGAAATGTACATAAAATACTCGACTCATGGCTTAAGTTGAAATATTTGCACAATAATCTAACACTTTTTTTTACTTCTCAGTCACTCATTGTTGTAGTTGTTGTTGTTGTCCAAGTGTTGGTTGGATATTCTAAAATATTTCCGTTTCTCCAGGAAGTTACCGAACCCAAAATAATTTCTTATCTCGAGAAACTTTCAACTGGGTAACTAGGGGAAGGTCTTTTCAAAAGTAATAGAAAAACCGACGACGACCTATGTATGTATGTCTGTGTATGTGTGTATCTGTGTGTGCGTATGTATCTGCTATCAGCAGCTGCTTTAGTTTTAATTAAAATGTACCAAAACGTCAAGGGAAACAAAATACCGACAATCAAAAAACAAAAAAAAAAAAAAAAAGAGAAGATCTTCGTCTACAAGTTGACATCTTATGGGAAACATTTCAATTTCAATTCCAATTTCATTTTTGACAGCTAAAGAGAAGAATAGAATGATATGAATGACCCCCCACCCCTCCCCCCACACTCGCACACACTATTTCTATATCAACTTGGTGTTAATTGAAATCATGTGATGACATATATATTTATAGGGTAACCCTATGAATTTTTAATGGGGCTAAGCCTGTGAACTGAAAATCCACGTAAACAAGTCAATAAGACGAATTCAAAATACACTTTTCCCTTTACCCCCCAAAAAGCCTTTTCAAGTAGTAATCATAATTTCTCATATCTCTCTCTCTCTCTCATCACTTAACAGCTCATAAAAACAAAAAAGTTGTATTGAAAAACAATTTTCTCAATTTCTTTCGGCAATCCATTTGTTTATAATGTTTTATGGTTTTGTTTTTTAATGAATTTCAAACGATTTTCAATGCGTTTTTTATGAGACACCGAAATGAACTTAACCGAACTGAAGAAACCTCGGTTTGTTATTACAGAAGACGTCCACGACGACGACGACCATTAACGACGATCAACAAAGTGTTTAATTAAAAATCAAATATTGTACATTTTAAGCCTCCAATTCCAAAAACAAAAGGGCCAACCCATTGCCCATTGCGTAACCCAAAACCAACACAAAAAAAAAAAAAAAAAAACGTTTTCAATTACAATTGTGAACAACATTTTATTTATTTTGGGCATACATCATCAAAAAATCGAAAGAATTTCAGTTTATTTTTGTCCTCTTCTTTCTGCATACGTTTTTCCCCTGTTCCTGGAGTTATGAATAAATTATATTAAGTTGTTCCCTAAAGCACCTCTTGGGTGAGACAATCAACATATGGTTAAGAAGACGCCAACGAGCCGTGGTTTACTTTGGCCAATAGGAATCTTTTCTCAGGAACTTGAAAAAAAAAACTCTTTTTATTCGAGTCTTTGAGAATTCATTGAGGAAAAAGTATATAAAATTGATCAGCCAAGTAAAATGTATTCACTTATTTGCTAGTGATAAACTTTTCTGACGTATCGAAGTTAGTTAGAATTGCTATAATTTACCTTTGGGAATGGCAAACGAGTTCGGATTGATGTCTCTCCTTTGCATTCTGATGATTATTATTAAGTAATGATCTAAAAGAACATCGATATATCGAACATCGGCGATGTTTACCGACGTTTTTGTTGATGTATCGATGTTTAACCAAAACATCGGTTGTTAATCATATAAATGAATGAAGCTGTCTTTGAAAAGCCGTTTTAAACCTTACTCAAGCTATAACTTTAAAAGCATTTTATTCAGATTGACAACAAAGATAACTTAAAGGGGTTTTCACCGACTGACAAAATGTTAACAGATTTCATAAATTGAACAAGCCCAAATCAGATAAACGAAATTTTATTTCGGAAAGTAAAGCCCATAAATATTTGATCCAATAGTTTTTGAAAGATAAGAATAACAATGAGAAAAGAAACCAGCGGGTTTAAATATTTTCTTAATACCTTATGAGAACTTTTGATTATTAGAAAACCGTGAACTTTATTAATTCAGAAAAACATCAGGCCAATATCGATGCATCGAGATATTAGCCCCATGTTTTAAGCACCATCGATTATTCACATGGAAACCATCGATGTTTTTATTGAAATTTACATCACTATTAGGGAGTCTAAAGTTGCCATTGAAAGGAAATCTGTAGATGAATCGATTGTTAGGTGTATATAGGTTAACCGATTTTATAACTGTTTAACTTGTTCGAAATCAAACAAAAATGTTTGGTGTTGAAGCCATATTTCGATATATTTGATGTTTAACCATAATCAATCAAAGCATTTTAGTTACAGTTCCAATTCGAGCCGCTAATTCTTTGAAAACTCTAATTGCCTGGCACTTCCCTCTACAAGGCATTTAACTGGCTGTCTGACTGACTGACGAACTTACGAACTGAACGACTGTAGTTTTGACAAATAAAAGGAAATCAATCAAAGATGTGCAAACCAGTTTCTCATACACCTGTCAGGTGATGCGGGGTCCCTCTTTGGGGTTGATCTAGCGCCTCATCTGTTACAGAAACCATTCAATTTAATAGGCCTATATCCGCCATAACGAATCTTAATTACACTTTAAGACGCGTGCTCTTTCCATCTGCGGAGGAAATAAAGACTAGATATAATTAATGGATGGATTGCCTATAACTTGGCATCGATTAAAATCCATAAAAATTCAACAACGCCCCATTAGGAATTCGAAAGGGTAAATTTTGCAGTGTTTTGTATTAATTGATTTTTATTATTGTGCGAAAAAGAAAGAAGCGAAAAATGTTAAGTGAAATTTTTTGAATGACGACCAACCCAAAGCGTGTTGGAGTGATCAAGCGACCGCTCGATCGACTGATCGACCCCCTGTTGTTAAATGGCACAAGCTTAGCCAAAAAACCAGCAGCTGCTGCAAAACCATTCTTTGTCTACAATACAGAGATTTCTATTTGCTAAATGATGTCATCAGTGGACTATTTGGATGGACTTTTGTTGCCCCTTGATCCACACTCCACACCCTTTGGATGGGCTATACAACATTTTATTCCCACCGATAGAAATAGAGAAAAAAAAAACGGTTAATTGGGATTGGTATTGTAATTAGGAAGAATAAACAAACAACAAAATTCACGGACAAATTTCAAAGCCAAATTTGTTTCTGAAAGCTTTGAATTCATCTGGAAAACATTTGCATGCCCAACCAATGGACAAATTCAGTAGCCAAAAATTATTTCATCGAGGGCGAGACTGAGACTGGGACTGGGACTGAGGGCAGCGGGGTGAAGGTGAGGGTGAGAGCCGAGCCGTGGCGCATGCGCAAAAGAAGAAAACGTAACGTACATTTTTGCCACCACCCGCCCGATGATGTCATGGGCAAATGTTTATCTATAGAGTGCGGGTGTTTTATATACTTATATACATATACATATATATGTTCGACCGCCCCTTTGCGCTTAAAAGAAGGCGTGACAAATGCCAAAAAAAAAGAGAAGAAAAAACTCACACAAACACATTTATTGTTAGACTACTTGAGTCGATAGAAGAAATAACTTCAGAAGCATTAATAATGGCCAATGAATGATGATGGTTAGAGATGGTAGGAAGAAGAGAGATGATAAACATAGAGAAGTGCGGGAATGTGTGTGTGTGTGTGTGTGTGTGTGTGTGTGTGTGTGTGTGAGACAAGAAATTGACTAATTTTCGCAAATAACTTTTGGGGCACACATAATAAAGCACGAATGAGCGTACCAAAGCGCAATAAAACACAATTTCGATTTCAACAAAACCCAACTATATAAGTATATGATATATAATCGGACATATGTACATATATAAGACATGTGGTACGTGTCGAAGAAGTACATATTACCAATATTGTAGTTATGAGTTAATAACAATGATGATGATGCCCCTTTAAAATGTGTGGGACTCATTTCAGGTAAACTAAATGATTGATCAAAGGAATCAAAAGGCAAAGATACATAGTTCGAAGTATTGCAAGTATTATTATCTATAACTCTCTAGAGCTTATCTCAATGAAATGCTGGAATGCCATTGAGTATTAAGCATTATCTGTTCCGCATTTTCATTGGAGCTTGTAACCGATTGAATGACTACAAATATAAAGAATTTATATAATAGTTTAGTTTGGATTACAAATTCTTCTATTGATAGAGAGTATCTGCCTATTCTCTCCCCTGCTGCTCTTTATATCTACATAGATATCTCTCTGTCAGGTAAGGTTTTTGGTGTGTGTTTTTTTGTTTTTGACGTTTTCTCTTTTTTGAAAATTGTTTTAACATGCCAAGCACAGACAAAAGAATTTATAACATTGTTTTCTGTGACTGACTCTCTGAAGCTTATTTGTCGTTGTTGTTGTTGTTGTTGTTGCTCAAAGTCAAAACTGAATTTTAATTTGATTTGTTTTTGTTTAGATATATTTTAGCGACTGATGAGGTAATTTTATGTATGAAATTTCAAACAACAAGTTCCCAAAATAGGCAAAAAACAACAAAAAACAACAAAAAAATGGTTGTCGTTCTACAGGTCTCATTATTTAATGTTAGAAAAACAAAAATCAACAACAACAACAACTACGAAATGTATTCTAAAGAAATGTCTGTGAAATTAACTTTGTTGTTGTTGTTGTTAGTGTTTTATCTTTCTCTCAATCAGAAATGTAATTTAAATTCGAGCTTCAAAAACAAGAAGAAGAAGACGAAGACATTTTGAACGCTAAACGCCTGGCGCATGTAAATGATTTGGCAATTTTTGAATTTTCTGTTCTTTGCCACACTGAAATATTAAAAAAAACACACAACTTTATATAGACATTTTTTGTTTTTTGGCATTAAATGTTTATTGATTTATGTAAATTTGTTAAGGTTGGCTTTCTTCTTCTTCTTTTTTTTTTGAGGTTATTGCACGAATTATTCATTAGGTTTATCGATGTAGAACATTTATGTAGATATCGAAACATGAAGCTACTGAAATTTTGATCAAGGCGGGATAACAAGAAAGATGAAAAACCATAGAGAGATCGTTCTCTATGTATTTATTTATAAACAGAGAGTGACATGGCCTAATCCGGGAGCGGTGGAAGGGGGGGGCCAACCAAACCAAACCAGTCCGTGTGTTCATTTTAGAGTTGTCAAATGACTTGAGAGATGGACACAAAAGAAAGACTGAGCAATTTGCTAATTTCATTAACTATTGGAACTATTTAGCACATCAACTAAAATGTGCGGCCCATTTGAAATAGTTCAAGCTCAAGTTGTCTTTCAAATATTTCTAGAGCATATCTTTGGTGCTCCTTTTGCAGCAGCTGTTACATACCTACACCCACACGCACACACACACACACACACACATGTGTGCTCCTTATGTCGTGTATGTACAATGAGTTTTATTTATATTTAACTATTTGCCTGGAGAGTGTCGTTGCTTCTGTTGTATGTTTATTTTAGTTTAGCCTGTAAACAGGATGCTTTATGACGAAAAGGAAAAAGAAATGTAAAACTAAAAATACATTTTAAATGCAGCTGCATGCAACGTATTTGGTGCGCCCTCAAAATGGGGACGAGGAGTTTACATTTGCCCTTAGACTTTTACTTCTACTCGTATATTTTCCAGTTAAATGGCCCCTTTTAGAGGCTAGACTCGGATCATTTTCAAATATGAACAACTCTCGAATTGGGATATAGACAAATATAGAACGGCAAACGCTTGTAACCTACGCCCAAGCCATCCCTCAATATTGACCACGAAGTGGACGATCTTTCGACCAAAATCTTAGTGATCGATGAGGCTCATTTTCATCTCAGCGGGTACGTGAACAAGCAGAATCCACGAGGAGCCATTACACCCGCTGAAAGCGACTGCTTGGTGCGCTGTCCACGCTGGAGTAGTCATCGGACCACTCTCTCACACACACACAACAGTGGACGTTGCGCGCTTTAATTGAAAGAATTAGGACTAAAGGACACTGCGTTTTTTAATTAGAATGAAAATGAGAGCCAAACAACATCGGATGTCTTCTTTTGGCCCACCTTGTAGTTTCTTCATATCACTTGATTTTACTCAATCTTAAAGGGTGAAAACCTATTTAAACCCCTAACTTATCAAACAGAAAATCACTTTCCATATTAAAATTAAAACAATTTAATTCCCACGATTAAAAGACATTATTTTATCTTAAAAGTTGGCAAATGGCATCTTTTGACTCGCTTGAAAAGACAGCTTGAAAAATAGTGTGATTTATGTTCCAATTACAGAATAGAATTCAAAAACATTGAAATGGGAGATTACTTCTAAATACAGAATCAATACTTTTAAGGCAAAAAACGTTTGTTATAAAATATAGAATACTGTTCCAAATATTTAATAGTTGCCATTAAATGCATTCCACCTGAAAACAAATGATGAAAACACAGTGGGAAACTGACTCCTAATGGGGTTTTCCCCCTCCTTAATTGAAAAGTTTGTATGGATTGTTTAATGGATTTCAATTAAAACAACCAAATGTTGAACAATAATTTTTGTTAATTATTTCTGCCCCTGTTCCATAACTGTTATATGCATGGAGTATAGAAGGCACTTAGTTCTATAGGTTGGCCTGTAGAAAGCCTAAAGGTATGCCGCATTTCGTTACATGGCGCATTGTTTTCCTTTCATAACCAATTGATAACAGAAATTATCGCGGGTATGGTAAAGTTTTATTGCCGCACAGAGTGGCCGAGGTTTTTTGTTTTTGTCGTTGTTATTTGTATTGCAATTTTGTTGTTTTCTTTTTATTGTTTAGTTTTCACCTCTATATTTTTTAATTGATTTCTGTTTCTACTTACACCCGGCAACCTTCGCTCCCTCCACCGTCTTCTTGGTCACATTTTGCTATTGATATTTGCTTGAAGCAAAGTGTTTTGGAAGAATAGAACGGAATGGAATGGAGGTTGGAAGGGAATGCCTTATAGATGACCTCAGACAAGGGTTGGGCCTTGAATGGTGGGTGGTTAATAATTTTTTCTAAGAATTGCTTGAAATTAATGATCTTTTATGCAAATTAAGACAATTGCCAGAGAAAGGGAGAGAGAGAGAGAGAGATGGGACAAAGGGTGTTGACTTGTCAAATGTGATGTCATCATAGAAGTGGATAGATTGAAAATGATTTAATTTATGATAGTGGCTAAAATAACTCTATGTTCCGTGACATCTATAAATAATATAGCGCTCATCGTACTCGACATAATCGCCGCTGGCAAGAACTGAGCAACATATGCGTCAAGGTTTATCATAAGATAAGATAAACCTTCTATCAAACTGTTGTTGGCATGCCAATTCAAGGGATTTCGGCACTATAGTAATATAAAGGGAGGGACAGAGAGAGAGAGCGAGAGCAATGTGGTTGGATTGGGTCTCCATCCATCCTACTACCTTCTCATATCAGTTTAGCTTTAATACACTAAACCACTCGGGGCGATAACGATAAAAGGAATTCACCATAGACCTCTCCATTCCATCCACCACCCACCATAAGAAGAAGAATTTTTCTGCCACTTTCGGTTTTTGCTTGTTGTGTTTGTTGTATTTTTATTATTTTTTTCGTTTTTTTTCTTTTAATTTTTGTAGTCGTCTGACATCTGATAAAATTATTTTACCAGTGTCCAAACTGCCTTCGAGACTAAACGACAAGAAAATACGAATCACAAGTGTGCTTTGATATAAAATATAGTTCAACTAAAGAAAAATGTTCAATGTTTTACCTTCTATATAAATAGCCAAACATTCAGAAACATTTTAACATACAAACACAACTTACATTACGAATTCCGATTTAAAAAACAAAAAAAATTCTCAGTTTTGTCTGTTTGTTGGTTTTTTGTGGTTCTACTGGTGGTGCTTAATGCTGATGGTGGTGTTGGTTAATGGTGGATCTAAGAGCTCTCTAAATATCCACAAATAATGGAATATAATAGCGTTTTGCGTTCAAATTTCACACGAAATGAATACAAGAGATATATATCGTATGATCGACAATCGTTGGGTACGTTCTTTTATATACATACATACATATATATATATATATATGTATATCCTGAACTTGAACTTTCCAAACGTGTTGTCTGTGGTGGCGTCATGAGATTATTATTATGTACATAATATTATACAATTTCATCGAAAAAAGGCAAATTCCAATGAAAGTTAGGCGACAAAGTGAAATGGGTGTGGGGTGGGGTGGGGTGGAGCTGGGGGTTCTTTGAAATAAGGAAGCCAAAATAGGGAAATTCTTATCAGTCGTTTGTGATAAGCAAATATTTGACAAATGAGTGTCGACTCATAAGTAATTCACTCATTCTTTTATTATTCTTGATTTGCTACCATGGTATTATTTTTGTTTTTGTTAGTATGAAATTCCTAATTATTACGTAAGCTGTTCTTATGCGTGTAGGAGAATTGTGTGAACTTTTAGATAAGCCCCTAAAAATTGCCTAGAATTATGGAAATTTCTAGTTAATAGCCATGATGAAGATGGAAGTAACTTGTTGATAGTTTCTATAGCTATTTCAAAACAACCAATTTGATTCTTTTAGTTTATGGCGGTTTTATATTTAGGCATTACGTGTAAAATAATCGCATCTAAACGACAGGTCTAAGTTTAGTCACAAAATGGAATTTTATAGACACCTACAGAAAGAGGGGCGATTGCGATAATTTCTTATCACTTGTGCTAGCAAACTTAATTGCCAATGCCATATAAGGTATGTGAGAGTGTGTGGGTGTGCATGTGTGTGTGTGAGAGAGATATTGAATTTCCCACCCAACTATTGATTTAGGGCTGGAATTGTTTAAAGCCAAAGCCGGCTCGCCTTGCCACTATACACTTGGCTAAAATCAAAACAAACTAACTAAACGTTTTCTAATTTTTTTCTTTTCGACTTACACATACATATGTACATACATACGTATGTATGTATGTGAGTGTGTTGCTATTTCTATGTTTTCACTTTTAAACTAATCCTTATTTTATTTCAATCGTCTTTCTTCTTTTCACATAGCATCACAATATGAGCCCGGTGGCTATTCAACGCTTCAGGGTTCATCGAATCGAAATTCTGCCAATATGACCCAACGTGATGGCATTATTAAGTTTGAAAATGAACGGATTAAGACTCTGCAGGAGGAACGTTTACACATACAGAAGAAAACATTTACAAAATGGATGAATTCGTTTCTGATCAAGGTAAGACAGGCACACACAGAGAGAGAGAGAGAGCAAAAGAACTAGTAGAAATTGTAACTTTCTTTCATATTTCTATTCCAATTTATATAGGCCAAAATGGAGGTCGAAGACCTATTCACAGATCTAGCCGATGGCATCAAGTTACTTAAATTGCTTGAGATTATATCGTCGGAGAAACTGGGAAAACCGAATAGCGGACGCATGCGTGTACATAAAATCGAAAATGTCAACAAGAGTCTGGCATTCTTGCACACCAAGGTGAGTGTTTTCAAATAGAAAGAGATGCACATACCCTGAAGAAAAGAGGGTGGAGTGGGAGGCTAGAGAAAGACAGAGAGGGAGATAGAGATAGAGAAGGCCTACGCATGTGTAGAAAGTGCAAGTCGCGCCTGCGCAGTTGCGCGTGGCCATGGCCATTGCGTGCTTTGTTTGTCTTATGAGATTGTGATGATGATGTTGGAGACGAGGAGGAGGCATTGAGGAGGGAGGAGTTGCAGCAATTGAAACTGAATGTGTGGACTACGACAACTGCCAAAGCCAAGAGAAACACATACTTGCATACACACACATACATATGTATGTACACATATATTGTATATATTTAATTACCTTTGTTTTTTCTTTCTTTCTTTTTTCTTTCTTTTTTTCTGGTGTTGTGGCAATTTTTCTTAAAGAAATATTTGCATACTTTCTAATGCATTTTCCTAAAGTTACTTTCATTGCACCATCATCATAATGAATTTGAAATTGCTGCATAGAGATGAGAAGAGATGGAAGCCAGTGCCATGCAATCGACATAGTTTCATTGTGTTAGTTAGTTAGTGGGGGACCTAATCTAATTAGAAACAAAGACAAAAGCTGTTAATGCCTATTAAATGCCAGTAAACTCTTTTTTTTTTACACACACATATATGTATGTAGATGTGTGTGTGGTAGACATATGTGTATGTATGTGTCTATTTCACTTGGTTCAGTGAAAGTTTTTTACTTTTAGTTTTTTCCGTATTTTGGGTTTGTCTGGTTTTTTTTTTTTTTTTTTGTGACAACAGCATTCAATGCATTTTAATTGGTTTTTTTTTTTTGGCTTGAAGAAGCATTTCTCGTTCACGCCCAAGTGAACAACATATTCGTTATGTTTTTGGAGGAAGGATTTTTGTGGGTCGCTTCATTGAAGCATTACCTCAAACACACACAGCTCTTGGAATCACTTAAATGTTAATTTACTCCACTCTACACCTTGACGACGACGAAGACGACTTCTACTTCTATTTTGTGAATTCTTTTGGTTTTTTCTCTGTTTGAAATCTCATTAATCAGGTTCTGGGCATGCGCCGCAGTCATATATCTGAAGATATACTCATCGTTTGTTACTATTTGTCCATACATACATACATATCTTTCATATAACTTATGCTTTCTTCGCCCATGTTTATAACATTCTTGTGGGGGCAGGGGGAGGGTCTACTTGGGGTCTACCTGTGTTTGCTTTGAATCCGTGCCCTGACCTACTATAAATAAATTCAAATGTCGACCCATATGAACCCCAACGCAGCTAAACCAACAAGGCAAAGAAATATAACGAGAGAGAAAGACGGGTCAAACACCTCGGCGTGAGGCTACCTACACCTGATAATGCGTGACTTTGTAGAGACCCAGTTCAGTTTGTAACTTGATACGCGTTCAGCTTATGTCTTTTCCTTTCCACTGCTTCCCCCACCCTCCTTCAGACAAACAAAAGATGAACGAATAATGCAAATGATTTCTATTTTCTACCACACAGGTGCGCTTGGAGTCAATTGGTGCTGAGGACATTGTCGATGGTAATCCCAGATTGATTTTAGGTCTAATATGGACAATCATTTTGCGGTTTCAAATTCAGGAAATTGAAATCGATGTTGTAAGTAATAACAGTGTAGTAGTTCTTGTCTGATTTGATTGATGTACAATGACAATTTGAACAGGATGAAGAAAACGAATCCAGTGAGAAACGTTCAGCCAAAGATGCTCTGCTATTGTGGTGCCAACGGAGAACGCATGGCTATCAGGGTGTTAATATCACGGACTTTACATCATCATGGCGTTCCGGTTTGGGTTTCAATGCGCTCATCCATTCACATCGTCCCGATCTGTTTGAATACAGTACGATTGTCAATTCGAAAAATTCCAATTTGGATAATCTAAATCATGCCTTTGATACGGCAGCCAATGAATTGGGCATACCAAGGTGAGTTTCAACCTACCTCTCCCCCCTCTTCAAGTCATTCCAACATTTCGTAAATTTTTTATCCATTTTCAGTTTGCTCGATGCTGAGGATGTTGACTCGCAACGGCCCGATGAGAAATCGATCTTGACCTATGTGGCCTCATACTATCACACCTTTGCACGCATGAAGAACGAACAGAAGAGCGGCAAGCGTATAGCGAATGTAAGTTTCGAATTCTTTTTGGGGGGATTGGAGACTGGGTCGGATGGCACCAATGCAGCGTAACGCCATGACATTCCATAGTTAACGCTCTACTTCACTTTGGGGGATTGGTCTGTCCGTGAAGAGTCTATCATTGACCCTTTCGTTTTGTGTTGTCTTTCTTTCCCTTGAATGTTGTTTAGATTGTGGGCCAACTCATGGATGCAGATCGCAAGAAAATGCAATATGAACGCCTTACCACCAATCTATTAAGCTGGATACGACAAAAGACATTGGAACTGGAGCAGCGTAATTTACCCAATTCATTGGAAGGCATTCAACGTGAACTATTGGCCTTTAAGGAATATCGCACCATTGAGAAACCACCAAAGTAAGCGACAGACTATATATATATAAGAATATATATATAATCAATTACCTTTTTTCCTAAACATAGATACAAAGAGCGTAGCGAAATCGAGGCTCTATACTTTACGGTTAACACTCTGCTGAAGGCTTTGAATCAACCACCTTACAATCCTCAAGAGGGTCAATTGGTGAATGACATTGAGAAGGCCTGGCAAATTCTTGAGTATGCCGAACACAATCGTGAGGTGGCCCTGCGTGAAGAGCTCTTGCGTCAGGAGAAATTGGAACAACTTAACTATAAGTTCGAAAAGAAATCTGTGCTCCGTGAGGGTTATCTGAAGGAGATGATTCAAGTTTTATCCGATCCGCGTTACTTGCGTCAAGTGGATGCCACATTGAAGAAACATGAGGCCATCTCGGCAGATATTTTGGCACGTGTGGAACGATTCAATGATCTGACAGCCATGGCCAATGAATTGGAGAAGGAGAACTATCATGGCAAGGAACGTGTAAAGAAACGTGAACAAGAGGTCATGGAAAAGTGGCGCAAGTTGTTGGAGCTTTTGGAGAATCAACGTTTGAATTTATCCCAGATGAGCAATCTAATGAATTTACTGCGAGAGATTGCCAGTACCACAGAGTTAGTTAGGGAACTGCAACAGCAATTTGCCTCCGAGGATGTGGGTCCACATTTGTTGGGAGTCGAGGAGTTGCTGCAGGCGCATTCTTTGCAAGAATTGCAGGTTAATACCTACGGCGAGACTCTAAAGCGTTTCAATCGCCAGGCACTGCCCTACAAGAACTCTGAGCACAAGGATGCAGCTTTGCTGGCCACCCGGTTGGCGGAATTGGAAAAGGCATATTCGGAACTGCTTAAGCGTTCGGCTGATCGGCGTGCCCGACTGGAGGAGGCTCGTAATTTCCATCATTTCATGGAGGACTATGACAATGAGGAGAGTTGGCTAGTGGACAAACAACGCATCTGCAAGACAGGCATCACTGCCAAGGACTTGAGAGCTGTGCTCTCCCTGCAACAGAAGCACAAGGCTCTTGAGGATGAGATCAAGTCACGTAAACCGAAATCATCCCAAATGTCGGACGCGGGCAAACGTTTGATTGGTGAGAGACATCCACGAGCAAGTGAGATCCAAAGTCGTATTGATTCTCTGGCCGAACACTGGCAAGCCTTGGAAGCTCTGGTCGAGCTAAGACGACGCCAACTGGAAGATGCCGCCGAGGCTTATCAGTTCTACACCGATGCCAATGAGGCCGAGTCGTGGTTGAATGAAAAAATGGCTTTGGTTAATTCAAAGGATTATGGCAACGATGAGCCTTCGGCTCAGGCTCTACTCCAGCGTCATAGGGACTTGCAAGGAGAGCTCAATGCATATTCGGGAGACATTCTCAATTTGAATCAGCAGGCTGACAAACTGATCAAGGCTGGCATATGCACATTGGAGCTATCAGCCGTCGAACCAGATCTACCCGAAGTCGAGCAAGAAGAGTGGGTAAATGAGACAAGATTGGTGCCCAAAGAAGTCTGGGAGGATGAATGGGTGGAGAAATTGGAGCACAAGAAGGTAACCGAAACGAAAATGTTGCCCCATGTACGGTCTCTGTTTCCATTCGAGGGTCAGGGCATGAAAATGGACAAGGGTGAGGTGATGCTTCTCAAATCCAAGACCAATGACGATTGGTGGTGCGTACGGAAGGATAATGGACACGAAGGCTTTGTGCCGGCCAACTATGTGCGGGAGATTGAGCCACGTCCAGTGGCCTGCATTGTGCCCAAGGCAGAGAAGGTCAAATCATTGCAGAAGGTAAAGAAAACCATTCTTGTGCGTCAAGTGGTGCCAGTAAAGAGAGTCAAGCCGGTCAGTGTTGCACCCAAGCCACTTGTGCAACGGCGAACCTCCAATCAGAGCATCAACGAGAATGCTGATAGCGTTGAAAAGCGCCAGCAGAGAATCAACGCCACTTACGATCAATTGCAAGAGATGGCCCAAAAGCGACATGCGCTGCTCGAGGATTCCATTCATCTGTTTGGCTTCTATCGCGAATGCGATGACTTTGAGAAGTGGATGAAGGAGAAGGAACGCATGATCAAGTCCGATGATGGCGAAGGCGTTGAAAATGCTAAACGTAAATTCGAGAAATTCATCACCGACCTCTCAGCGGCCTCTAAGCGTGTCGAGGAGATCGACGGTGCCGTGGATACTTTCCGCCATCAAGGTCACTCACAGCTGGATAAGATCATAGCTCGTCAGCGTCAGATTCATCAGATCTGGCAGCGACTTAACCATGCCAAGGCACAGCGGGAGAAGAGTCTCGAAGGTGCATCAAGTGTGGAGCTTTTCAATCGCACCTGCGACGAGGCTAAGGTCTGGATGAGCGAGAAAATGTTGCAGTTGGATACGGCAGTCATCACTCCAGATCTGAAAACCGTTCAGGCTTTGCAGCGTCGTCATCAGAATTTGGAGCGTGAACTGGCCCCAGTGGAAGACAAGGTCAATCGGGTCATCTATTTGGGTAACTCGGTGAAGAATGCTTATCCCGCCGAACGTGACAATGTCAATGCCAGACAGCAGGAGGTCCAGGACATGTGGCAACAGGTCCAACAGCGTGGCAATGATCTACGTGCCCGCATCGAAAGCGAGGTGGGTCAGCAGATCTTCAACAACAGTGCCAAGACTTTGCTTGCCTGGATCGATTCCGTCAAGGACCAACTAAATGCCGATGAATCTGCTCGCGATGTAGAGACTGCCAACAATCTGCTAAAGAAACACAACGACTTGGGCGATGACATTCGAGCCCATGATACCGAATTCGTTGAGGTCATTCAGCTGGGCAAGCAACTGTCCGATGGCAAGCCCCATATGGCCGAAACGGTTGTTGTTATCGAACGCCTCAAGGCGGAACAGGATGCCATTCACCGTGGCTGGGCGGAAAAACAGAAATGGTTGCTTCAATGCGTCGAATTGCAAATGTTCAACCGTGAGGCAGACAAAATCGATGCCACCACAAAGAGCCATGAGGCCTTCTTGGAGTACAATAATTTGGGCGTAAGTAGTGGGGAATCTATATTGGGAGTAGTTGTCCAGTTTCTAATCGAAAACATAAACTCATCTTCTCTATTACAGTCCTCGCTTGATGAAGTGGAAGCCATTTTGAAGCGTCATCTGGACTTTGAAAAGAGCCTAATGGCTCAGGATAAAATTCTAAAAGGCTTTTCCGACAATGCGGACAAATTAATTGGCAATGATCACTACGATGCCAAGTAGTAAGTATTGGGAATAGCCTCCAAAGACTTGTGAGTTAAACTCCTTCTCCTCCTACTCCTTATTAGCATTGCCGAACGTCGCAATCAGGTGTTGGGTAAACGCAAGGCTGTCAAGGATCGGGCTTTTGAACGCAAACGCCTATTGCAGGCCTCCAAGGACTATCATAAATTTGCCGCCGAAGCTGATGATCTTAAGGTCTGGCTTTTGGACAAGACGAAAATTGCAGGGGATGAGAATTATCGCGATCTAACCAATCTGCCACGTAAGCTTCAAAAGCACAAAGCCTTCGAGCGCGAACTGCGAGCCAATGAAGGTCAGTTGCGTAATGTCAATAAGGATGGCGAGGATTTGATTCAATCGGGCAATCGTGTACCCGAAGTGGAGTCGCGTGTTACGGATTTGAATAAGAAGTGGAAAGATTTGCTAACCCTTTCCGAGGATAAGGGGCGCAAACTGGAGCAAGCTGCATCGCAGCGCGAACATAATCGCTCAATTGAAGATGCCAAGAAGAAGGTGGAAGAACTGGATGTCGCCCTTAAGAGCAAGGATGTGGGTAACGATTTGCGTAGTTGCAAAGATCTGATCAATAAGCAGCAAATTCTCGAATCGGAAATCACCATCTGGGATCAAAAGGTGGCCGAGTTGGTCTCCACGGGCGACGATATGGCCCATGAGGGCCACTTCAATGCCAAGAACATCAAGGATGAGACCAAGGAGCTGCAGCAACGCTTCAAAGATCTGCGCGATCCCACACAGAAGCGCCGCGATAAACTGGAAGAGAGCTTAAACTATCATAAATTTGTCTTTGAATTGGATGCCGAATTCCAATGGATCAATGATCATCTGCCGGCAGCTAAGTCCAACGAATTGGGCCAGAATTTACATCAGGCCCAGTCACTGCACAAGAAACACAAGAAACTAGAGGCCGAGATCAAGGGACACACGCCCATGATTAACAAGGCCTTACAGTCGGGACATGCTCTTGTTTCGCAGCATCATCCGGAGAAGCAGGCAGTGGAGGCTTTGTGCCAACAATTGGAGCAGGCCTGGCAGGATCTGGAACTCCATTGCGGCGAACGCACTCGCAAATTGGAAATGTCCCTGAAGGCCCAACAATATCTGTTCGACGCCGGCGAGATCGAGTCCTGGTTGGGTGAACGCAACAATGCCCTCCGATCCACCGAATATGGACGTGATCGCGATTCAGCGGCTAAGTTGCTGACCAAACACAAGACCATCGAACTGGAGTTGGACACATATTCGGGTATTGTCACCGAAATGGGACACACGTGTGCCGCCATGGTGGCACAGCATCATCCGGACAGCAAGGTTCTATTGGCCAAACAGCAATTGATTGAGAAAATGCTAAAATCCCTGCACAAGTTGGCCTCGCAGCGACAGGTTCGACTGATGGAGAGCTTGTACAAGCACGAATACTTTATTGAATCCGACGAAGTGGAGCAATGGATTAGAGAGCAAGAGCAGACAGCTTCTTCGGAGGATTATGGTCAAGATTTTGAACATTTACAGCTGTTGCAGAACAAATTCGATGATCTGAAACATCGCGTTGAGGTCGGAGCAGATCGTGTTGATCAGTGTGAAATGCTGGCCAAGAAACT
The DNA here is from genome assembly GCA_018150345.1 of Drosophila equinoxialis. NCBI lineage: Eukaryota > Metazoa > Arthropoda > Insecta > Diptera > Drosophilidae > Drosophila > Drosophila equinoxialis. The sequence goes on from JAECWI010000696.1 coordinate 510,979, forward strand.
GATCGACTCGGAGAGTCCCTATGCCAATGAGGTTGAAAAGAGACAGGAACAACTAAGGTAACAAAAATCAAATAATTTCCATGCTCACGCACAGACTAAATCATTGTTTTTCTTCCCCCAATTAGAACGTCTTGGGAGAATCTGCTACAGTTACTCAATCAGCGTGAACAGAAATTGCATGCTGCCGGCGAAATTCATAGGTTCCATCGCGACGTGGCTGAAGCCCTATTCCGTATACAGGATAAAAATGCCGCTCTTTCCTCGGAGCTGGGCAGGGATTTGAATTCCGCTTTAGCCCTGTTGCGCAAGCACGAAGGATTTGAAAATGATCTGGTCGCCCTGGAGGCCCAGTTACAGGTCCTGGTCGAAGATTCAGTGCGTTTACAAGCCAAATATCCATCAAATGCCACAGCCATTGCCCAGCAACAGGAGAAAGTGGTCACTGCCTGGAATGATTTGAAGGAGCGTTCCACTGCACGTGGAGATCGTCTGGCGGCCAGTTCCGATCTGCAGACATTCCTCACAGATGTCAGAGACATTGTCTCTTGGTCATCGAATCTGCGTGCCGCTCTCCAAGCTGAGGAACATGTTAGTGATGCTGCCGGTGCTACCGCCTTGAAGATTCAAAATGATGCCATCTATGGTGAAATTGATGCCAGAGAGGATAAATTCCGTTATTTGAATGAACTAAGCGACTCCATGGTACAGACGGGTCACTATGCGGCCGCCGACGTGGAGGAGAAGTGTGCCGCCATGCTGGATGAACGTCAGAAGTTGCATGCCGCTTGGAACAAGAAGAAGATTATGCTTGAACAAAAGATCGATTTGTTCTGCTTCCTGCGCGATGCCAAAATAATTGACGCCTTGTCCAGCTCTCAGCAAGCTGCCCTGACCAGCTCCGACTTTGGCCAAACAGTGGAGGATGTGCAGAATCAGATCAAGAAACATGATGAATTCGAACGTGTGATCCAAACGCAAGAGGAGAAGGTGGCCCTTCTGCAAGAGCATGGCCGCAAATTGATCGAACAGCGTCATTACGACTCTGCAAACATTCAGACCATACTCCAAGGAGTGTTGGCACGTCGCCAGAAGGTCAAGGATTTGTGCGCCGTTCGTAGGTATAAGCTTGAGGATGCTTTACTCTATGCCAAGTTTGTAAGAGATTGTGCCGAGGCTGAATCATGGATAAGTGAGAAGCAAAAGAAATTGGAAGCGGATGCCGTTAGCTATGCCGAAGTCACCAATTTGGATGAGAAAATCAAGAAACTGCAGAAACATCAAGCCTTCCAAGCTGAGGTGGCTGCCAATCAGGGACGCATCAAGGAGATCCAGGACACAGGTGTCATTCTCCTGAGCAAGCAGCATGAATCGTCGCCAGAAATCAAACAGGCCATCGAAAGGGTTCTCAATGCCTGGCAGGGTCTGCTAGACGAATTGGATCAACGTGGTCGTGGCCTAGAGGAAGCCCAAGATATTCTTGAATTTAACAACCAATTGGATAAGATTGAAGCCTGGATCAGAGACAAGGAAATGATGGTTCAGGCCCGTGACACGGGCAGAGATTTGGAGCATTGCAGCGCCTTGATGCGTAAACTGGACGATGTTGACTCTGATATGCGTGTGGATGATCAGCGGGTGAAGCATATCAATCAGCTGGCCGATAAACTAATCAATCAGGCTCAACTTCCCGAGGATACACAGAGTGTGGACAAACGCAGACACGATTTTAATCACAATTGGCGTCAACTCCAGGGTGCATTGAATGCCTATCGTGCCCTACTGGGTGGAGCCCATGAGATTCATGTGTTCAATCGGGATGTGGATGACACAGCTGAAAGAATTGCCGAAAAGGCTTTGGCCATGAGCTCAGCAGACACTGGTCGTGATCTGGCTGCCGTTGAGGCATTGATTCGTCGCGAAGAGGCTCTGGAGCGTGACATGTCCGCTGTGAAGCAAAAGATCGATGAACATGAGACAGCCGCCGAATTCCTGATTCGCAAATATCCCGAACGTGGAGCTCAGCATATTGAAAGGAAACTTGAGGAACTGCACAAATCCTGGGGTAACCTACAAGATTTGTCCGTCAAGAGGCAGAGTGTACTCAATGAAGCCTATCTGGTGCACAAGTTCGTGTCTGATGTAAAGGAACTTGAACTTTGGGTGAATGATATGGTCAAGAAAATGAACAATGCCCAGGCTCCGTCCACCATCAATGACTGCGAGACCCAGTTGGAGTTGCATCAGGAGCGTAAAGTGGAAATAGAGGGTAGAGATCCGGCTTTCGCAGGACTTAAGCAACATGGCGAACAATTATCTGGCAAGGATAAGCAATCGGAGAATGTCAAGCGATATTTGCTTGTACTTGAGGATCTGCATCAAACACTACACGAGGCTTGGAGTGAACGGGCCAGAGACTTAACCGAAGCCCATCAATTGCAATTGTTTAAGGCTCAAGTTGAACAGGTCGAGATTTGGTTGGCCAACAAAGAGGCTTTCCTCAATAACGATGATCTGGGTGATTCGTATACGGCCGTTGAGCGTCTTCTTAAGAAACATGATGCCTTTGAAAAGCTACTGGATGCCGATCATGTGGATGCCCTACAAAAGTTTGCCAATAGCATTCTGGAGAGCGAACCCAAGGATGCCGATTTGATCAGAGAGAAGTTGTCCTACATTTTGAGGCGTAAACAAAAACTTTTGGATCTGTCGGAGGAGCGAAAGCAACGCCTATTGCAATCTTTGCAGTTGCAGGAATTCTTGCGCAGTCTCTACGAGATCGACCGCTGGTTGGTGCAGAAACTACAAGTGGCCTTGGATGAGAACTATCGTGAGCCCAGCAATTTGCAAAGCAAAATTCAAAAGCATTCGGCTTTCGATGCTGAACTCTTGAGCAACTCTCCACGCGTCCAGGCTGTAATCAGTGAGGGCGAGCGTCTGATTAAGGGCTCCCACTTTGCCGAGGATGACATTGCTCAACAGGTGCAACTCCTTGAGAGTGATTGGTTGAAACTTAAGGGGGCCTCACAGGCAAAGAAGGAGAAACTGCAACAGGCCTACGATGCCCTGGCCTTCAATCGCAGTGTGGATGAGTTCAACAACTGGATGGATGACATTGAACAGCAATTGTCCAGCGAAGACTATGGCAAAGACCTGACGACGGTCAGTAATCTACTGAAGAAACACGAACGCCTGGAGGCAGATGTGGCCCATCACAATGAGTTGGCCGATCAATTGAAACTAAAGGACGAACATTTCTTCCAACTGGATCACTTCTTAAAGCACGAAATTCACGAACGAGCCATGGCCAGCATTAAGAGATACAATACGCTGCACGAACCCATTGCCATACGGCGAGAGAATCTCGAAGATTCACTTAGTCTGCAGCAGTTCTTGCGCGATGCAGAGGATGAGTTGCAATGGTTGGGTGAGAAGCAATTAGTGGCCGGCTCTCAGGATTTGGGAAGCAGTCTTTTGGCCGTCCAGGGTCTGCAGAAGAAACATAATGCCCTTGAGGCCGAATTGACATCGCAGGAGCCATTGATTCAAGCTCTGTTGCAGCGTGGCCAGCAAATGATTCGTGATAATCACTTTGCCAGCGAGCAAGTCCAATATAAATCGGAATTATTGCAAAAGCAGCTAGTTCAGTTGAGAGATCTGGCCGCCATTAGACGCTTACGCCTCCTCGATGCCGTTGAAAGCCAACTCTTCTATGTGGAGGCCAACGAGGCAGATGCCTGGATGAAAGAGAAACGTCCCATTTTGGTCAGTAGCGACTATGGACGCGATGAGACCTCCGTGCAGGCACATCAAAAGAAACTAGAGGTTCTTCAACGCGAGCTCACCGCCTTTAAGCCGTCAATTGACAAGGTCAACAAACTGGCCACAGGACTCATTGAACGCCATCACTTCGACAGCGCCAACATTCAGGAGAAGAACGGAACGGTTGCCCAGCAGTATGCCGATCTCCTCCGTCTAGCCAAGGAGCGTGAGTTGCGCTTGAGTGAGTGCAAGAAACTGTTTGAGTATCTGCGCGAAACCGAGGATCTGCACGAATGGATCGGCGATCAAATGACAGTCACAGCCAGTGAAGATTATGGTGAAGATGTGGAGCATGTGGAGCAATTGATGGTCGCCTTTGAGTCATTCGTTTCGAACCTAAATGCCAACGAAGCCAGAGTCGATGCTTGCCTGGAGCGAGGCGATCGTTTGATTCAAGAGAATAATCCCTATCGCAGTTCCATTAAGACAAAACGCGATGAAACCAAACAGCTGTGGGATGAGCTCAAAGATTTGGTGAATGCCCGCCAGGATGCGTTGGCTGGTGCCAAGCAGGTGCATGTCTACGATCGCGTGGCCGATGAGACCATCACATTGATCAACGAAAAGGATGCTTCACTCATTTCTGAGGACTACGGACAAGACTTGGAGAGTATTCAGGCCTTGGGACGCAAGCATTTGGTATTCGAATCCGAATTGGTTGCCATTAAGGGACAAGTTGACTCTGTTTTGGCCGAAGCCGCCAAACTGGGCGAGATTTATCCCGATGCCAAGGAGCACATTGAGGTGAAACGTGATGAAACTGTTGAGGCATGGACAGATCTAAAGGACAAGACCAAAGCTCGCAAGAGCAAACTTAGTCAGGCCGAGCAATTGCAGTCGTACTTCGATGAGTATCGCGACCTGATTGCCTGGATCAATGAGATGTTGGCCAAGATTACAGCCCCCGAACTGGCCAACAGTGTGGCTGGAGCTGAACTTCTCTTGGCTAGCATCAAGGATCATCATGCCGAAATTCGGGCGCGTGATGAAACCTTTGCCAACTTCACGGCAAATGGTCAGAAGCTAATCAAGGAGAAGCATTTCTTGGCCCACGAGGTTGAGGATAAGATTAAGGTTTTGCAATCGCGTCATGAACTCTTGGAGCATACACTACAGCAACGCAAGGAGATCTATGAACTGAATCTGGATACCCAATTGTTCCTCAAGGATGCTGAGATATTAGAGCAATGGATCAGTAGCCGCGAGCCCCAACTTAAGGACTCCAAATTGGGTGACTCTATACCGCAAGTTGAGGATCTTTTGCGACGCCACGAGGACTTTGAGAAGACGGTGGCCGCCCAGGAGGAGAAATTCCAAGCCATTAAGCGCATCACACTCCTCGAGCAGCGTTTCCGCAAGCAGCAAGAAAACGAAAAATTGGCCAAACTAAAGGAGAAGGAACGTCTCGAGAAGGAAAGACTCGAACAACTTAAGCAAAAGGAACTGCAGCGTCTTAATGACGAACGCCGGCGAGCCGAGAAGCAACAGGAACATCGTCAGAATGCCGCCGCCCAGGAGAAGACGCCGATTTTCTCTTCACCCATGGTCACCATTTCAAGCGGTTCGGTAGGCGGCGGTGCATCCAGTGTACCCCAATCGCCAGCTGTCGGAGCGACAACTCTACGACCTCCATTCCAGGATGAACAGGAGCAACTGGGCCTGCAGAAGAGTAGCTCCAGTGGTATGTTCGGTGATCGCCTGCGACGCGGCTCAGCCGATGCCAATGTGAAGCGAGCCGAGAGCATGAAGGTTCAGCCCAAGCAACCCAAACGTACGCCATCATTCACCACCCGCCGTCGCGCTCAATCATTCCGCAAGAATCAGAAGGGCGAAGGATTCGACTTGCCTTCTGTTGAGATTCAAGGCATGCTTGAGCGTAAGCATGGTCTACAATCTGGTGGCAAGAAGGCACCGGTTCGATCCTGGAAACAATTCCATACGGTACTATGCGGTCAATTGGTTTGCTTCTTCAAGGATGAGAACGATTTCCTGCAGCAGAAGACAGCTACGGCTCCGGTTAACATTCTGGGTGCCAAATGCGAACGTGCCGACGATTATACCAAGAAGAAGTATGTGTTCCGTCTGAGATTGCCCGATGGTTCCGAATTCCTATTCGAAGCTCCCTCGCTGGACATCATGAACGATTGGGTACGCAAGATATCCTTCCACGCTAGTCTCCCACCAAACCTACAGCTGCTCAGCTACGATGAGTCAATGAAGGTGAGTAAAATTGGTTTCAGATCTCTTGAAATGCTGACCCCACTTTCCTCTGCCCCTCTTCCAATAATAGCAACAGTCGAGTAGCTCACCGGACATCAAGGTGACCAGCAGCGTTGAATCGCCTGTCAGTTCACGTAACTCCTCACCCGATTCCCAGCGTCGTGCCAGCAGTGGCCACACATTGGATAGCACTGCCACACCCCCAGATGGCCTTCCTGCAGCGACAAATGCAGCAGCAACAACAACAGCAGCAATCCCAACCCAGTTCGCCTAGCTCACCCACAAGTGTGGGCTTCGATCAGAAACCACCAATACCACCACGTGGTGGCCCACCAGTAGCCAGCAATCGTCAGAGCCAGGAGAATCTAGTTGTTCTTCGCCAACGCCAAAGTTCGAGCAATGGTAAGCCTGTTCTCATTATTATTATTATTGAATAAAATAGCAACTCTAGGTCGTTTCTCATTTCTTAAAGATCTGTCCGAAGGCCGCCTACAACAATCCGCCACATTACCCGCCGGTCTGACTGGAGTACAACAGAATGGCAGCAGCAAGGATGACAGCATCGTGCTGAAACGCAATAGTGAAGCACGACAATCGGGTAAGTAGAGTAGTCTAGGGGGATTATAACAATCGGCTAGCCATTTGTCTATGTCCCAGCCATATGACCAATCAACCACCCACCCATCCAACCACCCCACTCCACAACTCTCCTTCATACATTCCTTCACTTACCTACATACATATTTCTCTATATATATATTGTTCACAATTGTAAAACAAAAAAACAAACAAAAATTGTCGCCCCTCCCCGTTCCATTACTTGAACTCGCAACAATTAGATAATCCGCCGCCATTGCCAACAACGATGCCGCCTTTAGGCAGTCAGCAACATCACCATCAGCATAGTCATCCGCCACCACATCATCAACAGCATCAGCATCAGGCTCAAGTGCAGCAGCGTATCAATGCATTCAATGCAGCGGCCAATCAGCAGCAACAACAACAACAGCCGGATTACTATAACAACAATGTGATTAGACACCAGCAACAACAACAGCAGCAGCAGCAACACCAACAACATCATCACTTGGCATCACCACAACGTGTACCTTCTGGACGTATTGATAGTACACGTAAATTTATTGAAATGGAGGCACATTCATCGGGTACAAATGGAAACTCCAATTCCAACAATAATACCAACAGCAACAACAACACTAGCACCACAAAGCGGACAATTAGTTACTCTAGCAGTGGAGCAAGCAGCAATGGCAATGGTAATATCTCAACGTCAACAACAACAACAACGACAACTACAATAATATCGACACAACAACAAAGCAGCAGTCGCACAGTTTGGCATCTAACATCGGGGTCACCAACATCATCGACAAAATCATCATCAATAATCGGCTCAGGGGAGCCTAACAATGCCATCAGTAATCCAAGCTATATGGGTCTGCATTTGAATAACAATAATGAAACAATTGGATATGGTGGTTAGAATGAAATGAAAAACTTGCATTAATCCTTAACAACAACTCAACTCCCCCTCAACCACCCCTCTCCGAAGCCAGCCCTCTATGTCACTCTCTTTCCTCTCCCCTCTTAACCTCTTACTCTATTGCATGTTTAGATGTTTATTTTGAAGATGGATATGGTTCGCCTTGTTTCTTTTTGCTGTCTGTTTGTTTGTTATGTATCTTTCTCTTTACTCTTCTTCTCTTCTATGATATTTGCATGTGTGAAACAAAAAGGTTCAACTGTCAAATCGGTGAAACTAACACGCCGATCCTATCTGCGCACCAGTTTGCAAAGTATTTCTATTCTATCAACAATTAAAACTCCTTTTTCTCTAGGCTAAGAAACTTAAAACATGTTCATTTTAGTTATACGCTCTAATTATTAATCTTTCTTATGTATGAACTTACTCACTCACAGCAACACACACACACACACATACACAATTTTTGTTTTACACTGCATTCACATTGCATGATTTGCTTTCTAGTATTTGCTTTGAGCAAATTGTATAATTTGATCGTTTATTTATATATATATATCTATTCTCAGGCTGGGGCAATACACGCTTTGAGAGCAATCGACCCGTCTCCTTGCAACCCGATTCCATTAGCTTCTCGCGCGTTTCGGCCGAAAGCTCTAGCGAAAGTGAAGCTCAATCTATTTCCTCCGTATCCGGCATCAAGGGTAGTAAAAATAAAGAAGAGCGCCGCAGCGGCATGTTCCGCATATTTGGACGCAAAGGCGACAAGGAGAAGGAAAAGGATAAACGTCGCTCCAGTCAAACACCGCCACAGTGAAAAACAGACAGATCAGCAAGCTTATTTCAATTCGGACGATATTTTGAATAAGCATCCACCAGGAGCAAACAAAAACAACAAAAAAGCCAACGAAAGAAAAAAGGAAATAGTAAACAACATTTCATTCGTCTCGTCTGTCCCAATCTATTTTTTTTTTTTTTTATATTTATACACAACAAAAAGTATGTAAAAAACAAAACAAAACACAACCACAAACCATATTTAATTTTTAACCCACAACCAATCCCCACGTGAAACAAAAAGGTCTAAATTTTGTCTACTTAAAGGTATAAAAACAAAAATATTATATAGATTTATATAAAGTCAATGTTTTAATTGCATTAAAAAATATTAAAAAAAGAAATAAAAAAAAAAAAAAAAAAAAACAAGAAGAATTGTAACTTTAAGTTTGTTCGTTGTATAATTAAATTTAATTTTTTTCGTAAAACAAAAACCAACAAGAAAATATAATAAAAATATATAAATACATACATATATACACAGTAAATGTGAGCAATTGATAAATCGAATTGATATTGATTGACCTATGACCAATGAATCATCTGGGCTAAAGCTAAACGTAATCTATTACTAAAACACTAATCTCTAGTCATTGGAATGTTTTAGTTTTATGATTTCTCATTGTCTCCCTGTTTCAGTCACTCACGACTACCAGATAAAAACTAAAAACAGAAAAAAACCTTTGAAGTTGCTAAACGAATGGAATTTAGATTCCTTTCCTTATCATTGGGGGATTTTTATGATTTTTGGTTTAGTTTTTGTTTGAAAAGTAAAAAATTACATGGATTACATATTTTTTATTCGACGCATTTTGTATGCTATATATTTGTTTATTCAATGGCAAGTTTAACTGCAGACCTTAAATAAGAATTACAGATAAGATGAGGATCAAACCATGGAAAGGGCCCTTCCACCGATAAATTGTTCAATTTTCATTTTGGGCGGGGGATAGGGGGGCGGTTAAGAGCTAAGCTACAAGCTAAAAAAAAAAAACTAAATGCAACATAAAAAAAATTATATATAATGTACAGAGTCCTAGTCCAAGTTATCAAGCATTCCGGGTCCGGTTATGAGTCCTAACCATAGAGATGGCCATGCGTGGAGGTCGATTGGTATTGCACTAGATTGCCATGAGTCTGCACTGGTGGTTGCTGGTAATAGGCAGCCTGATGATATAGAGCTGGCGATGCCGGCTCATTAACCTGGATCTGGTGGTAATTGGTAATGGGCTCATGTTCAACAACTTCGCGAACCGTCTGGAAGGGATGATTGACCACAATGCGTCGCTTGTGGAAGGTCTCTGATGTGGCGGCGGCATCTGTGGGCGCGGGTGTGGCCGCTATGACACGTTCATTTGGCTGCAAATGGCCAGCAGCTCCATTGAGGGCCACATCGACATCTGGTTGAGGTTGAGCCGGCGTGGGTGTGGCTTGAGTGGCCGGCACCTCCGAAGCAGGGGCTTCAATCAATTTCTGAGATTTTTGCTGCAGACGAGAGGATCGCTGTTGCTGTTGTTGCCTATCACAATCAGGACTAATGGTGGAGGCCACCACCACAGATTTATCGGCATCTTGTTGATTGGGTATTTGGATTTGAATGTGTGTTTTGGGGGACGACTGCTTGGAGGAGGGAGCTGTCTGATCGACCAGTCTGGCTGATTGCTCTGTCTCAGGACTGAAACGCATCTGCGAATAGGGAGCACTGTATTCAAGTTCCTCGGCTAGAGGACTACGCTGACGTGACGAGACCTGTGGATAGTAAGTGCGCGTTACTGAGGCTGGTCTTCCCGCTGGCTTGGCATAGACTATAGTGGGTCCGTTGTGATTGCGCAGATATGGCTTCAATTCGGCTACATGGGCTGGCAACTCTGTTATCCTGCGTTCCTTGGGCGGTGATTGAGCCTGTCGACCCAAATAGATATTGTGCTGGGATGGAGGCAAATGAATCTTGTGCTCATGCTTGATTATCTGTGCTCGCTGGCGTGGTGAGTCCTGTTCCTGCACTTGGGCCTGATCGAGTTGTTCCAGGCGAGCTGGCTTGGCGTCCACATTGCCGATATTGGCATTGGGCAGAAACTCACCCGTAAAGTAATCTTCGGCATTGTAGGCTGGACGATTGTAGTTGGTTCGCTGCTGATAGCCCCGCTGCGGCTGCGGCTGTGGCTGCGGAGGAGGTGATCGCTCATAGCTGGCCTCATTCGGTGGTATACGCGGATAGTCCTGCTCTTGTTCCGGTCGTACAATCATATTGGGTGTAAGGTTTTTCGTATTGATCTTGAATGAGTTGCCATTGCCATCGACGGCCGAAACGGTGGGTGGAAGACGACCATCGGTGGCATCGCTACCACCAGAGGGCTGCTGTTGCTGTAGTTGGGACTCTACAAAGTCATCCTTGGGCGCCTGGTCGTATGAGGGCATGGTCGTTACACTGGATCCAATGGTCGTCGCTTGTTGCTCTTTAACAGCCGGAGTCGGAGCTGGAGCTACCTCATAGGATGGCCGATACTCGTTGCCATTGTTATTGTAGCTATGGGTCTGAATGTTGCCATTGTGATTGTAGGCAGAGGCAACCGCCGGATGTGGATGACCCAAGGGTAGAAGAGTTTCACCCTTGGGTATCTTGGCCACTGGACGATCTAGTTCGACGACAAGAGTTCCAGCCGGCTTGATAACTACTCGCTCTTCAATGTCATAGAATTCCTTTTGGATGGCCGGATGGCGCACTTCATATTTCTTGGCCTTGAGAGCCGGCTGAACAATCTGTATGGTCTTGGTCACCAGCGGACGTTGGGGCAATGGAGCAGGAGCAGGCGGTGGAGCATAACTCCTTGATGGTGGTGGCGGCAAGTAACCCGATCCACCTGCATAGTAAGACTGGTCATTATAATCATCATAGCCCTGCCCATCATCCACTTCGGGTGCATATGGATCCTGATAGTCCGCATCCTGGCCATCGTCGTAATTGAAATTTACATAGCTGGTGGCAGGCTCCGCGGGCTGGGGAGCTGGAGCAGCTGGTGCAGGTGCAGCACTGTTAACCCCAGAGCTGCTCGAAGACGCAGACGATGATGAAACGGATGAGGAACTGGCACTTGCTGGCGCTGGTGCCTCGTATATGGGTTTGCTGTCCTGTACCGGCTCCGGCACACTCTGTGCAGCTCCCACTGGTGCAGCAACTTGACGCTCAAACATGCGCAACTGTTGCGATCTTGAGCCTCCAATGGCCACAATCTTCTGTGGGGCACTGTCATCGGAGGAGCTCAGACTTACTTGCGATTGCGACTGGGTATAACGTTGTGGCGACGGACTCGATGTCTCAAATACCTAACAAAGGCGTGGCGTAGGTGAGGGAAAGGAAAGATTAATTGGGTCCACCGAAGTCTGGGGATTGAACTTACGGTTTCTACGGTGGGTCCATGACTGTGATACGATTGGATGTAACGTTCAAATTCCTGATTCTGACGCAATTGCTGATTCCGTTGACGAAACTGGCCGCTATGTGGGCTAAGAGGGGCTTGTTGCTGATGAGGCAAAGGACGACGATTGTGACCACGTCGACGTGGCAGGCGTCCATTATGGGAAGCTGCCGGCGGCTGTAATCCCAAACCCTGACGTGGAGGCAAAGTTTGTTGGGATTGTGGGATTTGACCTTGTTGTTGTTGTTGTTGTTGAGGTTGCTGCTGCGCCTGTTGTTGCTGCTGCTGTTGTTGTTGCTGCTGCTGTTGCTGCTGTTGAGGCCGCTCCTGTAAACGTTCAAAACGCTGCTCCTGCTCCGAATCATCATACCCAAATGGGCCTGCACGCAATTCAGCCGGTGCTCGTCCATCCACATAGCTAACATCAGCTGGATTAGTTGCCGGCTGTTGAGCTATGGTTATATTGACATGGGTGGCTGCTGTCGTCCAACCCACCAGCAGGAGCACCACCACTGCCCGTCTCATCATTGTCAATTCCTGCCGAGAAACTCAAAAACCAAAATGCAATTAACAATCCACTGCCACACTATCCACCTGCCAAATCGAATGGCTCACTCGGACTGAACAATCATGGAACATGCCTCGCATATTTATACGAAACTAAAAAAACAAAAAGAAGAAACTAAATGAATTCCAAAGCCAGTGAAGATCGCGTTCGAAATGGAAATGGGGGGAGCGATCGCGATCAGTGTCAAAGTCAACCACCCGAATGACCCGAACAAACACCCTGTTTAGGGATGAGTCTCATAGCGGAGATGATTGCCCCAGTTCTCCTCGATTGGTGTTGTGACATGCCTCCCATCCCAGCCCAGCTCCTCCTCCCTCCATGTGTATGGATCGATGATCGATGATGCATTCAACAAATTGCTGTCATCGCTTTGACACTTGTTGTGGCACGCTCTGAATCCGAATCCGAATTCGAAACAAAAACCGAATTTTAATTGCCCAAAAACAAACTGAAAAGAATCTCAGCATCCGTAATTGGCTAATGCCCGATTTTGATGTAATTGTCGGAAGGTCAACAATTGGCGACTAGTTTGAACTTGAATTTTACACTGAGACCGATTGAGATTCAGATTGAGGATTGGGACAGGCACTCTCTGCTGCTGCTGCTGCTGGACAATTTGAAGGGGGAGGAGGTGGTCTGGGTGAGTGGTGGGTGTGGGGGACATAGGGGGGTAGCTGGCAACTGCTAGTCAGGCAAATTTACGCAATTGAAGTTGGTGAAGAATTTGCAAAACGATTCCAAAAATAAAATCAAATCAATTCAAACTAAACACACACGACAACAACAACAACAAAAGAAGGTAAAGGTTAATGTGAAGTTTTCGTTTTTCGTTTGGAATAAATTGAAAACTGAATAAAATCAAAGCCAAGTGGGAATTGGTCGTGAATGGTTAAGCTAAGTATATGGAGGTTTTACTCATTCATTCATTTCGAATATACTAAATGAATATATTTGTAGATATGTAATATATACAGATCCTTCCCAGACTTTATAACATATTTGGGTTGGAAACCATAAAAAAATGAAAAACTAATACGACTTTGAGTTGAAAAATGGATTTTTGCAACGATTTAGACAAGTGATCTATAAATTTGAAGAATTTTTGTGTTTCCATTAAGAACCTTGAAGTTTTGTGTAAAAGAAATAACTTTCTTCGATTTTGGCATATTAGAGTGATACAACATCCTAAGAGATATACATAAGTAAATTTTCCAGAGTTTTCATTTTATTATCAATCTATGTATGTATCAAGAAACCATTTGTAGATTTGTCAAAACCCGTTGATATCAATCGAGCGTAACACATAACTTCTAGTAGATATATACACATATATATATATATATATATAGTTTTAGTGATGACAAAGAAACAATTCTGGGATCATGGATCCTGTAAATTGGCACAGGTGCAAAGTATTGACGGATTGAAGATGATCGTAAAGGTTTTTGGTATGGCAAAGCGTTATAGGCAGACCCACCAAGTCAACTTGGAGGTAAGTGATCATTTAGGTGAATACCTAAAATATACTTATAAACCAGTGTTTAAGGCCTGTAATGAAGAGGTGTTTGTGTGTGGCCTGCATTTGAATTAGACAGATATATAACGATGTTGTTGTTGTTTTTATATTTATTGTATTGTGGTGTTGAACAGTGAATAGATTAAATAAGGTAAAATATATAAACATGCTTTGCATGTGCCCATTACAAGCTACAGTCTAATTAGGTGATTGAGATCTACAATAATTCCTCAATATCCTTGCTAATGTCCATGGGATCGGTGGTAGGGGCATATCGGTTGACTGGAATGCCCTCCTTATTGACCAGGAACTTGGTGAAATTCCATTTTATTCCGCTGCCAAGGGTTCCAGTCTGTTTCGACTTCAGATACTTGTAAAGAGGATCGGCCTTATCACCATTGACATCAATCTAAATGTTTAATGATAATTGATTAATATTTTTGGTGACAAAATAGGATGATGTGATTTTTACCTTGGCAAACAACTCGCCAATATCAGCTTTGGAATCCCTCAAATGGCAGACCATAGCCTCACCATCTGCCTCGGGCATTTGTGAGTTGAACTGATTGCATGGGAAATTCAATATGACCAGGCCGCGTTCACCATATTTCTCTTTAAGATCGGTCAATTTCTTGTAATTGTTCTTGGTCAAGCCACATTTGGAGGCGATGTTCACCACAAGCAAGACTTTGCCCTTATATTTCTCCAGAGAAACATCATTGCCATGAGTGTCCTTTACAGTGAACTCATAAATTGAGGTAGCATTCTTGTAATCACCACCGGACGACATGTCGAGCTGCAAAAACAAATTCAAAGATACAATTCAGTAAACGTAAATGGGTATTAGGATCTACACAAGGTTTAAAGGCGAAAAGAAAATGTTAGATTCAATATTGGTCAGTTGGGCAGAAAAAGCAAGCGAATAAGTTATTAGTCAACTAGTCAACTACACACAACAAACTACTCACGGCAGCTGTTGTAGAGAACTGGGATGCGGTGGCCGCGCACCCAACTGGCAAGATTAGGGCACAGTAGCGAAGATTCTGTCTCTGAATTTGGCTCAACTCAATGGCTGGAGCTAGGATGCGGGCACGGGTTGTATAGCACCTGAAAGCCTGCTTCGTAATGCTTTGAAACTGACGGAGATTCATTATTTAAAAGGCTGCAAATAGTCAGGGTGTGGTAAGAGAGGGGGGGAGGTTAAGTAAATGTGCAAATTGTCATCTGCCATAGATTACACACGAATGAAGGTCAAAAGTCATACGAGAAATTACCAATGTGTCACTGGCACACGACTAAATATAAAATTGCGTGCGAACAAGTACCGATTGACCACGAATACTCATTACTACCCCATGTCATGGGCGTAAGGCCAAACATTTGATGTATTCATATGGGGAAACAAAATACTTTACAAATCCCAGAACTCAAGTCATACAGTTCAAGGAGCTTTAATGTTTGATGGGTGTATTATTGAACATTTTTCGATTAAGAATTCCTCTACGCCCTTGCTGATAAGTAACCCCGTTTTGGACATGCAAGCAATAATTATAAATTATACACATACATGTGTATGTATGTATGTTTGTACATATGGGTTTTTGAATTATTTCGTGTAATTACTTGCATGGTAAAGTAGATGTACGAGCCCAAGGCTATGGCCAAGGCTCCGAACACAAAATGAATTATCGAACGACCGGACATTTTCTTCTGTTTATGGATGGATTTCACCACAATCTATACGATATGCTGGAATGGTCAGATGGGTAGATGTCGATACTATATGTATGTATGTTTGTATATATATAGAACCGATTTTCTGCAATCTCACGCTGATATGCAGCGAATAACAAATAATACACTCACGCACACAGAAGTCGAATATGAACCTACATAAGAGTTAATCAGGGTTCAAAGTACAGTTAGTTTGCTTTGCCCAGGTGTTCGTTCTAATGTTGTTTACTATTACCACCGATATGTCACTGATATGTTAGAGCTAAAAATTCTGTTCTTTTTCTTATTATGGTTCTGCTTACTTATTTATTTCGTAATCGTTTAGTTAAATTGTCAAAATGAAACTGCGGCCGGTAATGACGAACTCGCCGTATAAAAACAAAAACACTTCGCCGCGACTCTCTTCGCTTGAGCCGTAAAAAATTCAATATTCGCCGTAACTTCGATGGTTTTGTATTTGTATTAAACATCGGTGTTTGGCCAGCACTATCGATGTTTTATCGACTCGTTACTCTAGACAAATTTAGCTGAAAAATGTTTTGGTAGCGCGCGAGATTCAAAATACAAAAAAATTGACGGGTGTTTCTGATTCATCATTACAAATAAAACAATATTTATAAATTAACTAAAGAGACCATCACAGAAGAAATAACAATTTTTTAACCATTTATTCGTATAAAAAACCTTACGATTTTCAAGTGCTTTAAGTTTGATGATGAAAACAAAGCAAGCGAAATTGGTCATTAATATCATACGGAGCTGCCAACTTTTTCTAAAACGTTCACACGACACTTTCCTTTTTGCTTTTCGGTATATCGACCCAACTATCATCCCTACTTTTACTCAAATTGTGAGTGTGTTCGTGTGTTTTTTTTTTTTTTTTTTGCAAAATTCTTAGTGAAATGCAACAAAATAAAATTTGCATTATTATGCCGAGCATTTAAATGGCCGTAGAAAACCATATTGTGGTCCTGTTGCTTGTGTACTTTGGCTAAGCCAATTCACAACTGCCAGAAGGGAAAAAACAAATTCGAACGTATATTATATACACACATACACAAACATTCATTTACATCCATCCGCCCACATATACACTTACACCACACTAGAAGCACGACTTGCATTTGTATTCGTGTTGGTGTTTTGGTGGAAAAACAGCCTCTAAATGATGCTCTCATCCATAAACAACTCCTTCGAGCAGGATACGCATGATGCAGATGCCAATTGCGATGGTCCCGACTTGGATTTCATTTATGCAGATGTCGATACCTATCAGAATGAAATCGCCGAGCTTTATAGCTACACGGAATATAGTGAATTCCAAATGAATGTCAAGGCATTCGAGGATCAAATGGAATTATACAATCTGCCGCCAAATTGGCAGAAGCAAGATGCCAAATCCCAAAGAAGCATTGTCATGAAGCTAATTGATCAGCTGGAAGTGTCAAATCGTGATTTTCGTATGCAGGCAGCGAGATGTATTTTATATTTGGCTCAAGGATGTTGGGCAGAAGTGCAATCGGATGAAGAGCAACACCAGAATACCAGAGACAATGTGCTTGCCCTCTATCAACTGGGCGTGTTCGCATCGTTTATAGATTTGCTCAATATGGAAATTGAGTCCGCCTGCTCGCCGGACATTGTGGCTGTGAAGATCACAAATGTCACTCTGGTCGACTCCACAGATATTCGTGTGATATTGTCGGTCCTATACATTATGACGGAGACAATACGTGACGAGCGAGAGAAGGGCAGCGAGGATTATAAAGAAGTGTCCGAGTCATTTGTACAAGAGATTAATTCTCCATTGGCCGATGGTGAACTGTTAGCTGTCAAATTACTGGGCATGATTACCCGATTCTGTAGTGGGGCAGCTCCACAGTTCCCCATGAAGAAGGTTGTGCTTTTGCTGTGGAAAGTTTCTCTGCTGGGTCTGGGTGGCATGGATGTTTTGAAGAACTTGAAGAACGAGTATAGGCTAAAGGTAGGTCTGGATCTCATCACCGAAGACACTTTGGAGGTGACCAAGAGTATGAGAGCCAGTTCGCCACCAGCTACGGCTACAGATATACTGGAAAACCAGTATCCAAAACGGAATTTCAAGTGAGTTATAGATGGGTTCAGTGATTTATTATCATTTTTAATTGCTACTCCGTTCTTTTCTTTTATTAGGCGATCGCTTATGAAGCAGCGTTTCCTTGATGAACCCGAACAAATTGACATGGAATTAAGTGGAAACGAACCTGGATCCGCCAATCCAAATGCCAACAACTCGAATGCTAACAATGGTAGCGGCAATGGCGAAGATGAGCTCTCGCAGTACTATCGGCCCTTTGATGATCCCTCGTCGGGGACTTCCTCCTCCAGCACTGCCACGGCCAATCCCAATAATCAGCCAAGTCAAACGCAACCTCCTACAGCTGTGCCTCCCATACAAATAACAGCTCGCCTGCCCTGGACACCGAAAGTTCGACAAAAGGATATCGATCAGTTTTTAGATATTTCTCGAAACAAATTCATTGGCTATTCTCTGATTGGTGACCATGAGAGTCTGGCTGGCCTCCCGCAGCCCATACACGAAGGTTTTAAGACCCTGCAACGACACATGTATGTCAGTCTGGCCGATGTGCAAATTAAAAAAGAAGAAGATATCGCCAGAAATCCGATTTCAACACATGAGGATGAGATCAGAATGACGCCGGCCGAGACTTTATATCAAGCCATATTGCCCAATCTACCGCAATATATGATAGCCCTGCTAAAGGTCTTGCTGGCTGCTTCGCCCACATCAAAATCAAAGACGGAAAGCATTAACATCATGGCCGATGTCTTGCCGAAGAAAATGCCATTGACGGCCACACAGTCCACCAAGCTGACTGTAGACATGGGTCGGCACAAGGAGATCATTGTTAAGGCCGTGTCGGCTATTATTTTACTCTATCTTAAGCACTTTAAAATTAATCACGTCTACCAATTTGAGTTCATGTCGCAGCACTTGGTCTTTGCCAATTGTATTCCATTGGTCCTGAAATTCTTCAATCAAACCATTACCGAGTATGTGAATACCAAGAATTCCATTCCTCTGTTGGACTTCCCATCGTGTGTGATTGGCGAACAGCCGGATTTGAGTGGCGATAGCTTTGTCTACGGTGGTGAAATGTCCGACAAGCCCTATTCATGGCGCAATGTATTTTCCTGCATTAATCTTCTTCGAATTCTCAACAAGCTAATCAAGTGGAAGCATTCGCGGGTCATGATGCTGGTCGTCTTCAAATCGGCCCCCATTCTAAAGAAGACCCTCAAAGTGCGGCATGCCATGATGCAGTTGTATGTGCTTAAGCTGCTCAAAATGCAGACCAAGTATTTGGGACGACAATGGCGTAAATCCAATATGAAAACCATGAGCGCCATTTATGCCAAGGTCCGACATCGTCTCAATGATGATTGGGCGTTCGGCAATGATCTCGAGTCGCGTCCCTGGGACTTCCAGGCTGAGGAATGCACACTGCGGGCATGCGTTGATCGCTTTAACCTTCGAAGATACCCGGAGGCAACCCAAAAGTGCGGATCGGGAGGTGCTGGCGGTGGTGGCGGAGCAGGTAGCAATAATGGCACTGCTGCCCAAAACGCTGAAAATGCTCAGCAATCAAATATGAATGCAGGCAATGGTCACAACGGAGGCGACTCTAATGGTTATGGCAATAATGGCTCAGGTGGTGGTGGTGGTGGTGTCGGAGGCGTTGGAGGCAATAACGTTAACCATCAGCAGCAGCAGCAACTCCATGACTATGGAGTCGAGGGTGGCTTTCCAAGTGATGAGATATTAACACATTCAGATTTCGCATTCTTTGGCCATTCGGGTTGGTGGGATCGTAAAGTGGAACTAACCGATTACTTCAAGGCCAACTATGCTGTGTGGCTCGAGGACGAGGTGTACAACAATCAAACCGATTGGGATGCCCTCTAGATGGGGCATTGTGCCGCTGCCCCGTGGCTCCAAAGGTAGCAAATGTTAATGCCAGAGTTGGTTAATCAAAAAATGCTAATAGTAGTTACCTTTTTCTATTAAATTACAGATCATCGCGCCCCCCCCTTCACATTTGAATCACCCCCTATGCATATATAAGCAAAAAGTTATTAACTACCATAAAGTTTAAGCTTAAATATAATAAAACAAAAATGAACCTAATGCATTGATATAATCCATGTAGCAGCCGATCTGGAACGTCTGGCCGTATGTCTGGAACTAAATAAAATTGGCTATTGGGCAGTTCTTTTCCCGACTCCTCACTCAAACATACTCTAATCGATGATGACAACAAAACAAAAAAAAGAAAAAAAAAAAAAAAAAAACAATGCCTGTACATTTAATCATACCTACTTAATAATATATTTATTATTTCTGTTCAAAAAAAACAAAAATCAATAACTACAAACACAAGCGATAACAACAAACAAACAAAAAAGTAGAGAAACCGTCTCCGAAGCGGAATAAAAACACAAAACGTTTTACTAATGAAAAATCCAAACAAAAAATATGTAAAAGTAAAAACACGGAGATTGATTCTGATCTGGATCCATCATTAATCCAATTTGTGGTTAATTGTGTGTGTTTTATTTCGCACAAGAAAAAAATAGAGTTCTATTAGTTAATAGTCTTATATCTAGTTCAAATTACAATATTTACAAGGTGCATACGTATGTATATATATATGTATATTTCAATATATATATATATATATATAGTACAGTAATAATATTAACAGTTCCCCATTAACCGAGAACGTAATTTCATATACCTTCACAAATGGTTAGCACAAATTATTCTTATTAATTTTCATGTTTTCTTTTCTATACATAATACCAAATTAACAATAGTTAGCACAGCTAATACAGTATATTCATATACATACATATATATAAATTCCTGAACCTGAATTTCCTTTCCCTTTTCATTATGCATGAGGCTACACACTCACATGATTAAACTCCAAAATCTAGGGAGAGCGAGACTATATATATATATATATCCACCCAATTAAAGAACTATACTAAAATGTATTAAATAAACGTGAATGCATAAAGAAATTATATATACATATATATATAGATATATGTATGTGATATATAAAATTGAATAAATATTGGTCTTGGGTGAGAGCCAGAGCATAGTAAATACAATTTTGACTATTCCCGTGTGTGTTTTCGCCGATAATGTAGACACAATTTGAAGTTAAGTTTAATTAATGGGTATACAGAAGTAATTTGTATAACATTCTTGTTTCAAAAAGAGAAGAAATGCAATTTCTTATCGGATGTGACCGTGACGTGACTTTAACCTTTTCTATATGTACATACAATCATTATCATCATATAGTTGAATGTTATAACATTTTATTTTACACTGTTTCACTTTTTGTATTAGTCAAATAAGTATGCATATAAGTCAACATTTGGTAAACTTATTTGAGATTGATCTTCAACTTTTCTAAGCGAACGTAGATTTCAATATTGTTCATTTGAATTTCATATTTACAAACTTAGGTACTCATAATTAATATTATCGGCTAACCCAATTGCCTTTATCCAAACAAGAAATAAGGAAAAGTTCATTTTATCTGCTATATTACAATATTTAGTATGCAATTGGGTACTGTTCCTCCTATTGCTCCATGGGCAAGGCCGCTGACAACAAATTGTTATTACTGGCTGCCGCTCTGGGACCGACATAGAGCATTCCACCGAATCTCTTTTGTTGCGGCGTGCAAGCTATTTGAAGCGGCAGAGCTGAGCTAACCTCACAACGTTCCTCAAAATAGTGGACAATGCGTTGCAAGACATATTTAAAGATCTTCTCTTTGGAAATCTCGCCATTTAAGAATGTTATATCTTTGCAATCTCGATAGTCACTGAAATTTTTCTCATAGTAGGGCCATACGCATAGCTCGAAGTAGCCGGTAACATCTGGAGGATCATAGGTTCGTTTACGACGCCGTTCAAAGCATTTCTCGTAGGGCAAATGAAAGTGATACTTGAGATTGCATAGACCCAATAATTCCGGTTGATTGAATATCATAAAGCCCTCGATGAGTAAGACATTGATTTTTTTATCTTGCAGATGAGCGGCTATCCTCATGAGATGTTGTTGCTGCTGCTGCTGTTGCTGTTGCAATTGTATCTGATGTTGGTGCTGCGGATGATGGTGGTGATGATGATGATGATGCTGATGGATGGCATGCATATTTTGATACTGATAGATTCCGTTGCCTGTTTGCTTATAGTAATTCGCATTATATTGCTGCTGTTGCTGATATTGCTGTTGGAATTGAAGAGCATAATGCTCGAAATTGGCATAGGATACCAATTGATCTGCAGGAACTGTCGTCGTCGTCGCCGTCGCAGTTGTTGTCGTTGTTGTAGTCTCATGGTGAGCCTTCAGAATTCGCGCTATATCATTTAACATTTTCTTCATGTCCAATGATGTGAGAAGCTCAAAATTGATGACATTTAATTTCTCACTACGCTTATGCCGCCTATCCTCGACGGGCAGGAAGTAATCATCCTGCGATATGAGCTGCACTTCGCCAATAGTATAAGGTGTATTCCATAAGGGTGCTCCGCATAATCCCTTAAAATAACCATGCAAGCCATGAGCCAATGTGGTTTTGCCGCCACAAGTAACCCCTGATATGCCAATAACCAGCCACTGGGGCATGATGATTAGGCAACGGCACGTTTTGTCTTCAATGTCCAAATGTGATAGAAGGAGAATACGGCAATGCCGCCAAGAAAGATAACTCCAAATACAGTGGGCACTATGAAGGCGTATTTCAATGATGGAAAGAACAAGCGTATTGGATTGCCTGAAATGTGTATGAGAGAGAGGGAGAGAAAAAGAGCAATAGAAAAGAGAGAGACAGACAGAGAGAGAGAGAGAGAAAGAGAAACAGATAATTAGTTGACCTTGACAAGAGCTTAAACCTTAGAATGTATTACAGGTAACAGTTCACGTAGATATATACAAATGTGTGTATATGTTTATGCAATAGGTGTACACATTATATACATACATATGCATATATGACAGCTGGTCACTTCAAGTCCGGCTTTAATTACCATACAAAAGCGGGAATTATTTAATCAGCAGATGATGATGATGATGCTACTGACTCTTCAGCTGTCTCTGAACTGATATGAGGCAACGGCGATGCCTATGCCTTTGCCCTATGCCGATTGGGTACTCACCTTCATCGATCAGCATGAACGGCAATATAGCCACCCAAAAGAAATAGTAGAAAAACACAGCGATTGCGGTTATCAATATAATTTTTCCGAGTTGCGCATTTGAAGCCATAAATAAATGATTAAAACGGCAGCAGCAATACCACCAACAACTAGTGACGACGACGACGACAACTGGGTTTTATTATCACTAAAATGACACATGCATATACGCACTTCAGGCTATTAACAATTTTAGTCATAAACAAACAGGTGGCGTGCTTGCTGTCCAACTAACTGCCAGCGGCGGCGGTGGCCAATGTCAATTGTGTGTGTAATTGTTAGTTATAGTTCTCCTCTCTTCTTGCAATTTGTCTCGCGCGCCCCACTCCTTATTTTTGACACCTTTTCAAATTGTAATTGCTATTTCTTACGTAAAACACTGGACTGTAGTCTAATTGCTGATCATTTTCAAATTGTTATTACGATATAGTTGTGTCACATTTAATTTACAACTGGATAAATCTATTAAATTAGGGGGGCCCGGTATAAGGTTCGGGTTCTGTTCGTTTCATCTAAATTTGTTATAAACAAAATGTGGCCCAAAATATAATCGATAGCGCTCATATCGATACTAGGGAAGTGTACGTGTTTTTGTAAAATTTTAATTTAAAACATTTTTATGTATCAAATATTATTGAATTTTATATTTAGGTTTCAATTCTTTAAGTATTATTTACTTTTTTCAATTTTATGGTTTGCCTGACAAAATTCTTAATCATTTGCGATTCTTTAACAGTGACGATAATAACTGTCATCACTAATCTCACTCTCCCTGCCAATTCCATGGGTTTGTCATCTCTAATGCAAAATATAAACAAGTCTCACGTATTTGTCACTTTATGAATAAAACATGGCTAGAACGACGCAAACGAAACGCAAACCGTGGATTAAGAATCTCTATTCGAATCGTGAATATCCGGATAACTATACAGATGCCAGTTTTCTTAAGGATTTGCGGACAAATCTACACGTACGAATCTATACGTACCGCGAGGCTATTGCCGGCATTACAGTCCTGAACAATCAGATTTCCTGCATAGCCGGCTTTCTGATGCTTTACCAGATGATGCTTAGTGATGCCGCCTCGCCTACTACTATACTTCTGCCCAGCTGTGCCATTACAGGATTGGGTTATCTTTGCTATCGTGGAAGGCGCTTGAGCATGCCGCTCCTTGGAGAAGATTCCAAAACATTGGTCACTGTCTTCCTGTTTGGCTATATCTTCTCACCGATGCTGCACACGCTGACACAGGCCATAAGCACGGATACCATATATACAATGACCTTCTTTGTGTTCCTGGCAAATCTTATATTTACGGATTATGGTCTGGAGGTGGCCATGGTCTCAAAAGCCATTTCGCTGAATGCTGCCATATTTGGAGCCATTTGTTTGGCATCACGACTGTCCACATCGTATCATGCCTTTGTACTGCTTGTGGAGGCAGCTATTTTCTTCGTCTTGTATCCGATAATGACGGCTGGAATTTGGAATCCCTTGTTTCTATTGCCAATTTTTTCTGACTTGCTGCGCGGCTCTTTATTGGATTTCGCACTCTGTACTTTGGCTCTATGCTACCACAACAATCTTTATCAATTTTGTCTGTCCATTCATATTTGTGCAACAACAAACATACAAATTCAATATTCATGGACCTTGGGACGAGGCCATCGTGGAGGAGAACACAGACAAGAACATCGATGAAAATTTATAGCGGCAGCTTTGCTTCCTACAACATCAGCAAGAAGAGCAGCATCAAGAAGCTAGCAATGTGGGGAAGCAAGTCATCCATTAATTTATTAGTCCATGTAAATTCGTTCCAATTGGGAACACAAGTTCCTTATGTAAAATGTATATACTCGTACCTGTGCCCATCTTTTAAAGAAACATTTTCGTTTGGCATTAAATAATGGCAATGAAATTGTGTTTTTATTAGCATTATAATGAAAAAAATTTCAAATGAAAAAAATTTTTTTAACAAATTTGAAAAATTTAAAAAAAAATTTTAAAAAAGTAAGAATAATTGATCAAAAATGAGGGAAAATTGTAAAAAAAAAATTAGGAAAATTAGGATAAATTAACCAAAATTAGGTAAATAAAGAAAAAAATTAGAAAAACTTGTACTTAATTTTTTTTGGAGCAAATTCGTCGTTAAAACTTTGAATTTCGTTGGTCGCAAAATTCAAAAAATGCAACTGAGAGTTAAATTTAAAAATGAAAATGACCAACTGACCGTTACACATTTAAATAAAATTTGAACCAGTTGCCTACTAATTAATTCTGTTGGCCTGGTATTTCACATATGACGTTTCCATTCTGTCCCAAATACTTATGCAACACTTTTTTTGTAAAATTTATTGTATGCATCGTAAAAGTATGCTACATAAAGTGCAAGTGCAAAAATCGCAAACTGCTCATAACTCGGATATTTGAAGCCTGATCGTAATGTCCTTTGGTCAGATGGAAGGCCTTCTTCGTGAGCATCGAGCGATGTCATGAGGTCGTGGAATTTTCTTGAAATATCTTGAAAAATGGGAGCTTTGCAGACAATTGTATGTCCTGCATCCTTAGATGGGACGATGTAGAGATCGTCATCCTGAGATGGGACGATGTTGATCGTCGGGAACCATGTCCTTTCGTGCTGCGGTAGGATTCGTGGATTGTAGAGCCAAAAAAGTAAAAAAAGGATAATTGTCTAGAGGTCATATGTTGTCGGGACATGGATAAATTTCTTTTTGGATGCTGTACGATGTGCTGTGCTGTACAACAACAACAACAACAACAACAACAAGAACAACAACAACAACAACAACAACAACAACAACAACAACAACAACCACAACAACAACCACAACAACAACAACAACAACAACAACAACAACAACAACAACAACAACAACAACAACAACAACAACAACAACAACAACAACAACAACAACAACAACAACAACAACAACAACAACAACAACAACAACAACAACAACAACAACAACAACAACAACAACAACAACAACAACAACAACAACAACAACAACAACAACAACAACAACAACAACAACAACAACAACAACAACAACAACAACAACAACAACAACAACAACAACAACAACAACAACAACAACAACAACAACAACAACAACAACAACAACAACAACAACAACAACAACAACAACAACAACAACAACAACAACAACAACAACAACAACAACAACAACAACAACAACAACAACAACAACAACAACAACAACAACAACAACAACAACAACAACAACAACAACAACAACAACAACAACAACAACAACAACAACAACAACAACAACAACAACAACAACAACAACAACAACAACAACAACAACAACAACAACAACAACAACAACAACAACAACAACAACAACAACAACAACAACAACAACAACAACAACAACAACAACAACAACAACAAGACTTGTAATTTTTCTAAGTTCCAAATTCAATGAAAATTTCCAAGTCCCAATTTGAATCGGAAGACCAAAAGAACTGCAGAAAACTACAAAATCCTTGATATCTCAGCTCTCCGCAGGACTATCGACATGTCCTTTACACCGACTATAGTCCTTGATGATTGGAATCTTTGGAGACCACTTTCGTCCTCATCCTTTAAAGGACTCGCGAGATAATTACTATTTTTCTCTAAACAAAAATGTCCTTTTATCTCAGCTTCCCGAAGGACTTTCCAGGATCTCTTAGTGTCAGCCGAAGCGGGTCATCAAGGACTACCATCTGACCAAAGGACATCGTGATCGTCCTTGAAATGGCTGAGTAATAAGGACTTTTATTGTTTTTTTGCGATTTTTTGGCCATTTTTCTGACTAACCCCCTTGCAAAAATTTGAGTAATATTTTTGGCAGGATATTGAAAATCCTTGGATGCAGATCGGTAGTCCTGATCTTGGAGGAGCAGAAAAAGTATGTCCTGTCGAAATCAAGCAATGTCCTGCGTAGATATGGCCTCGAGAAAATTATCCTTTTTTCGTTTTTTAGCTCTAGAAACCACAAATCCTGCCGCAGGACGAAACGACATGGTTCCTTAGGATGTCCTTGATGATCTCTACAGATTGGCATCAAAAAAGTTGGGGTCATCTAAGGATGCAGGACACGAAATTTTCTGAAAAGGTCCTTTTTTCCAGCTATTTGAAGGACATTTTAGGACCTCATGACATCGGTCGATGCGGACCAAGAAGGACTTCCATCTGGCCAAAGGACATCCCGCTCATCCTTCAAATGACTGAGTTATTAGCACTTTTCTGCTGTTTGGACTTCTAATTTTTAGCTAATAGAAGAAAATTTATGTAGCATACTTTTAGGGCGAATAAAATTAATTTTATAAAAAAACTGTTGCGTACTTATTTGGGGTAGAAAAGAACTATCAATTATTACGAGCGGAGAAAAAATGAAATACCAGGCCAACAGAATTACTTAGTAGGCGGCTGCACCAAAATTTTTCTCAATGTGTAACGGTCAGTTGGGCATTTGAATTTTCAAATTTAACTGTCAGTTGCATTTTTGAATTTCGCGGGCAACGAAATTTGAAGTTTTAACGACAAAGTTGCTTAGGAGAAGAAATGAAATACCAGGCCAACAGAATTACTTAGTAGGCGGCTGCACTAAAATTTTTCTCAATGTGTAACGGTCAGTTGGGCATTTGAATTTTCAAATTTAACTGCCAGTTGCATTTTTTGAATTTCGCGGGCAACGAAATTTGAAGTTTTAACGACAAAGTTGCTTAGGAGAAGAAATTAAATACCAGGCCAACAGAATTACTTAGTAGGCGGCTGCACTAAAATTTTTTCTCAATGTGTAACGGTCAGTTGGGCATTTGAATTTTTAAATTTAACTGTCAGTTGCATTTTTTGAATTTCGCGGGCAACGAAATTTGAAGTTTTAACGACAAAGTTGCTCAGGAGAAAAATGAAATACCAGGCCAACAGAATTACTTAGTAGGCGGCTGCACTAAAATTTTTTCTCAATATGTAACGGATTTTCGGGCATTTGAATTTTTAAATTTAACTGTCAGTTGCATTTTTTGAATTTCGCGGGCAACGAAATTTGAAGTTTTAACGACAAAGTTGCTTAGGAGAAGAAATGAAATACCAGGCCAACAGAATTACTTAGTAGGCGGCTGCACTAAAATTTTTTCTCAATATGTAACGGATTTTCGGGCATTTGAATTTTTAAATTTAACTGTCAGTTGCATTTTTTGAATTTCGCGGGCAACGAAATTTGAAGTTTTAACGACAAAGTTGCTCAGGAGAAAAATGAAATACCAGGCCAACAGAATTACTTAGTAGGCGGCTGCACTAAAATTTTTTCTCAATGTGTAACGGTCAGTTGGGCATTTGAATTTTTAAATTTAACTGTCAGTTGCATTTTTTGAATTTCGCGGGCAACGAAATTTGAAGTTTTAACGACAAAGTTGCTTAGGAGAAAAAATGAAATACCAGGCCAACAGAATTACTTAGTAGGCGGCTGCACCAAAATTTTTTCTCAATGTGTAACGGTCAGTTGGGCATTTGAATTTTTGAATTGAACTGGCATTTTTTCCAAGTCCCACATTAAACCTAGTGGCCAAAGAACTGAAAATAACAGAAAATCCTTGATATCTTTGCTCTCCGCAGTATTACCGCCATGTCCTTTACACCGACTATAGTCCTCGACGATTCGAATATTTTGACACCACTTTCGTGCTGACCCTTTAAAGGACTCGTGAGATATCTGCCATTTTTCTTCAAACAGAAATGTCCTTTTATTTTAGCTATCCAAAGGACATTCCAGGATATAATAGTGTTAGTCGATGCGGGTCACCATGGACTACCATAAGACCAAAGGACATCCTGATCGTCCTTGAAATGGCTGAGTAGTAATTACTTTTATTGTTTTTCAGCGATTTTTGTTAATTTTCCGAGTAATATTTTTGGCAGGATATTGAAAATCTTTGAATGCAGATCGGTAGTCCTGATCTCGGAGGACCAGAAAAAGTATGTCCTGTCGAAATCGGGCAATGTCCCGCGGAGATATGACCTCGAGAAAATTATCCTTTTTTCGTTGTTCAGTTCTAAAATCCACAAACCCTGCCGCAGGGCGAAAGGACAGGATGTCCTTGATGATCTCTACAGATTGACATCAAAAAAAAATTGGGGTCATCTAAGGATGAAGTATAAAAAATTTCTGATAAAAAGTTTCCTTTTTTCCAGCTATTTCAAGGAAATAGGACCAGGACCACATGACATCGGTCGATGCTGACGAGGGCCTTCCATCTGGCCAAAGGACATTACGATCAGGCTTAAAATAGCCGAGTTATGAGCAGTTTTGCGATTTTTGCACTTGTACTTTTAAACTTATTTATAAAGAACATTTATGTAGCATACTTTACAGGTGAATAAAGTGAATTTTTCAAAAGTATTGCCTACTTCTTTGTCTTTGTCATCGGCATGCCAAACAAAATGACCACGCCTACAACAGGATTCAACGGACATAACCTGAGCTAAAAAGTATAAACGATTTTCTAGTATTACTTTCTTTTATACGAAGACCAAAATGCATTAAAGCCTCCTTATGTCCTTGGATGACGATAGAAATATAGATATAGATAATATAGATAAATATCAAGGACACTTAAAGCCACCTAATTGGATTGATGAACCGCTTGGCTCATTGCTTCCAATCATCCCAATTGAATATGTGTTTGTTCCCAATTGGGTTTTTCGTATTTTATTTATCCGAATAATTTAAATTCACATACAATATAATATTATACAGCTGTTGTATAGGTATATTTAATAGTTTGTTGCCGCTGCAATGCCACAACGTGGAACAGAAACAGCTCTTTGCAAATACACTAATATAAGAAATAGCTTACATGTTCATTTTTCTCTTGTTGTGTGTGTTTGTACATTAATGTAAGAATATATATTTTTATTTTTATGTATATAGCATTTGTATAGTATTTGTAGTTCTGCAATAGAATGCCAATATTGTATATGCATGTACGAAGTTTTGAATAAATCGGAGGTATTTCAGCATTAAACATTCCATAAAAGACACACATACACATATGGATTTATTATGTATTATTATTAGTTATTAGTGAAAAGATGACATATATAGAAGAATTGGTTTTTAGAAAATAAGTATAAGAATATGGTTTTATATATATATATATATATATATATATGGCATAATATATATTTCTGTCGCCTTCCTTAAGTCTTTTTCAAAAGTTTTCGTTTCACACATCTTGTTTTTTAATATTTATTTTGTTTTAGATATACATACATACAATATGGGCATATATTTTTTAAACATATACATATATATATTTTTATATATAGATTTTCAAAAAAAAAAAAAAAAAAAACAACCCAAACTTTAACCCACTCATACATACATACACACATCCATAAAAACATCTTCATTTACATATTTCTCAAGATATTCAAATAGTCCAAAGCATCTAAATCCCAATTGTTTTCAGGACACTGTTTGATAGGAAGCAAAATCTTGGGTCTTGAATACTATCACCGATTGGCTCTGTTTATCGCTATATATTTACATATATAGTGAAATACAAAAGTTGCTCTATATTGTCAATCATTTTGATGGAATTATGTCACCCAGAGATCGATTGAAAATAATAGTTTGAAGAGCTTTTTGCTATGTTTTCAGTCAGCAAGTCGAGCAAAAGTTGTGGCTATAAATTTAGTTATTAAATGTCATACATCAGACAGGGAGCAAAGGAAAAGAAAAGGTATTTGCTTATTCCATAATTAATACCAAATATTAATAAGTAATAATAGTAAAAAGAGGGAGATTTTTTAGATTTGCTTTGAGAAGTGGGACTTGAAAAAACTCTTGACTGTGTTCATAAGGAACGGAATATTGTTAGTTAACAATTAGTAGAACTCTTTCCTTCTTGGCATACAATCTTAATACTCTGTCACACACACACACATTCACTCACACACACGCACACGTCCTTAACAACAACAAGAACAAAAAGGACAACAGCACAGGACTAACTACACACGATGATGGCAATTTGTCAACTGTCACCCAATGTTGTCGTCGTCCAAGCAAATTTCTTGCAACCCCGTTGACTGGGGTTGCTCTTGTGATGCATGATTGACGACCATTCACCTAAGAAAATATTCTTGAATATGGGTTTTCTTTCATTTGCTGTGCTGGTTTCCCTTTCATTATTATTAGTTTTTTTTTTAAATTTTTTTTTTTTTTTTTTTTTTTTGCTGACTTAACTTTTGTCATATATTCATAATTATTTAAGAAATGCACACACTTGAATAGGCCTCAAGTATTTGGTGACGTCGTCAATTGAAATGTCAACAACTTCGTTTGACAGTTTTCAAAGCAGTCAAAAAGGACCTTCTATTATGAAAATTTGCGGTTCTATGGTTTGGTTGCGCAATTCTCTAGTTACAAGGAAACCAAATGCACATCAAACTGCTACCGAAGATGACGAAATCGGAGGGCATTTTCCTTGCAAAAGCTTCCGCTGGAATGAGTAGACTACAAACTACCCTACCTTTTGTCAGCAATCATCAGCAAGCCCACATACAACCTGAAAGCTTTATGCTCTAAGCCCGTGTTAAAGTTTATATCTTATAATAGTAGTTTCTTACCATTAAAAGGCGTTTAAATTTATCTAGATCGGTGCATCCGAAAGGGGGGCAAGGGGTTTTCATTAAATAGTATAATAAATAGCACAACTAGCTAGGGAAACCTACAGCTTATTTCATTCATTATAGCATCGGAAACGGAACGAAAGCTTGAAATGAGCAAACCAATTTCAGATGTAATTCGTGGAACTCCAATTGCTGCTGATGGACACAATTGGCAAGGAGTAGCAGTTCCTTTGTGCAGTTTTGTGGTTAGTTTTGTTTTTAGGAACTTTTCATTTGAGCTTTACAGATGGAGGGCAATTACAATTATATAATATACATACAAACATTCACGTACATAAAATACATACATAGATAGGTACATAAGTTTATTCATAGCTTTATATACTAATTGTAAGTATATTTGTATTAAGGATGGGGGGGGATTAAAAGTTTATAAAAGTATTTTTGCATTAAATTTATGCCGAAACAACTAAATTTAAGTAATTTAAATAGTGTTTTGTTTAGCTGAAGGATTATTTTCTCGTACAATTGCGAAAAATAGGATCGAGCTAATTAGACTGACACAAACATCAAAACAACCAAGCACACACATTCACACTCACACCCACACACACCCGCACACACACACACACACACACAAAGGAATGCAGCACAAAGAACGCAATAAATGCGCAATTATTTAATATTTCCCACAAATTTTCATTTAGTTATTCATTTATCATATTGTTGTTATTCACACACACACACACATGCACAAAAGCACATACATTTTATAGGTTAAGTGGGAAAGGTGGTCGTCGAGCGAGGGGGTGGGAGGGGCGTCGAGCTAAATGGGTAACTATGTAACTGGGAGCTTCAATGGATGCCGCCTCTTTCCAATTTTAACGGATATAATGCCACATTGCTGTCGGTTTACGCGCATTGTTAATCATATCGTGCCAATGCTGACAGCCAGTTCCACTTTCCTGTGGGCCCAGGCCACAGCAGCCAATTTCCGTTGCCTCACTGCCCGCACCAACAACATAAATCTGGGTGGATGGGCGGTGTATGGATGCGAGAGCAAAGTGAAAGTAGAGTGAAATTTTCAATTAAAATGCGGGTAAAATAAAACGGACAATTGCCTTAAATTAGCACAATCGCCCAGATACACCAATGATACATACAAATATACATACAAAGTGTATATATTTATATGTACTTTGCATTAGGCTTTTGCCCGTTTTGGTCTTAGGTTCAATGACTTTTTGTGTATGTGTACTGGCTAACCCTTCTTCTACTCACCTCAATGGCCGCATTGTGCAGATAATTCGATTGCAAATTAAAGGTGAATGCCTCATTCCAAATGGGATTGGTGGGATCATCTGATTTGGTAATACTGGTCTTCTTCTTCTTAATGCGCTTACCATTTTGAATTAAGTAAATCTAAAAGTACGAGCAAGTGGAAGAGTGAAAAATCTCTGTACCTAGATCAGATTTATTACCTTAACGTAGGGTTCCTGTACAGTATCCAAATTTCTGGCTTTCATAATGACAATAGTTAAACGTTCAGCTTGTGGTAAATAGTTCAAAGAGCATAGCAATTCGGGGCGATCTTCTTTGGGTTTCTTTGTGCGCAATAAATCTCCCCAAATCTATGGATTCACATAGATAATATAAGTATTATATAAGATAGATAGAAAGGTCTCTCAATTGCCTACCTCAACCGATTTCGATAGATCGAGACCATCAACCGATATACGAACTTCACCTATGATATCGTTATGCGAATAGCGATCATAGTCCAAAACCTGTAGAATAAGTTCTTTGCCCTGCAACTGATCACGTGAAACTGGGAATTTGAAATGCTGATCAAAGTAGGGATTCGATTCGCCGCGATGTATATGGGTCTGACGTTTACGGCTATCCACTTCTGGCAAGAGCATCAGCCTAACATAGGGATCACGGAAGCCGCCCTCTTCAATTGGGCTAAGATTGTGAGCTGTAAAATATTTGGTTTATGTTATGTTTGATCATTGGGAATTTCCATTCAAGTACTAACCCTCAATAAGATGAACCGTGAGATCGAATAGATGATAATCGTATTTGACGCGCAAGTGAAGACGACCAACAGCATGGCTAGATTCGGGGGCTGTTAGATATACCGGGCCATCGGGCATGCGATATAGATCTGGTTGAAGAGCTCCCAGCGGCGAAGCTGGACCCACTGATGGGTCTACACCTGGCTGAGTACGTGGTGGTGGTATAAGCAAAGGTGAGAGACATCGTCCTACACCCTTGGTGGAACCACCACCAGCTCCGGCTCCGACTCCAGCTCCGGCACCAGCGAGCGAGGCCAAACTGCTTTGCGAAGGACTTGGAGTGCGTATATCGCCCACATCCACCGAGGCTGGACTGCCACAGCGAGCATCCAAGGAAATGGTGCGCATGGGACTTGGTGATCTGGCCAAATGATGGGGGAAAGCTGGCTCACTGGGCAAAGAACTTCTTCCATCCGGTCCGAAAGTGCGTATTTGTGGTGAAGATCCGCGATGTCCCTGTACGAATAAGTCCTTTCAAATGAATATCATCATGATGGCTGAGAGAGAGAGAGAAAGAGAGAGGGGGTTCTATGTCTTACCGAATGCCTAGATGGAGCACTATCCACACTGCTTTGACTCGAGATGGACGGGGTGCGCTGCAGACGTGGTGGAAACGAACGGCTCTGATGATGCAAGTGCAATGGACTATGGAAAACCTCGGCCGGACCGCGCAAAATCTCAGTTCCTGTTGCCGTGGCCATAGCTTGATTACTTCCACCTACAAGTCCGTGTAGTCCATGGCTGGCCGGTTGTATGGGCTGTGATTCCTTTGCTATATTCACCTCCTACAAAACATGAGCAATGTATCAAAAACACTTTCCAACAATGCAATTCACACATATATTTGTAAATATATGTATATACATAGATTAGGATTAACCACCTCTGAATCTGTAGGTAAATCACAGCTATCGCTGACACTACCAGCCGAAACGCTGCCTATGCCGCTTGTTGTCGACGTAACTGATGAAGCCGATGGCGGAGGTGTCATTGGCTGCGGTGGCGGTGTCGTCGATGAGCCTGTGGCCGAACATGTGGACAGTTCACCAGTTGGCAAGGTTTGCATTCCATTTGCACTGCCATCGGCGCTGTCGGCCGAATTGCGGTCTATGGTAACACGACGGACAGCCCCCACACGTTCCTTGGCCATACGGGACCAGGTTTCGATACGTTTGTGGGCTAGCCAACAGGCTGCTGGACCCAATCCGCTCATTTTTCCAAGTTCACTGTTTTTGTGTTTTTGTTCTCTTTTGTTCTTATATACCTTTGATTACTTTTTCTCTCTGTCTCAGTCTCTCTGTGTGTGTTTGTCTCTATATCTCACTATATGTGTGCGAAAGGTTTTTGTGTTGCTTTTGAAAGTGTTTCGGGCAGCTACCATTTGCTAATCCGCTTAGGCTAATGCAAATACACACACGTACATATGTACATACATACATACAAACGTACAAGGAGTACAAACTCGTAAAGGACAAGAACCAATATACATACATTCATGGCATTTGTGTGGTTTTTGGTCTACGTTGCCACGAAATGGTATTAATTATGCCCATGGTACGCCTCCTGGAAATTCTGACTAGGCAACCATGACAACCGTATGGACCTAGTCATCTTCGTCATCTACGTGTGCTTGGACACTAATAACATGCGAAATGATACTGTGACCTAATCACTCATTGGACAGTTGAGTGGAGTGGAGTGGAGACGTTAGATCGAGATTCATGAATATTCACTCACATTGAGGTGAAGAGAAGAGAAACAAATTCCCAAGCGAACAATTTGTCTTCGATTTCAAAGCGTAACGGGGTTGCTCTTCTCTCTTCATTCCTCTTCTGAGCTCAACTCATCTCATCGAAATACAAATCTAAACAAAAAACTTTTTTTTTGAAGTATTAAATAAATTAAATGAAATTAAGCACGTGTAGCGAATGACATCAAAACATCGAGCAAGAGAACAAGAGAGGAAAAACAAATGAATGAGCAGCAAAATCTAAGGGAAGACCCAACAACCCTCTACACCAAATTAGTTAGGGACAATAAAAATGTGTTGTCTAAGTCTTTGTCATTCATACATAGATACTTTTCACACACACACACACACACTCACACAGAGAAAAAGAGACGGAGGGAGAAAGATAGAATTCCATGTTATAGCAACGGTTTGTAACAAGATTTCTTTTATTGATGCTCAAGACACTTAGTTCAAATACTATGACATTAAATTGACCCTTAAAAAGTAGTTTCCAACAGACTTAAATCTTCTTTTTTATTTGGCTTTAAGAATAAAGCAGAAATAGCTTTAAATATTTGGCAATTGCAAATTTCACATTATTCATTAGGGAAATCAAAACTTGCTAGAATAGTCAACGCCCCCTATCCACAGATACCCTCTCTCTCTCTCTCTGTATCTCTGGATGCGGTGCACAGAATTAACGCATTGAAATGCAGCCAACCGCACCGTTGCTAATTGACACCTAAACTGCAATACACAAAAAGGATACAAAAAAGGACAACAGTTCATTCCATCCCCCTGCCCACAATCTGTGTGTATATGATGCTGCTGCTGCTGCAACACCATAAATACAAAATGAGGGACAAAAATGTGCAAAAAAACACCCAAAACACACGAATCCATTCAACCATCCATCGCACACAGCCGCACCCCTCCATTTGGCACTCTCTTCCTCTTTGAAGCACATGCAAAAGGCGTTTTAATAGCCCCTTTTCCTGATTTTATTGTTGTTGTAACCTATCATCAGGGCCATCATGATGTCAATGCATTAGCAGAGTCGATTCAAGTCGAGTGTTTATGTGTGTGTCTGGATAATCAACCCCTCATCTAAAGTTACAAGTTCTAAATTTCCCAATTCTGAGGGGTGTTTCCCCGAAGAATATCAAATTGAAATTTTCCAGTTTGTTTAATTTGTTAAGCATTGATTAATGGGATTTTCATGGATGGCGATTCTCCCCACCAAAAACAAAAAGAGAAAAAATAATAAATAAATGAAATTGATATTATGCTTTCCGAATACACATGATGTACATATGTATATATAAAAATTAAACTCGTCTGTATGCCATGGCCAAGTCTTTTCCTTTAAATCAATTCATTTTATTCCTTCGTCTTCTGCTTTATCCTTTTAGTTTTTTTTTGTGGAAGTTTGATTTGGTTTATGCCTCAAGCAAGCGAAACTTTTTGCAATAGCTACATGCATCTGACATTTGAAAATGATTGAAACAAGTTTTTCGATTAAATTGTTTGCAATACCAAACAGCTTAAAAATAACTAAAGCACTGCACTTTATCTAACCTCAGCTGTGTATAACTAATTAGTTCGCCAAAGTCATTACTATAAAATGTGAAACTTGTTGCTACAGAGGGGGAAAGTAGCTTAAGTGCATAGTTTGCCTTGCACTCACACACACACACACACACACACACACGCACGCACATTCACGTACACAAACACCCACACACAATTGGTAGATTAGTAAGAGGTTGCACTAACTATATTATATATACCAGATTAGATGGGAAAATAGCAAAAACAGATGGTTTAACTTGCTGTCAAGTGTATTTTTGGTTACTTGAGCAACCAAGCGCTGTAAAGTAGGCAACATATTTTTTTTCACTTTGATATTAATCCTGATGTCAGGAACTAAACTTATGTAGACTGGGGAGATATTGAGACAATCCATATAGCCATGTCCTGTGCCAACCAAGTGAATTTTGCTTAATCTAAGCAGTCTCTGAAATTCCAGTGTTTTAGTTATCATTTGCTTACTTCATCAAGCAATTCAGTTCAAATTGAACAGTAATAAGGAATTTGGTTTTTGGGTATTTCAAATAAAATTTTCGTTAAATATGACTCAAAATTTACTTAATCGTCTAGCCATTAGTTCCATAATGCGGTCTAATCTTCAGCGGCTAGTCAAAAATCGCACCATGCCCATTCGCATGATGAGTAAGAAGAAACAGAAAGCCAACAAAGATGGAACTTGTCCCAAGGACAACAAATGCGGTGACAATCAATTCTTTGGCGGTTGCTTCAAGAGTGAGTAACATTTAATGAATGCCCAAACTATGACAATTTCTTAAAAAACAAAAACTTACAGAGGAACCTGAATTCAAGTGTTCGGAGAAAAGGAGAAGACCAAAAGATGTCGAGATCCATGCAAAGATGGCCCATGTAAGCAAGGCAGAGATTAAAATAATTTCAAAAGCCACACAACCTACGCAATGAATTCCAATGCATTCGGAAAAACAAGAAACTGTCACACTTTGTAAAATTATAAATCCATACACCCATCAGAGCCCGCCACCCAAGAAAGGCGGCCAAGGAAAGAGAAAGGGAGCTGTAGGGACTAACACAGGCGAAACTATGGCAAATATTCAGCTTCTCCTATGCTAGTCCCTACACTATCCCCAAGACAATAAGTAACGCCAAATAAACCAAATCTGAATTCCCACAATTTGCATCGCATTTTGTATACATTTTGTATACATACATACATACATGCATATGGAACCACAAAACGAAATGCTATCCAGGGTGGTTGGGTCGTTGGTTAGATGGGCGTGGTGTTGAGGTTGGGGCAAGGGCAATGAAAAATGCTCCGCATCTGTTGACAGGACAGGTGCTCCTGCTCCCTGTCACCGTCACTGTCACAATCACAATCACAGACAGGACATCCACTAGCCGCTCTGCACCTTTTTACCTATCTCTTGCCCTGGCTAAATTTTAATCCTATTAGAATAATAGTAACTGTTGTTTCATATTGCAACAATTTCTCTAGATTGTTACCAACATACTGTCTGTTTATTTGTGGGTGTGGGTGTGGGTGTGTGTCTGTGTGTGTGAGTGAGTATGTGTATTTGCGCGTCCTTCACTCGCTTTGGCCTTGAGCTTGAGTTGGCCCCCAAATCCGCACTCGCATCCGCACCCACGCTCATAAATGGAAATGGTTTTTCTATGTATGCACAAACATTTACGGTAGTAGTGTCTATCGGTTGTATCGTAGATATATATATACTCTGCTCTACTATACTCGAATTGGGGAGTGGTTGGTTATTCTTCATCAAAATCATTGAAAGCTTTTATGCGTGTTTTCCGCAGGTATTGGACAGCTTGCGGGTCTTAGTGAGAAATATATCAATAATGCACTACTGAGTTGGAAAAATTATAGATGGGGCTGGGGGATTTGTTTGGAAGTACAACAGAGTCGGCCACTCAACGGCCTGATTACGACAAGTTAATAAATATTCTACAAACTCTTGACTAACGATGGACTAAGGAGATGGTTTATTTGCTTTGGACAGATCTTTAAAGGAACATTCAAAAGATGAAATGAATTGACAATAGATATCCGATTTGTGTCACTTGACCATTCAGAAAGATCTTTTAATCTTAATGCAGATATAGTAACAAAGAAACGCATATGCATATTATATCAAATTATGCTCAATGGAGATATCCCTAGATATTTGTATGTACATATATTTCAATATGCTCATTGTTATATATTTTACTTTACTTCACCTAGTAGTCGTCCTGGTGGATCCTTTGTCGAATGCAAATTCGTAAGACTGTCAACACATTAGGACCATTCTACTCACTGGCTAATCTCTTTTGGCCAAACAAAAGCATAACAAAAATGCAATTAACAATCAAATTGGGTATGCAAACTTTATTGTTTGAGCAACAAAAGCAGAACAATTCGGCTGGCTAACTTTTGACACACAATATCTAAGCCGAAATGTGAGAAGTAAGCAAAAAAAAAAGAAAAAGTAGAAATGAGCAGCATTCCGGCCAAGTTCCGACCCGCACACACTCACACACACACACAAACACACACCCACACAGTACAACTGGGACATTTCCGCTGCATAAGTCCTTTGTAATCTCATTTAAATAATTGCCGCCATTCGAGCTAGAATGAATCTTTGTTGTTTTTGTTAGGTTGAGCCGTAAATCTGGGCTGACCA
Source organism: Drosophila equinoxialis (assembly GCA_018150345.1). NCBI lineage: Eukaryota > Metazoa > Arthropoda > Insecta > Diptera > Drosophilidae > Drosophila > Drosophila equinoxialis. The sequence goes on from JAECWI010000696.1 coordinate 550,612, forward strand.
ACCAGTAGTTGCGCTCTAGGCCAGTGTCCAGGCAGACTGGCATGCAGTCAGTCGGACAGCCGGACAGTCCGAGAGTGGGAGAGTTTTCGGGCCGGAAATTAAAATGTAAAACAGCAGCTCATTATACGCCTACCTACACACGGAATCTACGGATGGCTCTCTATGACCGACTGCAGTTAACAGAGCAACGAAGACGAGGCGGAAGTTCAAAAATTTCTTCCTTTTTGCTTTCATTTTGTAAGGTCTTGCACTATTTCCATTTTTTCCAGGTTTTTTTGCGGCTTAGGGAAATTGGTACGTGCGCAATTGTTTGTACAACAACGATAATTCCTTCTTTATTGTTGTTGACTTTGTTGCTTTTATGCTTATGCCTTATGGCAGGAATGCTACCGAGTGGGATGATGATGAGAAGGACACGACTCCATTGAGACAGCAGGCGGGCAAGGGACCCTTGGATCACTTGGGGACACTGGCTTAGCCCTTTTGCCCTCAATGGCACTAATGGCACTTAGTCTAACTGCACTTGTTTGCCGCTTGCATGCAAATGTCAGATGTGGAAGATATGTATGTATGTATCTAAACAGGGCCGTATTCAGAGAAGTAGAGGTCCTAAGCGGACTATGCACTACATTGTTTTTACTCTTGACCTGCCGTTTTCGTTTTATGAGGCCCGGAGGCAATACCTTCAATTGCCATCCTCTTAATTCGGCCCTTTATCAAGTTATATTATGAAAATGCAAACTGAACAACAATATTCCAAATCTTTAACCGAAAAATAACACTTTCCATTATATGAGATAAAGCTAAATAAAAACAAGAAACATTTGCACTTTGTGTGCTTGCTAGTTCTTTAGGATAAATTCGTATTAAAAAAGGGCGAAAATGCAAATCTATTCGATTTAATAATAACTGTATAGACATAATTAGACATTTGTTCTTCACAAAATTCCTCACTGTCGTTTTTAGCCTTTGACCATTAAAATGAAGATAACTTTTTGCATATTGCATACTCAACAAAAAACGACGCAAAATGCAATTATCCAATAATATTTGTTCTCGCAATATGAACGAGAATAAGGAGAAGCGGAGGAGAAGGAAATAAATGCCATTATAATCTTGGGCAGACACAACAGACTTTTCAACAAATTCGCTCATATGTATATGCATTGTTGAAGTAAGTGTTCTTAGAGCGAGTCCCAATCCCTGTCCCCCATGCCCATGCCAGTCTCAGACCCATTTCCATTTGGAATGGCGCATTTAATGTACATATGTGTGCGGTGAGACTAAGGCGTCGAACACTTGTTGGTAGGGAATCGTTATAAGAAAAACCAACCGCACAGACACACACACACACACGCACATTTATAGAGTAAGGATAGTGCTGGCACTATTCAACTCCATCTCGATGATAATCCGATCATCAAACGTCAATACAACGCGCTCTCGTTTGCCGGATGCCTGTCTGTCAACTTGTTTACAAAGCATTCGAGTACAGACCATCGCCATCATAGCCATCGTAGTCATCGTCGTCATCATCATTGACGATGTAGAACCACCCGGAGGCAAGAAATTAATCACCAATACAATAGAAATTGTGCGGCTGCATAACTGAATGCAGCAGCAGCTTTTCCTTGTATCCTTGATAGCTGCTAGCTCCTAGTTCAATTTCAATTTGGTAAATAGCCCTGGGGCCACCCATAGACACACACACATAGACCCATGAGGTTTTGGATGTATGTGCGTAATGCTATTTTCTGGCTTTTCAGCATTAGTTAAGGCATCTTTTGTCGTTTTGGGGATCACCTAACATCTAACATCACTTTGAGCCTTAAATTTCATAATGAAGGGATTTCAAGTTCCCAATACATTTATTTCTTAGACGTCGGAATTATTGTAGTGTGGGTGAGACTAATGCCCAATCCCAGAGTGCCATAGTTTTGCGGTTTAGATGAATGAAATACAAAACAAAACAAATATCCAAATATCTAAATAAACAAATAAAAGTAGCATGTATAAAGGGAAACGTAAATGTTTTGCGAAAAATCACTGTGCGAAATGACAACAAGAAGCGAAAACCCTTTCTGTGTCAAGGATCAAAGGCGATCCGCATTTCGCATTCGTATCAACCCTTTTTTTTTATTTTACCGAGCACAAAGAGGATCATTGTTGCAAGATCGGTAATTTTCGTTTTCCAATTTCAGAATGGGATTGCATTGACATGATCCGATTTGTTATCGTGAATTGCTTGTTTTTCATGTTTTGTCTTTTTTTCTGTCCTTGGGCAGGCCAAAACTTTTATTTTTTGGCTCGCCTTGACGCAAATGACGTCAATGGTCCAATCTTTGGTCCTCAGCTGTTTATTGTGTGTACACATCCCATTCGACAAGTAAAGGCAAAAGAGTTTCAATTAGGTCTCGCTTTAAATACAAACAATGCCTATATAAATGTGTATTTAAGCCAATTTAGTTGAGCTAATTTTTGGGGGTCCTTGTCTAACAAAAGTCTAACATTTGATTAGGGACACGGCGATGGCGGCGGACAAGCAGCTGTCCCAAGTGTAAATTAACTTGCGTCGAAAAAGTTTAGAGTTTTAAGCCATTATCTTAACCAAAGACATGCAAAAGGATACAGGATGCAGGAGTAAAGGCGTTCTCTAAGCCGCAATAATAATAGGAGGATTTGACAATACTTCAGTCATCATTATGTGCCAACTAGATCTTGATTTCGATTATGCATTGCAATCATAAGCGTATTGAATTTTGTTTCAGTCTGCAGTAAATCATGGTTAAAGGAAAATTACACATAAACACACAGAGTTATCAATATTCCAATTTCAGGCGAAACAAAAAGGAAGAGGATACTGCAAAGATACAAAGCTTTTAGCCATTTTAAATGAATTTCTGATTGAAGTTTTGGACTTTAATTATTGCTAAAATCACTAATGACAATCAAAATTGTCAATTGATAGCTGGACAAGAAATTGATTTCAACATGCATTTCATGCAGAACGGAAGGTGTTTTCATTTAGCAAGGAATACGGCCTAAAGAGAAAATTGCTGATGTGCTTTTAATTAAAATTGCCAGCATTGTGAACTAGAATAGGTCTGTCTTAGTTGCCAAACTTGGTCAGTACCTATTGATTTTTATAGCAAACGAGCACTACTAGAAACTCTTGACGTCATTTCATTTTCCATTTTATTGGGTGGTCGACAGGTCGCTTGGTGGGTCTCTGTGCCACTCAGCGCTCTTGCCAATGTTGCTTAATTGCATTTGCATATTGCACTGACCATAAATACATTAAGCTTATATGTGCATATACATATACATATATACATACAATGCATGTGGATCCCTCAGGCTATATGTCTGTCGTTTGGATATTGGCCAAAATGGATATATTGCCAATGACTCTCACTCTTTTATGCATCGCATGGCCATGATACAGATTCACATACAGAACCACATTCGTGACATTTTTATTGTTTATTTATTGTGCTTTTAATTACCTGCTGTTCATGTCAATATGTGAAACAATACATTCTTGCCATATGTATTATGCCTTTTTTACGCCTGACTTGGAAATTTGGTTAATAATGAAAACAATCTGCAAACCAGGCCAGAAGTAAACAACGTATCCTTTCATTTCAGTACGTAAATCAGAACAATGAGAATGAAAATTGTCTCTCATTTAAAATATAATTTGATTGAAACCAATTTCATATTAAGCGTATTATTAAATGGTTAATTCTAGTTTTTACTAAATGGCACATAGTGCATTACACTGTGCAGCAAATTGTAGGTTGTTGAAATCAAACCGTAACGGACCTTATTTTCTGAAAGTACATCTATTGAATAGCAAAACCCTATTTGGGTTTTTAAAAGTTAGCTCGTTTTTTTTTTTTTTTTTTAGCGAGTTGAAATTTTTCATTTTGAGGCTAATTTTTAGTTTGTCATATGACTTAGATATCGATTTCTTTTTCATGCATTCCACTTTAATCATCTTTATTTGTTGTAGAAATATTGTTTATGCTTAAATAAATTCAGTTTACGAATGTTAAATAACCCAAAATGCCTTTTTTACCTACAGTTTTCGAAAACATTACAATTAATCCTTTTTTGTACCCTTGCAAAAGTAGTGCACATATTAATTTTGGTCAGAAGTGTGCAATTCATATAAGGAAGCATCTTTGACTATATAAAGTATACATATAATTTCTTGATCAGTACGACGAGACGGTTTAAATAGCCACGTCCGTCCGTCTGGATCAACGCAAACTCCTCCTAGCCCGCAAGAGCTATGCACACAGAAAGATGAAATTTTGCATGTATTCTTGTATCCATATACTGCACAGTTTGTATATTTCGTAGTGACGTTTCTCAATAACATCGTCAATTTCTTATAAACCAACGAAAAAACATCATGCTACATATGCCGGATTGCTTCAGCCTAAACTTGAGGTTTGTTCTTTCGCGAACATCAGACTTTTTGTATAAAACTTTTTTTCTTTTCGACGGCTACAGGGAAAACAACTTGGAGGGGTATGCAAACTTCGAAGCAGCCGATGTTTACCATGGCCCTCTAGTTAAAAGAAGTTTTAAAAATATTTTAAGTTTAGCAGAACTTTAAAGCTTTCAAAAATTATCCTAAAATTTTGAGGTATATAACATTTGTTCGAATGAATGTATTTAAGCATTTCTATAACAAATTTGTATGATTTAGGTGGAAATCATGAAAAAGAAATCGAGATCTAAGTCACATTTAGTTCATATGACAAACTAAAAATTAACCCAAATAGGGTTTTGCTATTCAATAGATGTATGTACTATCAGAAAAAAAGGTCCGGTTCGGTTTGATTTTTGGTGTTGCACAGTGTTATATGAGTATTGCCGAATTGGCCATCTAGCATATGGCAAATATTAAGATCAAACTGATTCTGACAAATTTCTTCTAAATTCTTCATTTTTCGAATCTGTAATTAACCGAAACTTTAACTGATTTTCGAAAGTGAATGTGAAATTTTATGTTCTACCTTTCTCATAGGAAAGTGATCTTTTCATTTGACATTAGGTTTTGAATGGCTTTAGGCGCCACACTTGCTGAAACCGTCACTGATTGTGAGTTAATGAAAATCAATGAATTTCTCATATGACAGAAAATGCAATAAAACTGGCCCTATTGCTGATTTGATGGCGTCGGCAAATTGGATATCCTTTCTATATGTCCTGATAATGTATATGGCATCCACAAGAAGACCGACGCCCACACCCACACGCACAGACACACAGAGTAAACGAAAACCAAATGTACAGCGGAAATCAAGTAAACTAATTTAAGAGCACAAACCAACGGCAATCATTTGAATAAATCATGATCGTATAAGAGCTCTGGGCGGAAATGCAATGGCCAACCACACACACGCACACACCCATGGATAGAGTGCGAGACAGAGTTGGCAAATTAAGAAGAAGTGGAAAAGGAAGAAGGAATGCAATCAAGGCATATATGCAGTTTTCATGCATACAGAATCACGTATTTGTAATGCAATTGCATCGGGAATAGGGAAAGTATCTATGAGAAAGAGGGATGGACAGGAGCTCTTGCTTTGTATGTGTGTGTGTGTGTGTGTGTGTGTGTGTGCGTGTGCATTTTCCATGGCCAATTGAAATTTACGAGTGGCACTCAAGCGTTAACAAAATCCATAGAAGAGAAAAACAACAGCAGACACATAAAGATGCAGAAAAGGAAGAAAACAACACAAACACATTAAAAACCAAAATGCAACTGTCTTCTGCATGCATCTGGCTGAACTCCAAACCTTTTAGCCATCTTCCCTGTGGCCCGTGACAAAGAAGCTGCAGGAGCAACGAATTCAGAATGGGAGGAGTGGGGGGAAGGTTCTCTCCGTCTAATTGTGACAAATTGTGTTAGGTTGAAGGTGCGTATGTCCTCTGTATTCTCACAGAGGACGTTTCAGATGCGAAACGCGTGTCAGTTCCCCGTTTCATTGCTCCCCCCGCCCCATTCCCCCTATTCATCTCTGTACATACCCCATTCTTTCTCTCAGTTGGCTTTCACTTTTCGTTTTTATTGTTATCCACAAAATGCTGACATATTTTTCTATTATGTTTCTCTACTATAATTTATGGACTCCTAGAAGCACCTCCAAGGCAACCAAAAAAAGAGGAAGCCTATCATGTGAACGATGAATATGAGTATATGAATGTGTGAGTCTATGTGTGAGTGACTATGTGTATGTGTGTGTGCGTGCGTGTTCTTATTTTTTAAAAATAATTTGACGGCGGCGCGCAGTTCGCCTTTTCACTTAAAGCTGTGCAAGAAACGTGAACAAAAGCAACAACTAATAATTTTTTCATGTGAATCACAAATGATTTGGGGGATTGGGTGGGGGGAGTGGCTATATTATATATTCCATATCGAAGCAAATCGAATTTGGTTTAAATTTGCAAAGATTTTGATGTTGAAATTCTTTGAATGGCAATGATTTTAAGGTCAAATTTGATAATGTTTCTAGATTCCCTTCTTCGGATCAGCCAAAAATAGTTCACAAATATTCTGTTCAATTGTTTATCTTACATTTAGAGGCTGAAATGGTCAAACTTACCAAAATTTATTAAATATACACTCATCTCTTGTATGTGTACATATGTATGTACATATATACAGTTGATATATGCATATATATTTTTATACATTTACCACGCCCACTTCAAAAAAAAAAAACCAACAATCACTACGCTTTATTACACTAAGTTTCGTTAAGCAAAAAAAAAAAAAAACAATTTAAATTAAGCTGATGAATCTATTATAGCCAGATTGATGATATAGAATTTTATGAGATTGGATCAATCCGAATATGAAAGCATGATTATCCTGGCCAACGTATAACTAACTATAATATACATATCCTTAGCCTAATGACTTGCATTTCTGAAATCTGTTTATCATTTCTTTCCATCACAACCTGAGTTATGTACTGTCAATATACCATAACTTATATACATCGTGAAATCAAGCAGATGTCAGTTCACCCAAACGCCATTATCATTTCTCTAAAAAGGAGCCTCCCTTTGACCCCAACCGACCTGACTCGACCCAATCCAAAACCTATTCTATTCTCTACTCTAGGCCGTTAATTTTTTTTTTTTTTTTTTTGTGAAGCGTTGAAGCTGTTTTGAAAATGACCTCCTGCCTCTCTCCCCGCCTTGTGTTCACTGTTGGGCAAATTTGTGCACTCGCCTGATTCCTTATCTATAAATAATTATATTAACTTTGCTTTTTGGTGTCGGGGCACATTTGATGGTTACCCTGCTCCCATCCATCTTCTGGCTGCATTTTGCTCTGTACTGACAACAAAACAGAAAGTAATAAGTACAAAGAAAGAAGCAAACAAGAAAAACGAAACATACATAAAACAAAATGGCCTGAGCAACAGTCTAGTAAAACTCTGACAATATGCGCATACGAAATTTTTGTGGTACATTTAGAGTGTGGAATGAACAGGGCGACCGATACATGGACTTTTTGAGGGGGAATGAATGGAAGGTATTTAGGCAAAGACCAACTCAAAGCAGAATAAACCAAAAAAAAAAAAGAAAGCAAAAAATGAAAAGTTTACCAAACTTGGAAAAGCAATGGCACGAATGGCAAAGCCAATGAAAAATGCACAGAGGAGTTCTTCAAAATCATTGTCAAAGCCTGGGGAAAAAAAATAGAATTTTTATTGAAATTCCTAAACATGGGAAAAAGAAACAGGCTCTTGAATATTTGTAAGCATGATTTCTGTCGGCCCAAAAGTCAATTAATTTGGAGACAGAGAGAGAGAGAGAGAGAGAGAAGGCGAGTGAGGGGTATTGGGAATTTTGCTACTTTCTTCGCTTACTGTGACTTTCTAAATTATAAATAAGCCTCCAGAAAGAGGTCTATGGTGGTGTCTCAACAAAAAAAAGCAACAGTTTCAAACAGGACATAGCACTAGGACTCAACTGGTACCTACAACTACTATGCTATTCATGGCTGATTTTATATTTTTCTCAACACTTTGCCATATTGCAGAAACCACACTCATTCCCATACACACACACACACACACACACACACACACACACAGAGAAAGAGAGGGGACACACTCACAGATACATTAATAGAAAGAGACAGAGAGAGAGAGAGACAAACACACAGTGGCAACAAAGTTTTTCCCTTAGTATTTTCATTAATTTTCTTTTGCACCTTGAAATCACACTACTACCCGAATCCAAAACGTGTTCTTCACTTCTGAGCTGTGCGCGTGCTACTGGCTTCAATAGCGTACAACAAGTTGCAAAAAAACATCCGCTATAAATTCGAGTCGAGGCGAGTTGAATTGTGTTGAGGTCTCTTGCCCGTCCGTGCCCTTGCCGAGGCCGAAGAAACACGAATACCGAATATGTATTTGCTCTACTGCCCGAAATTGATGACAAAAATTAAAGCTTTTTTTGGCTTGGTTTGGCATTGAATTCCTTTTTATCTCCCATTTGTTGTTGTTGTTGTTGTGTAACTTCGAAAGCTTTTTCGCAACTTGTTGCCATATAGCATGCAATCAGCTGTTGCTCTCCAGCTCTTGCCACCCGGCCCCCCTTTACCGTCACCCTTCACAAGACAAAGAAAAGAAAAGCAAAAGTAAATCCCAGACAAAACGATATCAATTTCAAAATAAAAAGCATGCGGAAAAAATTCAATAATCAAGAAATTGATCATGAATTTCGATTTGTAGATAAATATTTTAACAAATGGAAAAGATATTAAAAAGGAGAAATATATATTAATACATATATAGGGATACAAATTAAATCTAACGATGCCTGTTCGAAAAAGCTTAAACCAAAAAGCTTCCCTTTGATTCTTTGTGTCCCTTGTGTGTGCATGTGTGTGTGTGTGTGTTGCGTGTGTGAGTGACTTCACCTTGAAAGCTTCACAGGATGAGGATTGTGAAGTAGGGAGGAAATATGGATAGATGGTTGGATACAACGCCTAGAACCTCGGTGATTCAATTTAAAGCATACTTTTCAGCGTTTTTTTGTTCTTGTGGTCTTTGTTTTCGGCTATTCTCTCTTGCCTTGTTATCATAATGACTTCTCCCACATAACTACTGGTCCCTTACTCGAATTACCGAATTACCATTGCGTTGAATGACCTTAATTGATGCTAGTTGTCCTTCCCACCATAACCCACGCCCCACTCGTTATGCCCCTTCGCCATCTTGTCACCATCCCCCACACCTGTTTGATACAAATTGTCGCTGTATATATGTCTGTCTGTCTGTCTGTTTACCTGTTGTCGTTGTGCCCCTGAAAACACACACGAAACTGACATTGAACAAGGCTGCGTATATTATGCATTGTGTTTGCACCAGACAAACACCACTAAGACTTTGGGTGTTGTTGATATACATGCATATAGTGTGCATATACACACACACACGCAGACACACATTGTATATGTATGTACGTTGTATATATATAAACACAATGTATAGAGGAAACTTTAGAGGCAGACAACTTGGAAGAAAAGCATACCGAACACACACACACACACACACACACACACATGGTGAAGTATTCAAAAAGGAACAAATGCGAATATTGTTAGTAGAATCTCTTAGGCATTATACATTATCGACATATGCCTAATAGATTTCAAAATTTTCTCTTACCAAATACATTCCCACTCATGTAACCCCCACTTAACCCCCTTGCTCTACACCTTTGTGTGTGTGTGTATTTGTGATGCCCGCAGCGGCTAGGCAAAAAGTTTGAACTCACCTTACCCATTGACACTTTGTTGCATACCGTTTCCTTTTGGCTTTCCTTTTGCTCGTTATTCTTTTTCAGCAACAAGTTGCTTACATTTGGCTAACAGCCAACCATTCTACCCACCCCTCCCCACCATTAACCCTATGGGTAGTGAGGGTGTAGGGGAATTCTGGAAGTAGTCGACGACAATTGTCGACGTCGTCTGTATGTATGTATCTATTTATATTTTCCTTTTCTTTTTTTGCTGCCCTAAAGACACGTCGGCATATATTTATTTATGTGCTTTGCCAGTTCGCTGGCGTTTACTTTGCTGTTCTGCAGGTTGACTTGATTTCATTTTATTTCATTTCATTTCACGTTCATTTTGGTTTTGTTTTTTCTCTTTTTTTGTCGACGTTTTAATAACAACTCCTGCTCTGCTCTGATAAGGCATTTGTTGTACGTACTTTGCCAGCTGCCTCTTCCAAGGCCTTTCATATTCATATTGCCAATGGCATGCATATAAATACAGTAAAAAATATATACCTACATATCTGTATAAATCTGACTTTAATCTTAAAGTTTCGCCAAGCTAATATACTTATAGGTATCACTGGAACATCTCGCCACTTTCGAAGTTCGTTAACATTTTGGGTTGACTGAGCAGCGGCGGCGCTAACCCAAATTATTTGGCCGAAAGTTTGTCTAGCTTACTTACAATTTGTATGTATATACTTAGGACACACATACATAAATATATACTTTTATATGTGTGTCTATATAATTCCTATATATGTATATACATAATTACATTGATACATCTGTGTGTATATATGTAAGTCTTTGTCAAACATTACAAATTTCCCATGGAAATTCATAGATATGCCTTAATATGTGTCCTCGTGTATGTGTGTGAGGTGTGTGTCAGTGTGTAAGTTTTTAAGCTCTTTATATAATTGAAATCAAAACACGTGCCACTCCAATGTGCCTGCCGGGTACGAATTTTGTTAATATATTCAGTTCAAGTTGTAATTTACTTATTTTTGATTTTCTTTGTGTTTATTTTTCTTTTTGAATACGTTGATAATAAACACAGAAATTTAATTTTATCTATCCAACAATAGAATAACAAAAGTCAAGATCATTAAGGGACAATTTGGCGTGATCAACCATTCCCCGTTATAGCAAATGATGGATTACTTTAAGTCTTTTCCTATTTTTGTGAATTAAACTGATCGATAGGGAATCATTATCTTAAATTGGTCAAGCAGCGACAAACATTTTGGCCCCTTAGCATATTCATGCATTAAACTCGTAACTAATGACGGATGTGAGTGATACGAATGATTCTGTTTATCTGTAAGGCATATGGCAATTCGCTGAAAGAACAAGGATATTCAAGTTTGTTATAAACTCAGAGTCTCAGTATGCCGCCATCAATCAATTATCTTCATCGGCTTTTGCCATTTCTCACGTTTGTCCTCCAAGAGACAAAGTCTCCACTGATTCACTCAGACACGCTCCCACTACGATGGCGCCTTCAGCATATGCCACACAATCATAATTACATCGACTTGAGCACAAGGAGAACGAAACCGAGACGAAGACCAATCCTGAAACCTCCCTCCGCACTAACAAGGGTTCCCAAACAGAATTGTGATAAAGATACTTTTCCTTTTTGCTATCCTGTCTCCCCATTCTATTGTATTTTGTTCCTGTTGCCGGTGCTGATGTTGCTGCTGCTCGTCCTCCTCCTGACGTCTTCGTTTGCTGCTGCGACAAATTGTTGCATAACGAAGCGAAAAAAGCGACAAAACTCATTTTAAACACGGCGCCACTTAAACGGTTGGGCGCCACAGAAATTGGTCTACTATGGTCTCCAAGTCCGAGTCGAAGTCAAAGTCAATGTGCGCATGATGAGACCATATAACAAGTTCATTAAGTTGGCAAAAATGCCAAGTTGGGAGCCAAGGACATTGTAGCCTGTAACCTTTCCCCCATCCTAAGCCCCCCAACAGGATAGATCATTAGATGAAGGTTGCACAACAACAACACCAACAACAACAAAACAGAAATGTTTGCATAATAGAAAAGGGAAACTGGCAAAGGACCTAAGGGGCATGATGATGAGTAAATTAAGAAATAATTATTTGGTTTATATGATAAATGAATTTGTACTAAATGAAAGATAAATCCATCCATCTGCCACAACATAAATAATTCTCCTGTTGTTCTGTTTTATGGGGCTGTGCAAAGGGAAATGAATTTCAAAAATGATATATATGGAAAATTCTTTCATAAATATTTATACAGATACAGAATTAAATAATGCGTGACCTGTGATCATTTAGTTGGCCCATTTCCCAAGTATGTAGGGCAAACCTCTAATTCCAGGGATTTGCCCGTTTTCATAAAAAATGTTCAGTCTCGGTTTTGTTTGTTTTCTTATAAAGGACACAGGACATACATATGTACGTATATACATCTGTATAGACATTAGCACCATAAAGTCAAAAGTGGAAAACCCATTTGCTTCTCGGGTTTACACAAGCTTTGAACCCAGACAAACAAAACCACATTCATATTTGTATGTATATATCTAAGTATTTTAATGTACAAACAGTATATTTTATTTGATTCTGTTGATATTTGCAAAGGATTTCTCTTTGAACTGTAACAAGGCAACAAGTGTCCGTAATATTACAATTCTAAAATGTTTTATCTTAACAAATATGTGCTTATGTACAGACACATATATGTATGTATGCAAACCATTTCCATTTACATACAATTCTAGGAGAAAGGTGAATTAATATTGGCAAGTTTGTTATATTAATTAAGGTAATAATTTTCAACCAAAAAAGGTAACCATTGGCAGTTATTACAACTTTAGCTTATACGTTTTCAAGCATAAGCTTCCGGGTCTTAAAAGCTTTTTGTTGAGCAAGTTTTCTTTAGCAAAGGACTAAAAAGTTATCTTCAAACATAAAGCTTGGCCGAAACTTGGCTTGCATTGAGAAATGCCAATGACTACTCTCCCACGGGACAAATTCAACATGGATTTTTGTTCCAAGATTTCACAAATTCAAATTAAACACTTGAGACCACAACCGCTTGCCCGGCAGGAGACGAACGTAGATTTTTCGCCGGCGACAGACTGTCTAGACATGCACACCTGACAAATTTTTCAATTGTCTCTATGAACAGGTAGATTGCTAGATTTTTGTGTTTTCTCATTCCTCATTTCTCGCTTTTCCTTTTTTGGGCAATTTTCAATGGAATTGCGACGTCGGCTAATGATCTTTTAACAGGCCGAATGGGAATTTCCCAGCCTTGATGTTAGGTACAAGTACACGCATCGATGTCGATTTTGAGGATAGTTTCATTCAGAAAATCGATGAAAGAAAACGGCCATAGCCCGGCAAAAGATTCTGATGAGCGAAAACACTTTAAAGTGAAGAGGTTTTGCACTTGAGATTGTATTCATTCATGAAGTGCCTCGACTTGGATGAGCCCATGGGCTCTCCGTTTCACAGCGGGCGTTATACTGAGCAATGGCAAGAACCATCCGAACATCTGGGCAAAAGTGAAATAAAACTAAAACTATCGCTTTACAAATATGCAAATATTTACATTGTAGACGGTTGGTTTTATGTTTTTAGCTATCTTAGCTAATGATCATCAATTCAAAGGAGATTCATTATTTTTGGAATCTCAACTTCGTTTTGAACTTAAGGCATAGGAAAAAAACTACTCACATGTCAGATCATATCTAGAATCAGCGACTCTTTGCGAGGTGAAAATAAATCAAAGTATATTTTGAAGAATTCTCTCCTAGTCATGGCATTATCTGTTGGACACATTGATATCTCAAATGGGTGGCCTATCGTTAATTAAATCTATCGATAAAATCGCAAAAACGCACAATGCAAAGGCACAAGGTAAAATTGAGTTCAGTATGAGTTTGCGAAATTTTCTTCAACTTACTAACAAAAGTCGGTGGCATCTAGACTGCCCCCTTACTGGAGGGCTACCTGTCTCTACCTGCTGCTATAACACTTGAAACTCAAGAGCCTAGGTCCAGGTCCTTCAGTTCAAGTGGGCGCACACTTGAGGAAACACTGCACAACAAATACACTCAGCAGATGCCGAGAGAGCGGGAGAGATCGGCTATCCTTGTGCCTTGTTGTGTGCAAATCAAAAGGAATTCCGTTTTGAATTCTATTTAAAACCGCCGACTGAGCGGGCAAACCTAAGGGCACGGTGTTTGACACTGTCACAGGAGGGCGTAGGTGCAATTGCGTTTATTAGCACCGAGTAAGGACTCGGACCCCTGGGATTCAATTTTTGTAGTTTTTGACATTTCATTGAGTAGAAGATTTCAGTCAGTCAGCTAGTATGTCAGGTCGGTATTTGTTGCGCTTGATTCGTTTTGGGTTTTTTTGTTTTTCTCTTATTTTTTTACAGAATGATAAAGATCAAAGTTTGCGTTTTGTGCAATTTCTTTTTTTGCGCTCAATTTGATCATTAGCCTCGACAATTGTCCACGCAGATTCTCTAGTGTCGTGGGAAATTGTTGTCAAGTCCCTATGTGAATAAAGGTATATGTATATGACTACTTCTCCCATTCATTTTGATTAATTAACAATTCGAATGATTAGGCATTTTCCATTTTTGTGGTAGACCACACACTTACAAATTTTTCAGCAAGGCCAAAACTGTTCTATTCCCATTTTCGAATATCCAATTTGGTTTGGCTTAAGTTGTCGAAGAGAATTAACTATGAAATGAAGATTTTGCGAGCCATCTAAATTTGTGAATTCTGTTAAGCCTAACAACCGTCTAATATTCATCCTATGAATTCATCACAAGACTCACTGTCTAGCCAATTACCAACGCCTGTCGCATTAACATCCGTCGACACGAAAACGAAACTCAATACAAATCCTATACCTCTTCACTCTCACATGGTGAGTAGTGTGAAAATTAAATCTGACAAATTTGTAATGCGAAAAAAAACTGCATTTCCATTTAACGTCTGCCTGGATTTATTTCATTATTTCAATTGAACGACATCTTTTAAACAATCTTCTCCAGCTCCTGGGCATAGATCAAAGTCTGTTCGGCAATATCGTATGCGGGCACCACCTCCACGGGCTTGGCATGCAAAGTGGCAAAGTTATAATTGCCTTCAGCGTCCAATGACCATTCGCGACGCTGGACCAGCTCCGCAAGCTCTGGACTTCCCAGCTTGAGACCCAAACGTTGTGCCGCCTGTTTTGGAGCTATTTTCACACACGATTTCTCCAGGCAGGAGGCAATCTCCTCCTTTGCTGTATTCACCAGCATATCCATAAAATTCGAGTAGATCTCCGAGGGTATCGTCTTCTTGGCCTGCAATATTTTGTTATAGCGTCCTTCCATATAGTAATTCTCCAGATCCAGCACCGGCATAATAAAACTATTGTGCAGCAACAATGCCGACGGCAATCGTTCGAGCAAAATGTGAAAATCTGCAATACGATTAGTGGCCAGCATGTAGAGCAAATTAAGTCCAATGAATTTATGCATTGCTGGCGAAGATTCCAGGAACTTGTCATAGTCATAGTAGTAGACATTCAATTGAGCCATGTAACGTTCGTAAGCCCGATAGTCCTTGACCTTAATGCTATGCTCGACGGCTATCTCGAGCATTTCTCGTGAAGTTTGTAGTTTCTCGTTGTGTCCCGGTTTGGCTGCCTCTTTCGGTCCTGCGAAACCAACATGGACCAGCTCCAATTTGAGGACATCGAGCATCTGAGCGCAATGGGCCAGATTCGGTGAATGCTTGGCCCATTCGTTTTTTAGTTCCTTGAAGAGATTAGACATTCTACCGGCTATGAACAGTAAATTTATTCCAGTATGTTTCTCTTGCCTAGCCAGGTACAGAATGAAAATCATATACACTTTCACGTCAAACCCAAACAATGGCTTGCTATGATTAGTACAAAACAAAAAACACAAACTTATAAAAGTTGTATTCTCAATGTTGATTGAAACATTGTAATAACAACATACGAAAGTTTCAAATGTCACGAAAATATATCAAAATTATCAACCAATGTGTCTGTCAATTTTTGTGTTTTGTTCAATATAATTATTTATTATATATATGTTAAATCTAATTCGTCATTCACAATGTTGTAAAAAAAAAAAAAAAATAAATGTCTTATTATTAGAAAAAAAAAACAGAAATTCTTAAGACTAAATAAGCCAACAAAAGTATCCAAATCCAAATGCTATGCCTCGATCTTCAGTTCACATACTTTGGACTGTGGAGAGGGAGACGCCTGAGGACTGCCATTCGAATTGGTGGACAGATTGAATGTGGGGCTCTCCGAGCCGCCCTTCTTCTGCTTGACACGGCGATTCTGGAACCAGATCTTCACTTGCTTCTCCGACAAACGCAGACGATTGGCGATTTCGATCCGACGTAGCCGCGACAGATATGCATTATGGGAGAACTCGCGCTCCAGCTCCAGCAGCTGAGTACTCGTGAATGCAGTACGAATGCGTTTGCTGGAATCGGCATAGTCACTGATTAAGGGTGTTATGTCCAATGGCTGGGTTTTGGCAGGTGAGACGGTGGGCGAGCAAGAGGACTCATGTTTGAAGCGTTTTCCCTGCTGCTCCTCGTACGTATTGTTGAAATCCAATGAGGCACTAGACGAAGCCGACGGGGATGTGCAGAAGCTAGTGGGCTCGGCCATAGGAAGACCCGATGATGCAGCTCCATAGACGCCCTGAATCGCTGGGAACTGTGAGGAGCTGGAGGCGCCCGTGGCATTGGTGGTATTAGCTGATAATGGAGGCGAGGGATAGCATGATTCGTAGGTATTGAATCCGCTGCTTTTGCGCTTCGAGGCAAATATTTGCGCATACGGATGATAAATTGAGCTATGTGGAAGTGATCCTGCGGCGGCAGCTGCAGCAGCGGCTGCTTGTTGTTGTTGTTGTTGTATGCCCAAAGAGAACAGATAACTTCCCACATAGCTGGCTGGATACGGTAGCATGGGAATAGTTGGTAACATGGCTGCTGCAGCCACTGCAGCGGCAGCTGCTGCACTGGCTCCACTGGCAACCACTGATGTTTCCTTCTTCTTCGTCATATTCGGAGGCATATCGCTGAGAAGTGAGTCCATTAGGAAAGAGCGAGACATATTCGTTTCGTTTGATTCGGTATTCGAATGTGGAAGGTGGTTGTGCACACGATCACTGACTGAACGTTACTATTTGGTTGCTGGTTAGCAACCTCTGCTTTATATAGAAATTCTGTCCGATGTTAAGGGTGGATTTTCACCCCTGGTCCATGCTCTTGGTCTCTGGTCTTGGTTCCTGGTCTCTGGTTCTCTGCTCGAGCCACAAGAGTCTTTTGTTTGGTTAATTTGAGGGTTGTTTGCTTAGTTCTTCGGCCATTTAGTCACCATTTACAGCAACTGTTGCCATTTATGCTCCGCCCTTGTGTCTTGTCGATCTGTACTAACAATGGCAGGTATGCTCTAAGGATGGCCTAGTGTGATATTGTGCGAGTGTGTGTGTGTCAGTGTGAGTGTGTGGCGAATGGCAAGTAGGCCTATCGCAATAAAGAGCCCTTGTAGCTGGCATGTTTGAAACGAATTCTAGGGTTCAGCTTTTGAATTATTACTTGAATTGAATTTAAAGTTGAGGAGTTTATAAAACTCTTTAAATATTCAAGACAAATCCAATGGCCATAAACTTAATTAAATGAGAATAAAATCAACATTAAATGATTAATGTCGAGTGCCGTAAGTATAAAAGTATATTCGATTAGCAATTTTCTACACAACAAAAATCTGAAATTTGTTAGTTTCTTTTAGTTATCTTTGGTTTTTTTGTTCCTTTATTTTTAAATGAAAATTGTACCAAATAGCTAATACTTAAAGTTCTCTTTATGTGATTACTAAACTAATTAGTTAAGGATATATTCGACCAGTTGCGAATTGAGAAGACTATATTTGGTTTACATAGATTTCAGCGTGCTATAATTCATCAGAAAAGCTTTCTTTCTATACTAAGCACTTTTTTTTAGCATATTTGTTACGTAGATTAAATCGTAGATAGTATAGTGTTAGTCAAAGATCTAGGTCAAAGTGTAATCGATTTTGAGAAGTGATATTTCATTTAAATGCTCTTCAATTCAATTTTGAAATGGAATGAAAATCACGCTATCCATCAAGATATACTTTGAATAGTCGATTTTTGAAGTGTTTAAAAAATTCACGACTATATTTTTAATTTAGAATAATGCCTTTGAATCTGCATTTAAATCTCGGGAACCAAATATTTTGCCCATTTCGCAAAAAAAATGTGATGTTTTTTTATTAATCATTTTTATCAAAAATCCCGTCGAAAATAATTCATTTAAACATGCAAATGTTTGATACCATTTTAAAATGCGCAAAATATCCAGGTAAGTGAGATATAACTTTTTGAAATCGCTTAGAAATTGGGGAAAATAAAGTCTTGAAAAAAACGCAGATTTACCAAAAATTTATGTTTAAATAATTCTTAAATTCTATCGCTTTTGACTAATTTTCATTCATCTTGTAACACTTATATTAGAAAGAGATTTTCTAATTTGACATTATGACCCCGAAAGCTTATATATTTGGTTTTTGGATTGCTACAGGCAAATAGTTCGTATTATACGATTATTCTTTTGCATAATTATTTAACTTTCAGTTAAAATGTTCGGCCCCTACAAACACATTAACCAAAATTAGTTAATATTTTCGGTTTAAATTCATGAATTGTATTGGAATTTCTATAGAAAAATAGGCAGCCCCCTAACCGTTAAATGCCAAATTTCATGCCAACTTGTAAGCCAAGTGGCCGCTTAACGCATTGTCAACTCGCTCTCTTAACATGTTTTTATTGATGCATTCTCTTCAAGTGCTAACAAAGGGCCAGGATCATGCATCATCAACTAGGTCCATTCACTGATTCGGGCCCATTCATTCATGGCTCAGAGCGACACACGTTGCGCCTTTGTCTGAGGCTCTCTACCTAGCCAGACATTGAGTCGCCGCTGCTGCCTGCGCCGCTGCCGCCGCCGTTGACGCTGCCGACGGGGCAAAGAGACAAATTTTGTTATTCTTTTCCGAGTTTTTTTTTTTTTTTTTTTGTTTTTGCTTGATTTTTGGGTTACATTACATAGAATTATAAAGGTACTTTTATCATTTGTTAACTGACTTTAAGGATTTTCACATAATTGTTCTTTTCATGGTATTGTAACGGGGGGAAGGTGTCTCTGTGTGTTCGTCTGTCTGTCTGCCCTGTCCTCCAGTTGATCATATGTTAAGTGGCTATAAAACGTAGGACAATTGCCATTGAAGACCGTATGTATATATGTATGTATGTATGTGTGTAGAGAGTAGTAACATCCATGCAACGATTTTACGGGGGCGATATTTCGCATTTTCGATTTGTCTGTTGATGATGGCCTATGCTTAATTGGCGGGCCGGCCAATGCAATGGAATGCGAAAAAAAAGGGAAGGACCAATTCTTATGGCCTGCTCGTGTATGTAGGGCAGCTGTGTAGGATTCTTGAATTATTTTTGCTTTTTGTTTTATTTATTTTTTTTGGTCTCGTGCTTGGCAGAAGGACCTCCATCTGGTCTTGAAAACTGGACTGGACCATTTATGTTTTTATTGTTTTTTGTTGCTTTCAAGTGAAGGGCCACTTGAGTTTTCCCTTTGACCACTTCCGTTTTTTGTGCATTTTCTTTTCATGCTCGATTAATTTTTAAGAAAACCCAAATGGATCGTGTGCTGTTTGACTTGCTTTTTATATGTAAGAAAGTATCTATGCAAAACAAAGAAACAAAAAACTAAAATACAAATACATTTCGTAGAAACTTCATTCATTTCTATATCTCTTTCTCCCGCTCTCTCTCTCTCTTTCTCTATCTATCTCTCTCTCATATTAATTGTGAACAAAACTCGTCTAAACGCTGAACAAATGAAAGCATAACGAAATTGTTTCGCTTGATACGGTAACAGATACAGAATAGAAAAACAAAATACTTCGCAAAAAGATACAGATGCAGAAGAACAAGATTTGGTATCATTGAACGGGCTTTTGCTTTGATGGCCGACCCGAACCCACCACCACAGTGGCGGGATTCTCCCTGTTAAGATCCCTGCGCTCGGGTAAATCATCATCATTGACATTAATTGGTTGTGACATTTGCATTTGACTGATTGTTGTTGGCCATTGTTGCTACTTAAATGCGAATATGCAGGCAAACGGATGGAAACCAAAGAAAGAAAGGGGCAACCATCCTAAGGGGTTTGTTTTTCCTTCATGCTGAATGGTGAACCACTTTCATACATACATACGTATATTTATGTATATGTATATTTTGTTGATTTAACAAATATGACTTCATTATAGCTCAAGTAGTTTCATATTTTCTGGTTTATGAATAAATTACGAATGAGCTTTGCGTGTTTGTGTGTCAATAGCCGAGAGTCCTTAGCGTCCTTTAAGGGTTAAATGGCATATAACTGTCATGGAAACCAATCAGCTATTCTAACTGATAAGTATAAGTAAATAGAAAACTCTTTTCATGCTCAAATGGCATCATAATACATATAATTAACTAATTGTTTGACATATGTACATATTTGGCATCCATTAGATTAGCTTAAAGTAACCAATTAAAATGTCTGCCAATTCACAATTAAATATAAATTCAGTTATAAATATATCTCTAGTTTCCAGTTAGGAAAAATATGATAATTCTCAAATATTGTAAGGTAATAAATATTATCTCCAACTAAGTATTATATTTTTATTGTAAAGAGCTTTTCAAATTCGAAGTGCATTTTTGCTTCATTTTATATTCTAAACAAGAATATTAACTGACCTATTCGTAAATGAGGAGCTAACTTCGACCGCGCCGAAGTTTGTATACCCTTGCAAGTTGTTTGGTACTCTTTCCTCACTTATAGCCGTCAAAGTGGATAAACGTTTTATCTAAAAAGTTTTATTTTTTGCGAAAGAACGGCCCACAATCTTAACATAGGAAATAACGAAGATATTGATCAAAGTCACTGTTTTCGACCGATCATTCCTATGGGAGCTATATGATATAGTTACCCGATCGTGACCAAATTTGGCACAGTCGCTTATAGCTATAATGAACTCACTTATCTTAAATCTCACGACAATAGGTCAGAAAATAACGAAGTTATTGAGAAAAGTCACTGTTCGTGACTTTGCCGTTTGTATGGGAGCTATATGATATAGTGGTCCGATCCTGCTGAATCCGGGATATACAACCCCTGACGGACGGACGGACGGGCGGACATGGCTATATGAACTCGTCTCTCGTGCTGATCAAGAATATATATACTTTATATGGTCGGAGATGCTTCCTTCTATGCGTTGCACACTTTTGACCAAAATTAACATACCCTTTTTGCAAGGGTATAAAAATGATTATGTTTCTGTCATTATAATTTTCAGTAAGCATTTGAAAATATATTAAATATTAAATCGTTCTTGAGCAATAAACTAGTTGTGCTAGTTTAATTTAGTCTAAACTAATTAATTATATCTATTCTTTTATTCAGGTACCGAATTGAAATCAATAGAGAAAATGAAATATGGCAAACAATGAAATGTGGCGATAAATTAATTACTGTTCAAATTGTCTGCTGGCAACAGCCATATTTATTTATCCGGAATCCAATCAAAGAGATCACAGATACAAATGTATCTCTAGCTAAAGAATGGCGTCCGCAGCGGCTGCAAATCAAGTAGAGAACTCGATGTTTGAATGGCTTTGAAGCCGTATCAAAATATGTTTCATTATGCATTTGATTTCCACATAAATGATATACATACATACATACGTATACGTTTATGTAAGTCTGGGATATGGGGATGATTGTCGTTATTCTCGTTGGTTTTTGGTGACCTAGCCCAACGCGTGCTACAGAGCGTACCCATTGAAGCGTTTTATGATTGTAAATGCTGTTTTCATTAACTGGCTTTGGCTTGTCGTCGCTGACATTGAGGGGGTTAGTGTACCTACAGTATATCCAAGTGGTTAGAAGAGGGTGATAAGCGTTTCTGGTTTCTGTTTGTTGTTTCTATAATTTGATTAGACGTTAAGTGTTTAAGTGTTAGTGTTGGCTGCTTGATCAACCCTCAAAAAAAAAAAAAAAAAAAAACTCAACGAACAACCAACGATTACCTCCCAGCTACAGTCCCTGGGTGATGGCCTTCTAAATCAGCCACAATATTGACCACAACACACTCGGCCAAAGAGTCGTGATTAATAGCATTGTCCTGCAAGCGAATTGTCCTTGACCACCACCAAAAAAAAAAAAAAAAAAACAAGAAGAAAAATAAAGCAAACAAATATAATAAAAATAAAAAACAAATGCTATAAACCTAAATTTACGAAAAGAAAAACACAATATATATGCCTCTAATGTCTCTAGTCTTCTTCTTCTTCCTCCACAAAGGACATTCAGGAGTTCTCTTCTCTCTTCTTTTTACAAAACAAAAACTGCAGATCACTGCAAGTGCGCGTCGTCCTTTTGTGAATTCAATGAATCTTTGTTCGCTGACCTTTGTCCTGCACTGACTTTCATTCATGAAATAAACCTCGAGAAACTAAAGTTCCCTTTGTCCAGGAGTTTTAGAGGTCCTTTCTTCAATTCAATTGGCGGTGCTGCACTTTGATATCTATTCCTTTTTGAAACGACCACAGTGCTCATCAGTGTTTTTGACTGATGGATTGAACCCAATGGATCAGCAACAATTGTAATTCGATTTACCTAATAAGTTCCTATTGCCTTAGACTTCAATGTGCAAGTCCTGAACTAGCGAATGGTAAGGCAAATCGCTTAATCCTTAAGCACCACTTTAATATTTTAGAAACTTACATCTTTCTGTATTTCTTAATCTTTAGGTGAGCACTTTTAAAATGCAAGAGATTTAAGTGAAAAATTATTTTATTTTTAATAACAGAAACTTACTTGTCTGTTGAAATCAAACAACTAAAATTCCAAATATTAATACAAGTTTCGGGAAGAGAGACAACTTTTCAATGTAAAAGTTAGAATAAAGAATAGAAGGTTAGAATAATTACAAAGTTAATTTTTTTAACATATGTACATACATAAGTCTTCGATTATGAAAATAGTCATAAAAATATGACTATATTTTCGCCATAGCTCGCAAATGGCAGTTGATCGTTTTTTGTTATATGCTCTGCTTCGTATCAAAAGCGAGAATATTGTCCAGAAAATTTTTCGCCAATTGCTTAACTAAAGTACTTTAAAAAGTTGTTTGTCATTTAAATTTAGCTGAAATTGTGGTTTTTTGGAATACCGTGTTGGTCATGCCCATTTTGTATTTTCGCTTGTAAGGGCATCTTGATAATTTGCGTGACTAACATTTTAATTTAAATTTGACTTAAATAGTATTCAAGTGAGATATCACATTCGAAAATCGGTTAACATTTGGCACAGTTACAGATTTGGAGCGTTTCAGAATTGTTGATCAATGATCAATTTTGTTTCCTTTTTCGCTGTGATCAAAAATGTTTTAGCATGCGGGGCCTGTAACATTTGCTAGTCCTGCTATATGGCTAATCCGGCACTGAAGGGAATACAATTTTACACAACAATTCTAGTTAAAGCACCATCACTGTATATCCAATACACAAACCATTACGAATAAATATTCGCCATATCGAATACAGAAACCAATTCTGCGCTAGTCGAATTTAGCAAAGACACAACCCCTAGAAAAGCAACAAGCTGGAAAATTTTGCAGTCTGCTTTTAGGCTCTGGAGCCAGCTAACAGCTTTTTTAAAATTAGAATCAAATTAAATTTGAAAACTCCATTTTAGGCCTTATAAGCAGGCCGATTAAAATACTTTACCGCTACAGCCAGACAACACTCAAACTGAGCTATTACCAACAAAAATGTATATTTTGCTAAGGCTAATAGAAACGAAAAACGTAAGAGACATTTCCATTTCGAGATGCTTTTTATGACTTCAGTTACCATAGACCGAGTATTATTTGTGGATAGACTCTAAGCTTTCATGACATTAATACCAGCTCCATTAGGGTAACAATCTCATTTAGGTGGCTTGTGAATTAAATTTGGAATATTTTCGCTTTACGCATGCGAATTTTAAACCATGCATTTTCCACGCTTGCTTTGACACAGCTTCTCACAGTTATGGTATTTACGCAAGCCAGAAACTGTCAGAAACATAAAACGCAGCACTCACTCAAATCAGTTTGTTGTCTGTTACATATCGGGACCATATTTTGATAGTGTCAGCTCGGGTTTACATAAGGAAGGAGAGGTGGTGGAGATATGCAAAGGGAGCAGTTGACAACGTACCTTCAGTTGCAGCTTTCGCATGATGCGAGTCTCCTCCCAGCGATCCAGTTCCTCCCATTCCTTGCCTCGCTTACGTAGCAAATAGTAGCGATACATGACAATGGTGACGGCCACGAGCAGTGCCAGACCAGTGCCAGCTGCTGCTCCCAAAACTGCTGAACTTACCAAAACCATTTTTAGTCACAATCTGCAATGATATGGAAAATGAAACAGTTAAAACTTTTGGTTGATTTCAATCAATAAATTTATTCTTATTTAAATGGCAAAGTAGAAAGTCTTTCGCTGAAATGGCGGCAGCTCCTTTTCGCCATTGCCATTGCAATTCTCGTTCCTCTCGCAGATATTCTCATTTTCCAGACTCCAGTGATCTTTACTGTCCCTGGATTGGGTCTCTGGTATAATCCATATAGCCATAAGAGCTACCACAACCAGCCAATAAGATAGACGCATTTCAACTGAACCATAAACCAAAACAAAGAAAAAACTATTTGGTTTAGTCTCTCATCTCGGGAAGTGAAAACATCTGTGTGTTTATTTTAACTGATACAACTGTGTAAATTTAGCTCATTTATGTCGGAAAGTTTTCAGTGTTCATTTTTTTTTTTTTTTAGTTTTTTGCCTAAAACTCAATGTTGGGCGTATAAGGTACCCCGCGACGGAGAATGGCAAATCTTGCGTATGGCCGGAAGTCGGGAGCTGCAGCAGGATAATTTAAAAAATTGTTCGGTATATATGGTCCTGGTCTATCAGCCGTCGATTCCTCATCATCATCCTCGTCTTCCGAGAGTATTTCCTCCTGCCCTTCGTCGTGCGCCTCCTCCCCTTCTCCATGCACCTCCCCACCTTCTTCATGCGCTTCTTCCCCTTCTCCATGCACCTCTTCCTGCCCAGGATCGTATGACAGTTCGTTTGTGAGTTTCGTGTCATCCTGCCCATGCGAAACAACTGAGACAACAATTAAGCCTCCAAGCGCCAAGAGAAGCAATGTGCGCATTTCGTCTGACAATTGAATGAGTACTATTTTGTTTGACTCAATTAACATATGCTTTTGTCGTTTTCCGTTTATGAATTTGTCAAGCGCTTATTTTATATGTTTAACTAAATTTATTTTTAAGTTAAGTTAAACGAATGTTTTGAAGTGCCGGTGAATAACAACGGGTCCATGTCCTCCAAATCTAGGCCAGAAGATCTTCTTGTGCTTAGGTGCCTCTGTGGTGGTGCTGCTGGTGCTCTCTTCTTCATCATCATCTTCGTCGGCGTCGCCTTCTTCCTCGCCTACTTCCTCACCTTCCTCTTCTGTCTCCTCGGCTTCTGTGGTCTCGGAGTCATCCTCAACATTATTCTCAGTTGTGGAATCAACTAGAGAGTCCGAGACATCTGACTCCTCCTCACTTGGACGGGCCTGAACGAAGCTAATCGCCAAAAAGGCCAACAAGGCACAAACAATCAAAGTACGCATTTTTGTTTTGATCTTCAAGAAGTTCCCAAATAAACTGCTTTCGAATTTCGCCACGCAACAGTCTATTTATACGGAAAAGTTTTGCCAACTTCTTGACAAAGAAATTCGTAAGATCCTGATATTTATACAATTGTTTCAATTGCAAATAAAAACTTACAAGCTATTTGCCAAAAACAATGTTTATCCAAAAATGTTGACGGAATATTTTATGGGAACTTTCCAGAACGCAAACCACACCAAAAAACAGAATCAAATATATATTTTTGGCTGCTTCGAGATTTTATTTTTATGAATAATTATACCGACGTTGTGCTGTTGACAGAAGTACTGTTGGAGAGTGTACTGTTGGAAAGTGTACTGTTGGGGAATGGATGAACTATGCCAGGTCCTTGACCAAACCAGAATGGCCAACGCCAGGGCCAGAGCCAGGGCCATACCCCGCTGGCACCAGTTGAACCGCCTTGAACAGTTGAATTAACCCCGAAATGACTTGAATTACCGCCAAAATGGCCCATGGCACAATTCATGGCCAACACGGCTACCAAAGCGAATAGGAATAAAGTGCGCATCTTCACAGTTTAGTAGAAGCCGATAACTTCATACAGATTCAGATGCAGCGCCTCTTTTTATAGCAATCTATTGGTGAAAATGTAAATATTTACAATCTGTTTCAATAATTTGCAAGCCTTGTAATTGGCAAATAGTAATTCTAGCCATTTACACATGATCACTCTGTTACGGGAAGAGCGTAGTAATCAACCCATTTGAAAATTAAGTAAATTGTCGCGCCTATTTCGATAAGCCGATATGAAACGACAAAATACATATGCACAATATACATTCTTTATACTTATAGTTCTATGTACAACTATTTCGATTACTTTTAAATGGACATGACAACTTTATCGCCGCCCACGGATTCTTTCGGCCTCTTGGAACAATTTGCAGTTTCCTATATTTAGAATGTTTCCTAGACAGATAGATAGTCCAAACATATATAAAAGCGATAAAAGACGATGCTTTAAATATTGATCATGAAAATTTGTTTTTCTCGAATAAAATAAAGTCAATTAGAGTCTACAAAACAATATTTACTAACTTAAGCGCTTACAAGATTCGATTAGAGTCTACAAAACAATATTTACTAACTTAAGCGCTTACAAGATTCGAAATCGAAATGTTCATACAGATGCAACTGTAATATATGGCTATATCAACTTGGATGTTCATATATGCATTATGAAATCCTTCTTTGGATGTTCCCAATAAGAGGCTTCGATGTGATATTGAAAGAACAATATTATATTCGATTCAAAAGATATGCAAAAAAATTTCCTAAATCTCTTAATTGATTTTTCAAGCGTTTATTATTCTTCTTAACTGTTTATGTATTTATTGATTTAAGCGACAGCTTTTAAACCAGGGTGGATAACAACAGGTCCATGTCCTCCAAATCTAGGCCAGAAGATCTTCTTGTGCTTAGGTGCCTCTGTGGTGGTGCTCTCTTCTTCATCATCATCTTCATCGTCTTCGCCTTCTTCCTCGCCTACTTCCTCACCTTCCTGTTCTGTCTCCTCGGCTTCTGTGGTCTCGGAGTCATCCTCAACATTATTCTCAGTTGTGGAATCAACCAGAGAGTCCGAGACATCTGACTCCTCCTCACTTGGACGGGCCTGAACGAAGCTAATCGCCAAAAAGGCCAACAAGGCACAAACAATCAAAGTACGCATTTTTGTTTTGATCTTCAAGAAGTTCCCAAATAAACTGCTTTCGAATTTCGCCACCCAACAGTCTATTTATACGGAAAAGTTTTGCCAACTTCTTGACAAAGAAATTCGTAAGATCCTGATATTTATACAATTGTTTCAATTGCAAATAAAAACTTACAAGCTGTTTGCCAAAAAAAAAAAAAAAAGTTTACTCAAAAATATTGACAGAATTTTTTTATGGGAAATTTCCAGTAACCAAGTAAGAAAGAAAAAATGCGTATTTTTGGCTGCTTTAAGATTTTATTTATATGAATAATTAATCCACATTTGTGCTGTTGACAGATGTACTGTTGGAGAGTGTACTGTTGGAGAGTGAGCCGTTGCCATGGGGATGGACTACGACAGGTCCATGACCGCCCCATTTTGGCCAATGACGGGGCACTTCCCAATCGGAGAAGTTATGACGACTCGAGTTACCGCCAAAGCGACTCGAGTTACCGCCAAAGTGACTCCAGTTACCGCCAAAATGACTTGAATTGCCGCCAATAAGACTTGAATTGCCGCCGAAATGGCTGGAGTTGCCACGGAAGTGGCCCATGGCACAGTTTAGGGCCAACACAGCTACGACGGCGAATAGAACAAAAGTGCGCATCTTTACAGTTTAGCAGAAGCAGATAACTTCATAAACGTTCAGATGCAGCGCCTCTTTTTATATGAATACAGCTATACTCTCTACACTCTATAGGTGAAAATCTAAATATTTACAATCTGTTTTAATGAATTATAATCGTTGTAATTGGCAAATAACTATTCTAATCATTCACATATGATATTGATATTGAACATACAAATGGGAAGAGTGCTGTAATCGTCCCATATAAAGAATCTACATATTTACACATCGTTATGTCGAGACATTTTATGAGAATTTACACAGGCAAAAGCAATGAATATGAATTGCAGAATTAGACATTTCATTGGGGTGAGAGTTCATCAAACGAAACTAAAAGTTCGAATACTTATTGAAAACTTAAGACGTTTGGTTAGATTAAAGAAAATCGTTTTTTATTAACGGAAACAACATTGGATTTTGATGAACTTAACGAGAAACAGAGAGGCTGGGTTTTTCTTCAAGTCTATAAGCGTAGATATAAGTTTGGTTGTTGATTATGACGGCTTTAAATGTACGTGTAATGGGAAACATGAAATTAAATTATTTTATTACCACTGTGTACACACAAGTACACACACAGTTGTTCAAATTTCATACGGGATAGATACAGTTAGGTAAACAATTAACAACGCAACTTTGTGATACGTTCGTTTTGAAGATAGAGCCATCCGTTGGGTTCTTATTCCTCGCTATCGTCATCATCCTTTGACTGATCATCCTTGTCATCGTCTTCGTTCTGTGGTTCATTATCCTCCTCTTCTGTTATGTCTTCCTCATCTTCTTCATCATCATCGGTTCTATCTTCCTCACTATGCTCGCCTTCAGCAGATTGTTCTGGCTGTTCTGGATTGGAGTCCTTAGGACCAACTGGAGCAGCCGACACAGTAGCCAGCAAGACAATTCCAAAGAAAGCTAGCAGAACGAGGGTACGCATGATTGTTGTATGCCAAATGTTTGACTAATGCTGATTCTCCAGGCTTTGGTGCTTTTTATACCCAAACTTTTTGGGGGTCAACGGGATATACATAGTATGGCAAAAATGGCACTTCCATGGAATTCAGTACAGTGATGGCCGTACCGTATTTACATACCAACAGCTGTCACCTTGATTGAAGTCGTCAAGTCGTGTGCGAGGTACTCTTCAGACGGTTGGGTAAATATTTGGACGTTAGACCTGTATATGAACAGCCAAAGCTAATAATAATAATAATATTGAGTTGTCTAACCCCTCAGTAATACAGTACTCTATGGGTACATTAAAAGATTCATTAAAATATCCCAAAAAAAAAAAAAAAAAGAATATAAAACACTATTTAATATACCTAAAATTATACTGCGAAAACTTCCTAACGTTCTAGTTATGTTAAGAATTGTAACAATATATCTAAAATATACAAAATCCATTAGTCAAACTCTACTGTCTAATGAATGAGTCACAACATGTACAAAACTCCAAATTTTGTTGGTATTCCAAGAAATTGGAGCCTATTTGCACAAATGCTTTATCTCAGGGTTTTTATTGTTTTTGTTTTTGGTTTTCTGTTTTTTGTTTTTAGAACAACTTGAAAATTGATCAAAATGTCATCAAAGTATCATGAAAATATCGAATTTTATACAATGGTTAGATTTTGTAAAAGACCTTGGACTACTGCACCGCATTTACATGTAAACCAACTATAAATAGCATAAGCTTCATTGTATCTAGCATAGTCACAGTTACATCGCTGTCTTGGCTGTTCAGTAAAAGAATTTTCAGAATTTTGAAGTCTTTAAAATTATCGAAATCGATATGCGTTCATTTGTCGTCGCCGTTTTATTCTTTGCTGGCATCCTTGCCTACAGCAATGCCATTCCTCAGTATGGACTGAACGAAGCGCTCATTGATCTGGCCAAAGAGTTGGCCAAGGAGGATAGAAACAGTACCATTAAATTTGGCAACAATACCGTTATCATAACAGGTATAGCCAACTCCAATGCTAATATCAACCGGATACCCACCCAAAGGCCACCCAGAAATGAGCAGCCTTCTAATAATGGATGGAATTACGGCAGTTGGAACTATTATCCTGGTTACGGTTTCTGGCGCACTGCCGTAAAGCAGAATGAAACAGAATCCATTGAGGATATTATGTCTATGAGTGATGCTGATTTGAAAGCTGAAGAAGAGGATGATGAAGAAGAGGCATCTTTGGATAAAGAATCCGAGGAGGACGACAAAAGACACCCAAACCTTCAGTCCGATGAAGTTAGCGAAGAGGAACTTAGTCATGAGAACGACACTCAGGAGGATGAGGAGCCCGAGGACAGTCAAGAATAAATTCTAAATGTTATTTTTAGAATTTAGAACATGATCATTATCATAAATCATCTGTTCAGATCTGTTACACTTTATTTAGAGGAAACATCGAACCTATTGTTTATCATCTTATATTTCATATAATAAATCAAACGCAAATGCGTACAATTGTTTAGCAAAAGAAATTTTCCAAAGTCTTTACTCAATTTCTTTTCTACAGGTTTACCATTTTCAAATTGATCTCAAATAAGATAAGACTTTTCGATAATTTAACGATAATTAAATTATATGTTCATGCGTAGTGTGTCGATCCACGCAATGGTAATCACAACAAGGACAAGGACAAGGACAATGCCACAATGAATTTACTTAGCAATGTAAACACGTCAACAAACCGGACTGATTCCGTTGCAAGGTTGTGGGGGGTCAGAGGGCAAGTTATTTATCAAAAGTTAGGACACAAATGTTCTGAGGTGCACAATCAAATTCTGTTATTATTTTATCCAGTGCGTGTTTCTATTTTATAATGTTGACAATGACATAATGAGCAGTCAAGGGATATGGACCTAAACATGGACATGGACATGGATTGGTTGTGAGGGCCAAAAAACACTTGGCACTTAACTCAATTGTGGTGAATGCCGATGCCGTTGCCGTTGCCAATGATGATTTGCCTATGCTGCCAATCAATGTCAACACACGCGCGCACACATACTGAGAAAGAAAGAGACCCACGGACGGATGGAAAGAGAGAGAGGGAGAGAGACACACACATACATACACGCAAAGAATCGCCTTGACAGGCGTCCGTTAGGACTTAATCATAATTTGATTCGAGCGTCGTGTCCTTAAGGAAAAAAAATTGTTGCATAAATTTAAGCGCTGCCTAAAAATAGGT
The DNA here is from genome assembly GCA_018150345.1 of Drosophila equinoxialis. Lineage (NCBI taxonomy): Eukaryota > Metazoa > Arthropoda > Insecta > Diptera > Drosophilidae > Drosophila > Drosophila equinoxialis. The sequence goes on from JAECWI010000696.1 coordinate 581,878, forward strand.
AGAAATAATTTTTGTTTGTCCATGACCGTATTTTTGCTCCTCGAATGGGCTGGAAACCCATTTCCATTCGGGCACACTCCAATTAAAAATAGATTTTTGATTCATTGTATTTGATAAAAGTTTCAAATTTGATCTCAAAACATTGAAAGAAACAAATTGAATTATGTGAACAAAAAGGACACTGAACAATGCCTATACATATACAATTCCATACAATGGACAATGGAGAACTTGTCTTTGCATTTAATTGAATTTTCAAGCTCTTTGACAAATGCAACCAAGAGGCAATTGTTTGTGGTCGTGCCCATCATCTGGCCAGACGATAAAGTCCATTACACTTGCCCTCAGTCTTGGGACATGTGTGTGCAGCATATGTCGTGACCTAAGTTCAAAGCTACAGCAATCTCTTCTCTTTGATTGCAATCGATTTTTAGTAATTTCAACAGCTAGCTAACCCCAATTGATTGCTCTTCACTGATTAGGGGTCAAGGTAATTAAACCAAATCCCTTTTGACCATTTGTCCAGTTATCCATTTGACAAAATGGAAAAGAGAGCAACAAAATGAAAGAAATCTACACTCAATGAGAACGAGGACGAGTTGAAAATATCCATGGCCCAGATATAAATATCTATGGATTTTTATCATGCTTAGTTATAGGAGTATCCTCAACCATTGCAGACTTTTTTTCTATATAAAATGCCGTTCTGGTTGGCCATAACACATTGACTTGGCTCTACTTGAAGTCAAAAATATTCCCAAGAGCTAAGATAATCGCTTGGATTACTTTGCAACATAGATTTGATTATTATAGTATAAGGTCGCATCTCCAGCTGACTCTATTCCAATTTATTTGCATTAACAAAACAGTCAAGTTCGGCTGAATAAATTAGTTAGTTAAACGCATGTTTTGGTTGCCTAAAAAATATTATTTGTTGATTTTGCTGTTTGTGTTCCGTTTCATATAGGCCATGCTAAGTGAAGCAGTAATAATAACAACAACAGCAACTGAGCCATTAAGCAATCATTTCCCCAAGCTAGACGCTAATTTCTGTTTGCTTGTTAGGCCCCATACGCACTCCACACACGCAATTCCACACACACACACACAAACACACACATTTCTTTTGTATGAACTAGCACAACATGCCCCAGAAAAAGGGGTCGATTTGTGGGTGGGTGACTGTCTGGTCATGTGAAAACGGAAGCGGCATTGCCTCTCAATTGCCATGTCAATGATGGTTTGACTTTGCCTCTCATCAAGTTAATTTTGGACATCAAAATGATGCAGTGTGCGAAATGGCTGACACAATTCAAAGAACAAATGTTCAATTTAATGAATAGTTCCTCAAGCTGCTTTTAACCTAACCATAGTATTATCCTTTAGTGAGATCAATTACATCATCAATTTCACTTGATCATTTCTTATTTTGACTACGCAATAGCATTTGATGTTAGTTTATAAGAAGGGTATTTCTAGGTCGTGGTAGTTTTCCCTTTTTTTTATGTTTTATTTTTAAACGTAATCCTTGATATCTGATGTTAATTCATTACTTTCATGTCATTAAGCACTTTATGCTAGTACATAAAGAACAAAAATGAGTTAAAACTGCAAGTGCACTCAGGCCAAAGGTCAGTGTTAGAATATATATGTACGGCTATACACTAGTACCTCTACGATTTTAATACTTAATTATTGAACTTTCTGAGAAAAATGGCTTTAGTTCGCTGTGCGGTAGAGGCATTATGGTGACGGGGGTCGAGACATCAACAGAAATTTGCATAGCTTACAATTTGTAAAGCTTTTTGCGTTCTGTTTGCCCCCTTTATTCGCTATAACATTTGATAAAACTCTTGTGAATAAAACGGCGCACGACGGTCCTTTGGGCGGCGGGGGGACTCGAGCAGAGGAACATTGTCCGTTAACGGTTTGGCGCCACAATCTAAGCCCCAGCCAAAACCCTAAAAATAAATATAGAGCACGTCACTAGCATAGAAAGAGCCTTCAATATACTCTAGTTACTGGCGTAAGGCTATTGCGTTATGTTTTTGTTTAACGAATCAACAAGTAGATATCCATATATACATACATGCCTATGTATGTGTGTGTGTATTTATGAACAGACAAACCCTTTTAAGAGGAATATACATCATAGAAATTTTGCATAAATTTCGTGGCCACCTGATAGAATTGTTTTATGTTTGCTTGTTGCTCTTGTTTGCCCAATATAATGAGCCAAGTTTACATAAAAACATATACATATACACACACACACACACACAGCTTTTTATTTTCGCTGTTTCATGGGAATTTTACTGCCCTGAAAATTAACATTTTGATTGGATTTTTCAATATTGGACCATATGGCTAGCCCGTCCATTCCGTTCCGTTCCATTCTGTAAGCTGGCCAATGTCGTTTTATTTGGCCAGCAGCACCTTTAATGGCTAACTTGCCTCAATGTTTGCTTAATACTCGACAATTCAATAGACAACTAACATATAGCACATTCGAGCATACACATATATAGATAGATATATGTATATAGGAATAGTAGAGTATAATACGCTTTAGTGCCAGATAAGATAAACGGGTTTATGTCATGGGCCGTGAACTATCGATGTATGTACATATATGTGTAGATAGATTCAGAGGTCCAAAAGTTCGAAATTTTATATCAATATAAGCGCGGATAAGGATATATAGAGACGAATGTGCTTTCGATTCAAGGCAAATAGGAAAACAGAATTTATACGAACTTTTCTATTTTCCATCCTTAACTTTCATTGTGTTTACTTTCAATTGTTGCGTTGCATACTTTTTTGGCTTCAGTAAAGATTTCTTTGTAGTTTCTTTGTGGTTTTGTTTTTCAAATAAATGCTCGCTTTATTGAATTATGAAAAATTTAGTTCGAAGAATCAGCTACCACTTGGGCATCAGTGCTGTCAGATGATACAGGTTCAGCCACTGGTTCTGCAACTTCTGGAATAGTCGTAGTATCCTGCTGTACAGGCTCTGGCACAACTTGAGGAAAGCCGTAGGGTATTCCTCCACGACCCCAGCCATACCAGTTGGGTGATCCTCCCCAGAAGCGTGGTGGCATGCCCCAATCGTAATCGTAGTTATAATCATTGTAGTAACGGGGATACAACTTGGGAACCGGAATGGCTGCGCTATTGAGGCTCTCATCTGCGACAGCATTCACCACAGAGGGATTCGGCACATATAGAGCTGGTTGCACGGCCAGCTTTACCTGACTCGGACGTACGAATCTTCTGCTCTGAACCTGAGCAGAAGCCACAGTCATCAGAGTGACAACAACCAAAGCAAGGAACAAACGCATTTTGTATATTTTACTTTTACCTCTTGCAAAGACTACAACCAAATGATTTCGACTAACTTTTGCAGACAGTTCAAGGTGCTTTTATAGTGATGTTCGAATCATTCGGCTATTTTATAAAATCGCAAATATTTACTCAACTAATTTCGCAAATTAATTGGATGTGTTTCATTGTCGGCAAACCTTGAGAATCCGTGCATCAAAAAGAAACAAAATTTTGCGTAGTTTAAAGCATTCTTTAGTCTTTTGATCTATTTATTTGTTTAACACACGGTGTTTAAAGATTTCTTTGAATAGTTGTCATTAGCGCAGATATGTGTTTAATCCTCCACAAGTGTTTCGAATGTTTAATTATGCATACGTCTAACAAGTATAAACCGAACCTGTCTCACCAAAACGCAAATCACCTACTCGAATTCGAACAGTGGGAATCAACTTGAATCAAGCAGCAACTGCTCAAATGCCAACCACTACTTAACCCTCAAGCAATATGCCAACGATAATTGAAATCCATCTGAAGGATTGATCTGACTTTCGTACACTTAAGTTTATAATGGGATTTCAGATTAATCAACGCAGCATTTAAGCCAGCTTAGACCAACTAACTAACTGTTGTAGTTGGGGCAATTATTCTAATTGGCTTTTTGAATATGCTGTTCACTTTGACTATATAACAATAAGGCAAAAAATTGTGGATGAATTGACAAGGTAATTTGAGTGCTTACACATGGACATACATTCAAACATAAGAGTTTGTTTGTATCTATGGGATACACTACATGTGATGCCATTAGGTATAAGGATATAAAAATGGATTACGTAGCCATAATTAAAGGACTCGAGGCAAGTTGAGCAGAAAAATGAAAATTAGAAATGAAATTTAAGTCCGGCCCAACAACAACAGTGACAAGCTGTCTCGTTTCTCGGGACACACACACACACTTACACATTCGCGGACTTTGTCTGCTCCTGTCAGAGGCAGGCAGACAAATAACAACAGGTTCTGACCCCCTCTGCACCTCCGCACCTAGCCCTATCGCCCCCTCAATTTGCCCCTCTACCACCATATTTAACTTCATTCCGTCAAGTTATATTCTTGGCCAAGTTTCGGACGCCTATTGTTGACTAAGGAAAGTTTATTCTTCTCTCAATTAACAAGTTATAAATTCAAACTTGCTAACTTACGACTAATTTTTCGCCATTTCGTCTTTCTGTTCCATTTCTGTCTCTGTCTCGTTATCTCTAATATAGATAGTAGTGACTTACACTTACGTCATTGAACTGAACCCAACAAATACAAAATAAAAAACAAAGAGAAACCAAAACATAACAACTGTTTGGATTTGAGTTCACTGTTTACGCCTCCATACATATTACAACTACATATTGGCCCTGCAGAGGCGTAACGAATATGGACAAAAATTGTACATTGAATACCCGATACATTCGACATATTTGATAAGCCTACGCCGAAACGTTGATTATCTAATCAGAGATAGATATAATCGCATGTTTGTATGCCATACAAAACGACAGGGAGGCAGGCTCGATTTGTAGGCACATTTACACAGTTGATATATAAAGAAACAGAACATCGGAACTCACTATAACCCTAACTTGACTTACTTAACCCAAAAGCTTTATGGTTTTATACATTTAACTAATTCCCTTTATGTTAGCAACGATCACCTTTTTTGTCAATAAGATCGAAATATTGCCTACTTTAAGGGATGTATTATCTTTTACATTATTTTATATCCCTGGATCCACCATTAATTACATCTAAAAATCTTATTGAAAACTCAAATACTAAAACCTCAATTAGCTGAAAATGTTGAGCAAGAATTTCGTTTGTCTAACAATATCCTTAAATATCTCTTAAAAAGGCAAAAAAAAATATTCTTTACAAATAACAAAAATATTTTCCAAAGTTCTTGAATTCAAAAGTTTACAAAGGAAGGAAGGAGACCAAGAACAAGTTGCAATAAAATTTTAAATTGAGTAGAGAACAATTTTTATCTAGGTTCTTACTATTTGGATCAAGTTTTTTTTATTTGTCCTGTGCGCCTTTTTTGTTTTCGTAATAGATATACATATTGTTCTGGCCATTACATTAACCCCTTTTTTTTTATTACCGAGTCTGTCACCACAGGATTATTTCTCCTTTTGAAACGGCTCCTGGGCTCCGGACAAAGTGGACAAATTGTTCTGCATCACCGCCAGTAGCACCTCCCTCACCCACCAATATCTATCCAACCACCATCCACTCGAGGTATAAGAGTTTTAATAACCCCTACGGCGGCCACAACAATTTCATAGTATAAACCCAAGAAAAAAAAAAAAGAAAAGAAAAATAATATAGCAAACAGCAAAGAGAAAGATAATTTCGGCTTACTGCTGGCTAAAATATTTTTTTCTTTCTATTTTTTGCATTTAAAGTGGCGGGGATTAGTGGCATTTTGGCTTAGAAATTTCAGGGATTTCTTTCTTTGGTTTATGAGATTATAGAGAGATATTGTTTTGAATGTCATTGACTTATTTCTAGGCAGTTTCCTCTACTACAGGAAAAGCAATTTCTTTTTTTTTTTTTTTGTCAATATTATTGTTAAAGTTACAATCATTAAATAGAAGAAATATATCTGATTTTAAATATTTATTAATTGTACATACCTGTTAATTTAAATTTGTTCTATTTTTTTAACTCAAATCTATTGTATATTTTTGAAAATTTCACCAAAATTTCTTTATTTACTTGCACGATAAGATCCTTTGCATTCATAAACGCAATTCGAAATTGCAATTTGGAATAAAAAAAAAAAAATTACAAATAAATAAGGAGAAATTATTTAATTCGAATCTCCGTTGGGCGGAAATTAAAATGAACTATTTCTCAACCTGATGGCGCCTTGAATACTTTGCACTATTTAGTCAACTCGTATGGGGATCCAAGTTTTGCACGCTGCACAAGAATAAACACTGAGGAAACATCAACAAACCGTTCGGCAAGTGCAACAACTGCTGGCCACAACGACAGGATGGTTAATGTTAGATGGAATACGCCATAGAATGCTACCATATGTTAGCAATTTGCTTCACAACTACAAAAAAAGCTTTTTTGCCCGTAAGGCTTCGTCGGCTTCGTGTATGCGGGCTCGGCAAAATATTACAACAACAAAAAAAATCCCGTCAAAAGGAGACAATAGCTACGACTCATTAACTACGCTGTATTAACAAAAGGATGAACTTTCATAACGTATGTTTTAGCATTTTTCTTCAATAAATGAAAGATTTTTCAATCAAAAGAAGTTTTCACTATATGCCAGCTCTTGTCCTTTCCCAAAGGCCTAGTTTAAAAAGCTTTCTACATCCTAGGCACATGCACTTATAGCGTTAAAAATATACCCCTGTAGCCTATTCGAACAGGGTATTGAAAGCTCACAACTCTTATCAGTGGGCGGCTGATAAGGAGCTGGCCAGTAATTATACCCTTCCTGGGAGGGATACAAATAGATATTTCAGCAAAATTGGAAATGCATTTCAATGTTTATGATTGATTTGTAATTATTTGAAACTCGAAACAATTATTTTCCAAATTGATTTACATTATTCAGCATTATTGATACATTTTAAAACATAATGATCGAAGAAACAACATTAACTGGACATCAGACGGAAATGATAAAGATTTCATGTGAGATAAGGTAAGGGTATTGAATCTTTGTTGAATCCTTTGTATTGTTTTTACTTTGCAATAAGCTATTTCAGTGAATAGAGAAAGGAGTATAGTGCGGAGAGTAAGGAGTACGGTGAATTACTGTCCGGTACGTGCAAAACGTTGCTGCTGAATGTTGAATGTAACAGCTTTTGGTGTTTATTTGACGAGTAGCCGCCTTGAGGCTCGGAACTTTTGTGTCAGACCCTGCTTAGGTGTCCTTGTGGCACTTGACATTTTTCTGATCAACCCACACGCCTCTACTTCTCTCTCTCTCTCTCTCTCTCTCTCTTCATCATTTCCCACTGCTTTGACCTGTTGAAACTCTGCAGTGATTGGAGCTGTCAACTTTAAGCTGAACAAATTAAATTTCTTCAACACTTGTAGATAAGTATATTCGGTAATGACTTTGGCTTTGGATAAATTGAAAATGTTCTTGCATACTTTTCGTCAAAGAATCAATCCAATAAGGCATTATGCTAAAAATTTAATCTAGCACCAGTACACAGTAGTATGTACTTGTATAGAAATGGTTTTTCCTCTTAAATTTTCATTGTTAGTTTGCATGATTTTTTAATCTGTAGCCCTTTTCATCCTATGGTTTTACATCTTCTTAAGTTTCCTTTATTATTAATTGTATGTTTAATCAAATACGCTTAGTTATCGTGCCAAAATCGATTTACCTGACCTTACATACAGGCCATAGATCCTAACTGTTCTCAGATTCACACATGTATGCTTTTCTTTTTCTTTCCTTCGGACAAGAGGATACAAATTTTAATTAAATAAAAGAAAATGCATTATTGTCTGGACGTTGTCGCGTACAATGCGAAGTACGTACAAGTGGGGCCATACGACACCAGGACATAGCCTGTTTCGCGCGAGCCCAAGCAGAGACCTGTCCACCCCCGCCCGACCGAACGTGGGGCGCCGTATATCGGCACGATCGCGTGGACAAATACAAACAGCTATTAGTGGGCTATCTGTTGATTGCAAATGATTTCAAATTCTATCTTGGTCGAAGTTTTTCAATCACACTACTTAATTCATACGTATTTAGCGCGTATTTTTTCGATAATGCCCTCCACGTTAATGAATGTATTATAATTATGTATGTATGTAATTGTAATTGTTGTTGTAATTGTAAAGGCTTACCTGTGAAATTGGGATATAAGTATATTAAGCCCACATATTAATGAAAATTCCCTGAACTTTTTAAGCGTTCATTCGGACGATCAGGCATGGCTAGATTGACTCGGCCGTTGATCCTCATCAATAATATATGTACATATATACTTTGTGGGGTCGGTGAAGCTTCCTCCTGCCTATAACATACAGTGCTAAGGTCAGAGCAAAAGTCCTAAGGCCTGGGTCGAACCAGTGCTGTTATTAACAGTATGTATAATGATGGGGTGCTGTTAAGATAGCCGCTATTTTTAACAGTGCCCTTATTTTGTTGCCATAACTTAACAATTCTGTGAAAATTAAGCACAAGAGGATTGTGTGTTGATATCAGTAAACAAAGTGCATCAAACAATAAAATGTTATGATAGAAATGTCCAATACCGCGTTTTGGATTTTAGTGTAATAACTACCGAAAACGGTGCTACAGACAAAACAATTGACAGGTGAGTACATACATACATAGGTTTAATTATTCTGCAGTTTCATTCAAGAAACGCGTTCTTTTAGTGTTTGTTGGTGATCAACATTCAGGACGCCATGGAGGAATATTGCACTAATCCTGGGCAAACCAGTAGTGGCAGCAATACAGCGATTTCAGCAAAAGCAGCGCTAAGCGAGTGCTCAGCGGCTTGGATCAATTATTTGAGTATTCTAAACAATTTGTGTACTGCCGGCTGTAAATTAGCACATTCGATCGCTGTTCTGGAGCAATGGTCCTTGAACGAAAAGCCGCTTTTCAACAATCACCCAACGTCGTATTTGACAAATTCTTGGAATGATTTGGCAAGGTAAATAGTAATAGGTGCTAAACTGGTACTAATCAATCTCAGAGTAAACATATGCATGTACATACATATATACGTGAAGTGTGATACACAATGATGATACTAGAGATCATTTAGAGCATGATGAACTAGTTAATTGACTTCTTCCATTCACATAGGGCAACCACAATGGCAACGAGCACCGTGAAGACTCACATGTTGGCGGTATTGCAAGATTTTGTTACTTTATCATCTGTGGACCAAGCTCCCAATATTAACAATGAGATGGAACAAAAAAGAATTAGGGAACACAACGAGCTAATTGTACTCGAGAATGCCCAATCGGTTATTAACATTCAACATCAATTCTGCGCCGCCAGCTATGATGCATTTTCATCGCTAACCTGCTGTTGTGTTTGCCAATCTCCGGTAGGATTTCCACATGAACAGGACTGCAGCGTACTGAAACAAAAGTAAGACAAGTGCATTTCATTGATTGCAACTCATTCAGTTACACAATTTTTGTAGATCTCAGAACGATCAGCGCTCCCCAAACTCCATCACCTAACTTTTGTGGCACTAGTATGAAAATGGACTCGTCCAAGGGGAATTCTTTGAGTGATCAGCGCTCCATATCAATTGGAATTTCAGAATCTGGTAATAGAACAATTATATTTTATGATTTGTTAATATGTTAAGCTTTTCGTTTGTTCTTCTTTCTTCTTAAAGTTGTGCTCGATCAGCAGCGCGGCTCTTCTCCACAACAAACATTTCGGGACACGATTCCAATGCAAGCCATATTCGAGCACACAAGAGGTCCATTGCCAAATCCGGGTCACTTGCTCTCAATGAAAATGCCTTTCTATCGAAATGTCAAATCGCCATTGAATTTTCCTTTATTCCCGCTAAACGGACAGCGACGTTGGTCCGAGGCTGCAGCTGGTGAAGTGATTGATGGCATTCCCACCGATCCGGAAAGCCAAATGAGAAGATGGTCTATGCCATGGGAAGCATCTAAATCGGATCAAAATACGGTGACATGGAACCAGACGCGAATAATGCCAATGAATACCACAAAGATATCAATTTATAAAATGAATAGCTCTGATCGTTATACATCTCATACATCAGGTAACTTTGTAAACCAATCACAATTGGACACAAGTTAATTAAATGTTTTACAGAAGGAAATTGGCCCACTTCAACAACTAGTCAAGATGGCTTAAGTGAAGCAATTCAACTACTATCATTTAGACCAACAAAAATTGTTCAGCCCAATGCTCAGCCTGCCGTTTCATCGCCAACATCGGATGCCGTTACATTAGACTAGACTAAATCTTGTAATCCATTTAAAAACAATTAAGAATGATTTAGAATTTAAATTTATATGTATGTGTATGTCTATATATAGGGACTAATGTGGTAAATAAAACCAAAAGACAGACGGCCCTTTAAACTTTGACCATGCCTTTTACTGTGGAAATGCAGCAAGACTTTTAATATCGGTATTAACAGAAAGATAAAAATATGAATTGTATTTTAATCTAAGGGATACTTACTGTTTGTTTCTAAAAATATATAGTACGTAACGAATGGGTATGTTAAAGAATTTAATCTACTAGTAAAAGTATTTATTTGTGCTTTTTAAGTTATGTATGATGTTCCTCATGATAAGTACTTAAAACTTATATGTTAAAAGTTATATAAATTTATTTTCTCCTATGTAATGTCATTCATATGATAATACTATTAAGATTTTGACTATATCTAAAGTTATGTCTAGACGAGAAAAAGTTTTAGATGCATTATTTCATATACGATTTTACGTGATTCGTCTCCAATTGATATAAAGGATATTCCATAAGAGTTCATCGCTATTCTTTTTTCTGTTATGTTTTTTTTTTTTGGATTTTTTTCATAAAAGATTCGTAGCACCATCATTTTAATTAGTATCGTTATCCAGTATGTAAAGTTATCCTTGAACTGATTCATAACTAACTTTGGGAAATAAATGTTCTAGGACAACAAACAACGTCAAATGGTAAATATTTCTTCGTTTCGACAAGGAACAAAAAAAAAACACAGAGGGGAAACCAAAAATTGGTTACCAATTTTAAAACAATTACATTTTCGATTTTTGAAATATATACATACATACGTATTCAAAATGATGATGCTGGAAAACACATTTTGTGGGAATATCCCTGTTTTTGGTTTTTGCAAATATACATACATATGTCTGGTTATTATATATATATATATACTATATTCTATATATGTATCTGCATTTGAGACTCTGCATGGGTATTATTCTGGTATCATCGTGCTTTAACGGATTGTGAAACGAATCATTTCACATTCTATGATTAGAGTATTACAATACTTGCTATTGCCTTACTAATTGGTAATTTACGAATACGATTTCATTTGAAATGATTTACATATGTATGTATGTTGAGATATACCCATGCCAATCTCTATTCAATATTAATATTTCAATAAATTACAATTTGTTTTGTAATGTATATATACTTATGTATATGTATACATTCTACATACATCATATTTCATGCCAATTATCAATTATTATTTCGTGTACAAATCTTTTTTCTGTCTATATGTTAGATTTTAGGATGTATGTATTAATGTATATGCCAAATACCATGAATTTAACAACAACAAAAGAAAAAAACAAAAATTAAACGAATTATGCAATGTATATGTATGTATGTACAATTAATATCTGTCAGTAAATGGTTTTGTTTTCTTTGTTCCTTTTTTTCGTGTATGCAAAGAAAGGAGTGCAGTTTTATGTATTTTATGTATCCTAGGCTTGAATTAAAACTAAATGGATTACACTTTAATACTTATGTATGTATATAAATAATTACTAAAAGAAAGCAAACGAACAGACTAGCGAATATAGTTCTTGGTTCGACTTGTCTGTGTGTTACCTATGCCTGTTTTAGATACAGATGAGATATGTTTGTACAAATCATTTTGTGTTAGTATTCGCTTTCATTAAATCATTCATGTAATCATAATCATTATATATGTATGTAAGTGTGTATGCATGTATGAATGTATATTTCTTCACTTCGTTATCGTCATATGAACTGTTGCAAGTTTCGAAATCACTTAACTATATATATGTATATATGTATACTGTCTATAAATATGTACATACATATTGGTATGCCTTCTATATGGGGTGTTAATCGTCAATACTTTTCGTGTATGTTCTCGTATTTCTTTGTTATTGCTTATGTTGATTAGATGTAATGCTATTACTTGCAGCATATGTACTTAATATATAACAGCAAGTCTATAATGCGCGAATGTATCTACAAAACACTTAACAATTCTTGATATATCCTTGCAGTTGCATACACACAATTCAATTACAACAGGCTTCGTTACACGTGTAAGTATGTATGCACTAATTGTAAGTATGTGTGAAAGTGTGTGTGTGTTGTTTTAAAAAAAAAAAATTATACATTTTTTATTCTATTTAAAATTTAAGGTTTTATTCTTACCGACTCAACTATCAACCACATTTATACAATGATTGCAATCGACTTGTTGAAATAGAAGTTTCTGTCTTTTGTTTCATCATACAAATGTGGCAATTGTTTTATGTTTTTTTGAATGTACAATGCATATAACATAAATAATTATGGAATATGCTTACACATAAAGACTTGTACGAATATATGTGATTTATTTACGTCTTGTATGGAAGTGTGTACGTAAGGAAATCCATCTGAATTCGCACTTATTCAGACATTTTTGATACTGTCCATTTGATGAAGGTTTCTCTTATATACATATGTATGTATGCATTTATTTATGCATAATGTATGTGCTTATGAATCATTTATGTACGTACATCCATACTTCGATGGTTTACTCATAGCATAGCTTATTTGACTACATATTGCAGACCAAAAATTATAGATTAAAATCAATTTTATAAATCTTAGATTTCAAAATAACGACAACTGCAAAAAATCACAGAAAACTAAATACCACAACTTATGAGAACTCTCTTGAGAAAAAAACACGCGATATATTTACATCTTAACTAAAATTATTAAATATATGTAGTTATTTTTAGCTGTGTCTTCCTAGACTTAGTGTTGGTGGTAAATTAATGATTTTTACTCGTTTGAAGGTAATTATGAAATAGATTTCTGTAGCTAGTCTTACATAGTTAAAATAGTCAAATAATTATCCATCTTATTCATTAGGTTTTAGCCTAATCCGATCCATCAATGGGTACCCAACTCGCAGATCTAACAAGAAGATAATAACTTAAAAAAACCCTTTGAGAACCAAACTATTCGAATACTTTGAAAATCATTTCGGATGAATAATACAGATTTGTCAGTTAATTCTATTAAGCACATAAACATAAATGCATATTAATACATATGTATGCAAGTACAAGTATCAGAGATTATTTGCTACATTTTTTGTAAGGCACATTTTAAATTATATACGCAAATAATTCGATAAACTATTTCTTATATATTGATAACTTGATAGATTAATAACAAAAAAGTTAGTTAAAACTATTGCACCGACCGATGTTGATATCCTATTGCTATTCGATATTCCCATTTTGTATTCCATATCGATATCAAGAAGAAGATCATGGTTTCGTGTATAAAACTGATGAATGTCGCTGATCTAAAACAAATTTGAGAATAGTAAAAGGCATTTCACGATGTTCTTATTATTTTCTCCTTAGTGACTTACCTCATTCCAGCCATATTTATTTTTAGCTTGAACAATTGCTTCATATACTGCATTGTGCTCCAAATTTTTGACTACATAGGACATTAGATAATGGGTGCCATCGGTCCTTATTGGAGTTGGCTTAATATGGTATTCATGCCATTTGCCAGGATGTTGATAAGTCTCGTTCATCTAAAACATTTTGCAATTAGTTTCATTTCACTTAAATGGTTTTCCAATTTTGATAATACCAAAAGTCGTCTGTAAAGAAGTTTGATTTCATCCAAAGGCGGTATGGATTCGATTGTCCATGTCAAATTGTAATGATCGAGAAATCCACTTAAAGCTGGTGAAATAAAATCAGCTGGGCCAGGTCGTCCTGACACTTCAATATATTTCTTTGTCCTTCCCAGAGCATTGTCAGCCACACAACTATAGTTGCCGAAATCAGTTGGTTGGAAATTACGTATAATGAGACTGTATCTATCATCCCGCGGATACATGGAACGCCGATCAGTGGGATCCAATAGAAAAGAGTTTTGGTACCATAGCATCTGAAAATTGTAAACATTGAGTTTATAAATACATATTTGTTACAACATTTACGGCAAATTACCTCAGAGTTCACATCTCCATGAACAATGCAGACGAGCTCAACATCATATCCTTCAGCAGCATGAACCCATGACTTTTCGACAGTTATTTCAGGAGGAGCTTTGAATTTGAGATGTATGTATGTATATATAGAGAGATTTGCAAGAAATTATACGACGATAGAGATTGCTTACACAGTATTGTTAATTGTATGTCCATCGATACACGTTCCTTAACACCATTGTCAGCCGAACACTGGTATACACCAGCGTGATGTCTATCGACATTTTCCAATATCAAGGTGGAACTGTCCGATAAATGGGTGGGTCCAGAAAATACATCTTTCTTGAACCAGTATATTGTTGGCACAGGATTTCCAGAAGCTTTGCATTCTAATGTAACAGTGCTTCCTTTCCTTGCAGTCACCTGTCCATTATGGGGCAGAGCTCTCAATGTTGGTGGCACTGCAAAAATAGCATTCAGTTTGGGACAACAATTCTAAAAACAAACAAAAATTTTAAGAAAATACCTAAAATTTCAACGGTATGAACTTGATCGCGATTTTCTTGATCTCCAAGCTGACAGATGTAATCTCCAGCATCTTGAGTTTTAACTCCATTGATCTGCAAGTTATAGTCACCGACGATTTTGAAGCGTTGATCTCTAGAGATTTTTAAATGGCCAGCTGTAAGTACTGAGGAGCCTTTTCGCCATAATAACACAAATGATCCCAGATTTTGAACTTTACAAGGCAGCTCTATAGTCTCTCCAACTATAACTTTGTAAAGGTGACCTCTAGATAAAAATTTCGGCGCCGTTGTTGGAGCATCGCTCTCTGGCAATAGAAACGAGCCGTCTGAAAAGACATTGCATAAAACGTATTATTTGTTGCAATTAGTTTAAGTTAGCATTTATGGTGTCGAAAGTAAATGCATTTGCCAGCATTATTTAAATAATTCACTATTCCTACGATACATAGCATTCTCTGAGACAACAGGCACATTATATGCTGGAAAGTATGCTGTAGTTTTGTGTTAAGATTTCTTTTGCTTAGAGTCAAAAGCCATTGTAGTTTATAAATTAAACATATCTACTTACCGATGAAAGTAATTGTAAATGTTAAGAAAACTATGATGAAAAACCAATAAAGTCTCCTTAAGTGATTATTCTGAAATTAGAAAAGTTAAATTCATTAGTCACAGAATATATATACACATATATTCGATTGAAATCGCCCCTTGTCTTCTTCATTAATCCAATTAATTGCATTGCATATGATTAGTCAGTCAGCCAAAAGGCAAGCATTGAAATGTTTGTATTCATTGAAGTATCGCAGGACCAAAAGACTAATAAACCCTATATCCTTACAATCGAAATGATATACAATTTAATTATATGAGTTAAATAGATGATTTACTGATGTTTTTAACAGATTTTTGAACATTTTCGCCGATCAAACTAATTAATAAGCATATATGTAGATACATAAACATGCTTCTAACTGGTGGCGTATCCCTGTACATATGTATGTATGTATAAAGTTTAATCGCGACCACAAGCACCCCGCGTCAGTCTAATTCCATTCCCGGCATCTCATCGACAAGTCCTTAAATGCAAATGTACCTACATGTACATATAAAGATATATATGCAACATAACCACAATTATACATACATACAAGTAGGTATGTTCTAAGATTAATAGTGGTCAAATTCAATGATTGTATTTTCCATTGCATACATACATATGTGGCCATAATATCCTTTTGTATGTGCGTATGTATAAAACTCTCAATCAAAATGAAATTTTGGTTATAAACTTGAGCCATTTCCCCAACAAATGATTTCGGTTGTGTGTGTGTGTGTGTGTGTGATGATGAAATGAATGCACATTTTACATACCTACAAATACTTATACTAAAATGGGCATTAAACGCCAGACATACATACATACATCTACACTTACATACGTACGTACATATATTCGTGTATATGTGTGTAGATAAATGCATATTTAAGTATTTTCTTTTTGCCTCTACGTGCCTTGTGTAGCTTAAAGTGTTTTTAGTTTTATTTTTTGCCCACATTTTCATTTGCATGCACTTTTCTTTTTGCCATTGAGAAATTTCCTCCAAACTTCATTCAGCACACTTACCATTTTCATGTACTTATAATATGTTTCCCCGATTATTTGCGATTTCTACTGAAGCAGTAATTATTTAATTTATACCATTGGTTTTGTTGTTATCCTATCGTTAACACTTAATTATTCACATACGTATGGTTTTTTTTAAAACAAAAATTTTTCACAATCACCATAAAGTACACTCCGATTTAAGGATAGTAAGTATAATTTTATTTATCCTTAAAAGTTCAACTGGTTAGCGCGCATGCGTTACCAGTGAAAAGCTCAAGAAAGCTTTTTTATAGATAAACTTCAGTGCAATGGTTCCGAAATCCATGAAATCCTTTTCGCACTAGTTCCAATTTGTTCATCCGTATTTTAATGTATATATAGGAACATTCATATATGAAAGTTCGATTCTAACTTACTAGAAAACATTCCCGATCAAAGCAAATACAATGGGTAAAATGGTTTCAGCAAATTAATACTTTATTCTAGGTTACTTTTGGAAAATAAAACGGAAACAGCACGCAAGAAGTTTGTTTCGAATTCCTTTTCAGAAAATCGCTCAACTGACGATCTGAAAGTGAAAGAATGAATAAAATATATTGTAATGAAATGTATCTTTAAAATGTACTACCTTGCCGCTTGACGAACATTTGCATTATTTTCGGACGAATTGACAACAATGTGTAGAATGTTTTCAGCGTACTCAACAGCATCTACTGCAAGATATCCATTCTGGGAACCTTCTGAAGCTTCAATAATATCTAATAGGGGACCACCAGACCTGTGCGCTATCATTATAAGACCAGCTGCCATGCATTCAACAATTCCAATGCCGAAATGCTCATTCCACATGGTATGCAGGCCAATTTTGGATCGTTGAAATAGCTTTAATAGATCATCGTAGGGAACATTTACTTTGAATTGTACCGAACGTTCGAGGGACAAATGCTTTGACAGATCCTCCATGTTTTTCAGCCGTTCATAATCTTCTTCATTACGACAAGATCCGACAATGATTAACTGTATTTTATTCCACAGAGCTTCGTCATGGGCCAACAATGTCCGCAATTCATACATCGCTTGTAACTGCAACGGATGATCTTTCTCTGGGCGAAATTGTCCAACAGATAATATAATAATGTCATCACTGTTATCCTCACGCTCAAGTTGTTTCAAACGCTTAACTTCACAGGGCGGATAGACACGATGCGTCTTAAATGGTACATCCCAAATCTCTAGGATATGGTTTTCCGTCCATGTCGAATTAACCATAATCGTATCAGAGCATCGGCCAGTCCATTGATACATCTATAATAACAGTATAAATTAAGACCGAAAAGACTGTACGTATTCGGAATGGGTGTTGCCTCTTGGCACAAAGTAGAGTGGGACAGCATGCTCTTGAGAAAGAGACAGTATATAGGAATCTACAGAGGCATTTGTTGCAAAATCAAATAACTGGGTATTTACCTTTGAAAACAAGCGATAATAGACCAGCTTCATCCACGTAAGGAAAGGATTCCTCGCCACATAAGCTTTATTGTTGTGAGACGCTTGGCGAAATTGAACTTTTCTTAACATATCTGTGCTAATAATTGGATAATGGACATAGCAGCCTATTTTTGACTTTGCGAGGAATCGAAATAGAGGATATGTA